>OX381719.1:33450077-34650077 GCA_947462335.1 Harmothoe impar
AGCGAATGGATTATGTCGGTAGCCTGGAAGGGTAAGCATCAAGACACCAATGGGTATTTTCCACTATTTTTAATTATTCATTTCCTAGATCGATAACTAGTTAAAGTAATATTTTACACAATGAACATTTTTTTCTATAAAATATACCACTTTAAAGTCTAGACTACAGGTTTCCAGGCTAGATTGGTTATCTCGGAGGCGCTCTACCCTATAGCTTGGATCTGTGTTTATGATCAAATCTGTGAGTCGGGGAGAGGAATACTGCTTTCGCGCTACCGCATATTTGAGATGGTAGGGGTGAAGTCCCACCACCAAGCATTATTATGGCCCTCTTAGACAGGATCTGACAAAACAATCCTTGGATAGCATGTGCCTCATGTGTCAGAGCCCTTATATGAGGGAGGACCATAAACATGACGTCCCAGCCCTTTATCATAGATACCAGAGGGAACTACAACGGGTAACCAGTGCCTGGCCGACTTAACCCTCAGCTGCATCCATAGGTAACCAGTGACCGCCATAGGTCGGGTTCATGAGCAGATCCAGATGTTTTGCTGCAGCCTCTTCATGATGTACACCTCCTGTAACCAGATGCCAGAAGCCATTCTGGGGCCTCCCCGCCATTCACGTGGAAGCCATCACTACACCCTAAGGTGTAGCAACACACCTACCACACATAGCACCGGGTGAGCCAACACTGCCGGTATGCATAATCTGGTTCAACCATGATATCTTAGAAACCATGAAATTCAATGTTCCGCATAAGTCATCACAGAACATCTTCGGTATCTGCTTATATGGATATATTTGTGAGAATTCTTATCACTAGTTGCTCCGGCAACTCTGTGCTTCCTAGCCGGCCCAATCTCCTTGTGAATGAGTTGTATTTATGGGACTAAAGCTTGGTCATTCAATAATTGACCTCCATTTGTGGAGATTGCCAGCACTGGTCTGGGACACATTCAGGATTTATGTTCACTCACTCAGCAGACTGCCTTTGCCAATTGGCTACATGGTCTGCGCGCCGCACCAGCCGTGTACGTGGCTGGAGTGGCCTCATAAAGCTGCAGGCTGCAGGATTACCTGTAAGTGCCCGGCTGTCTGCGCCCAGAGAACAGGCCCCAAGCGACACCCCACCCGGACCCCACCCGGACCCCACCCCACCCGGGCCCCACCCCACCCGGGCCCCACCCGGGCCGCCCACCCCACCCGGGCCCCATCCCACCCGGGCCCCACCCCACCCGGGCCCCACCCCACACGGGCCCCCATCCCACCCGGGCCCCACCCCACCCGGGCCCCACCCCACCCGGGCCCCCATCCCACCCGGGCTGCCCACCCCACCCGGGCCGCCGACCCCACCCGGGCCCCACCCCACCCGGGCTGCCCATCCCACCCGGGCTGCCCACCCCACCCGGGCCGCCGACCCCACCCGGCCCCACCCCACCCGGGCCGCCGACCCCACCCGGGCCGCCCATCCCACCCGGGCTGCCCACCCCGTCCGGGCTGCCCACCCCGTCCGGGCTGCCCACCCCGTCCGGGCTGCCCACCCCACCCGGGCTGCCCACCCGGGCTGCCCATCCCACCCGGGCTGCCCACCCCACCCGGGCCGCCCACCCCACCCGGGCCCCACCCCACCCGGGCTGCCCATCCCACCCGGGCTGCCCATCCCACCCGGGCTGCCCACCCCACCCGGGCTGCCCATCCCACCCGGGCTGCCCACCCCACTCGGGCTGCCCACCCCACCCCACCCCTCACACAGGCCCTGTAGGATCTGCTGCTGTCTAATGAAACAATCAAAATATCTTTGCCCTACACTTTAAAAAAACTTAAATCTACGTCCCTTGGGCCAAGGTATCGATGGAAAAGAAATGGTTGTGTTATAAAGTCGAGCCATCATGGGGGGAGACAGCAGGCAGCAGAGGTGGCTAGACTGCCTCGTGTATAAGTCTATTACAGGATGTCCACTCAGTCTCCTTTACAGCGGATCAACCCCTGGGGGCAGTCCTTCTGCAGCCACTCAGTCTGCCCCAGCTCTGCTCCAAAGCCCCGCCCACTCCATGCCCTTTCTGCACAACACTTTGCAGGTAGGTCCTCCGATATCCTCACTTTAGTATGGTACCATCTGGGAACCCCTGTCAGGCATTGTCCGAGACACGTCTGACAGGGGTTGAAGGCCTGCAGCCCTTTACCTGCCTTAGGAGGTACGGGAGAGGGCCCCAGTGATGAATACACGTGCTAGACATCTTTCGTCAATGGTTAAATGAAGACCTTTCCATTTCATTTTACTGGAATTATTTCCTGCTACTGTGTCCCTCTACATCCTCACATCACGCCATTCTCTCTCACCCGACCCTAGCACCCAGGGAGCAGGTTACAGCTCCCTGACCCCAGCACCCAGGGAGCAGGTTACAGCTCCCTGACCCCAGCACCCAGGGAGCAGGTTACAGCTCCCTGACCCCAGCACCCAGGGAGCAGGTTACAGCTCCCTGACCCCAGCACCCAGGGAGCAGGTTACAGCTCCCTGACCCCTGCACCCAGGGAGCAGGTTACAGCTCCCTGACCCCTGCACCCAGGGAGCAGGTTACAGCTCCCTGACCCCAGCACCCAGGGAGCAGGTTACAGCTCCCTGACCCCTGCACCCAGGGAGCAGGTTACAGCTCCCTGACCCCAGCACCCAGGGAGCAGGTTACAGCTCCCTGACCCCAGCATCCCGGGAGCTGGTTACAGCTCCCTGACCCCTGCACCCAGGGAGCAGGTTACAGCTCCCTGACCCCAGCATCCCGGGAGCTGGTTACAGCTCCCTGACCCTAGCACCCAGGGAGCAGGTTACAGCTCCCTGACCCCAGCACCCAGGGAGCAGGTTACAGCTCCCTGACCCCAGCATCCCGGGAGCAGGTTACAGCTCCCTGACCCCAGCACCCAGGGAGCAGGTTACAGCTCCCTGACCCCAGCATCCCGGGAGCAGGTTACAGCTCCCTGACCCCAGCACCCAGGGAGCAGGTTACAGCTCCCTGACCCCAGCATCCCGGGAGCAGGTTACAGCTCCCTGACCCCAGCACCCAGGGAGCAGGTTACAGATACCTGACCCCAGCACCCAGGGAGCAGGTTACAGATACCCGACCCTAGCACCCAGGGAGGTTAGGGGTTGTGCCCATGAATCATAGAATAGGGGTCACCCATATCCAGCATTCTCAATCAACGTTGCTTTGAGAGTGTCTGAAGTCAGCAGCAAGGAAATTTAGGGCAATTGCTTTTCCTTGACAACTGTCCTTTCAGGTATCACATAAATGTAGGAATTCTTCTAAATTCCAATTGTGTAGGGTGTTCAGACGGTTTTTAGTGAGTGCAGAAAGGTTGGGTTTTTCATAGAGGATAGATAGGCGGAATCTTAACTTAGATAATGCTGGAAGAATTGTAGCTCTAGCACTATTAGAACCATTTTAAAATGAATTTTCCTTGCAGAAAGAAAGGGGTTTTGACAGGACAGGAGGACCCTCTTTTACTATGCAGTGGATTGGGTCAGAAATAGCCCTCCCCTGCCAGAGTGTAGCTGGTGGTGATCCAGGTGCAGTGGAGGGTGACTTACATAGGGAATGTACTACCTCTCAGACAGGATAGCTCCACATATCTGTGTATTATGCTGACTTATTTCCATCGGTTTATTTTGGTTCTCGGACAGTAGATACTAGACACATATAGAATTTAAATGTGTGGTCACACACTTTTTCCCTCCTAAAATTTAAAGGTGATTTGATGTACTTTAGAAACGATTTTACTGTAGCTCTGATTCTATGAGTCTGAGGAAAGGGTGTGACATCATTAAATGTAGGCCTATATCATGGCTTTCCAAATCAGTCATTTACAAAAATATCAGAGCAGTTTACCCCAGCATAATAGGCATTCTCCTACATAGTGTTTCTGGAGAGCTATTAATTTGCAGTGCCAAAAGTGGGTACTCCACAGGCAGCTCACAATTCCCAGTCCCCACTTACTCATTCAAATAGAATCACTACTCAACATGTACAAATCATTGCAGAAACTTCATATTGTGTAGACTGAAAGCATAGCTTTCCAACAGTATAAGGATACCTATGTTTATTGGGGTCAATTAGCCATAGATAGGGCATTAGTGCAAAGAGAGGGGAAATGAGGGGAGAGAGCTTGTTGTCCGCGCTGTGTGAGACCACTGTGAACGGCCTAAACTGTGCCATACTTGTTCTTAATACAGTAGAATCTGTATTGGCTGCGCTTTGGTTATAAAGTTCTGATCTACAGAATAGACCCATGCAATATTTATTCTGCAAGTTCTCTGAGCATTCACTTGTAATAATTGCCAAGGCAACAGAAAACCAGCCCAGTAATGTTTTTAAGGTTTAATCTTTCAGCTCCCATTTACATCATTTAGGTTATTTACGATAAAAAGTGGAGGAAATTCCTGTCCATGGATGAAACCTAATTATCTCTTGGAAAATATATAATTGAAAACATGACATAGTTCAAAAAAATATATTATCAACTATTGTATCAGAGTGTGTACCTGGGGTGTCCAAGGCTAGGTGAGGAGAATTTGTCACATTATTGCAGACTGAAAAGATAGATTCTTCAATTATGAACCCAGCTCCTGCATTTTAGATTCATATTGCAATTAACTGCCGGTAGGCAGAGCAGTGTTTTAAGGCCAATATTGAATTGCATGAGTTTTCCCTGTCATTAGCAGCGATATTTGTGAAATGAGTAGGGAATCTCTTCTACATTGCTGGGGAATATTCACTGATTTAAATTTCCCCATAAGAACATGATATTAGTGCAATATTCGAGCTATAACGACGGGACATATTGAATTTCTTGCCATACTTGGCTACGATAGTATTTGGAATTCTAGACAAATGGTGGAAGCAATTTGAGCCTGCTGTTGATTGCCATGAGTGAAAGGACTGCTGCTGGGCATGGCTGCCGCAGGATGGTGCAGGATGGCAGGCTGCAAGGCTGCAGCAGGATCTTTAAACCTTCGAGACAGGTGCATTTAATAGGGAGGAAGTCATTTTAGCAGGTTCTTGTAGGCAGTCATCTGTTGAAGAGAATCGTTTGTAAACTAGAAATTGGCCTGTGACAAAAAGATGGTGGTTGACAAGAGGTGAGTCACGAGCTACTTATACTTATAGAAACCTCTGATAAAACCCTTCCAGGTAGCACAGAACTGAAGAGTGCGGGAACTCGTGAATAGCGCGTGAGATGCATCACGTCACCGTGGGACCAGATGTCGCTCTGAATGTTGTCTGCTTCTAGGCTTGACATGGGATCTGTCGCATCTTCCATAGTACACAACGAGGGAGTCCTGAGGAGACCGTCTTACAGCGAGTTCCCTGTGGATGTGTTGCATCGTCCACAGTGCACAACGAGGTACGAGTCCTGAGGAGACCGTCTTACAGCGAGTTCCCTGTGGATGTGTCGCATCGTCCACAGTACACAACGAGGGAGTCCTGAGGAGACCGTCTTATAGCGAGTTCCCTGTGGATGTGTTGCATCGTCCACAGCACATAACGAGGCACGAGTCCTGAGGAGACCGTCTTACAGCGAGTTCCCTGTGGATGTGACTCCATTGTCCTCCCACAGCAGCAGCAGGAGCCTGGTGAGCAAATAGTGAACCTCCGTCTGAGGCAGCAGCTTCTTGGTATTTATGTATTCATGACTGGTTGTCTCCCGTGACCGGACCTCTAACCCACATCTAGACAAGTGACAAAGGCGTGCACCAATTGCTGTGAATGAAACACGACTCGCTGTTGCTGCCACAGCCTGTAGCAGTAAGAACGTCCTTTATCATATGGGCTAGAAATCAAGCGATGTATAGAGGTATCAAAATAATAGTTCTCGGTAATTTGGACTATTTTAATATCCACTCGAGGTTCAGCTACTCGTCTGACAGGCCCTAGTATGATATTGGATGATCATTAACCCACTAACTGTGTAAGCCTACCCGACCCTATGGACACATGTTATTTCTTAGATGGGTATTTTTTTTCTTGTGTATGAAGATGGACTAGCACGAAGGAGATTAGTATAGGGCAGTGCGAGGTATTATCATAATATACATGTATTACTATCAGAGAGCAAATCTTGTTATACAGGCTCAGAACCTCGGCACTGATAAATGAAGTACCCTTCTAGACAGACTACGATGGTAGATCATTATTTTAAAATGAATGTACTTTTTGTCTAGACCAAATAAACGACTATGAAACTTGAAACTTGAAAACTTGATTGGTCCCTCCTGTGGTTAACTTTACATGCACTATCAGGTCTTGAGGTAAGTAATCAACCCCATCGTCAGTAACCTCTTGGCACAGCAACTTTCTTTTATCTGCTGTGGAGACAATTGAGGCCCTTGATGGGGCCATGTCACTATCTAATTTTCCCACCTGTCCCATGTCACAATGCCCCAAAATGGCCCATGTCGCCGTGTCGAATTTGGGGGTCAAGGGCCATACAATGAGGACCCGAGATTTGTTCTACATTAGATGGGGCTTCAAGTAGTCCAGGTAAACGAGATCCGGTTTTCACTCATGTTTTCTACAGATGAGAAAACATGTGTGAAAACTGGGATCGCGTATACCTGGACTACTTGACGACCCATCTAGTGTAGAACAAATCTCGGGTCCTCATTGTAGAAAGAGCCTGGCAGTTGCTGTATCATACACCGTATGTGTATGTACACGTAATGTGCACCAGTGAGTGGGGCGGCTAGTGGGGCCTCTGGTGGACACTCACGGTTCTGGGCAGTACGAAAACCACTGCCTGGGTGTGCTGGTCTGCGACGCACACTACTGCCTGGGTGTGCTGGTCTGCGACGCACACTACTGCCAGGGTGTGCTGGTCTGCGACGCACACTACTGCCTGGGTGTGCTGGTCTGCGACGCACACCACTGCCTGGGTGTGCGACGCACACCACTGCCTGGGTGTGCTGGTCTGCGACGCACACTACTGCCTGGGTGTGCTGGTCTGCGACGCACACTACTGCCTGGGTGTGCTGGTCTGCGTCGCACACCACTGCCTGGGTGTGCGACGCACACCACTGCCTGGGTGTGCTGGTCTGCGACGCACACTACTGCCTGGGTGTGCTGGTCTGCGACGCACACTACTGCCTGGGTGTGCTGGTCTGCGACGCACACCACTGCCTGGGTGTGCGACGCACACCACTGCCTGGGTGTGCTGGTCTGCGACGCACACTACAGCCTGGGTGTGCTGGTCTGTGACGCACACTACTGCCTGGGTGTGCTACGCACACCACTGCCTGGGTGTGCTGGTCTGCGATGCACACTACTGCCTGGGTGTGCTGATCTGTGACGCACACTACTGCCTGGGTGTGCGACGCACACCACTGCCTGGGTGTGCTGGTCTGCGACGCACACTACTGCCTGGGTGTGCTGGTCTGCGACACACAACACTGCCTGGGTGTGCTGGTCTGCGACGCACACTACTGCCTGGGTGTGCTGGTCTGCGACGCACACCACTGCCTGGGTGTGCTGGTCTGCGATGCACACCACTGCCTGGGTGTGCGACTCACACTACTGCCTGGGTGTGCTGGTCTGTGACGCACACTACTGCCTGGGTGTGCTGGTCTGTGACGCACACTACTGCCTGGGTGTGCTACGCACACCACTGCCTGGGTGTGCTGGTCTGTGACGCACACTACTGCCTGGGTGTGCGACGCACACCACTGCCTGGGTGTGCGACGCACACCACTGCCTGGGTGTGCTGGTCTGCGACGCACACTACTGCCTGGGTGTGCTGGTCTGCGACACACAACACTGCCTGGGTGTGCTGGTCTGCGACGCACACTACTGCCTGGGTGTGCTGGTCTGCGACGCACACCACTGCCTGGGTGTGCTGGTCTGCGATGCACACCACTGCCTGGGTGTGCGACTCACACTTCTGCCTGGGTGTGCTGGTCTGCGACGCACACTACTGCCTGGGTGTGCTGGTCTGTGACGCACACCACTGCCTGGGTGTGCGACTCACACTACTGCCTGGGTGTGCTGGTCTGCGACGCACACCACTGCCTGGGTGTGCCACTCACACTACTGCCTGGGTGTGCTGGTCTGCGACACACTCTACTGCCTGGGTGTGCTGGTCTGCGACGCACACTACTGCCTGGGTGTGCAACGCACACTACTGCCTGGGTGTGCTGGTCTGCGACGCACACTACTGCCTGGGTGTGCTGGTCTGCGACACACACCACTGCCTGGGTGTGCTGGTCTGCGACACACACCACTGCCTGGGTGTGCTGGTCTGCGACACACAACACTGCCTGGGTGTGCTGGTCTGCGACACACACTACTGCCTGGGTGTGCTGGTCTGTGACGCACACTACTGCCTGGGTGTGCTAGTCTGGCCGTACTCAATGTACTGCTGTCAGTTTATGAGGAAGGTGGCAGGTCGGGGACAGCGCCATGACCTGATTAGTACTGACCTTTGTCATGACCACTAAGCAGCACGCACAGGAGGCAGGTAACACACAGGTTATAGCATGCAGCTCTCCTGTAAACTTCACAAGTGTTCAGTTTGCACTTCCTCTGGTTGCCGACCCGTTGCCGATCCCCAATCAATCAGTAGACTTGGGGGCCGTCCATTAATTACGTACGCATCAAGAGGGGGTGGGGGGGGGGGTCAAGCCAAATGCGTACAGATGTGTACAGGGGGGGTGGGGGGGGTCTGTGCCCATTTTGGCATACGCATTGTGTACGCATGAGGGTCGTTTTCCTGGTTATTTTTGACCAAAAGGGGTATTTTTGGCCCCCAAAACGCAACCAGAATTCTAAAATTTTCCGGGAGAAACATACCCCTATAGCTCCTAGACATCCTCTTGTAGGAGGCATAACAAGTGTATTTGCTGTACCTACCAGTCTAAGAACAATTTTCAACTCTGGGGGGTATTCTACGCACAAGGTCAAATAATTTGTATAGCTTGAGGGGGTGGGGGGTGCTCAGTTAATTTTCTCACGATAGCACATTCTTGATACCTCCCTCTGGGTAAAATCCCCTCTACTTAGGGAGCGTTCATTTACAGGGGAGGGAGGCGTAAAAACGTCCAACCCCTCCTGAGGGAGGGCGGGGGGGGGGGGGGCTTAAAACATTCTGACCCCTCTTGAGGGGGGGGGGCGTAAAAATTCAGCCCCTTTTAAGCAAAAAAGTCTGTGCGTTACCATAGTTCAAAGGAGGGGGGGGTGAAACATTTTCGCGCCTCTCACCACCCCTCTGTAATTTATAAATGAAAACTTCTTTAGTATATTTCTTTTTAGTGGGGGGGGGGGGGGGCAACTGTCTCCTCCTCTTTAATTTGGTACTCAAATGCAGTTCTTAATTTTCATCCCACAGTACCCTGCCCCACCCTCCTGAGGCTGGCAATGGGGGGGGGGGGGGGGGGGGGTGCACGAGATTTGAGTATGTACGCATGGGGGGGGGGGTATCCCAATGCGTACATAGTGCAACAGGGGGGGTGGGGGGGGGGGTCAATTTTGGCCAAAATTATGCGTACGTAATTAATGGATGGCCCCTTGTATAACCAATTACATTATTGAAACACAGAGACTCCAAAGTATGTTTGTCGATGTATTATATAAATGAATCGTATGGCAAATCAGACTCATTTGACACAATTGAGGAACAAACAATTATCACTGGTAAACAGCAATGTAATGTGGATACTTTCTACTGGTATTCAGCAGAGACATTTTAGGTATTACTGGTAATCAGCAATTTACCTTAATGAGTGAGAACTGGTATACAGCTCTATAACCTTATTACCTTTACATAACACATAATTAACGCCACAGGATGAAGTCTATGATTGTCCAAAGGAAGGATATAAGGTGTGGGTAGGTGGCAAAAAGACGTCCGCCTTACACTGAATCCACAGCAGAGTAAGGGAGGGTCATGTGACAAAACAAACCGCTGCTAAGGGGGTATAAGAGTTATCCAATAGAGATCACCCCAGTGCTCCAATTACGCGCCCATGATGCATGAGCCACCATGGAACTATGTGTATGTAAATCAGGTCTTTACATTAACAATATTAAAGGCTAAACGCTTGCTGCCCCCCAGTAACAGTCGGAGGTGAACGAGGACCGGCACTCTGGACCTTTATAGGGTAGAGGCACTCGTTACGGACGCTGCTGGACCATTAATAGATGATCATCTTTAGATGACCGATTTGACCCATTTAAAGAATGCAAATTTTAATATGGTTACACCACTGGACACATAAGATACATCAGCATAATATTCCTGAAGGAATTGCATTTAAATTCCTTCTTTGAGTACAAATCAGTCTGCATCTAATATATTGATTTCAAAAGGTTAGTTTGAACCTAAAGTCGGACACCTCATGTCAGAAATGATCCTTGAGTCGGACACTATGATATGATTATGATATACAGTAGGTTTTGAGATGATACCCTAGCGGATAAAGGCAAACTCAACATACTATTATCCCGGGGGGGGGGGGGGGGGCTACTCACTCTATGGCATTACCCGCCAACTGCCAAACTACCACCCGCCTGAAAACAGAAGCCACCAAAGCACCGCCCTCATAACTGCAAAGGACCGCCCCATGATTCCTTACAGATAGGCCACCGCCCCTGTTACTTCAGGGACACCTGTAATAATACCTGTATTTCCTAATGCAAATAGTACAGTAAACATGGGATAATCATTGTTTTGCATACATTTTATCATTTACACCTTACTGAGACCCACTTCTCTCACTCTCACTTTCTGCCCCCCCCCCCCCCTTCTACAGTTACTGCCCCCCATTTTTGAGGGTGTTGAGAGTCACCAGCCCCTTATTTTGAGTCCCACCGCAACCGCTTCCTTGGGGCATTTGGAGGTGGGTAGTCATTTCAGATCTGAGTGACCCCCCCGGGACTATTATGTCCCACAAACAGTTAGTCAATAGAAGAACTATTCTTTAGTTTAAAGTAGTTCTGCTCCATTTCAATATTCAGAGCCTGGTCCAGGTATTCCATACTAGTCCACCTACTAATATCAATATTTTGCAACATTTTCAGTATTAGATAATCAGGTTAACACTTTTGAACAGTGCAATAACTACCGGTATAGCAGATGAAGGGATTATATATACCTCTCTATTCATATCATAATTGGTGTCCGACTCTTGGTATAATTAGTGTCTGACTTTAGGTGCAATTTGGTGCTTAGAATGGACTCCCTATTGCAAAATAGTATGGGTAATTTCTAAAACATTTGTTAACCTGAACTATCACAAAAAATACATATCCTACTTGTAATTTCCCTAGTGATGCTGTACCTATATAGGGACACCTAATATAGATTGAACAAGGAAACCAATTTTCCCATTTACTTTTGAATTTTATCATGAAAACATGGCAAAAACACCTCAAGTTCAGGCAGTCATTGTGCCATGTATAAAGTGGCTATTATTTGGTATATTGTATTTGTTAGAGCGAAAAACACCCCAGGATTCATTCAGTTGAGACAAGAGGTGGCATATTTATATTGGGTATGTAGTTCAAAACCAATAGTGCCCGACTCAAGGTTTCTGTCCGACTCAGGGTGCCTTTACCCTAGAGGAGGTGGGGGGTATGCTTAAAGTAACGTGCAGCAGTGGCTGGAATCCAGCTACCGGAATGAGTTGTGCGTCGGTCATTGCTGACTTGCTTCCCAAGCAGTACAATCTGTCTGTGAGTAAGAGTTTATCTATCTTATGTAAGAGTGGACATTTATAGTCGGACATGAGTTGACTGACGTTATCAGACAGGGTGTGTAAGCACGGTAAAGATGGAGGGCCCTGGGTAGGAGATGGCCAGGGATGAGGTTGGCAGTGACCGGGGTAACACTAACAGGGAGCTGTGACTGGCAGCAGCAGATAGCACCACCACCCCTGGTCTCTGTGTCCCCCGGGCTGTTTGCTAAAGCTACCAGCTCACTGTCGGTTCCCTTCCTCGCTGCTGAAACTGTGGGCACAGCCCTCTGAGGCCATCCATTCCACCACTTCTGACACTAGGGTCCCACTGTTCCTATCTACTGAAGGCAGTGCTTGTCATTTGCCGGAGTTTTGTGGAATTTATATCTGAAATCAGTGTTTCATCATCTTTGAATAATTTCCGTTATTTTCTGTCTTGTGATGATCTGATGATCCCATTCTGAGCAGCCTTGGGGGTCTACATCAGCACAGGGGTCAGCGGGGATATCCGCTACACGTGGTACGGCACACACAACGCGCCTGGGTTATACCTCTCTATCTCTCTGGTTAAACATAGACAACAACCAACGCTGTCCAGTTGTTGTATGTACACCAACAGATGCTGTTTGTATGATTGATTTGTTTAACGTCCAGGCGTAAATATTGACCTATGTATGTAGGGATGTCATCGATACCTACCAAATCGAAATTTCGGTATTTTTGGATTTCCGATTATCGTATCGACAAAACCATTAAATCGATACACTTTTTGACCTACTTTTACCCTTAAAAACAAGCTTTACAAAAAGTAGAAACAAGGCTCAAAGCCTCAGCAGATCACCCCTTCTTATGTACCCGTATGTGTACACCTATCGTGATGTACCTAGCCCTAAGCACTGAAGTAATGTCAAGCCGCTGCCTTGTTAGATAGGGGGACAGATAACATGTACCGGTACTATGATTATATATTGCCTAGACTTAAAGTGGCAAAATCACCGAGCGTATCCCACTAACAATTCTAGTACTGTTCTAGTCTACCTTGTAATTAAGTGATAGTGGTGAGAATGTCCCTTTAACCACTTCCCAATTCCTAGCCTGTCTGTCCATTTTGTCCAGTAACTTTTTTAATTATTATTTTCCAAAGGGCAATACATATTTGAGAGCAGTTAAGTAAGGGGTGGAGGTTTATGAACTACCGGTATTACCCTAGAGACATAAGGCACACTGGTGGAAATGCGAGAGTGTCAAACTAGGTTAAAACCGAATCAAAAAGAAAAAGGCAAATTGCAGCATTTTGGCCAGCTATTTGCATGACGAAATCTGGGCCCAAGAGGTCTCATAGAAGGAAATGGTTTCATGTAACTCGACAGTCTAACAAACATGGCTTTTGAGTGTTATTTAGCTGTTAATAACATGTATCGAAAAATCGAAAAAAATCGGAATTTCGAGACCAAAAATAACGATTATCGAAATCGGAATAAATTGGATACCAATGACATCCCTATATGTATGGGTCATCCACAAATATCGGTAGTCTACCTCGCAGTCGGACATGTATTTAAATGCTGCTTGTCCAATACAGCAGTGATCGCATCTATGGACGCTACCAGGGCACTTCCCCTTCTCTTTTAAAAGCACAGAAAGTGTTCTTTTATTTCCCTGGTCCTACATACCTGGGCTAGTACCATAGCAGGGCCAGACAAACCACAGCATTTGACATCTCAGACGTGGTTCAATAAGGGGAGATCATGAGGTAGACCACCAGCACGAAGGCCGGCGCCCGCACATATGGGCAGCGGCTACCACAGCTTGCTTTAAATAGTGATGATCACAGCAGTCCACCAAATGACCCCTTACGTTAATCGCCTATTACGAATCCAGTTTGCCTATTTGCTTTTAAAAGGCTCCCGATGAAGTTATTCTACACCTTCATGCCCCCATCATGAAGGTCCAACACGGGGGACGCTGTTGGTAGTTGTCATAGTGTGGTACGGTGCACATACTGCATCAAAGTCTGCTCCTCACCATCAAACATGAACCACAAAGGTTGTCATTTAAACTCACAATCTGCATCAAAGACTGTTCCAATCTGGTTATTAAGAACCCCTCACAACTATCACGAGGTGTCTGGGGGCCATGTGTGCATAATGTCAAAAGAGTATTTGCCAAGGTCAGAGCCGCATTGGGGAAGTAGGTTTTCTGAGCACCCCTTTAACTTAAGAACATCACTGTGCCATGTACCAGAGGGACATTCTCGATGCAATCCAGTCGGTGACCTTCCATGCCGGTAGAGTGCTGGTTGGTGAGGCAGCAAGAAGTGCTGCAGACAGAGCTGTTTTTGAAGACACCTTGCTGATCCCTCCTCTGTACTAAAGTGGAGTACATCCCAGTCAGAGTGCCGGGGCTATGCTGAACATGAAGACTTCATGTCCGAGCCTTTAGCTTTGAATTTTATGGTAATTTTACAATGTTGCATGGTGTGGCAGAGTTCTTTTACTTCTCAGACCATACAGACCGTGTACTCTTTTACTTCCCAGACCATACAGACCGTGTACTACATTCAACACAGTACATCCCGGCACGCCAAGTCAATGCGCTATACCCCCCCCCCCCCCCCCACACACACCCTGCTTCCCCATTCACCCCATCTTCATGGGCGTACAGCCAATTTGATTTGAGTCATTAACGAATGTTAAATACAGTCTGAGAACTGAGAACTGGAGCACATAATTAGTTAAACCGGGAGTTAAACGTACAGTTGAAATAGAAGAATGCGTCCAAATAGTACAATTAATGCCAATGGTAATGCATTTGATAAGGCTGACTTCTTGGGGAATTTTGTAGGGGAAGTTTCTGAGTACGTGTATAATGGAATTCCCAAAGACTTTTTTCTTGACAGAACGTGTAAAGAAGTAAGGTTAAACAAGATTAAAATGACATGTAATGCAAAAATGTTATTATAGGGATGGTGCAATGGTTTTATTGGGAAGCTAACATGGGCTGAGAGGACCATCCTTATTTGCATAACCATTACATTAATGGATGTGGTGATGGGAAATTCAAATTTGTCGAAAGGAGATTTCTCAGAAATTCTGCTTGTTATAATCTGCATTACGGGCATAGCGCCCACTCAGTGTAACAACCTGTAGAATGGACTATTCTAGCTGTTCTACATGCCACAGGCGGCCAGTCAGACTGTCTAACGGTGAGTGTATGACATGATTGTTGGAGGACTTGGGCCGTATTCTTATTAATACGAGGTGCTGGTATTACTGTAATGACTGTAATGGGGCATAACAACCATAGGTAACGCCCCCCCCCCCCCATCCCCCACCTCCCTCGGCCCTTCACCAAGCCCGGGTGCACCCCCGCCCCCTGCAGACACTCCTTATGACACAGATATACATACATGTAATACAACATCCGGCGTCTGCTGATATGACATCCGGGAACAGGGACTGGTCTACCCTGATACCACTCCTTCACCATAGGCTGAGTGAGCGGGGAGTACTGGCTGCAGTTATATCTACACCTGTATGACAGCTTCATAACATGGAGTGGCAAACGTATAATTAACAAAGGAAGTTCATGTAACAGAGGACCAAGTAAATTACATCAATAAGGCCCATGTTAGTGCATATTGTAACATATAACTAATATGCATGGCGACTTATACGTTATACGAGTGTGGCCACATTAAGTCCCGTGCTGTGTTGGGTAGTCGAATTGGATAGTATGGTATCAGCTTGGTACAGGCTACTTGATTAGTATGGTATCTGCTCTGAATTATAGACAACGAATGACAACAAGTGGGGACAGGTATTCCCCACGACACCTGTCCGCACAGCTCAGCCTGTGCTGGATACTGAAAGTCGTGCCTGACTTCATGGTAGTAAAATGAAAGTTGGGCTATACATGTATATATATATACATGTATATATTCTGGATTGCACTGGACGGTAACGATTTGTATGATTGGCCGTGTGATTTGCATCACAAATGACCCAGGGCAGGGAAGGTAAAAATCGAGCGTGTGATCCTAATCACAATAGACTCAGGGTGGTTGCCTGTAGTGTGCATGAGAAGTGTGTTGGCATAGTGTGCATGTGGAATGTGGAATGTGCCAGGGTTGGCGCTAGCCGCTCGCCAGATCGCTATTGGCGAATTATAATTCAATCTGGCGATCCTTTATTCCATTGAATTCGCCAGACTGGCGAATTACTCATCAGAATGTAAAGACACTATTGGGAATACCTTGTATAATATATTGTTGGAATGCTAAGATCAAGGGAGAAACAGGCGTATAAATCATATTTAGATATTTTCAAAACCTAAAATTTTCTCAAGGAAAATAGTAAATGTACCAGCATTTTTTTTTTCTCCTAATGATTACCACTCAAATTTCAAATTTGATATAACTTTAGTCAACCTTTGTATATATATCTATGGTCATTCTAACTATCATGTTTCAATCAACATCCAAAAATATCTCTTTACAGTCATGTACAACATTGTACAACTGTTGAAAAATCTGGACACATAAATAAGGTCTAAAATGCCCTTCAAACTTCGTTTCTACCCCTATTATCAGCTGAGATATTGATATTTTTGCAACATGTCTTCCGATTTTTTTCAGATGCGCCCTTTTTGGGCCTTTTTTTTTCTTAAAAGGTGAAAAAAAGGACTAATGCGGCCCTTTTTAGAGGATGCGCGCGGTGTCCGTAAAGCTGATAATCAATTTTAAGTGGCCTTATTTACCTGATTTAAATCTGGCGAATTTATTACCAATCTGGCTAAATAACCTTGGGTCAAATTCGCCAGACTGGCTAATCCAAAAAACATCCTAGCGCCAACCCAGTGTGCATGTGTAGTGTACAGGTGTAGTGTGCATGTGTAGTGTACATGTGTAGTGTACATGTGTAGTGTGCATGTGTAGTGTACAGGTGTAGGATGCATGTGTAGTGTGCATTGTGTAGTGTGCATGCATACCCCCTCCCATCAAGTGCCCCCTTCCCCAACTGACATGTTCAATATCACACACAATACAAAATTACCATGCATTAACCATTCCCAAAGTAACCCCCAGTCAATTACCCTAAGGTTAAAGCTGTCAGAATGTCTGAAAAAAAACGTCTCACCCCTGTAGTGTCACTGCAGATAACCCTCTCCCATAGAGATAGCACTGAGCCTGTTCAATATGTAAATGTTCAATGTTAAGGGTTATCTACAGTCTGCCATAGGGCTCTATGCTGTAGCAAATTACCACCATTTTAGACACAAAATAAAATCATGCTTTTTTGGGGGTAGCATTTGAAAATAGATTAAAGCGCGACTACATAGGAAGGACAATATTGTAACGGATCTAGTGACACAAAATTGAGAGAAAAAGCTCCAATTTTGAAGGAATGAGAGCAGTTTTAAATTTTAGGCTGAGAGGACCACTGCTACCCGTCGCACAAGACTCAGGGTAACCCTGAGTCAAAAAAACTGATTAACACATATGGATACAGACCAACATACATGGTGACTGACCAACACATATGGTGACTGACCAACACTTATGATGACTGACCAACACATCTTCATACTAATCTGGGTTGGCGCTAGGATGTTTTTTGGATTAGCCAGTCTGGCGAATTTGACCCAAGGTTATTTAGCCAGATTGGTAATAAATTCGCCAGATTTAAATCAGGTAAATAAGGCCACTTAAAATTGATTATCAGCTTTACGGACACCGCGCGCATCCTCTAAAAAGGGCCGCATTAGTCCTTTTTTTCACCTTTTAAGAAAAAAAAAGGCCCAAAAAGGGCGCATCTGAAAAAAATCAGAAGACATGTTGCAAAAATATCAATATCTCAGCTGATAATAGGGGTAGAAACGAAGTTTGAAGGGCATTTTAGACCTTATTTATGTGTCCAGATTTTTCAACAGTTGTACAATGTTGTACATGACTGTAAAGAGATATTTTTGGATGTTGATTGAAACATGATAGTTAGAATGACCATAGATATATATACAAAGGTTGACTAAAGTTATATCAAATTTGAAATTTGAGTGGTAATCATTAGGAGAAAAAAAAAATGCTGGTACATTTACTATTTTCCTTGAGAAAATTTTAGGTTTTGAAAATATCTAAATATGATTTATACGCCTGTTTCTCCCTTGATCTTAGCATTCCAACAATATATTATACAAGGTATTCCCTATTCCCAATAGTGTCTTTACATTCTGATGAGTAATTCGCCAGTCTGGCGAATTCAATGGAATATAGGATCGCCAGATTGAATTATAATTCGCCAATAGCGATCTGGCGAGCGGCTAGCGCCAACCCTGCTAATGGCCCTACCCTTATGAATTTGGGCACAATTTCGGGTAGCATACCTACAGTAGCCTGCAGAGGCGTAGGAAGCAAATCTTCATTGTGGCCCAACAAGGCTACACCGAGTAAGGCCTGTCACACAAGAATGCGGTAAACACAGTTTGAAAGAAGCGAGTTTGCAAAAAGCATTATGATCTTTGTACAGGTTTAACATGAAGCTCTATGGAAGACTAAAGAGTTTGTGCGGAAACGGCTGGATGCAAGGCCACTTTAACCTTGACTTCTATGGCTGAACTCAGATACCACTTATCAGCTGTTTTCTTACAATACACCTGCACACTTCATGGAGTCAGCTTAAAAACTGGTTAATAACATCTCACATTCACGAAAGATTGAATGTGTGATTTACATCACAAATGACTCAGGGTCAGGGTAATTAAGTGATTGAATTGAATGATTGATCATCAGAAACATCGCTTATGGTCAAGGGGGTCGTCGAAACTCGAAAATCATCATTTATTGGTCAATTCTGGCATCAGAAATGAATTCCTTCTTAAAAATACATGTGTCATGCATGTATGTTATTTCATTTCAGGCCAGCAGGTGGGTTGTGGCAAGCAGATGGGTGTGGGCAACAGTGCCCAGTTGCGGGCATCTGCCACCTTTCCCCGCCTTTCGCCCCCCGTTGAAAAGCAAGTCGGTCAGACAGACTGTCCCCACTGAGCCTGTACCGCTGAATGCAACTCTCACAATGACGGTATTTTGCCATCCATTCAGTCGAGGACATACGACACTGCCTGTTTTGGCGAGGTGATCACTTAAGCTGAGCACTGATTGGACAAGCGAAATCACACAGCAGAGGGAGGGGCTACACACTTCTTTTTCTTTTCGCCGTCCCTTTCCGCTAATTTCGTGTAACGCTACCAGGGTTGTCATATGATAGAAACAGTAGCAAGTACCTCCCCCAGGTCATTTTCAGCTCGCTTGATGTCTGAAAAAAAGCATCTCACCCCCGTCCTAACTGGCTCTCCCATAGGAATAGCATTGGGTTGTCGCGGAAACTGAACTTTTAGGGTTGTCGGTTATCTTTGCCCTCCCAATGAGCTCTATAGTGAAGCAGATTACCACCATTTTTTGGGGAAATATTGTTTTTAATTTTTTAGGGGGTTATGGTGTAAATTTGTTGAAAAGAAGAACATCATCAGAGAGGTACTCGAAAAGGGGATTTATTGATATGATGTAGAATGCAATCA
The DNA here is from genome assembly GCA_947462335.1 of Harmothoe impar. Classification (NCBI taxonomy): domain Eukaryota; kingdom Metazoa; phylum Annelida; class Polychaeta; order Phyllodocida; family Polynoidae; genus Harmothoe; species Harmothoe impar. Next base: position 33,469,369 of record OX381719.1, read on the forward strand.
GTGAAATATTAACAAAATGGGAGGGAATGACAGATATGATTCAGAACCGTCACACTTGACACTTGAGTCAAAAATATCAAGACCCAGGTGCACAAGCGCCCTGGGTTAATGATACATGTATGTGCTGCAGGACGGCCTTCCTGGAACTGAAAACCTACATATATATAATTATATACATGTCTAGATATAGCTACAGTTATCATGGTAAACACACATAGCCTTATCTAGGTGTAACTCTATAAGGGTACTTTCCGACAGTAGCACCTACATCATATTTATTACTAGGCCCTATCTTGTCATTGTCAACTGGAGAGAGGCCACACTAACATATTGAATTCAACACTGTAACATTCACCCAATCATTTAAAAAAAAAAGGCAGTTGTCGTCCTCCATCTTTGGTAAAAGTAGGTCACTATTATTTTCTTCAGGATCAGCTGTGGGGACAACTGGGGAGGGGAGGGGAAGAGCAAGATGATGATCTACTAAAAGTAATCAGTGATATCATGGTTAGGCCGGCAGCTGGCAGTACAACCCAGAGATGTCCTGACAGGTATTCCGTCAGGTATAAGCAGCTCAAAATGTTACTTCGTTTGGGTATAATTTGTGGTTGCGGCGTGCAATTGTAAGGGATGGGGACTCGGTACGCTAATCAGGGTGTTCAGGTAAAGAGGATGAAGTAGGTGCTCACCCAGCCCCCTGCCCACACCCACAGGCCAACAAGGCCGTCAGTCACTCACCTAGCACCACCATCCGTTAACAGCAGAGCAGTAGTAGAGCATGCTACCCCGAGTCCCACACTGAGTGGTGAGTGTGCTGCCATGTCAGTTTCTTTGGGAATTAATAGTGTCGTATTTGGCAATATCATGTCAAAAAGGTAATGGTTTCAATATCATAGGTGTCATTCATATGAGTAACAGAATGCCTATAGGGGCAGACCCAGGAATTTGAAAAAGGGCGGGAGGTTCACGATACACCAAAGTACCTAAAAAGTGTCACCCCGCGAATCGGCGGATCTCAATATCACTAGACAAAAACCTAGATGGTTTCCAAAAGTGTGTGTGTGGGGGGAGGTCCGGACCCCCAGGACTCCCCCCTGGATCCGCCCAATGTGGACCTGTATTATATTAATCAGGATAAAAGGTCTACACTGTAGCCGGGAGTCCTGTGGTAGCCGCCATCTTGCCCCCCCCCCCCGTACGGTACAGCTGTGGATTAATCAGGGTAATAGAGCCTCAGTCTGGGTACCATAGGCTGTATGTGGGTGCCCATCTTGCTGCCACGCTGCACTCAGCCTGCTACACCCCTGTCCCTCTGTGCAGCGTCCTGTGTGGCGCCCACATGCCATACAAGTGGGATAAACACACAAATAGGACTCTAAGCCCCCATCTTCTATATATGCATATTACATGCACAGACATTAGCTTAGTGCTCTATTGTAGGTAATGTAATCCATAATGCATTAGCAGGCTATATATGTACTAAAGTAGTATATTAATGCAGGGACAGGCCTCTGTGTAGACCTGCTCATGGCTTACTCCTTTATCCATATTGTGTTTCTGATGTTTCTCATGCCAGCTTATACTGGACCCTCAGTGCTGGATCGTCTTCTATACGTTCTGCTGCATTATCATTACAAGGAAAGAGAGACACAGATGACACCATATCCTATTTTACTGTATCATTATATCGGTTAAGATACCGTACAGGAATAAGAAGGAAATTGGCCTAGATCCTACTTTCAACATAGCAACTGAAGAAATAAGAAGCAGATTGCATAATCGTGCAGTTTCCCTAAAACAACTTGTCCACACTTGGGCAAGAGCCGCTCTACGTGTGTGACTTGAGGTGATGGGGTACAGAGGGTGAGTGTCGTGAACTACCACGTAGGAGTTATACACCATTGGGCACAGTTTACACAACAATGTGGGATCTTATTCCCAGCACGCAAACATACGCCCACCCCGTGAGTCCAGGTCCCCATGTCACGGCAACACACGGCTCGTAGGGGCTGTGGGAAGTGGGGTGGGGAGGACGTTCTCAACTCTTAAGGTGACCGGCAACCATAGGGTAAAGTAACTTAAGGTTTTACCATATTCCTACCACAGGACCCTATGGGTGTATTCTCCCAGAAAGTACAAGGCGATAGGGGGTCCTGAGCTTGTTGTTTCTGAGTTATTTAACCACAAGGCTTGAGTAACCTGTAATAGGATTATATAGTGTTCTGTTATATATATATTCACAAAATGCATTCGAAATGTAACTACATATTTTGATAATATAATTCATAATATTTTGAAAATATAATTCATAATATTATGCAACCAGATAGGATGTTTACAAAACATGGTCTTTCGCATATTGGTATGTTCTTTGAAATTTGAAAGTAAAAAAAAAGATGAGAAAAGGGTGATGTGGGAAAGGTAGGCACTATGTATAGCTTTCAATGATATTGATATGGGTTAGATGTAATAATGTAATGCTTATGCAACAACATGTACAACATGTAATACAACATGTAATACATCTAATACAACAACATGTAATACATAGACAAAATCATGAAATGCCAATGCCCATTGATACTGTCTCTGCCGTATTTCACGAGTGGGGGCTGGGGCCATATCCCACGAAGCTGCAGGCTGAGTGGGATGCACCCCAGCCCCCACAAGTGAAATACGACAGACAGGTATCAATGTAGTGGGCATTTGTATTTATTTTTTGATTTGAAGCCATTTAGTGAAGGAATCCAGCTTTTTCTTAGCCCATTGAATACGGCCACATTGTATTCAATGGGGGGGCATTGAATAGGACCCTTCCTATAGTTAAGCATAGTAAATCTTGTATTTCAAAAAAATAAATGTAATACATGTAATACAACAACCTTCTGAGGTTGCAGTCTCACGCACTGTGTTAGGGAGTGTTCATTTATTAGTTACAGGGGGGGGGGTGGTTGGTTTGGGGGGCGTAAAAATATCTGATCTCTCCTGGGGGGGGGGCGTAAAAAATGATCCCCCTTTTTAGCAAAAAAAAAGCCAGCGCGTTACTATAGTTCAAGGAGGGGCTCCGGCAGTGGGTCACAAAACATTCCAAGCACGCTCCTGTAATTAATTAACTCCCTAAGCCCAACAATACCCATGTCGCCGTAAATTTCACCATTCACCCCCACTGTATAGTGGCACACTGTACATGTGTAGGGCAGGCGGCTCAGGGTTAAGGCCCGGGTTACGGCACGGGCAGGAAGAGCGTCCACCCACCGCCACACATGCTGCACACAGGCACAACGCCGGTAAAAAATGGACCAAAACCACAATAACAGGGTTCCCACAAAAATTTCAGATTGAAATTCCATGACATTTCCATGACATTCCATGACATAAAATCTCAATTTTCCATGACATTTATAACATTCTTGTGGGGATCGGAGGGCTTGACCCCCAAGAATAATTCTAAAATCAAGAAACAAATGGGAGATTTCTAGGAGATTTGTGATATTAATTCTATTATTTTCATTTTCCATGACATTCCATGACACATGGCCAATTTTTACAAAATTCGATGACTTTCCAGACAGCTTTCAAATTCCATGACATTCCATGACTTTACATGACATGTGGGAACCCTGCAATAATACAAACAACGAATCGGGGGCTCAAAAACGGAACTCCGCAGCACAAAGTCAGCAGAATGTTCACTAGAATGTTGCACAAGACCACAGCAGCCGCCAACAGGGGTGTCTGAGCCAGCATGGCTCTGTGACCTGACTGCACCAGCAGTATTAAAGTCAGAAGAGGGCACAGTGCCGTCTGCTCACTCTGTAGAGGCCACAGTGGACGTCTGTAGAGGTCACAGTGGACGTCTGCAGAGGCCACAGTGGACGTCTGTAGAGGTCACAGTGGACGTCTGCAGAGGCCACAGTGGACGTCTGCAGAGGCCACAGTGGACGTCTGTAGAGGCCACAGTGGACGTCTGTAGAGGCCACAGTGGACGTCTGTAGAGGTCACAGTGGACGTCTGCAGAGGCCACAGTGGACGTCTGTAGAGGCCACAGTGGACGTCTGTAGAGGTCACAGTGGACGTCTGTAGAGGCCACAGTGGACGTCTGTAGAGGTCACAGTGGACGTCTGCAGAGGCCACAGTGGACGTCTGTAGAGGCCACAGTGGACGTCTGTAGAGGCCACAGTGGACGTCTGTAGAGGCCACAGTGGACGTCTGTAGAGGCCACAGTGGACGTCTGTAGAGGCCACAGTGGACGTCTGCAGAGGCCACAGTGGACGTCTGTAGAGGCCACAGTGGACGTCTGTAGAGGCCACAGTGGACGTCTGTAGAGGCCACAGTGGACGTCTGCTCACCCCGATCACCCATCTATATCTTTGTAGACAACTGTTTGCCGATGTTGTCTATATTACGCAGGCCAAAACAAAAGAGCTTTCTTTTCGGTAACATGCTGAAAAAAGCTAGGTATGGTCGGGCACACTTTTTTTCAAATATATATCTTTTTTATTGGGATTTTGACCAAAATCATTTTGAAAGACATCAACATGTTTTGCTAGATAGGGTTGGGTGATTGGAAACCATATTTCATTTTAGGCCGCATATTTCTGCCATGATACCTGTAAAGCAATCAGTCAATGCTTCCACCCATTCCTGGTTAGAGGAGATGGTAGACTGTAGGGGCTCCTAATTTCCATCTCCAATTAAGTAAAAATCCGAAATGGCAGCGCTGACTGGGGAACATGCATCATGGTCTGGGAGGGATTAGAGGGCGGGCCACGGCAGTTATTTAAATAGTCTAACTCGATACAACATGGAGATGAGTCGCTGTCTACCTGCACTAGTTTTGCGATGATCATCGTGGATGTTGTAGGGACAGCACTGGGGTGTCAGCTGAGGCAAGCTGGCCCCAGCTCCTCCTCAGATGTCAGAGTCTGAGCGACATCGCTGGTATCGGAGGGGCCACAGCCGCATCACTTTCCCTGTATATTGGGGAAATCCATCCGCTGTACCCATCCATATACCGGTATTTATCATTACGGCAACAAGCGTACTGGGACTACTTTTAGCAAAAAGCGTTGGTGTCAGGGATGACGCCCGAGAACAGAGGTGGAGGTGGTGGCAGCTTGACAGTAAGGTTACATCAGCACAGAGCGGCATACAGGGGGGACCCCGGACCTCCGGACAATTAGCTCCATGTTCTCAGGCCTCTTCTCTCTTCTGGGTGGAGGATAACGTCATCAAAGTTAGTGGTTAGGCCAACACTAAAAACAGCTTCACAATCTGAGTCAATGAAATGAACACGAGGCCTAGTGCAGTCTGATTCCATGATGTTCGAGGGTACATCTTTGGGCTCTCAGAAGTGTGACTTGTGTGATGGGCTCTCTTAAATCCTTCCCTCGTGTTTGTTACAGTTTTAGATAGTTTTAGATCTGTGTAAATTTCGACATGAGTGACACCTTTTGGATCTTGCTTTTTTTCGAGTCTAATCGCTCCCACTATATAGATTCTGGATCCGCCTTTACCGTTGCTTGCTTGGAATATAACTTTGAAACACAAAGCCGTACCAGAACCAGAGCAGCTGCCACCTGCGGCCTGTCCAGGACGCCATGGTCAGGCTGTGTGGGTGTTGGGGGGGGGGGGGGGATGCATGGCGGATCTGTCATATCCCAGTATTATGACGACACTGCGGGACGGGCCTGGTGACTAGATCACCATTGTGGTTTGGGCTGCACCCATCTACATCCCCCCTCAGCATCCTCCCCATCACCCGTCTCCTGTTAGCCACAGGTCCGTATCCCTCTTTGGTCATCAACACTGTCGAAAAATACTCAGCGTGCCGTATAGTTTTACCAGTTATCTGGTGATTATTTGAGATTATTCAAGCAGTAACCTATAATCTTTTACAAACCACATACTTCGCACATGGGTGCAATTCAATAATCTCACGAGTCAAACTGATCACGATGGTTATAACCCGATATATATCCAGAGGTGTCGGAACAGGGGGGGGGGGGGCAGGGGGGCCATGCCCCCCCCCCCCCAACCCTAGACATGGGGGGGGGGCAGAGTATCTTTTGGCCCCCCCTAAATTTTGGAAATGCTAATAATATATGTTCATAACTCTATAGTTATAGAAAGAAATACCCACAAATTGACCTTAAAATGCACCAAATCATGTCAAATTTCTCAAAATTCTTCTTGGTGGCCCTGCCCCCAGACCCAATAAATTTCTCGGTGCGTCACTTTTTAACGCTCAGAATTGCGCACCCTTCTGAACTTTGTTTGGTTCCGCGGCGGCCCCCCCAAAGTCAAGTTCATTCTGACACCCCTGTATATTGTAACCCATATCAGAGACCCCATTCCCCTTCACCACCGCACACCATGTGTGTGCTGCCGAGTACCCAGTTCCAGGTGGAATTCCCCATAGGAAAATGACCCTGGAACCGGGGACTTTAACTTTAACTGGGGACTTGGGTCCCCACTTAATTGAAACCTCACACACTGCCACGCACAGAAGGCTGCCGAGTACCCGGTTCCAGGTGAAATTCACGATGCTATGCCAGACATACAAATAATCAATATGGCCACTCATGCGAGTGATATTACATTTTTAGAAGTCAAGACAATGCAATCAGGAGCGTTACAGAGGTCCTAAACCCGTTGCAAAGCATGGTCCCCAGTTAACAGCACAGATCCTGAGTCCCCAGTTCCCGGCATAACAGTGTGTGTGTGGCAGGTGTGTGCCCCACTGCCCCATGTGTGTGTGTGGGGGGGGGGGGGGGCAGGTGTGGGGGGCAGGTGTGTGTGTAGCACAGTTACAGAACGTGGTACAGACACACAAGGACGCATGCAGCTGATAAGGCAGATAAGCACACCTACATACACCAGGTATGGGCATGCAAGGATGGGCCGGATTCCAGCTAAAACCACCACCAGTCCTGACTCACTTATCTCCCACCACGGCTCATATTGATAAGGGTTGAATTCACGACTGCTGTTTTAGCCGCTCTGTCTGCGTTATGCACATCTCTGAAACTTGGTTATCTGGCAGTTTGTTTTAAGTGGTCACTGAGGGTATTAGCAGCATTATTGGGAACCATACATTCACCTGAATCTGTGACACATTGGTAGATGCAGAAAACGGTTATCAGGGTATCTATATCTATATCTATATCCCTACAGTAAATGAATAGGCTCCGATATCACAACAATCATGTTTTTAGAATTTTTAGAAGTTTGCTATGATCAAGTGTAAGTGTCTGTACTTGAAACCTTTCACTACAGTGATGAGCGCTTGGCTGCTGGAATGCCATGTGACTGTGTGGTGGTGGTAAAGAGAGTGGGGGGGGGGGGGGGGGGGAAGCTCCCTCAACTTGGCCCTCCATGGTCCTGGTACCACCTTATGATAAGGTGGTGCGTCCCCCATAGTTGACTTGATGCTCCCACGCACAGACTGCAGGACTCGCTAAAGCCCTCCGTACACCATGCTGCCCCCTCCTTATGGGAGCCTATTCAAGTCTAATGCTGTACTTCTCATTGAGACCACCTTCCCATGTTCATGTGGTTGATATGGTACAAGTGAGTTGCTATATTCAGGGATGAAAGTCGACTATGTCAAAAAAACTTGAAGATATAACATACCTCATAACTACATTATAGGACACTATGGATGTTTATGCATCTATAGACACATATCTAGTGCTGTGCAGCAGGATTTTTCATGTCTATAGTATATGCTCCTGGACGTTGTCTCCTGCTGAGGAGAAGCATTTGTCATGTCCATGTGGTCATGGACGTTATCTCCTGCTGAGGAGAATGAGAAATCTGTCCATACACTCTCCATGCATAGTACCTTATTTTCAGTGGCTAAGCCACATGTGAAGAGTGTAAATGCATAGGACTATAGAGGAGAGAGACGGCTTCAAGCTTTCTCGAGTTAACTTGAAATTGACTGAGAAAAACTTGACACTGAGATCAGTGTGGTGTAGCCTGTCTGTGTATGTGTAGGACCACTGCGGATGGACCAGTGATGATTCTGCTGTCTTATCATAGGATAACACACAAAATGAGTTTGATTGAGGTTATATTGAATAATTATTAAATATATCCTAAGAGAGCCTACAGTTAAATATCCTAAATTATATTTTTTGTGGTTGAAAAAAAACTTGATTTCAGGGGAAAACTTGAAGACTTTCATCCCTGTATATTTGACCATTTTAATACGTTTTTATTTGTTCCTGTTTCCCAACAGTGTTCGGCCACAAGGTAACGAAGCTATTCCTCAATCCTTACTATTATTATAAACTTTACAAATCGTATCCTTATGCTTCAAACACATAAACAACAGTGTTATAAGGACAGCATGGGTGAAGATAACCTAGAGTTGGATTCTGGTGTACGGTGAGCTTAACTGTCAGCTGAGCAGCTTTGTGCCCTATTGATATTCATTTGGGCACATCTCTGAGTCTACAGATATTGATCTGTGCCAATACATTTTGATGAGGATCTTACCGCAGCACCTCACACTGCCCCTAACCCCCCCTCACCGGGCTTACACAGGGCAAGCTACAACCTACAGCTACCTCACACTGCCCCTAACCCCCCCCCCCCCTCACCGGGCTTACACAGGACAAGCTACATCCTACAGCTACCTCACACTGCCCCTAACCCCCCCCCCCCCTCACCGGGCTTGCACAGGGCAAGGCACTCGTAATCAAACAGGGATTTCATGGACAATTTATAGAAATGGATGACTAATATAAGCCTGAGAAATTTGTTGTACTTCCCTGTACTGTAAAATAGTAACATATCTCTCCTTGGTTTTGGTTAAGAAACAGGTACCATAACACCTTGTGTACTGTAAACGTATTATATTTTGCCAGAGACATGGAGGGGGAGAAAGGACACAGGAGAGATGGCCTAGGATGCCTGCCGCGGGTGTTATGCAAATTAGGTGTCATGGGTGCCTGCCTGGTAGGGGTCATGGTTGGCTGCACACACCACTAAGTACCACAGAATGCTCTTCCTTTACACCCTCCTTTGACAATTAATTCTGAGAAAAATACTTATCCTACATAGTAATGCAGTATAAGATTAAAAAGCCCTAGCCTTGATGTCTATGAATAAATTGAGTTTTGTTCAGGTTTCCACTTAGTAAAAAAAAAAGGGTATGGGTCACTGATAGTGAGTATTACTCAACTGATAGGAAAACGGATCCATCTTTGACAATTAATTCTGAGAAAACTACCTATCCCACATACTAAAGCAGTATAGGATTAGAAAGCCATAGAATAGTTGTATATGAATAAATTGAGTTTTGTTCAAGTTTCCACTTTGATGAAAATCTGGGGATGGGGTACCGATACCATATCTTAGGTCAGACCGGTCGTGGCGACTCAGCAGATATGAAACAGAGCCATCTTTGACAATTAATTCTGAGAAAACTATCGATCCCACATACTAATGCTGTACAGCATTAGAAAGCCCTAGCCTAGTTGTGTATGAATAAATTGAGTTTTGTTCAAATTTCCACTTTGATGAAAATCTGGGGATGGGGTACTGATACCATATCTTAGGTCCGACCGGTCGTGGCGACTCAGCAAATATGAAACGGATCCATCTGTGACAATTAATTCTGAGAGAACCATCTATCCTACATAATTATGCAGTATAGTATTAGAAATACCTAGCCTAAAGTTGTATATGTATATGTTCAAATTTCTAATTGGATCAAAAACTGGGAATGGGGTCCTAATAACATGCATTTGGCCCGCCCTGTCGGGATGACTCTGCAGATATGAAAACGGATCCATCTTTGACAATTAATTCTGAGAAAACTATCAACCCTGCTGTATAGGATTAGAAGGCCCTGACTCAGTAGTATATGAATAAATCGAGTTTTGTTCACCGATCAAGTGAGAACCCCTGGGCTTTACCCAATGTGAGCCCACGAAGTGGGCCGTAGATCACCGGCAGAATGAGCCTTAGTTCACCATCAGAATGAGCAATAGTTTCCCGTCAGAATGAGTCACAGTTTCACGTCAGAATCAGTCACAGTTTCACGTCAGAATGAGCCACAGTTTCACGTCAGAATGAGCCAAAGCTCGCCAGTTTGATTGGAATTACCTATTAGGCCTACTGGCACGATAAAATATGGAAGAAGGGTCTCACTCTTTTTTTACAGGATTTCTTCCAATTATAATTTGCTTTATTTTGCTGCTCTGAAAGGCCGAGTACAGTGGCACAAAGGCCGGGTACAGTGATGATAGGGCCGGGTACAGAGGTATGTGGCTTCTGCTCACTGGTCACACCTCACTGCACACCCCCGGACCCCCCCCCCCCCCCCACACACACCACCCTAATTTGCATAATAGCCGCTGCAAGCAAAGCGTGGGCCTACGGCCTTCACAGAGGGGGACGCCGGTCCCCTCCTCGAGGCCCTGATTTTGCGCTGTACATATTTTCGCGGATTTCCCGGATTTTAAAATCCCCCCCCTACAGCAAATCCGCGGAAATTTATACCAGCGAAAATATCTACGTTTACAGTATAAGCCGCATCTGCACTTTGGGTCGATCCTATAAGTCACACCGGCGATCTCATTGGGGCAATTTATTGCTGTAGTATACATCTAAATCCTTGTATATAAGCCGCACCCTGACTGTGTCCTACACAAAACTGGTAGTTTGACTTTTATACTACGGTCTTTGCCTAAACATACTGGACCATATCAACGTCTGCCTAAAATTGACTCTGGCTTAGTGCTGCTGGACCAGATGTCCTGCACAGTTTGGTCTTTCCAAAACGGACAGACTTCCGCAAATATTCCAACTGGAACTGAAGGTAAATACACCTAAGATGCACAGGTTGCATATTAATAGTACTACTGTATATGAAGTCTTCAGCGGTATATCTTTTGGATCCCTGACGCCTGTATAGGCGTATACCTGTATTTAAAACGCCTGCATTTTACTCTGAGACCTACACACGTAGCCTACCAGCGTTCAAACACAGAGTTGTAGAGGAGGAATTGACGGGGAACAGATCATCAGCACATCTATGACTTCTGGAGGCATAAATCAATGAACACCCGTGTGAAAGCTGGACCACTACCCCTATTATCACTTACTATGAGCATTATCCTCTTATCATCACTCAGTGACGTGACAGTTTTTATCAGCAGTCATGTAATGCCTCATTTCCCCTGCTATCGTCCAGTTTTCGGCTTCCAGTTCTGCTAATGTCCACAACGCTGTGATCAAAGTCAACATGGTAATGGAGCTGACCCACTGCCGACCTATGTCACACCACATCACAAAACATCACAGTACACACCCCACCCACTAGTTCACTCCCCCCCCCCCCCCCACCTCCCTCAGGGCGTCAGTACACTGCCCCCCCCCCCCCCACCTCCCTCAGGGCGTCAGTACACTGCCCCCCCCACCTCCCTCAGGGCGTCAGTACACTGCCCCCCCTCCCCTCCCTCAGGGCGTCAGTACACTGCCCCCCCTCCCCTCCCTCAGGGCGTCAGTACACTGCCCCCCCCCTCCTCCCTCAGGGCGTCAGTACACTGCCTCCCCTCCCTCAGGGCGTCAGTACACTGCCCCCCTCCCCTCCCTCAGGGCGTCAGTACACTGCCCCCCCCCCCTCCCTCAGGGCGTCAGTACACTGCCCCCCTCCCCTCCCACAGGGCGTCAGTACACTGCCCCCCCCCTCCCACAGGGCGTCAGTACACTCCCCCCCCCACCTCCCTCAGGGCGTCAGTACACTGCCCCCCCCCTCCTCCCTCAGGGCGTCAGTACACTGCCCCCCCTCCCCTCCCTCAGGGCGTCAGTACACTGCCCCCCTCCCCTCCCTCAGGGCGTCAGTACACTGCCCCCCCTCCCCTCCCTCAGGGCGTCAGTACACTGCCCCCCCCCCTCCTCCCTCAGGGCGTCAGTACACTGCCCCCCCCCCCTCCTCCCTCAGGGCGTCAGTACACTGCCCCCCCTCCCCTCCCTCAGGGCGTCAGTACACTGCCCCCCCCTCCCCTCCCTCAGGGCGTCAGTACACTGCCCCCCCTCCCCTCCCTCAGGGCGTCAGTACACTGCCCCCCCCTCCTCCCTCAGGGCGTCAGTACACTGCCCCCCTCCCCTCCCTCAGGGCGTCAGTACACTGCCCCCCCTCCCCTCCCTCAGGGCGTCAGTACACTGCCCCCCTCCCCTCCCACAGGGCGTCAGTACACTGCCCCCCCACCTCCCTCAGGGCGTCAGTACACTGCCCCCCACCTCCCTCAGGGCATCAGTACACTGCCCCCCCACCTCCCTCAGGGCGTCAGTACACTGCCCCCCCTCCCCTCCCTCAGGGCGTCAGTACACTGCCCCCCCCTACTCCCTCAGGGTGTCAGTACACTGCCCCCCCTACTCCCTCAGGGCGTCAGTACACTGCCCCCCCTCCCCTTCCTCAGGGCGTCAGTACACTGCCCCCCCTCCCCTCCCTCAGGGCGTCAGTACACTGCCGCCCCCCTACTCCCTCAGGGCGTCAGTACACTGCCCCCCCTCCCCTCCCTCAGGGCGTCAGTACACTGCCCCCCCTCCCCTCCCTCAGGGCGTCAGTACACTCCCCCCCACCTCCCCCAGGGCGTCAGTACACTGCCCCCCCACCTCCCCCAGGGCGTCAGTACACTGCCCCCCCCACACACCTCCCTCAGGGCGTCAGTACACTGCCCCCCCACCTCCCCCAGGGCGTCAGTACACTGCCCCCCCACCTCCCTCAGGGCGTCAGTACACTGCCCCCCCTCCCCTCCCTCAGGGCGTCAGTACACTGCCCCCCCTCCCCTCCCTCAGGGCGTCAGTACACTCCCCCCCCACCTCCCCCAGGGCGTCAGTACACTGCCCCCCCACCTCCCCCAGGGCGTCAGTACACTGCCCCCCCACACACCTCCCTCAGGGCGTCAGTACACTGCCCCCCCACCTCCCCCAGGGCGTCAGTACACTGCCCCCCCCTACTCCCTCAGGGCGTCAGTACACTGCCCCCCACACCTCCCTCAGGGCGTCAGTACACTGCCCCCCCACCTCCCTCAGGGCGTCAGTACACTGCCCCCCACACCTCCCCCAGGGCGTCAGTACACTGCCCCCCCCACCTCCCCCAGGGCGTCAGTACACTGCCCCCCCACCTCCCTCAGGGCGTCAGTACACTGCCCCCCTCCCCTCCCCCAGGGCGTCAGTACACTGCCCCCACACCTCCCCCAGGGCGTCAGTACACCAACCCCCCCACACCTCCCTCAGGGTGTCAGTACACTGCCCCCCTCCCCACTTACCTGACAGCGTCAGTACAGGCAACAAGCCGGATATCAGAGCATCATCTTACCTGTAACATAGGAAACGACGTGTTAGATTTTCATTCTTGAATGTAACAGAATAGTTATTTATAAAATAATTTTTTTAGACATAGTCATGTGGAAGGTTCTCTTGATATAATGCCCAAGCTACATTTATATATTTGTTATTTGTTGATATAAAATGTATCATGCTTACTTTGTATATGTATATATGTATTACCTAAAATTACATATACATGTTATGCTGTACTTTTCTAGTGAATGGTTCGGAATCAAAACAATTTGAACCATGTTTTAAACAGAAGTATTGAAAGATTCAACGTGCGATTAACATCACAAATGACTCAGGGTCAGGGTGATTAAGTAGGTATCCCAGGTCATTTTCAGATATTGTAGTTGCATATTTGGAAATGGGTTAGATGGAAAGACCATGTTAAATGATAAACACAGTTTCAATATCATAATAATCGGTCAAGCGGTTTTGGTTTGGCAGCCATTTGAAACTGTTGAAATGTGATTTGGCCAATTTCAGGCCTTTGTCTCAACTAGATTATGCAGGCCTATAGAAACCATTCTGATATCCCTGGGAAAATGAATACATATAGTTATCTCCTTTATCCCTGATCACGGTATATATCCCCTTTCCTCACTGAAGAGTCAATAGTTTCAGACTTCAACCTAAGTTTTTACAGACCCTCAAAATCACAATATATTACACTATACACCATAAGCTATGCGACAAAATGGCCAAATACTACAATTTTGATAACATCTGACTTAAGTAATATGTCAAATATCCCCTTGGCTCTCTGGGAATAGTTCGTACCAAACATGCACACTGCGCCAATTTTTTCCAAGATCTGACTTCATAATACTCATCTTAAAATGAGGAAAATGCCAATTTTCCCAATGTCCTCACACAGTGAAAATGGTCAAACTTCAAATCAATATCACACAACAGTGCTTTAATACATCAAGTTGATTTCTCATTTGGGCATAGGTTGATATGGTATACATCAGTTCCAAGAAATGGCATATCTTCAAACATATTACATGATAGTAAGTGACCCATTGAAAATCACGAAATTCTCTAAAATTGCTGAAAAAAAGATTCATTATAGGACCAATTTATAGCATCCTAGAACAATATCATGCCTTGACCTCTGAGTAAGAATTTTAATATGAATCATTTATTATATTCTAATAAAACAACAATACAATTATGTAACTATTAGGCCTATTACATAATGATTTACAAATCCTTATTTTGTGTTCTTCTATACCAGTTACAAATTGGCCTGCAATGGGTATGCACATGTCTAATTGGTTTTGTTTGTCTGGAATATCAAGTAGGAGTTTTGTGAGATGTCATATGTATTAATACAGCATGTAATGTAACTTATTTATGGCCAACAGGTGAGGGGATATACCTTAAGACCTGCACTTTGGGTTCTTTATTCTACTCTCGCTCTTAAACCATTAGTTGTAGCAACTAACTAGTTAGTACGTCTAATAGAACAAAAAAATACCTTTCAAATGACCTAAAATGTTTTTATATAACATTTCCAAAAACTCCCAAAAATTGTCAAAAATGGTCAGAAAATTCGTATTTTTCAATTTAAAAATACTTTCAATATGCCTGTCACCACTTCCCATACCTCAAAATGTCGCCCTGTGTGTCCCACTTACTGTGGTAAAATTCTTGAGACTCTATTCCTAATGGTGTGGGAGCGAGACCTGTAGATAGATATTGTATATTCTATGGATGCATGCTTTATGGCACTCTCGCTCTTACGCCATTGATTGCATTAGATAAGTCCCTGGCGCATCTTGTAGAAGAAAATAATGCCTTTCAAATGATATCAAATATGTGTATAAAACATTTCCAAAAAGTGTCGAAAATTGCCCAAAAATTGTTATTTTTTGAATAAAAAATACTTCTGATCGGCCTACCCCCATGTATGATACCTCAAAATCTAGCCCAGAGTGTCCTGACTACAGTGGTACATCTGCTGGGAGTGTATCTATAATGGCGTGGGAGCGAAACCATTATATAGACAGTGTGTATTCCAGGGCTGCAAGGCTTCTCAATGACTAAAGATTCAGTTTTCCGATTTTTAGCTAACTTTACAGCATCAGCACGGGTACTTAGCCTTAAGATATAGCTTATGTGAGGCATCAGGGTGATGCAATACATTAACGCTTTCAGTAGCATGTTTCATAAATGCATTGCTTCAAACAGTATGGAAATGAGAGTATTTCTAAAAGTATGTATTGTGGAGAGTTTTTACGCGAGGACACGACCAGCGGCCCTGTACTGGGGGGATACCTAGATTAAGTGATTGAATTGATTGA
Organism: Harmothoe impar; assembly: GCA_947462335.1. Classification (NCBI taxonomy): domain Eukaryota; kingdom Metazoa; phylum Annelida; class Polychaeta; order Phyllodocida; family Polynoidae; genus Harmothoe; species Harmothoe impar. Next base: position 33,485,034 of record OX381719.1, read on the forward strand.
TTGAAAGATTGAAGGTGTAAGTCATTGCAGAAACAATGAATTATTTGTCAATTCTGCGAGCAGAAACGTATTCCTGGTTCGAAACTACCCTGAAATCATGTGTCACACTATCAGGTCATCACATTTCAGCCAAGCGGGTGGGTGTGGGCAACAGGTGGGTGGGTAAGGAGGTGGGTGTGGGTGAAATTGCCAGGTTGGAGCCCGGAGGTGCTCTCCAGTTTCCCGCCAAAATCGAGGCAATCAACCTCAATGTTGCAGCTTCAATGTGTCAATCACTCGGGTATACGGGTAATTTGCAATCACATGTTTGATGTGGGGATGTAGGTGGTCAGCTATAGGCCCCTTGTGCAATACCCACTGGCTGCTTCCATCTTAGGGAGTGATTATTTTTTATCAACAGGGGGGGGGGGGTTGGTTTGTTATTGTGGGAGGTACAGCTTACATGCACGTCTTTCGCATTCTTTACCCCGGTCAAAGTGGTCACTATAACATCGCTACTTTAGTTAAGTTCAGTGCTTGACTTCACGTCTCTTAGTGTTTCCTGCCCAAACTTGGTTTGACATGCCCCGTTTAGATAGAGATCGTGCTTCTAGATTGGCTTCTATGGAAACTCAGACCATCATAAATTCACAAAGATTGGAAGATATCTTCTATGCTTAATTTCAATTTTTCCTAATTCTTTAATTTATTATTTTTTGGGAGGGGGCGGCGGAAGAGGGGGGGGTACTACCTGTTCCTCGTTGTCATTTATTGTTTGTTTTTCTTGTAAGTCAGGTTTCCCTATTTACTGTGCCCGACAGAAAAGATGAGACACAAAATTGTCTTAAATTTGCTCAGAAGGCTCGGGGCTGGGATGGGGAGTGGTATGAGGTTGTTGCTGTCTGTGACGTAGATGGGGCGGGTGTGCGCTGGTGTCGGTGTGACCGGGGACGCTGCATCCTGCTGACCCGGACAGACGCAACACGAGCCTCACCCACCCTGCACCTTATACACTCACTCTTCTCTCAGACACACATGTGTACAGCGCACTAAGTTTGGGGGATGATTTCTCAATATAGTTCGGCTAACTTATTGGGGAAAGGCTGTTAAAGAAAATCGCAAGAAACTCCACATGGTCCCTATTTGGCAATAAATGATTCGTCCCTTTTAATGATGAGCATGATAAGACATGTTGGTCACTGTGGCCTATGGCTACGTGTTTCAGTGACGTGGTTCTTATCAATGCAGACAGAAGTAAAACATATTTCTGTTGGTCGCGTGAACACTTCACGTTGTCTGTAGAAGCGGGTGGTGTTTGACAACCGGTGTACATGTATTACACTCCCGAGACACTCCTTAGTGGCATGGGGGAGGGGGGGGGGGAGGTAAGAACGTATGACAGAGATCCCATAAGTTCAACATGCACAAGCATTCTGCTGTATAACTCGGATATAACTTTGCAAATATCAGCCAAGAGTCAGCCAAGAAAATGGGTAATTTCTAGATGAAGTGGCTGAAACTAAAAAGAAACAAGTTACAAGGCTATTGTGTATATGTGCCCTGAAACAAAGCTCTCTGTGTGTGGGTGATAAAGTAAGCCACACCGTGCCCCCTGGTTGCCGGCAGTTAGGTCTGTAGGCACTAAGCCCCGTCCGTCCCCCTGGTTGCCGGCAGTCAGGTCTGTAGGCACTAAGCCCCGTCCGTCCCCCTGGTTGCCGGCAGTCAGGTCTGTAGGCACTAATCCCCGTCCGTCCCCCTGGTTGCCGGCAGTCAGGTCTGTGCGCGGAGCTAGTTATTGATCAGAGCTCAGGGATGGATTGGCTGTACTCATGCAAACACTACATGACATTACATCGGGGGTGTGTGGGGGTGAGTTGTATCATAGCCGCCCTACTCTCACACTCATGTCGTGTTCAAATGAAATGTACCTGCCTTGTTAGGTCATGATGTGTGGGGTGAAAGGGGTGGGGCATGGAGGGGAGGGGGGTATTACGTTTACTAGTATAAATATCTCCATTAAGGAACCTTTGGTTTTTTTTAACTGTCACGTTTTCCTGTTTATCAACAACATGGATTCCAATCATATATGAAACAGGTTATTAAGAAAAATAGATATAAGATATGAAATTCTAAGAAAGATATTCCGGGAATCCCCCTGGTGTCTTCTGAAAGAACCAAATGTAAATGTGATAGTAATTTTCCATTGTAAATCCTGCACTACCAGAAAATCTCGCATATAAGCCTAACTCACTTATTAGCTAGACCTAGAGTTTGGGAAAAGCCTATAAGCCTAATCATACTATCTGACTTGCGTACTAGCCGTGGCCGATACGCGAGGTTTTACAGTAAGCAGCGAGCAGCGTGCAGAGGTACTCTCGTTCCCAAATCCTTCCGAAGGAAGGCTCTGGTAACTGCCAAATGTCTGGGCAACCCCTGCTGGTAGCTTGGAACCAGCGAACAGGAACAGGAAATGGAACCAGAAAGGCTGATGGTAAATCTATCCAAACCTACCATCATACATTCTGGTTCCATTTCCGGTTCCTGTTCGCTGGTTCCAGCCTACCAGCATGGGTTGCCCAGACCCAGCAAAATCCCAAGTTCAAGGTCATTTGGCTGTCCCCAGAGCCTTCCTTCGGAAGGATTTGGGAACGAGAGTACGTGCAGAGGCAGCAGCACCTCCACCCGCTGCCGCCCAGAGCTACATTCTCCGCTACCTCACCACCCTATGTCTAGACGCAATCTCACTTTTTACCCGCCACTTCCCCTTGCCAAAACAGCTCCCAATGATCAATACTAAATGAACATGCACCGTGTTGCATGCTTATACACCCCCCCCCCCCCTCCGTCAAAGCGGCGTAATCCCACTTTAGGTCGATAGTTAGGTAAAAGTAAAGTCAGGAATCTGTTGCTATTAAACAACAATCATATTATATCTTATAGTAAATTATTTGGAAACCTTCTATTCTATGCAGTGATGAATAGTTTTAGCGACTCCACCTGTTATTAAAGTTCAAGTTCATTAAGTTTTTATTTTGCCTAGACTGGAGTACATTCATCGTTTTCGTTGATCTCCCATCCTAACATGTCTAGGATGTTGATGTTCAATATGCACACAAGGTTCTGACCCTTCATTCTAAGCTGGAGCTGCACAGTGCTACACATTTTAAGAATAAGAATACCTTGTGTGCCCCTATCGTTAATCATTGAAATAATACATAAGCTAATAAAAAAAAATTCCGGCGAGTACAAATATAACCCTTACTCTGGTATTAAATACCCCTTCACCCCTTGAAAATATTTGGTGTCTCGGTTCCTCCATATATATAACATTCCACTTTTTCCTTGTACCCCAACCCCCTACTTTTCTTCAGTTTCTAACCCTTTTCACGACTTAAATGATCAAATAGCAACTTAAAGTAGGAGAATGCCGGACACGACATCTCTTCAGGAATTTCTAAACTCGTTCAGCACTGGGAAATCCATGATTTGCATAAAGAGGGTGACAGTCTAAACCTTGGGGTGGCAGATCTGCAATTGACACTAGGTTACTTTCTTTTGCCTCATATCATGTCATATCTTTGTAATCTGCTCACTTTCTCCAGTCTTGATAACTCATAGTGTGGCTGTAAATGCCCGTCATGTAGACGACACTGCCTGCTCTACCCCCATCACTCCGTGTGCCCGTCACCCAGCCCGCTGTGTGAGGTGTGAGGTGTAGGCCTACTACCCCCGCAGCACACTGCTTGATGGCTGCTGAGCTACTCACACCCTGAGCTACAGCTCCAATATCCGCCTGCCGTAAACCACACTGTCACTCACTTACACCATCAAAAAAGAAAAGTGGGGTTCTTCGGTGAAAAATTACAAATAAAAACAAGTAGCACATCAGCATGGTGTAGTATTTGTAAACAAATATTCACAAATCTGCACACGGTACTGAATCGCCCTTTGTGGCCTGCTGGTGTATGAGGTTGTATTAATAACAAAGCCAGGAACCACATTTAAACTATGCCTCCTCTCCTGAGTAACTTGGACAGGAATTTGAATCAGTATATTGGTTCCGTTCCCTGCCGCTGCTACTACCCGGCTGGTGCTGCAGCAGCTCACCACAGACCTCCTCTACATACAGTAGTATATACACAGTCTCGGACTCCCATACCAACACTGCTCCGTCCCCTCTGCTGTGTATGGTATGGGAGCAGTGCTTGTCTCCAATTGATACCAACTTGCGCCAGATTGGTGGCGCAAATAGGTGTGTATTGGTCAATACACATCCAACTACAGACAGATTATTATCTAGATCAAAGGGGTAATTAAATTAGCTGGGGGCTACTGTGTATTAATACCTATATTTGACAGAAGTAAATAAAATATGTGTATTGGGATAGGAAGACAGCCTGCTCCCAGGCTGTCCACCTGGTAGGATAGACGCTGGCCGAGGCTGGTATATACACTACGCTGTATCAAAAGGGGCGCTGGGGGCAGGCAGGATGAGGAGCAAGTCCCAATAGTCTAATGGATTAGAACCTTCAGCCAGACGAGGTAGTTTCCCTAGACGACTTAGGATACTTAGAATATGAGGTGAAAGGTGCATCTAAGATGGTTAGTGACCATGCTGATACTGGCTGTTTGCCATTTGGTAATATCCTGTGCTACAAAGAAACCAGATAGGGGAAAGCCTCCCTCTTTGGCCAATTATGGAAGACTGGATGAAACATGGCTGCCCTGCATATTGAGGCACCCGTATTAAAGCTGCCATCCTTGCCGCCTCCTCAGCATCTGGGCTAGTTGTGGGATGTATGTGTGGTGTGGTGCGTAGAAGATGAGGTGTGTATATCCACCAGTGGGAAGGCTCTGCTCATCATGGGGGATCAGCTTATTGCTGAGCCTGCCGTGCACCAACAGGTGGGGCATGTGCCACCTTCCTAACAGGTCGGGCTGCCGCTGGTACCTGGGAGTTATCAGCTGGGATCCACAGCCACTAACATGGGAGAGACCTCACCGACCTCCCTAATCACCATGCAACTTAGTAACAGGCAGCTTAGTATGCTCTGTTTAACTGCCTCATCATCTCAACATGTTTTTCATGCACATGGGTTATACCTATTTTTGTTTATTTTCCAATGGTCTTTGCCAATTTAACAGAAAAAAAGTATGATTTCAAAAGCTCTTGGTACCTGCATAGACAGCACTCATTGCCATGGACTTGTACTCAGATTGTTCATGACAGGGGTAGATCACTTAACCCTAGATTCATGTACCAAGTATGTAAAACAATCATCAGCAGCAGCAATAACACTATTTCATAAAGATTGGGCGTGTGAGTGGCCTCACAGATGACTCAGGGTAACCTGGGTCTGTAGCTTATCATGTACTTAGATATAGTACTCTCTTATAATCATTCATTGGTCAATTCTTGCATCAGAAATGAATTCCTTGTTAAAAGGTACCCTCAAGTCATGTGTTGTATGTTATTCCATTTCAGACCAGCAGGTGGGTGTGGGAGAGCAGGTGGGTGTGGGCGACAGTCGCGGGCTGCAGGCATGTACCGCTTTCTGTCCCTGTCAAAAAACGAGTCTGTCGGACCATAAACGACGAAGATATGGGTGGTACAGTTTTGTTCTGCATGTGTTGCATCCCCAGTCTGTGGATGGCTGTGATATTGTACATGCCATGAGAAGTAGATGTGGCGCCACCCTCTCTTTGACGTGTGGAAAGGGAACTTAACGTATGTGCACGCTCGCCGATTTGTGTATGGCGCTACGTGAAGTTAATTTAAATAATGTGGATTGCATTTTAGATTTAGATGGGTAAATTTAGATGCAAAAAGAGAGAAATGAGACAAGATAGGTCAAAACATCATTTCTCTCTCCAGCACTGTGGTTTTTAACCTTGAAGTCTATCCAGATTTCATTTAGAGGGTAGTCATTTACTGTACACGTAGATATTTTCGCTGGTATAAATTTTCGCGGATTTTATCAAATGTACCATTTTGCTGGCATTTAAATTCGCGGATTTTGACATATGGTATACCTACAACTACATAGGACAAATTTTCGCTCTGTACATATTTTCGTGGATTTTAAAATCCGCGAAATCCGCGAAAATATGTACAGCGCGAAATAAAATACGTTTACAGTAACAGTAGTTAAGCATGTGAAGAAAAGATAGAAATAAGTTGTCAAAGATCGCAGGTCAATTTCACATAGGAAAAACATTTAAACAAATTACAACAAATTTTGAAGGGAACGTTTGTCCCCGATCTTAGCTATCTGTGTGGTTTGTCTCCTATTCCCAGCTAACAAAAAAACGTTAATTTAACGTTGATGCAACGTTTATTATAGGTTGAATTAACGTTAGGAAATAACGTTAGATTGCAGTCAAAATCGTGGACTCAAACCAACGTTTTCTCAACGTTAGATTACCGTTAATACAACGTTTTTTAAACGTTTTCCCAACGTTAATTAACGTTGGATTACTGTGCAGAGGATAACGTTAGATTGTTCAACCTTGATATAACCATATATTGATGTCAAATATGTCTTGTGAACGTTAATACAACGTTAATCTATGGTTAATTTTATGTCAAATTAACGTTAATAGAGTGATGGGAAATTCGTTAACTGTGATTTAACCCTCATCTAATGTTGCCACTATGTTACCTCCTACTACCACAAGCTCTACCTATCTATAATGCTGTCATCGATTCATCATTATTTAATTCCAGATTGTGGGATTTCAACAAGTCCCACTGTCATTTCATATATCAGGGATGATACCTATAGAAAAGTATAGTGGATATTTGGGTTAGCTCCTATATCTGTATATAACCGCCCATGAATTCTACATAATGGGTGTTTATCATAATGTCACGTCTAAAAATGCATAATAATACTGCTTTTCATATATATTTATCTTCCAATTTATTCTAGGGTACACTTCTAATGGTAGGGTAGATAAAACGTTTTGGCATTATTAAGAGTTTAAGTATAACTAAAACAATTATAATGATGGAGGGTTAATATTGTAGCATCATGGGCTAAACTGCCATCTAGTGAGGAAGACTGGAATAACAAAATAACGTCAATTTAACGTTATTCTAACGTTTTTACAATATTCTATCATTATTTTAGAAGCAATTACACGATTACCTCTATTCAGCCCATAGATCAATCAAGTGTCATGTCATGACTAATAAGGCATGTAATCAGGAACCCCATGAACAACAAAATAGGAATATTAAGGCTATGTTTATATAAGTATGCCCATTTCAACATGTCTATGGGGTTTAACACTAATATGACATTCTGGAATAAGTACATACAATTAGTTCTTAATTCTGTGTAATATAAAAAACATACTTGGTAGAGTACTATATGTCAATATTTCAAGTAATGATATAGTCTACATTTAAAGCACAGAGAAGAAATACATAATTACACTGGCGATAATAGGGAATATTTGAAGCACGTGGTGTGATAAGATGGGTTAAAAAACGTTATTTTAACGTTAAAATAACGTTAATTATGGAGGTTAATCAGCGAACATTTATTCAACCTTAAGCAGAAAACTGTCATTTGCTCAACGTCTATTTAACATCAAATCAACCCCATTCATTTGAGGTTATCAATACATCGTTAAATTAACGTTAATTTAACGTTTTGCAAAACATGTTAATAGATCAACCTTGAAATAACGTTATTCAACGTTGAATTAACGTTCTTTGTTACCTGGGTTGTCTATCTCCAATACACACTGAATGCAGAGCACTCTCCTATGTCCCAAAAACGTCTTAAAATGGAGATGAGGCCTCATATATTCCTCAGGGTTAATACCCTGAGTCAAATATAGACTAGTTCACATAACAAATGGCAGTAGTTTTACGTACCAGCTGCCTGCGGTGCGTGCAGTATACGCAGTGTAAGACCATTGACAGGCTTCGTCTGTCACTTGTAAGGGTTTGAATATTTAAACATTTAAAGTAATCTGAGAATTGAGATGCAGATTCTGTAGGTGTTCTTCATTAAACTCAATTTCAATGAGTCCTGTAAAGTCTTGCTATAACTTAAGCCTACATAAATGTCTACAAAATTAGATGTGATTTAGTAGTTATAGACTTGTACAGTCTCCGGGCCCCACAGTAGTATCTATTGATGTACCCTGCTACCTTGTTATCGCATCTCTACACCATTCCATATCTTAGAATCATGATATGGAGATAATTACTCATGGGTTACTGGAACAATCATGCCATGAATCATGGCTGTCATATTTACAATTGATCAATTTTAGAGCTATTTGTAACAGATCCAGGGAGCCGTGCCAAGATGCGGCGTGAGTGGTGTCCCTATAACCGCGTTAGTAATGGTCGTGTTATGCACCTTGGCGGCCAGCAGTGCACACAGCCAGCTGCAGCACCTTGCTACATGGAGCTGGGGCTATCTAAGGAGACGAATAAAATGTATTTAAGGTTTAGGTCCTAGCCCCACTTTCACAAAATAGTGTTGAAGAAAGTAGTTAGTGGCTCGAGATATCCGCCCATTATTATCATTATCTGTACCTTAGACCTCAGAAGTATATGTGGAAATCTTGTGATTTTGTTAGAGCGGCTTCTTTATCGCAATGTACACATAACGATATTGAATCATCAAGAATGTGCACCGACTGGCACCACTATGACCGACTTATCACTGATAGCACCCCCCCCCCCCCACAACACAGATACACTCTCAAACGCATAGTTGTACCACCTTATCTATGTCAGTGAGTTCAGATAGTATGGTGTAAATGACAATCCAGACTGCTCTCATCTGCCCCCCACCCCCCACATAGGAAGTATATTCGGGGGGCAAGGATCTAGGTTGCGGGGCCCAACACTCAGGTACATGAAGCCTTATCTGTGCCTACAGCACACTGTGTACGTCCCTGGACGAGGTACTCTAAGTTCTAAGGGAGTGCTCATTTTTTAACAACAGGGGGGGTGGGTAAAAAATTTGGACCCCTTGACCGGGGGGGGGGGGGGTAAAAAATTTAGACCCCTCTTGGGGGGGGGGGTGAAAAAAATTCGACCTGTTTTGAGGGAAAAAGCCCGCGCGTTACTATGCTACAAAGGGGCGCGAACGTGCACGATTTTCGGCCTGCCGGGGGGGTAAAAAATTTCGACCCCTCTAGCCGGGGGGGGGGGGTGAAAAAACCGCGCGAAATCTCACCGCCCCCCCCCCTGTTGTTAAAAAATGAGCACTCCCTAACCCCTCATAAAGGCCTGGTCATGTGCTTTTCTGTATTTTCTTTCCTGTAGGCCGATTGGTGATCCGCACTGCGGAGGTCACCATTCTCTGACACCGTCCCTGAACGCGTGACACAGAGAAGCCGGCAGGATGTGCTAAAGAACCTGTTGATTTTGGTTTGCTAACGATTTGTGCGTAGTTCCCAATAACAGAGAGGTAGTGGAGATGAGGCGTACATGTATTGTTATCAAAGCCGACTATTGCCTGCTGTTATCTGCGACCTCCGTGGGCAGCCCGGCCCCAGGTGAGGGGACTGATTGTGGTGCCTGCAGCTTTATGGCAGGTGAGGTATCCGAGATAAGGAGGGAGGACAGGCCTGGGCAGGGGCAGCAGATAGCGGCACGGCCACCAGGTGGACAGGCGGCTACCTGCACCTTGGTAAGTAACAACGACTGATACTGACATACTATAAGCTGCCCAGGCACAGGCCCCAGGCATGGGCCTGGACGCTGATATGAATCCATACAGAAAGTATATACAAGGCCTGGCATCATGACAGCCCCTACCGTTGACACTCACGCTGACCCTAGTGTTGCTGCTAAGAGCACTTTGAGAGCTGATCACAGTGCCATCCCCCTTTGAAGCCCCAGTGCTATTTAGGTGGCCGTACAGTTGGCTTTATCCAGGAGCAGTGTTTGCAGCTCCAGGTTCTCTGCACACCCCGCCCAAACAGCATGAATAATACACACACTGTGCCGTGCATCCAGGGGAACCTACAGAGCCGCTACAAAAACTGCCACATGGATCCCACTTGGGGCGCCGCCCACCAGACTATACACCACTTCATGAAAACCACCAGCCGGCTACCCCGTGCAGGCCGCCTGCTTGCAAACGATTCGTCCGATTCCCCAGAAAACAGCCTAGACAATTCGATATAACTTGTTCCTACATTGGTTTAATACATATATATAGAGAGATCTAACTGGTGCCTGTCTTCAGCCATTACCCCCCCCCCCCCCGGCCCCAATATCTGCCTGAACCCACAGCCGCGGCCTGCAGCAGGAAGCCGGCCGGAAGCCACATGCTCCTGGCGCCGAGTGGCTTCTGGGGAGCGTCCATGTGACGTGACGTAAACGCTGCTGTAGTGTGTGTTTACATCATTTACATCAAAGTCAGACCCCGCGTCCCAGGCAACAAGCGGCAGCAGATGGGGCACGGGGCTAACCAGGGCTAACTCCGGGGACTAACTACCGGTCAAATAAACCCGCCCACTACCCGCCCACTCTCCTACAGATGCACACTCTGTTCTCAAACCCTTCCAAAGGAAGGCTCTGGTAACAGCCACATAACCGTGAACTTGGGATTTTGCTGGCTTTGGGCAATCACAGAATGTATGATGCTAGTACATGTATTACCATTATACTTTCTGGTTCCATTTCCCCTTCCTGTTCGCTGGTTCCAAGCTAACCACAGGGACTGCCCAAGTCCAGCAAAATCCCAAGTTCAAGGTCATGTGGCTGTTACCAGAGCCTTCCTTCAGAAGGATTTGGGAAGGAGAGTAACACTAACACTAACAGACACACCCCTACAGACACAGACGGGTATCAGCTGGCCGAATGCAGCCCGTGCCGGCACCCAGTAGTTAACCGTGACGTAACGCGCGACGTCACTGATGACAGATAAAATACCAGAGGTAGGGCCTGATGGGTAAATATATTGATAGTTAATTAGTGCGGAATGTGTGTGTAAGTGGATGAAGCCTGCCCTGTGAGTGGTCAGTCAACAGAGGCAGTCCTGGAGGCCGGAAACGTACAGTAGTCTCTACTGAAACCTACATCTGTTAACCTGACAGTTGGCGGGACATGGCAGAGCAATCAGTATGGCGTCCGGCATAGGCCGTTTATACCCTTATCTATGACGAGAATCTGCTTCCACACATGCCACCAACATCATCAACATGTAGACCATTTGTCACTCCTTTCATCATCCCATGTTCTGACTTGACCAACGATAGCATAGCCATGAAGCTGTGTACTTTCTGACTGTAACAATAGATTAGGTCCACCAAGTGACCCCTCAGGTAGTATCGGTAATTCCTGCATTTAGCATCTTGACTACTAGTAATCTAATATCAGAAATGGCTCTCATTAGTTCATGATGATCTATTTCCAATGTTGGTTAACCTTTCTCGCATGGACTTTTATTCATTTCAAGATTGATTGTATGCAGGATGCTCATTGACGGGTTCAGTATCATTTTCCCGTTTTCTTGCAGGCTAAGGTTACCCCACCTGGTAAGGGAGGTCCATATAAAGGGGAAAGGGGGCTCTTGGTAGAACCTTTTAGGGCATGATATAAATTTTTATTATTGTCGCAACACCAAATTACATGTAGCTCACGACTTAAGGTCTCTGGAGCTGGAAAAACTGTCATCAAACCTCAGACAATCCCCTAATTTCCCCCCCAGAGTGTTATAAATGTCTGACCACCCCGCAGTCCCTTGTTTGTGATGACGTCATGCTGGAACAACCCCAAGAAGTGATTATCTTTTAACAACGGGGGGGGGGGGGAAGTAAAATAATGTTGACCCCTACTTGGGGGCGAGGGCCGGCGAAAGGTCACCTGTTTTTAAGGAACAAGTAGCACAAGTGGCATTTGTAAACAAACATGGAGATTTCTCCGTGTAGTTAGCAGGGAGGGTGAGCATGATATTGGGAGTGATTGGAGGGTATATATATAAGGGGAAATCAGTGTCGAATTTTACCCATGTAGAGGCACATCTTGATCACTCATCAGCCAATCAGGATGCCCGTACCAAGCTGGCCTTGGAGCCTGTAGATCAGCAGCTCATCAAATTATCAACTGGAAACACTGTAGGTGCCTAGAAAATGCCTGATCTACATCCCTCATCAATTGGACTGCAGTCTAGTCAGCAGAACTGTACACACTTTTCTGTATACACACATATAGTTAATAAGAGGCTGGAGATTTGAATCATTCTAAATACAATATAGATCTAACATGGGTTCTTAACGATAAAAAAATCTCCAAAAAAAAGTGTATACATGAAGCTTCCCCTCCCGCCCCGGTTGTTAAGAAATAACCATTGCCTCAACCAGGAGCTCGTGCTGAGGCATAAAAAGGAGATGGCGAACATTGATGGTAACCCCTATCAGTGTGTGATGTCAATGATGAAAGCCGATCCACCATGAGCCTCATGTGTCCCTCTCTGGTGGTGGGGGTACCCACAGTGACCATGTGGGATCATTACCCCAGAAGCTGGCCGTGCTGTCTGCAGCTTCCCAGTACACCCTGCAGGTGGGTGTGTAGGCAGCACGGACATGGGCACAGGGAAGGGAACATGAGTAATTGACCATATATGACATAGCTCAGACTGCACTGTTTCTGTATGTCTCTTATATTGACCCACCCCCGTCCCTGCCCCGGCCCCTACCCAGGTCACCACTGTCGGCATCCCCCTGATTGCAGTAGACATAGCTCCGTGGTCAATATGAGGCCGAGATAAAACACAAGTAAAGTCAGGCTAGGTAACAGGTTTTGTATCTAGGTTGACCATGGAACAATGGCAGATGACTTCACCTTGAGGCTACTTGATAAGCACGTGGAAAATATACCATCAACTCAGAAATGATGTGCACGAGCCTGAGGTAGGCTGGGCTGTATATCGCTAGGTGAGGCTGTGTAACCGTAAACACCCTGTTCCCCCTCAGCCCAATCGAGGCCCTGTCTGCCTCATTTACCAATTGCCTCATTGGTCCCTGGGTGGCCCAATAGTATTGATCCACGACTGTCTATCCTGCACAGCCCTTGCACAGACCATGCTATAATCTAAATTTCCATTGAAATCCTTCAACTTGCACAAAAATATACAGGTTTGTTTCCGGTAATCCAAACGGGTCTACAAAACAGAGGTCGGTTTTTATTTATCTATTTTTTTATATTTTCTAGTTGTTAATGGTCCGTAAATTGGACAATTATTAAGGATTTTAAAGCAAAACTCTAAAACCGGGCCCTAAAAAGATCGAAAATCAAACATATTTTTTTAATAAAAAAGAATTGGCCGGTCGGCCTGCCTATTAAGACCATGTTACCGGAAACCAACCCCCTTTTTTGGCCTTGGTGGGCAATTTAAACACATTTAGGTTGCTTGTACATATACATTTTTCAAATTGATGGGGAGAATTGTGTTTTGGTAAAAAAAGAAAAAAAAAGTAATGCTGACTGCATCATTGGATATCACATACGTTTTAATATCCATCCCAAGGGTACCCTTCTGATACTATCCAAAAGCTCATCGCAATACTGTTGTCAATCAACTCTCTATTACATACTGTTGTATGACAGTATTCTATCCATGTAGGAGTCCCTAGGTATGTTCAGAACAGGGTTTATGTTACACTATCTTATGTACCATATTGCGTCTTTATCATAAGGTTAGGCGTGATATTAATCTGAAAACCAGACTCTCTGAAGAGAACTATTACAAAAATAAACTGGAAAATCTGGCTCACAACCCAACAAAATTCTGGCGAGAATTAAACCATCTGTTAGGCAAAACTGGTGCTGAAAAACCGGAAATAGTCCTGGATGACCACATAACAGGCTGTGAACTCCGCGGGGACAAGGTGCCCGACTATATCAATACCTTCTTCTCCAATATCGGTGGTGATCTATTCCGCAAATTGGGCCCCTCAGTGGAAGTTGAAACAAACCCAGTGCCCTCTAGCAATAAGCATGAGCCTGTTCCTGAAACCATTGTGACATATACTGAGATTGTATACGGAAATAGATCCTCACAAATCTAGTGGCATTGAATATCTCAATGCTGCAGTGCTTAAGGATGCCCTCCTAATAATGGCCCCACAATTAGTTGAGATGATAAACCTATGCCTACATAATATTAAATTCCCTAAAAAATGGGCCTCTGCCAGGGTAGTGCCCCTACCAAAATCAGGAAACTTAAAGCACATAGGCAACTGGCGCCCCATTTCTTTATTACCAACCCCAAGTAAAATTATGGAAAGAATCATATACCAACGTATATATGGTCATCTTGAGCATAATGGCCTACTCCATGGGTCTCAGTATGGCTTCCGCACGTCCAGGGGAACAAACGATGCGGTCTTTAAACTGGTCAATGATATCTTCCTGGCAAGTGATAGGAATGATTTCATGGTCGCATGTTTCCTGGACGTGCGGAAAGCTTTTGATAGCATCCACCACGGAGAACTGTTGTCCAGAATGAAAAGTTTTGGTTTACCCCTAATTTACGTTGACTGGTTGCATGCCTATCTAAGTGACAGGTCACAGGTTGTGACTTGTAACAACAGTGTCTCTAATTCATTGCCTATAAAATTTGGCGTCCCTCAAGGATCCATTTTGGGACCCTTACTGTTCATTTGTTATGTAAACACCATGCCTGAGATTGTTAATAATTGTAAGGTAATCATGTATGCCGACGATGTGGTGTTTTACCTGTCACATCGGTCTCTATCTATAGCTATCAACTCTCTTCAACATGATGCCACTCGTATACACACATGGTTCACCAAAGGTGGGCTCTGTATTAACACTGACAAAACTAAAATAATGGTCTTTGGCAAACAGCCGCCCCAAAATTCCCCCGATCTGAAGGTTAAAATGGGAAACACAATCCTAGAGCACTGCTCGCAATATGAATATTTAGGAATCATTTTAGACAGTAATTTCACTTTAGAAAAAAGTATAAGCAAAACAGTTAGCTCTGCCAGCTTAAGAAATGTCATGCTGACCAAAATGAGACGCAAAATTTCCCTCCCCACCGCTGTTCTGATATATAAACAAACAATATTACCGGTACTTGAGTACTGTGGTTATTTGTTCAACGGTGTTACAAAAGGACAACATAAAAGGTTGCAATTTCTCCAAAACCGGTGCTTAAGGACAAGCCTAAATGTTAGAATAAAGTACCATGTGACAGATTTACATAAGGATGCAGATGTACACCTCCTCTGTATAAGGTATGACCTGCAACTCCTTCTATTGTTTTATAAATACATACGTGGCACAGGTCATAACATGGACGACCTTGGTATTAGGTTACAGCAGCCTCTCATTAATGGTATGACTACTAGGTCAACAGGTACGGGTCTACTTCAGTACCCTCAGTCAAATAAACTGGGGTATAGAAACAGCCCTCTATACCGCGGAATTGAGATGTGGAATAGCCTAAATACCTCGGGGAGACAGGCAGCTAGTAGATCCATCTTCAGAGATAAAGCCCTGAAATGGATCTTGACTGATCATGCTGCTAAGCTACTGCGATAGAATCAACTATCACCATTGCTACCACCTTTTCTTGATGACCCCTAATGTGAACCTGTCAATCACATTACGTCATACATAATCATATACTCAATCATTGGCATTCATACCCAAATTTGAATTAATTGTTGTAATTACTTGATGCTACCCGATTATGGGCTGAAATGCCCCATTGTGATAACTATATGCTTGGTGAGGCTGAAAAGCCCACATTACTAAGGCCATACCGCCGAATATTTAAGCTGTGCTGCAAAGCCCGCGCCAAATTTGAAACATGATTGTTAATATATGTAAGCGCACGGTTGGTACCTTGAAATAGGAATTAATATATTGAGGCATATCGGAGTGAATCTATATAAACCTATCTTTATTGTAACTAAGGCTGAGATACGCCTCTGTATAGCGCCATGTAACGATGTAACGATAACATTAGCATAATGTACTTAATGATATGCCGCGAACCTGTTTAAATCGTGCTAATTATTGGCTATTACATACCGCTAAGAAAAACGACCTCATTTAACACTCATCTAACGAACTTTATTGTCATAAGAACGACGCCATTGATACAATTATCATGAACATATATAATTATTGAGATGACACAATTCCACCTGTGACGTATATGATGAGTATTCTGTAATATACCATGCATATACCATCTCGTTGAATATGTACAGTGTTTTTGAAAATCATTTTATGAATAAACACTTACAAACTCAAAAAAAAACAGGGGTGGGGGGCTGGTGCATTTTCTTGGAAGCAGAGCTATATTCTTCTGGTCCTCCAATGAGAGGAGTCCAAATTTCCTCCGCACCTCCCCCCCCCCCAAAAAAAAAAGACAGTGTCAATTTACCAAAGCAGTTGCACGGCCGACCCCTTTGATCTGTAGTAACGCGCTGGCCTTTTCACTAAAAAGGGATAAAAATATATTGGTCCCCCTCAAGGGAGGTCCAAAAAAACCGTTAGGTTAGTCATTGTATTGATTTCAGGGCTCAGGTAATGAGAGGGTTATTAATACATCAATTGATAAATATAAAATTGGTTTATACAACCACAGATTTATGTGACCCATACACATAGCTAATATATCTTCTTTTCTTTTAGCCCTGCACGCTGTGATTTCTTTCTTGAATTTTTGCAAAAAAAAATAGTTTAAAAAGAATAAAGATTAAAGAATAAAAATACATGCTGACCAGCAGACACCCAACATAAGCCTTTCAAATTGGGGATATTTCTCAATATTCTTTCATTTGATAGCCAAAATATTTCCTGTAAAAGTCCGTAATCCGTATCATCATTTGTAGACCTCTTCACCAAGTTACACTGAAAACAACTTCTTGCAGCTCAAAAACGTTGCAGGAACATTTAATCTCCCTTTACCATTCACCAAGCAGTTTATTCTCTTTTCCTAAATCTTCTTTCTTCTCATTCTTAGAACTTCACCCATTGGGAAATGCAATAAAGACTCAATTACGATTCCCTACAAGGACCTCTTTGCTCAGTAGAATTGGAAGCCTGCCAATGGAGAGGAATAGAATAAAGTCAATAGAGAACTTTTAAGTACCCTACATCGCAGACTTAACAGCACTGCACTGAAAATGAGCTCTCACACCCTTACAAAGACTGGGCTTGAAGAGTGCGGCATGAAGAACATATATCTGCTTGGAGCTTCTCACAAGAGCCTCGTTGTGGTTGGTGGGGCGTTTCTAATGAGATAGTCGTGCCCCCTATCAGAAATCGGTGATGGTCTTCGAGACTCCTTGAGCCCTAAGGCACCGGTGTAAAGACGTAATGGCTGCTGAAAAGGCTGCACTGTCAGCCTTTTGACAGTTTAAATCTCACTAACACCTCTGTCAGAGAAAAGGACCCCTGTCATCGTTCGCGGCTCCCAGAATAGGCCTTGTGCTTTGTGGAAGGGCAGGGGCCCTCACCACTCAGGGCAGTGTTTGAGATGTGCAAATCGATGCAATTCAGATACTGTGTTCTTTGAAGTCAGCATGTCCTCTCGTTAAGCTGGTGACATAGAAACTGTATGGGCAGGACTTGGTAATTGTTCAGTCCATTGCTGTTTAGGTCACAGTGGGTATGTAAATACGGCCAATAAAATAGAAAGGTGTTTCATTGGGGGCTAACCACAAAAGTACAGACACAGTCAAATCAAATTATAGTTGGATATTTTATTGCTGTTGTTGTACCAGTGAAAAGCGTTGGATAGATATCGTTAACCCACGGGTAACACCTAAGACAAAGGAATCGCACCTTGGGTATATCGTATACACTGACATAACCGAGGGTTAAATCAGATAGACTACACCTGGCCAGGCTTCTCCCACATACCCACTGCCCACTGGTCAGTGACTCGGTGTATGACACCTCGTCTAGACCTGGTGGGGCAGTGGGTATATGGAAGAACCGTGTCCAGGTGTAGTCTATCTAACACTTACCTAGCAAAACAGGACCGACCCTGTAAATTGCCATCCGATTTCAACAAAAAAAAGAATAGTAAAGGTTTAAGCCATTTTAGAGTTGATGTCAATTTCAGGGAAGTTTGGAGGCCTAATATAATCAAAAAGATAAATCTACAAATCTAATAAATATCTGACCTACCTACCCTAGATTTTCAGACCATGTCACTTGAAGCAGAGTTTCTTTTTTTTTCTAGAGAAATCAGTCAGACCCCCCCCCCCCCCAAAAAAAAAAAGTCTGGAGCAAAATTCAATTATATTGACTAAGCCCAACAAAGCACATGGCTATTTCGTTTTTCCAGCCAACGGTCGTTTTTCCAGCCACAGCCCAACAGTGGGAAAACAATTAGGCCACCTTATTTTGATAACTTGGATTACGGGCTTTTGGCTCCAACATTTTGAAAGGGCGGAGGAAAAAAAAAAAAAAAAAAGCTGCCTTACGGGGGGAGCCGGACCACAAAATATTTCGAAGGGTAGAGGCAAAAAAAAAAAAAAAAAAAGAAGCATGGCAAACCTGTATATTCTCTGTTATTGGGTAATCTAAAGAAGATATGTTGAGAAATATCCCCAATCTAAAAGGTCTCATTCTACCTTTTGCTGGTCAACATGTCTTTCTTTTTTTTTTTAAAGAAAAATTCTTTAAAAAATCTCGGAGGGGAAAGGCTAAAAAAAAAAAAATCTTTTTTTTTTTTTGCAAAATGCCTTAAATCTCGGCGGCGGGTCTGTAATCCAAGTTATCAAAATAAAACGGCCTTAGCGTTGTGCAGCCTACACTGAACGGAGCTTTCTGTGAATGGAAATTGACATACAACCCAAGTACCACATAGGTTTGCTGCTCTGCCATTCCTCAATTAGGAACCCACTGCCACCCAATAATTGAGACCTATCTGATCACTTTCTGAATAAACAATCAAGGTTTTGTTATTATGGTAAGTATATAGGTCACGTGAGGTCAGCTTGGTGCCAATGGGACACTGCTGCCTCTGTAACCCTGTAGCTAACCGTCTCGTGCAAGCTGACATCTTGTCCCCCGGAGCTGGTTCCCAGACTAGCGTGTCCTCTGCAGCTGGTTCCCAGAGTAGCGTGTCCCCCTGAGCTAGTTCCCAGACTAGCTCTACCCCCAGGGGTGTCCTACTGCTTGTTCCCACACATAAGATTGTCACCTAGAGATGTTGTTGGTCCTTGTTGTCTTCGGTAAAGATAACGGCTATATTTGACTTAATTTCTCTGCGGCTGCTACTGATCTGCTGTTGGTCCATTACACCGCTATAGGTGGCAGTGCCCCCCTGAGACCAGGCTGAGTTGCACCATGAGGCATGTAGGGACAGGACCATTATCTGCTGTATATAACAGGGGCTGGAAAACGGTTAGTGGTAACACTGCGACAACATACATGACCACAATGACTCCAGTCATCACAGGGTCACGCAGACATAATGGCCTTATATCAGAGAGCGTCGCTAACGCTGCCAGTTCTGTGCTAAACATGTTAGGTTTTATTGCGGGGCTGAGCTCATTTTTCCTGCACACAACAAATGGTGACACAGAGGCATAAGAAGCATATCTTCATTGGGGGAGCCTTTTAGGTTAGCAATTAGACTTGTTTAAATGGGTAAAATTCGTTCACGACAAGGCTCGACAAATCGTTCAGCACGAGTGTGTCCACTGGCCACAGAGCCAATCGATGAAATCTGTTCCCGACCGGACCATGAAAATTTAGATAAATACTTTCCCTTTAATATAAAAAGGATGATTTTCAGGATCTTCTATTGATATATTGACCTCCATATCTAGAATCCTAGTCTAGGATCCTATCCTAATCTACCAGCTTTCCAACGGTACATAACACTTGTTATTTGCCTGGTAGTTTTGCTCATTGAAATATGTTGCAAAATGCACTCAGTTTGAATTGTGTCAACTGGGCACTACTTTCCAATTTGTTTGTGTCCAGTGGAATTTTTCCGTGTCACGGGCACTGGACACAGCGATTTGTCGAGCCCAGAATATATCTTAAAATGTTTCTAACGCTGCTAAATTCACCCTGCAACCCTGTTCCGGGCCCCAGGCTCTAGTACACTTCTCTTCTTGCAGGCTCTTGTTTCTTTATGTAGACATTGTAACCAGCACCACTTCCGGTCCTCATCATACGGGCATGCGCAGTGGTGATGAACCAATAGCGACCAGTGACACAGACAATACCCGGTCATGGCCCCTCAGCAGGTGACCCCTGACCCCAGCCGCTGACCTCTGACATGGCAACTGCTTGGAGGTGCTCGGGTGTTTCCGGGGAGCAGCTCGTTGTCATGACAACAGAAGTGGAGATGGATGAGTGTCGTAACCAGGTATGGCAGCTCCTACCCCTCCTAATGTCTATGTCTACAGCCAAGGGAACTCATTAAGTTAGCCCACAGGCTACTGCCTTCCTGCAAGACAGCCATGCATTGCTCCATGTTAAACAGTCATGCTGGATACAAAGTGGACAGAGATACATTATCAGAAGCCATCTGCCAAGATAAGAAAGGAAATATCGATTCTCCCTTTTTGTCTATTGCTACAGGTACATACGTTGTACAATATCAATGATCACAAGCGACTGCTCTTAAAGCAGCATTCTCATCAATGGTCTGCTGTATAGCTCTATTTATTATAGGGGTACCTAGTTACAGCTTGAAACTCTCAGTAGGGCGCCGGGGCTGTCTGAGAACTACGGAGAGAAGGGTCAGTTTTCTACTCGTTATCGCTATTCTTACCAATGGCATCAATGCTGTGAACAGTTCATGCCTGTACAGACTGCCCTCTTCAACGTGCTCTAATGTGTAGAAATAAGGAACAAACTGAAAGTTCTTAAAATGTAGCAAGGTGTTTTCCCTGTGTATATGAGTATAAGCCTGCCCCGTATGTAAGCCTGGGTAAAAGGTAACTTAGTGTTGTATAAGCCTGCCCCGAGTATAAGTCTGTGGGTTGCAATGTGCATTCAGTAGAAAAAACATGTTATGCACTAATTGTACTTCTACATGGGGTATTCACATAATTCTTTCGGCCAGGTAAATCTCATTCATTTTTTCTATGCCTACAGTCATTTCAAAAAGAAATAAAGCTAATATTAAGAAGAAAACTATTAAATATTAAAATAAATGTGTACAATTCTGGAAAATATGAAAAAGTGCCAGATTGTTTCTCCAAGTATAGAAATATAAGCCCGCCTCGTGTATAAGCCTGCCCCATGTATAAGCCTGGTCAATGTTTGACTAAGTGCGCTTATATACGAGGAGTTACGGTATAAGAAACCCCTGTGTAATTTAAGCCCAGAGAACCCATGGGAATGTGAATCAAAGTAACCTCGCATTACCAGAGCTTTTGAGACACTAAACTTCTATACCGACAATGCTAGTGCCCGTGGGTATTCCAGGCTATACTATTAAAGGAGGCCCTAGTTATTGGTGAGAGCGTTATTCAGCATTTATCGTCCATTGCGTATATGGTTCTAGTACGTGGAAGGGCACCACTATGAGAGGGTAAGTTTTGAGTGGGTGTAAAGACCCTTATCTACGTCACTGCCCACAGTCCCAGTGACTGCACCTTTAAAAGGGATGCCAACCCAGGGGGATTTATAGCCAGAGATGGGCTACTTTGTACAGTGATCGGCTAGTTTGTTCTGGTAATGGGCGGCTCCTATGGTCATCAACTGGTATTGACTGGTCATCAGTTGAGCCTTCCGCCCTGCTTCACTCTCCTGTCTGAGCTTTTGTACCTTGTATGGTCTGCTATAGGACGGGTATCTGCTGGGAGAGCTGCCCCAGCCGTTATCTTAATGAGGTGCATCATGGAGGCTGAGGCAGCGTCCAGCCTGGGGTGGGTTGAGTAGAGGTGCAGGGGCCTGACAATATGCCACACTACTCCTCAATGTTGCTGAACACCGACACTCGAGCCAATGTAATATCGTTATGGCCAGCGTTAATCCATCAGAAGCCCGAGCCGACCATGATCTCAGCTTTCTCACAGATATCTGAACTGAGCCTGTTGTCATTTTAGCATCTTCCATAAGTTTAACCATGTCCATCAATTATACAAGGTCCTCTATCTCAAAACGTTACGTTTGTAATATATCTATGTTAGTATCATTTAACATGAAAGTAAGCAGGCTGATATGGAATGACCTAGACCCTGTACTCCAAATCCAGGTAAAGCGTAGACTTTCTAACTAGTAGGGGTGGTGAAAGTAACTACTTTCACCACCCCTGGAGATCAGACTGGTTGAACCTGTTATATGATGGCAAAGTATTATTGCAGAGCCCACCCCTCTGATTCGCCCACCTTGACTCTGTACCTACATAACTCGAACTGGTGTAGCTAATGTAACTCAGGTAATCCGCTATATCTATTACGGTAAATCAGAACATGAAGACAACGTATAGTGTAAACATTGTATCAACCAGGTTGCGTCTGGCTCAATCACATGGTGTACATCCTGCGGTGTGTTCCCTGCCCCACCTGACCTCTCTAGTAAGCTTACCCACCGTCCGGACAATGTGTTATTAGCTATAATATAATATAATCTTAAACTACGGAACTGAGGACAGGGGCGTGCAAGGTATTATCATTGTTACTATGTATATCAGTTTGCAGCTACAGCTTATAATATAGGGTCTGAACGTTCGCACGCAAATAGTATTACCCTGCTGGACATGCTGTGGAGGGAGATCAACGATTCCTGATCGTACCCGACTCTTGGCAAAATAAACATATATTGAATTTGAACCTTATACTGTTGACATTGACCTGCAATCCTTGTTCCAATTTTCAATTCATTCTTCTTTATATTATACAAAAAATGTATTCCCATGGCTTATAAATACATAACTACCGGGTATATTCAAGTGGACAAGAAGCTCCATTTGGAGTATTGAAAACAGAGGTCTTTGAATAGTTACACATGTTGCAAATAC
This sequence comes from Harmothoe impar, assembly GCA_947462335.1. Taxonomy (NCBI): domain Eukaryota; kingdom Metazoa; phylum Annelida; class Polychaeta; order Phyllodocida; family Polynoidae; genus Harmothoe; species Harmothoe impar. The sequence goes on from OX381719.1 coordinate 33,507,977, forward strand.
ATGTACTGATATCAAGTATATCTTGGGGACGATATCATAACAATGGACTACAGACCAAAATAGACATTTAAATCAAATTGATGACTTGAGCGGGCCGTGCACACTATGACCTGGTTGTGGTGTGGGCGGCCTGGGGCGGCCTGATGTGGGACACACCTGAGGGCCTGACTACAACGCGCTCAGTGCTGGCACACACGGGGCCGTGTTACAAAACGTGCAGGGAGGCAACTGGCGGCCCACACATGGGGCCTGGATGAGCAGGCACACACACACACACACACACACTGCCCCTGTATGTTTCACTAAACTACCACACTAGAGGCAATACTGTTGGGCAAGATTTATAATGTATCAATAACGCACTCACCTGGTCTAAAAGGACTATAGCATATCTAACTTTGTATACTTTTAGACTAGGAGAGAGGTGATGGTGGTGCGGGTGAGGCATGAGACAGACATGGTTTGCTGCCACTGCCCCATAGACCATGCAGGTCCAGCGGCGGCCGGCCAGCTGACAGAGACCTAACTCAGTACACCCTACGGTTCTACAATGTACTAGTAACGCCTAGTCACGGAGCGAGATTGGCTATACCTGCAAGTAGTATGGGTGTCCAAGTTAACAGAGACCACCGCCTGCACATGGCGGCCGCCGCTGGGGGGACCTGCACTCGTCATGTGACCCGGTCATGTGACTGACCCAGGTATACACTACTTGGTGACCTGCAGGGAGGCGAGCTCCCCCCTAGCCCCTAGGCCTAGTAAGCTTACCTACTCCAGGACAAATGTGTTGTTAGCCTATACTTTTCTTGTACTTGATGAAGTAGGGGCGTACATGGTATCATCATATTAATAATGTATATTAGATTGCGACTAGCATGTAAAAGACGAGGTCATAACTTTTGTACGCCATAGCTTTACCTCCCAAGACTGGTTATGAAGGGAGAACATTGTGTATCAGTGATTGTTGTCTTGTCTTGGTAATCAATAAACAAATCTCGAACTTGACTTGAACTTGCGGCTGCAGGAGCTAAACCAGGCTTTATAGCTCACATGCCCTAGGCCTTTGTAGCCTACTGTAAAGTAGCAGGTATTCTCCCCCCTCCTTATTTTAACATGTAAAAACAATCCAAACGGTTTCGGTCATTTTTGGTCATCTATTTTCGGATTTTTAGGTTGCACTCACGTGTGTAATATTTCGAAAGAAACATTTCACACTGTAATCCTTATATTGCACCTATTAAAACCGATATCTTTACCAAGTTCAAGTTCATTCGTGAAATGCCCGGGGGTAAACCATACCACCTAAATGCACGTGTTCCTGTTACAGCCCACTGTCCCGGAGTTCAGGCAGGATGAGTGCACAGTACAGCCCTACACCAGCAGCAGTTAGTCAAGTATTGATTTCGTTTTTTTAAATCAGTTTAACTATCCTCTTTCTCACCTCATTTTATTTACGAAGCTACTAAGTATCCTAATGTGTAAAGTTCAAGTTTCAAAAGTTTTTATTTTATCCTGGGAACAGTACAATCATCTTGTTTGACAGTTGATCTTCCCTAAAGCTAAGATGCAATTACCCATGTAGTGCTCGGGGCTTGGATGGGATGGGATTCCGAGACTGCTGTGGCACGGTGGTCTTTGCAATCCTCGTCACACATGAATGCCAAGCAAGCTGTACATTAAACGGTAGGGAGAGCGAGGTGGGAATTCCAGACACAAGTCCAGTCATAGATACAGAAAACATGCCCTGCTGTTTGTATTTATCAATTGGTGTAGTATATCCCTCTCGTTACCTGACCTCTCTGGGCGCCTCATTAGTATGCAGGGAGCAGCTCACGAGGCCACCTAGCGGCCATCTGCTGCACATGGCGCCCTGTACCATGCTGCTGTCCTGTTGTCTCTCTGGTCGGCCATAAGGCGAGGACGTCTTGTGAGACCCACCCCATGCCTGCTGCCGGTCAGTGCAGGGGGACACTGACATCTATACTGATGACAACCTGGTCTACTCAGCTACCAAGCAACGTTTCCGTCTCTATCGTTTATCCAAACAACTGAGCCTGGGGCCATTCAATACAGAACTTGTTTTAATTTATTTTTTGACGGTAGAAACCTTTTGATTCAAATACCATGCAGCAGCTCTCTCTTTCTCTTTTTAAATTGCCCATTCACTGTACCGTCATGAATTAGTGCCTCCACACTTTAATTTGACATGAGTTTATTCTGTAATTTTTTTAAAAAAAGAAGAAAAATAAGGCCACTTAAAAAAAGTTTTTTCTCATTACCAAGCAGTGAAAAATATGACGAGAGCGTGTATTTTTTTAAATTTTAAATTTTTTACTTGGCGCATAAATACATAGGGAAATTTGGACTTTTCGCGAGCGATTTTCACATTTAAGTAATTCAGAGTTTATTGATCAGCAAAAGTTGTTAGAATGCGAGTTATTTCTAGCTGACTGCATTACTGACAGCATAACCTTTAATTAGGCTAAATTTGCCAATATTCTTCCAATTTTAACATATTTTTCATCAAAAATAAATTCCCAAATCATGATTTTTATGATGCTCGCGGTGATGAGAAACAACTTCTTTTTTTTAGAGTGGCCCAAGTACAAAACGATAATATTTATTGCTGTGACTTACAGGGTTGGAGGCCCGGTTAGCCCGGCGCGTATACAAGACAGGCGTTTATTCAAGATAAGTTTTAGTGCTTAGACTTCCGTACCCCAGCGCCTATACAAGGCCAGCACTTATTGAAGGTGCGGCAGTTGTGTGAGTGGCAGGGTACTCTCGTTCCCAAATCCTTCCGAAGGAAGGCTCTGGGGACACCCAAATGACCTTGAACTTTGGATTTTGCTGGTTCTGGGCAACCCCTGCTGGTAGGCTGGAACCAGCGAACAGGAACAGGAAATGGAACCAGAATGTATGATGGTAGTTTTAGGTAGATTTACCATCAGCCTTTCTGGTTCCATTTCCTGTTCCTGTTCGCTGGTTCCAAGCTACCAGCAGGGGTTGCCCAGACCCAGCAAAATCCCAACATTTGGCAGTTACCAGAGCCTTCCTTCGGAAGGATTTGGGAACGAGAGTAGTGGCAGGGGGACACACAGAGGTGGTGTATGATGGGGGTGAGTGAGGTCAGTCAGTTAGTGTGTGGACACTTTAATGCAGCCTGGTATGTGCGCCTTCATTACTGCTGTACCTGCAGGCCATGTCCCCCTGTACGACATGGACGCTGGCAGCCTCTGCAGGCCGCCATCTTGTCCCACTACACATTGCTGTGCGCTGGTGTACACAGATATGTGCCATACTAAGTAGCTGACTGCAGTGAATTCTTGTATAGAAGCTGCGGCTAGTGCGCGAGTCAGATCGCCAGCGCGGCTTATAGGATCGGCCCAGAGTCAGGGTGCGGCTTATACACAAGTTTTGTTACTATGGTACAGTTCTAACGTCACCATAATCAGATTGCCAGTGCAGCTCATAGGATCGGCCCATAGTCAGGGTGCGGCTTATACACGAGTTAGGCTTTTATACGCAATAATTCACGGTAGGTACATGGGAGTCACACAGATATGTGAAAGAAACTCACTTTGCGCAAGTACTACCAGGCCGTTCTCCATACTCCGTGCTTAAACTGATGCTCATTCTCCAGTGTGACGTCATAAAAAGACTTATGGACTTGTTTTAACCTCTTATAAACTTGATCAATACTGAATACTCGTAGTCACATGACATAAAGAGACTGGCATGTCCCTTACAGGTATTGGGGCCCGTGCTGCACCAGCTACACCCCTATAAGGCTGTACGTGCTCCACGTGCTGGTGTTGTAGGCGCCCAGCCCGTACCAGGAATAAGAACAAAGGCGGATACATGCATGGCTACAGGCTACTTCAATGTCATCTATGTTTTCATTGTAAGTCTTACAGTGATCAGGGAGAGGTATCTGAATGTGGGACATCTGACCTAAACCAAAGCATGCAGAACAGCCATCACTAAAGTACCACCATTTCTATTCTTGATTCCCTTGAGTATCAGCTAGAAGTTTAATCGACCATCGCTTGATTTAGAAACAATTATAAAGCATCAGTCCCACTCAAGAAATGACGATCATTAGAACTGAAATCCCTAGGCCTTCCCTGGAGAAGTCTGTGCAATTTGTCATTTGTCTAATAGCAGTCTAATCCTTTTCCATTCCCAACCACCCTTCCATAAGACCAGGCTTATTTCATGTCTTGTAATCATCAGTACTGGGATTGCTTGACAGTATTCTGGCTTATTATATATATCATTGAGATCTGCATCATTTGGCAGTTACACCTGAATGTATCATTCAGAAAATGACGTCACAGAGGACCAGCATTTAGCCAAATACACTCAACTCATTTTAATTGATTGGTCTACACACCACTATAAAGACTCCTTGATTGGTTGGTCGATAATCTACACCAAGCTGAGGCTGTCTTAATGGCAAATTAAGGGCCTCTCAAGGGCCAATCATAGTGCAGTGCAGGTGCAGCCGATTTTGCGTTTTCTACCGGTATTTGTTATATTTACATTGACTCTTGTAGCCTTCAAAATAATTATATTTACGAAATAGAAACGGAAATAGGTTTGCAAATACTTTGTATATACGATGAATGAGGCCTTAGTTGTACATTTGCTATCTGGTTTATCATAAATGATAGTAGAATGTACTTTATTTGTATAGGTTTAGATGGGCTGGGCACATTTCTGGTCCTCTGTGACGTCATCCTCTGCATGTTTATTCAGGTTTAACTGCTACATGCTGCTTATTTCCATAATGACTGTGTTAGAATACTAGTACCACTAAGAAATCCCAAAACTAGTGATAGAAGGCCACACGAAATTAGGTTGGTCAGGAGTGACTTGTGAGTGATAAGGTAGAGCGGTGATGACCCTGCGGCAGGCACCCCGTGTACGCCGCAGGGTGGAGCTTGGTAGCAGGTACTTGGTGTCGTTATCTCCCAGTATCTGGGTGAGGCTGGACGTGGTGCTGGGTGGTGCTCAATCATGTAGCCGCACCCCGACCTGTTATACATGACATCCTGCACAATGATGCCTAATTAAACATATATGACAGCTCATTTCAAAGTGTGAGGCCAGTCTACAACAAGTTGCCTGCACTTGTTGACTGTATGTGCCCAGACTGCAGGCCGTCTACAGGCACCAACAGCCACACACGGCCTGCACACAGCAGGGTGTGTGGCTGAACCCAGTGCCGCACGGGAGGAGGCAGGTGGGGGAATAACAACAAATAAATCCTAACGTGCTGGTATCAAGAACTGTGCCCGCCTTAGTTACAAAATGGCTTTGTCTGCAGGATCCCACACCCCAACCTCACACTATACACTCAAACTGACACCATCAGCCATCATGTCATGTGGGGGGGGGGGGGGGGGGGTCTTATTTAAGAAGAAAAGTCCGCTAAAATGTCAGACATACTACTTTTTCACTAGATTTGTGAAAAAGAGAAACAAATTTGAATATGTAATCAGGACAAATAAACTTGTCTCAAAAAGTTTAAGGAACTGTGGGCAAATCCTTCTCAGATTGTCAGTATTTCATAGAAAAGGTGAACAATTGAAGGTACATTGTCGTGTTCATACTTTTCAAGGAAAGATGTTTACTTTCTAGGCAAATTGTCCACGTGTGTTTGGCAGTGTTTGTCATCTACATGTAGGGTAGAGACACCCTGAGTCGGACAGCTACCTGGAGTCGGACACCATTAGCATTCAATTACATAGTTAATATTACTATTTCATATCCACTAAATCTTAAAATTGAGGGGTACCTCCTTCTAAAAAATACAATATACCAAATATTTGCCATAGCTTACATCGTATTGTGACTGCTTGGGTGTTTTTACTATATTCTCAAAACAATAATAAAGAGTAAATGGGGAGATTGGTTTTCTTATTCAATGTTTTCTAGCTTCCTCTTTACCCACGCTATTCCTAATTTAATTATAACTATAGGAACATGTTTCTTTTGTGACAATTAAAGTGGACAGGTCAACTTTAGGTGCAGGTGTCCAACTTTAGGTGCAGTTTCATCTTTTTGAAAAGATACATAAAATGTGGATTTATTCCTACTTAAAGTATATTATGTATTGCAAGTTGCTAGGAAATATAAGCTATATTATATAATGTGCCCAATGGCACATTCCATATCAAAATGCTTATCCTTTAATGGTTTCAAATTTAAGAGGCAAAGGAGACTACTTTTTTGTTGTCCAGGAGCGTCCGAAATGGGTGCCTTTACCCTATATCCAGGTAGATGTAGTACCACATAGCAGCCATGCAGCGCCATGAATGACGACCTGCCACACTTAGTCACCGTCCTGTCGATGCCACCAGGATGCCCCACAATGTCCGTGTGTGTGTGTGGCTGTGGGGGGGGGGGGGGGGGGCACTGCCTATCTTTTCTATGCTACCGGTAGTAGTCACCATGTGCAAACATCACCCCAAATGTGGTAGTGGACAATTTTGAAAATCATAACCGTTTGTCAAGGGAAATCTAGCAAACTAACAGACCCTAATCACTGGTGACCCTGAGGAATATACCCTAATTATGGGTGCGACCAAATGATAGCACTGCAAAAAAAAGGGTAAAAATTACTTTTCAAACAATCACCATTTCCCTTGGAATCGTGTTCACACCTGGTATCCAATTCTGAGGGAGTGGCCCCCTTGACAGCAGCCCCGTGTTCCACTCCTGTATACCGTTGTATGGTGGTTCCTACAGGTGCAGGCAAACAGGGGCGCAGGACTCATAGGGTTGACCGCAGAGACTGTGGTTTTATGACATAGTCATGACCCAATTATTATTGTCAGCCAGTTGGGTAATTGTTGTAAAACTGCCACTCGGACTGGACACCGCCTTACAGGTGTGACATGAGCCTGCACACGGGGGGTGGAACCCCCCCCCCCCCCCCCCCCCCGCGTCCCCTACACACATCTCACGCCTCAGTTGGTCATCAAGTATGCCTTAATAAGCCACACTAATTCACCCCGCTTTTTAAACTGATTCACCCCCAGTACTTTCATCTACCTGAATAATTTTCAAAATCTTAATTTGTTCGTGATTTAATTGAGTTACACTCGGCTGGATTCCAGTTTTTCCTACCAGCATCCACACTCCCGTCTCTCCCATTCGAACCAAATCATGAGTCTGTCTTTTTTATCTGGGTAATTCAATACGGTAGATATACCGGTACCATAGTCATAGATATAGATATACAATGCCTATGATTATAGCAATACAAAATACCTTCTTCTTCGTACCTATCCCATTTGGAGTACGATTCATTAAAGTCTTAGATTCTGGTATGATCCGCTTATGAACCTATCATAGACTGTTCAATGAGATTCAAAGTAACCAATAAAAAAGAAGCCCCCCTGCACACACCTGTGTGTACCTTTACAGCGGCCGCCCTGACCCCCGCCTGCATTATTGAGGCTTCAATCAATCCCAGGATCAATACTCCCAGGCAGCACGCCGCTCCCACTGCTGCTTCTTTACATCATCATGTCCAGCTCTTCTTTTAACTCCTCTTTCCTGCAGTGTTAAGTCTGCATGTTTTATCTATAGGCGGGGAGGGGGGTGCCCACCTGTCCGGTGGCACCCGCTACGCCCCTACAGGTGGCACCCGCTACGCCCCTACAGGTGGCACCCGCTACGCCCCTACAGGTGGCACCCGCTACGCCCCTACGGGTGGCACCCGCTACGCCCCTACCTGTCCGGTGGCACCCGCTACACCCCTACAGGTGGCACCCGCTACACCCCTACCTGTCTGGTGGCACCCGCTACGCCCCTACGGGTGGCACCCGCTACGCCCCTACCTGTCCGGTGGCACCCGCTACACCCCTACCTGTCCGGTGGCACCCGCTACACCCCTACAGGTGGCACCCGCTACGCCCCTACCTGTCCGGTGGCACCCGCTACACCCCTACAGGTGGCACCCGCTACGCCCCTACCTGTCTGGTGGCACCCGCTACACCCCTACCTGTCCGGTGGCACCCGCTACACCCCTACAGGTGGCACCCGCTACACCCCTACCTGTCCGGTGGCACCCGCTACGCCCCTACCTGTCCGGTGGCACCCGCTACGCCCCTACCTGTCCGGTGGCACCCGCTACGCCCCTACCTGTCCGGTGGCACCCGCTACGCCCCTACCTGTCCGGTGGCACCCGCTACGCCCCTACCTGTCCGGTGGCACCCGCTACGCCCCTACCTGTCTGGTGGCACCCGCTACGCCCCTACGGGTGGCACCCGCTACGCCCCTACGGGTGGCACCCGCTACGCCCCTACGGGTGGCACCCGCTACGCCCCTACGGGTGGCACCCGCTACGCCCCTACGGGTGGCACCCGCTACACCCCTACGGGTGGCACCCGCTACACCCCTACAGGTGTGGCCGGGTGCCCACCTGTCTGAACCAATTCCCTGGCCTTTTACTGCGGAATTCTTAGGATGCATTATGTGTCATCAAATTAATAAATGAATCTTCAAACTTCCCCTTTCTGGTCTCCTTAACAATTCTGTAGCCATGAGGTAATACTGGCCTTACATTCACTGTGAAAATCTGACATCAAACATTCCGAATTTATACATTTGCGTTTTACTCTGATTTTACTACCGGGTACTTATATTTGTGCTTCCTTGATTTTCACTTTGTCTTGCATATATGTGTTTGCTGTCAGCATTGTTCCACCAGTGGTCCCTTTGTGCTGCAAGTGGCGACCTGCCGCCTCTGTCCCCTGTGCCTAAGAGGTGGCAGTATTTACATATATGCCGTGTCCTTCTACGCCCGTTGGCACAGCTCTCCACCAGCCCTTTGGCTAACAGCGTCTCTAGGTTGTCATGTTACAACCAGCGTCCAGCCTCTTGGGTTGCCACCCACAGACGTTTCATTGGCTACCTGCCCACCTAGCAACGGTCACCACTTCCTACCTGCAGCAGCCGGGGCGTTCTCCTAGCAGAGTGTGTGCTGAGCATCAGAAGGAAGCTGTGGGATGTGCCACACGGTGCTTGGAGAGCAGGGTCTGGGATGAAGATGTGAGAGGAGTACAGACGACGGCCAGATCCCAGTGCATCCACTTAGCGTCTGTCTCTGTCTAAGGTCAGCCACACGGGAGTAAGGAAGGTGCCAAAACACAAAACATGCATGTACCTCAAGGCTGCAAGTCAACACGCTAATGGAGCCAATTCCCATCACGCCGGATGTCTCAACTTCCGGTCACAGATGACATCATCATTCTCCAGCAGAGACTTGGTGAGCAGGAGACAAGACATGATGACAAGGTGTGACAGGTCTTTAATTGTCTATAAGACAAGGACAAATCAATACTGGAATGAACTACCGCACCCACTGCGTCTACACTGAGACATGGCGGCAGTTGGCGTGACAGTACTCACATCTGTGGGAACCAACCCATTCTGACCGGGACCAGCTGGCAGCCGATACTGGGAAAACCAACAGCATCTATGCCCTTTTACCTTTAGCAAGTGAAGTTTAAATTGGTTTTATCAGTTTTCCATTGCTTTCTTCCAAAAGTAATCAGATGAATTAAGCAAATCATGCAACTACATGCTAGCAATGGCCTTCCCAGAAATCTTACACTATCAAACTTTTTCACGCCAAATTGGCCGTTTTTTGAGGAAATTTCACTTCTTTTTTTAATTTGAATTTTTCTCGCCAAATTGGCCGTTTTTATGGGGGATTTCAATTTTGACAGTTTTTCTTGCCAAATTGGCCGTATTAAAGGGAATTTCACTTTTTTTTTTCGATTTTGAACGTTTTTTCTCGCCAAGTTACTAGTTTGAAGCATATTTCACTTTTTTTTTTGCAATTTTGGCCTTTTTTCTCAACAAATTGGCCCTTTTAGATTTAACCTTTTTGCTATTTCCAACATTTTCTTGCCGAATTGGCCCCTGTCGATCAGCAGACCCACTGCCCTCATTGAGTGTATACACCGGCAGACCCCTGCGGATCAGCACCACACTGCCCTCATCGAGTGTATACCAGTAGCAGCCACCTGTCGATCAGCGCTGATTGACCTCATCTATTGTATACAGAGTTAGGCTTGACAATCTCTACAGCACCGCTCCGTCCACATACACGTTAAATGGAAAGAGGCTGGAGATTTTATAATCGTTCTTAATAGCTATTAAATAAGTAATTCTAAACGATATAAAATCTCCAAAAAACAACAGCCAAACATGCCGGTATTGAGTGCACACCTACTGTTTATCCGTCTCGTGAAATAACCCTCAGTAAGGAACTCTACGTGTGCACCTTTGTCTATGTAGTTGGCGTACTGCTATTAGTATTGTATGTGGCTTGAGTTGTAAGTAGTGTATCTAGTGAACAGTAGACGTACAGAGCGGGCTGCCTTGGGGTGACAGTGACCTGCAGGTGAGGAGGTACAGCAGGAATGCATAATTCACAGCCACATCTACAATGGTGCATTGTCAGCGCTGTGTTCTGGGAACCCGCTGTGTGCCGGGTGCACCTTCTGCAGCCCCCGTGTCAGAAGTTAATACACACACATGGTGTGTAGTCAGTGTGTGGCTATCTGTGTGTCACCCACCCACACACACATGGTGTGTAGTCAGTGTGTGGCTATCTGTGTGTCACCCACCCACACACACATGGTGTGTAGTCAGTGTGTGGCTATCTGTGTGTCACCCACACACACACACATGGTGTGTAGTCAGTGTGTGGCTATCTGTGTGTCACCCACACACACACACATGGTGTGTAGTCAGTGTGTGGCTATCTGTGTGTCACCCACACACACACACATGGTGTGTAGTCAGTGTGTGGCTATCTGTGTGTCACCCACACCCACACACACATGGTGTGTAGTCAGTGTGCGGCTATCTGTGTGTCACCCACCCACACACACATGGTGTGTAGTCAGTGTGCGGCTATCTGTGTGTCACCCACACACCCACACATGGTGTGTAGTCAGTGTGTGGCTATCTGTGTGTCACCCACCCACACACACATGGTGTGTAGTCAGTGTGCGGCTATCTGTGTGTCACCCACACCCACACACATGGTGTGTAGTCAGTGTGTGGCTATCTGTGTGTCACCCACCCACACACACACACACACATGGTGTGTAGTCAGTGTGTGGCTATCTGTGTGTCACCCACACACACACACATGGTGTGTAGTCAGTGTGCGGCTATCTGTGTGTCACCCACACACACACACACACACACATGGTGTGTAGTCAGTGTGTGGCTATCTGTGTGTCACCCACACACACACACATGGTGTGTAGTCAGTGTGTGGCTATCTGTGTGTCACACACACACACACACACACATGGTGTGTAGTCAGTGTGTGGCTATATGTGTGTCACTCACACACACACACACACACACACACACACACACCTGGTGTGTAGTCAGTGTGTGGCTATCTGTGTGTCACCCACACACACACACACATGGTGTGTAGTCAGTGTGCGGCAACCTGTGTGTCACCCCCACACACACACATGGTGTGTAGTCAGTGTGTGGCTATCTGTGTGTCACCCACACACACACACATGGTGTGTAGTCAGTGTGTGGCTATCTGTGTCACACACACACACACACACACACACACACACCTGGTGTGTAGTCAGTGTGCGGCTATCTGTGTCACCCACACACACACACACACATGGTGTGTAGTCAGTGTGTGGCTATCTGTGTGTCACCCACACACACACACATGGTGTGTAGTCAGTGTGTGGCTATCTGTGTGTCACTCACACACACACACACACACACACACACACACACACACACACCTGGTGTGTAGTCAGTGTGTGGCTATCTGTGTGTCACCCACACACACACACACCTGGTGTGTAGTCAGTGTGTGGCTATATGTGTGTCACACACACACACACACACACACACACACACACACACACACACACACACACACACGGTGTGTAGTCAGTGTGTGGCTATCTGTGTGTCACCCACACACACACACATGGTGTGTAGTCAGTGTGCGGCTATCTGTGTGTCACCCACACACACACACACACATGGTGTGTAGTCAGTGTGTGGCTATCTCCTTATCAAGTTTAACACAGAACACTTATTTCAGGACATAATTAATCGGGAATCAGATGTGAAATGAGCAGATCTGTTACAGCTCCGACTAAATTCTTGCCACATGAATCAAGAGCTCGTGCTCTTATTTCTTGAGTGCAGATGACCCCGTGATGGGATTCTTCTGATGGTGATTAGTATCATGTGTCATTTTAGGTCAGAGGGGTATTCAATTTAAATCTGCACAGACATGTTGAGGTGGCTGAAAGCTGCCATGTTAGCTGTGTGTCTATGTACAGGGCCCTATGTGTCCACCCAGGCTGCACGAGATGTGTTCTGAGAAGGTCTGCCTGCATTGTGTGCAGATACATTGTACACGTTTATCTACAGCACAATAGGCCAACCAGGTACCCTAACTGGTCTTTGTTCTAGTAGGTCTGTTAACCTTACCGAGATAAAGATGAATGTACCTTTCACCTTTAGTCAGCATCTCGGCTTTCATGTCCTGCATGGCTCTTGATGGTATGTCCATTATGTCCCACGTTCCTCGTGAGCATCAGTCACCTTATATTTAAGCCAGTTTGTGTTCATTTATACCAGTGGTGACCACTGAGTCTGTGTGCCCTATTGATAGGATAGAGCACGCCGCACGCTGTATCTATATTTTCCGTGAGAAACATGAATATGTAATAGATAGACTATGGTTATGAGAGGCTAACTCAAAATAACCACAGTGAACTGGCTGGCACCCTTATAGGGTGCCTGCCACTCTACAGTAGTCATATTTTGAGTCAGCCTCACATAACCATTGCCTATCTGTTTTAAACCACAGCTGCATGGTTATGTGAGTCTACACAGAAATAACCAAGGTGTGAACTCCTTTGTCTTAGCCCTCCACTGTGGTTTAAGTAGTAGATACCCTACGAGTAACTGAGTGTATGTCAAAATAACCATGGTAAACTGACTGGTGGCCTCATATCGGTTATGTAAAAATAACCAACGTGTGAAGTCCTTTGTCTTAGCCGTCCACTGTGGGTTAAGTGTTAGATAGACTACACCTGTACCTTGGTATGCCTCATACCCACTGCCCCACAAGGTCAAGACGAGGTGTTATACACCGAGTCGATGACCAGTGGGCAGTGGGTATAAGGCATACCAAGGTACAGGTGTCGTCTATCTGACTTAACCCTCGGGTATACGATATACCCAAGGTGTGAACCCTTTGTCTTAGCCGCCCACCGTGGGTTAAATATATATACAGTGAAATGAATTTCAGCGTAACTGAGTGTATTTCAAAACAACCACGACAGAGTGCGGGTTAAACATAATCTGTGAATACATCTGTGTACAAACTTTACACACTCCTCACAGGAACACTAGGCAGACAGGGCTTTGTAGTAGGAGGCAGATGAAGCTGCGCAGGGCGCAGGCAGCCGAGCCTCCAGTCCGAGGTCCAGTCTACTGGGAAATCTGCAGAGATTGTAAGATGGCCCCCAGTGTTGGCATTGACACAATCTGATGTAGGGGATAAAACTACCAGCTACTCTTTGTCCAGGATAATTTTGCCCCAGACCCCCACTCTCAAATCAGGTTTTCCCACAAAAAATTCGGATTGAAATTCAATCGCATTCCCTGAAAAAAGGCCATTTCCATGACAATATTTACGATACACCCTATTATAGCATCCTGAGAAATCTTATGAAATGTAGAGAGCAAATGGCTCCTTGTAGTGATGCTGTTATATCAACTTAACTATTTTCATTTTCCATCAGTTATGGATTTTTTTTTACAAGATTCCATGACTTTCCATGACACCCTTTGACATTCCCTGACTTTCCTTGACACGTGCAAACCCTGCAAACTTATACATTTTTGTACATACTGATAATTCCTCGTTATGGAGGTTACAATATACCCCTGGATTTTAAAATGGAAAAGTACCTTTTTATGGTAGAATTTTAGACTTTAAGAGCCCAAAAAATGCCCCATGGGAGGAAGGGGGGAGCAGATGACAGTGTGGGGTGGGCCGGGACTATAGATCCATAGCCTTACATCCTTCACAGGTCACACACCAAAGCGGGATTATGAGAGGATCGTGGCCGTATTTATAGAGCTCAGGGCGACCAGACGCCTTAATCTGGCGGTAACCCTATGTTAGCACACTGCCGCTACTACAGCCGTGTCCGTGTGTGTGTGTGGGGGGGGGGGGGGGGGGCATGATAAACTATTCATGGTCATTCAATCTCCGTGTTGACGATGTGGATTTATGCTGCCTACATGTACACAACTGGATATTGATAATGTTCAGCAGCGACCGTCAAGAAGTGCCTCCACTGATAAACCCACTACCATAATATAAATATCTCTTTGTTTTTATCATCTCTTTTTTTTTGTGTGTGAAACACTTCTGTTTTTATATATAAGCTGCACATGTACATAGACGAGGGAATGTCGAGAAACTCTGTGGGATTGCTAGCCCGTCCTGCACGGCCTCCTCAGACAGCACGCCCCCTCCCTTTCCTATTTGCTGCCCATGCATACAGTCAGGGATCTGAGCGTGACATAACAAAAAGGTACAGGCTGCTAGTGGCCAGTCGCTTCATGCCTGGCTGCCCCTCATAATGTATGGGAGCTGGGTACAATGTATCCAATACTAACGAGCGGAAAATGGTATCAACTGTAGGACGACAGGAGGTATTAAAGGGACACCTGGGGTATAAAGTACCCGTCACAACCTCACCTGCCTCTTTCTGTAGGGGCAACAGTCTAACTCCCGGGGTGGAACTCTTCTTGGGGGCAATCATGTGTAAGTGGGATGTGGCTGTAAGTGGCGTGTGGCTGTAAGTGGCTGTGAGTGGGTTGTGGCTGTAAGTGGGTTGTGGCTGTGAGTGGGTTGTGGCTGTGAGTGGGTTGTGGCTGTGAGTGGGTTGTGGCTGTGAGTGGGTTGTGGCTGTGAGTGGGGGGTGGCTGTGAGTGGGTTGTGGCTGTGAGTGGGTTGTGGCTGTGAGTGGGTTGTGGCTGTGAGTGGGTTGTGGCTGTGAGTGGGTTGTGGCTGTGAGTGGGTTGTGGCTACCTGGCGCTATACCTTGCCAGGTTATCTTAGTGTGTGTAGTAAGGCCTGTAATATAGGTGTAACATCAAACATGGACTCACCTCACCATGACCCTCAACTACATGCCAGACTAAACCTTTACATTTGTATTTTTATTCTGATTAAACGTTTTACATCCTGAGTTTGACCACATATTAACCAGCTGAGGGAGTGAAGCGTCTCCCTCGGACATGTGAAATCTTTTACAATTGTACATGACAATGGGACGTTAAACTACACAAACAAACAAAACTCCCATTTTGCTACTCCGAGCTACCAATTACAACAAAGATTCAAATGGAATACCTCTGCCACAGGCCACCTACGTAACAGTGATTGGAAAGGCTCAGATGTGGGTAGTGCAGTGCTCAGTTTGGGGTCAAGCGGGTGTCAAACCCACCAACACAGGTCTGTCTCAATGAGCAGGTGGCGATGTGGGCCGCAGTGTACTGGTGTGCGGCACAGAGAGCTGAGGGATGACGACGAGCAAATAACAGGTAAAATATGGTGAAGAGATCCGTGATGTTAGCACTACAGTACTCCGTACTACACTGGGTGCATATAGAGGAGATAGCATGATAGATACTGTGGGTGTGGGTGTCGGGGGGGGGGGGGGGGGGGGTGTAAACAAACCTGTGGCCCCCAATTACCCCGGGTGTGTACAGCCTGCGTCCCCCTACCTGCCACACACCAGCCAGCTCTCACACTGCAGGCCAACACATACAGCGGGCGTCTGGCAACCCGGCACGACACGTTACGGCAGGCCCTACACACACAACACATGTACAGCTATTCAGTTATCAAACTTTTAGAGTAATACAGTTTATAAAGGATAGGCTTAAATATCTGATGACTAATCGAGACGAAGATCTATGCATTGCCCACAGGAACATTCAAAACCAAAATTGCTGTCGTTTGTTCTACTGATGAATGGACATTAGAAAGAATTAATTTACCCAGGGTAGATCTAGCATTTTATGTGGTACACGTCTGAAGCAATGGCAGTCTTTGTAGTAGGGGAACTGTGAGGGCTGACTACGTAGGTGATGTTCTTTTAACAAGCACATATTAACCTCGGGATCCGCCTCAAATAACGGCTCATGGAAACAAGCCAAGGTACTCTCGACCCGACTCTCTTTCCTTCTTGTATACCTCTTGTTGGCAGGTCTAAATGTAGCCCAGTCATGTACGAAACCAACGTTGTTCCCAAGAGTAAATACGCACACGAACACGTAATAACTGGGTGAAAATGGGGAATATATCATCTGAAAGCTAAAAACCAAAAAGGTCCCGTTACATGAGCTGCCTATCTCCCTTAGGGGGCCCGGAAGTCAATGCCCCGAGTGGAGCAGCAGGACGCAGGTAACACTTGACCTTGGCCGACATGGAGGTCAGCAGGGGGTGTATTGACGTGACCTGTGTGTGACCTCTGCTACATGCCTCCACCACCAGGTGGCAGCAGTCCTGCTGCCAGGTGAGCTGTGTTCTGATTGGTTCCCAACCCGCAGTGCTCAACCCTTCGAGCCACACTCACACTTTGTACAGTCCGTGTTTTAGGTCACTAAAAAAAAAAGTTGTTTCTCATCACTTTGTTTTCTCTGTTATTTTTTTTAAAGATTTTTGATGAAAAATCTGTTAAAAAGTGGACAAATATTGGCATATTTGGTATAGAATTGAAGCTTATACTGTCAGAGAGCTACAAATAAGTTGCATTATAACAACTTTTGCGGATCAATAAACTCTTAAGGGAGTGGTCAACAGGGGGGCGTTGGTGGATTTTGAGGGGGGACCAAAAAAACTTGGACCCCTTGAAGGGGGGGACCAAAAAAATTTGGACCCCTCTTGAGGGAAGGGGACCAAAACAATTACACCCCTTTTTAACGGAAAAGCCTGCGCGTTACTATAGCTCAAAGGGGTCGGCTGCGTTCAATTTCAACCTGCCTGAACAATTTTTGACCCCTCTCACCAAACCCCCCCTATTGTTAAAAAATGACCACTCCCTAACTACATGTACTAAAATTAAAAAATTGTATGCGAAAAGTATGGAGAGTTACAGTAGACGTTAGCTTGGGGCAGAGACGTGTATGGAGAGTTACAGGAGACATTAGGTTGGGGCAGAGACGTGTATGGATAGTTACAGGAGACGTTAGGTTGGGGCAGAGACGTGTATGGAGAGTTACAGGAGACGTTAGCTTGGGGCAGAGACGTGTATGGAGAGTTACAGGAGACGTTAGCTTGGGGCAGAGACGTGTATGGAGAGTTACAGGAGACGTTAGCTTGGGGCAGAGACGTGTATGGAGAGTTACAGGAGATGTTAGCTTGGAGCAGAGACGTGTATGGAGAGTTACAGGAGACGTTAGGCCACACTTAAAAAAAATTCTGTTTCCGGTGGAGCGGGTGGGCTAAAAATAACTCACCCGCTAGGCCGCAAAATCTTTTTTTTTTTTTAGAATTTTTTTTTTTCATGTTAAACATGTCTTTCCCACCCGGTACCTGGGCATTGCATATGTCTATATAGGCTTGTTTGGTATCAAATAAAAGCTGGGTGTTAGGCCGTTTTATCCTAATAACTATGGATTATGGAACCGCCGCCGAGAAAGAAAAAATTGGGCAAAAAAAAATAAAATTGGCCACTGACAAAAAAGAAAAAAAAAAAAAAAATGCTGGCGGGTAGCCTTGGGAAAAAAAGTCACCCGCCCGCTCCACCGGAAACAGACTTTTTTTTAAGTGTGGCCTTAGCTTGGGGCAGAGACGTGTATGGAGAGTTACAGAAGACGTTAGCCTGGGGCAGAGACGTGTATGGAGAGTTACAGGAGACATTAGCCTGGGCCAGAGACGTGTATGGAGAGTTACAGGAGACGTTAGCTTGGGGAAGAGACGTGTATGGAGAGTTACAGGAGACGCTAGCTTAGGGCAGAGACGTGTATGGAGAGTTACAGGAGACGTTAGCTTGGGGCAGAGACGTGTATGGAGAGTTACAGGAGACGTTAGCTTGGGGAAGAGACGTGTATGGAGAGTTACAGTAGACGTTAGCTTGGGGCAGAGACGTGTACAGAGAGTTACAGGAGACGTTAGCTTGGGGCAGAGACGTGTATGGAGAGTGACCAAACTGCTGTTTGTCTGTGCTGTGGTATGTATGTGTTTGATGGGGTCTGGCTACGCCCGCCCAGCCTCTTAGCAGATTACCCTCAGGTGATCCCGGGGGGGGGGGGGGGGGGTAATCTCGCTATAAGCTGCCAGTACACACATCGTGCCTTCCTACTACAAGACATGTATTAGGCATATTCTCCATGTGTGTGAAGAGAGTCATCTACTCTGATATTTCTTGTGGCCATTAATCTCTGCTCATACCTGGAGTATCCGGTATGTGCCTTACAGGGTTATCCCGAGATGCCCCTGCACCTAGGTGTGACATACCACAGCGCACTCACACAACTCTTCACAACATTCAATAGGAAGATCATCTTATCCTTGAAAATGATGGTCGAATAAAGCAATTTGAAGAAAATTAACATAACTATCTGAGTGTCGTCATTGTATCTACATCAGTTTGAATTCAGTTTGAATGTTCAAATTGAACATTAGACACGTGTCACATGCCAATTTAAAAATTCAATACGGGTGACACGCCACTTTTAAAATTCGACATGGACGACACGCCATTTTAAAAGTCGACGGACATGGAAAAATAAGGGTAGATACAAATTGAAATGGCACTTTTGCTAAACATCGACATTGTCAAAGATCTGTTGACCCATGTAATGCCATAATACTACCGGTAGTATATATTTTCTGGCTAAGCCGACTACTTTTGAATTTTTTGCTACGCCTACGGATGAGCATTTTATATATCGCCCTAACATAATTATGGGCCTTGTTCTCCTGAGTAGTCCGATTACACACCATAACGTTTACCTTTGGCCAAACTACCAAATTAGAGGAGTATCCCCTCAGCCATGGCCACCTGGCGGCAGGTAGCTGAGGTAAGGAGCTGCTCATACAGACCTTATATAAGACCCTGACCCCGCACCCTGCCTGCTCTCACCTGCCGTGCCGCCAGGTATTGATAATGCAGCAATCATACACCTCGGCCATGTGGAGACATGCAGCATGACATAACTGTGTCCTGACGCAGAGGTCAGTGGGGTGTGTCCACCTGTTCATAGCCACATGCCTACTGCCAAGTATGAGTTGTATCTGGGGAGGTGGCCAACTCGGCACAGGTTCAGTCAGGGCCGGGGGGGGGGGGGGGCTGTAGAATCGACTGCAGATTGGAGTGTTAATTTGGTGTGACCTGATTCAGCCTCCGTAGCCTGAGCCGCCCCAGACGTAACGCTGGCCACCCAGGTCAACTGCTGAAACACATTGGGTTTGTTTTAGTGATTCTAGATGGGGTCAATAGTCTGATCCTAGTCAAAGTTAAACCCCACCCGCCCTATATATAGGCCCGGGTAGCTGTCCCGGCACCACGCAGACTGTTGCTATTGGCCTTTATGACCATTTCAATTCCATGCTATAAAACTATGAGGTGCCAAGTGTGCCACTTATAACTTTCGCACGAGCTTTTAAATTTGGACTTTATAGATTGTATTTGAAATATAAAAGTTCACCCATGGATCCTGATATTGATGTGACCAAAAATATTGTTTATAGCAAAGATTGACCGACCTATACTGTTTTTAACTACATCGGGAGGTATCTTAAAGAATGCATTTTAAAATTAACTTTATTCTACCGTATTGTCCCAAAATTTGCTAAGTGATGATTGGTTGAGTGCGGCCTGGTTGCACTGAGGGCGGGCGGGGTGAGGGCCCCACACGACCCCAGCTGGAGTACTGGAGGAGGAGGGGGGGGTGGTCAGCCACTTGTACTGGTTGTGCAGGTGTGTGCTGAGTGAGAGGTTAATGAGGTGGCAAACTGTGGGCGCCAAGTGGTGATTAACTCTGTCCTCCACTCACCCCTGTGTGTGCACGCCGCGTACACCCAGACCAGGCAGCTTGGTGCCGGACTGCTTCATGCTGCCGGAGACCAACAATATGCAACTTTGGACCAGGGGTGTAGGAGTTATGAACCCTATAGACCCGCAGATCTTACTGCACGTCCAGTCAGAGTGCAGTCGGGACAGGTACTCAGCCCTATAGGGGCACTGGGGGGTTTAAAGGCGCAGATCTCGGTACCCCTCCAGCGACAGTCGGAGTGGAGCCGGGACAGGTACTCAGCCCTATGTATAGGGGCGCTGGGGCTTTAAGGGCAGCATGGTGCCCTTGGTCGTCAGGATGCAGCCCTGGTGACTGAGTGATTCACCAGTGCTGCATGATCCATGCATCATGCTGACCTCACGGGGTTGACACTCCCAAAGGATCGGCATGATGCACCAATGCAGCACCGCGAGTTACTTGCTGGGGCTGCGCTGGTGCATCATGACGACAAATGTTATCTTTCAGCAGCATGCCCTCTATAGGGCCTAGGCCGGACTGGAGCTGGTTGCGGTGGCCCGTGCTGATAAGAGCTGATAGGCTGGGTACCAGCATGTCCCTGGAAGTGATTGTTACCCAGGGACAAGGTACCAGTCAGTGTGTTTCTTATCAGTGGTGATAACCGCACCCAGCGAAATTGTAAATGGCGGACCCACTATGTATGGGTCTACAGCCCTATAAAGAGTTACTTAAGGGCTCGGGACTTGGCCATATATATGTAACAGATAGATAATGGTTATGAAAGGTTAAACCACGGTGGTGGGGCAGAACAATAGAGTTCGCACCTTGGTTATATAGCATACCCTGGTTTAAAACAGATAGACAATGGTTATGAAAAGGTATGTAGATTAACCACAGCTTGCTGGTAGGGCGACTTGGGCTTCGCCCTCGTCTGGCCCCCACCAGCAAGCTGTAGTTAATTCTACATACCTTTTCATAACCATTGTCTATCTATTACATATTAGAATTAACCACAGCAGACTGGTGGGGTGACGAGGGTGATTCCCAAGTAGGGATGTCATTGATATCCAATTTGTTTCGATTTCGATTATCACTATTTTGGTGTCGATTTTTCGATTATATCGATTTATATCCATATTGTAAAAACATTCTATTTCTGCTTTAAAAAAGGTATTTTCCTCAGTTTATTTCCTTTCTTATAGTTAAGTCTATAAAGATAAACACCTGGTAACAATTAGGGTGCAATCCGAAGTCAATTTTCCTAAATATGATAGGCCTACAAAGGTACGGTAATCATTTTTAAACTGGATAAAAAGCAACTTCTAAATGAAATATCTACACACTTTTTACAATTTTAGAAAGGTTAATTAATGGTTTATATTTGATAAAATCGGTGTATCGATATAATGCTTTTGTCGATGCGATAATCGGAATTCTATAAATGTCGGTGTATCGATTCTGGGGGTATTGATGACATCCCTATTCCCAAGTCGCCCTACCTTTTTGCTGTGGTTAATTCTAATACCCTTTCATAAAGTTCTATTTTCTATCTGACTTAACCTTCAGTATGGAATATACCCAAGGTGTGAAGCCTCTATCTCAGGCGTCGACTCACATTAAGAACACAACAGTTGCTATGCTCATATTCTTAAATTGGCGTAATTAATCCATGCCCCCCCCCCCCCCCCCCCCAATACATGCAAGGCCCAGTGAGTGGTATTGCAGCCACACCAGGCTGCAGGAGGCTAGGTCAATAACCCGGTAACCTGTGACGCCGGACTGTGAAGTCAGTATTGGTGTGCGGGGGCAGAGGGGCCATTAGCTGATTAATAAAGCCTGATTGACGGAGAGTGAAGACAAACAGAAGCTGTTAGTGTCACCCGGCCCTGCACACACCTCCCCCACCGTCACCTGGCCCTACACACACCTCCCCCACCGTCACCCGGCCCTACACACCCCTCCCCCACCGTCACCTGGCCCTACACACACCTCCCCCACCATCACCCGGCCCTGCACACACCTCCCCCACCGCCACCTGGCCCTACACACCCCTCCCCCACCGTCACCTGGCCCTACACACACCTCCCCCACCATCACCCGGCCCTGCACACACCTCCCCCACCGTCACCCGGCCCTGCACACACCTCCCCCACCATCACCCGGCCCTGCACACACCTCCCCCACCATCACCCGGCCCTACACACCCCTCCCCCACCATCACCTGGCCCTACACACCCCTCCCCCACCGCCACCCGGCCCTGCACACGCTTCCCCCGTCACCCGGCCCTACACACCCCTCCCCCACCGCCACCCGGCCCTGCACACGCTTCCCCCACCGTCACCCGGCCCTACACACCCCTCCCCCACCATCACCTGGCCCTGCACACGCTTCCCCCACCGTCACCTGGCCCTACACACCCCTCCCCCACCATCACCTGGCCCTGCACACCCCTCCCCCACCGCCACCCGGCCCTGCACAAGCTTCCCCCACCGTCACCCGGCCCTACACACCCCTCCCCCACCGCCACCCGGCCCTGCACACGCTTCCCCCACCGTCACCCGGCCCTGCACACACCCCTCCCACCGTCACCCGGCCTGCACACCCCTCCCCCACCGTCACCCGGCCCTACACACCCCTCCCCCACCGCCACCCGGCCCTGCACACACCTCCCCCACCGTCACCCGGCCCTGCACACACCTCCCCCACCATCACCCGGCCCTGCACACACCTCCCCCACCATCACCCGGCCCTACACACCCCTCCCCCACCGCCACCCGGCCCTGCACACACCTCCCCCACCGTCACCCGGCCCTGCACACACCCCTCCCACCGTCACCCGGCCTACACACACCTCCCCCACCATCACCCGGCCCTGCACACCCCTCCCCCACCGCCACCCGGCCCTGCACACACCCCTCCCACCGCCACCCGGCCCTGCACACGCTTCCCCCACCGTCATCCGGCCCTGCACACACCTCTCCCACCGTCACACGGCCCTGGGGGGGGGGGGGGGGTGCAAAAAAACCTCAAAATATGTGCCAGGTATATTGGGCCCATACTTTGGGGATAGGTCACAAAGACCAATTGTTTTGAGAAGTGCCTTTTATAGAGCCATTTTACGTTGGAACATGCTAAGAGATCCTTATACTGAAATTCAGGATCTAAAATCCTTTAAAATTCAGATAAAGAAAAATTACAACAGTTGTTTCATATAATAAGATTTTTGTTGTTTACAAGCATACTTCCCTACTGTACATACAAATACCACCTCAATCCCTCATCTCATCTCATCTCATCACTCATGAATTTGCCACCTTCAAATAATTGTACCGACCCTTCTCGTAGCTGTCTTCCTCTCAGTGTACGTTACTTCGATCTCAGGTCGGATCTCAGGCCAGACCCAGTCCCCTCCTCCCAACCGGGCTCCCAACCAACCAGTGTAAACATAGCGTCCCGACCCGGGGTCCCGACCACCTACTAGACTTTTACAGTCTATACCCCTCAGAGTCATACACCCTACATTACCAACACAAGGTACACAACAAGGGGGGAAATGGCAACTCAGTGAGGGCTACATATATGTGGTAATGTCCTAGAATGGTATCAAAACATTTTGGGGACTAGGGTAGAGCGTAGGAAGTTGACATCCTAAAGTATGTCAGTGACGCTCCTGGGCCGAGACTCGGGAGGGCGGCGTGGTCCACCGCCGTCAAGGTACACAACTCCACTCACCTTTTCCTTCTTTACATGAAGACAACGGCACGTACAATCCCAAAATACACACTCCTAACACCAACAGTCGTAGTAAATCCATGTTAGCCGGACTGTCAGTGGACGAGAAAGTTCTCCTCTTGTCGTTTCATAGGGAAACGCCGTGTTTAAATCAGTTTTGTAGGAAAGTTTCTCAGTGATCCTCAGTGCGTGTGCTCTCCGTCAAGTTCTCTCGCAGACTGGTCCCAAACACATCTACAACCGGAAGTCTGACGTCACACCTCATACATATTCATGATCCTGCTCACAACACGGCGGAGTGATGATCGCCGGGGCCATCGTTATCTCTCCCTATCTCCTTCTCGGTGATCAGTTCGACAATGGTGACTCGTGGTGTTGGAAAGGGGGATCTATCAACAATCCTAGGTGCTGGGATATGTGGCGTAATAATGTGGTGGATGCTGGTGGGAGGGAGAGGGCAGTGAGTCAGGAGCGGCGGGAAGGGGGCCGTTGTGAAACTGGGCGGGGCTGTTAGCGAGCACGTGCGGGCAGGACACGCCCTCTTATTGACTCCTCTGTGAGAAGAACTGGTTGGGGATCACAAAAGGTGTGACCTCCACCCTCGTAGCTGAGTAGTTAATTTTTTCTTGGGTGTGTGTATTAATAGTCCGTAAAACCTCGCTTAGCCTATAAGTCGACCCCACCTATAAAGTCAAAATGAACTTTTGAGGGAAAAAAATCAACTTATAGTTATAACAAAAAGCCGGACTTAAATTTAAAAGTTGAATTGGACTTTGAGATTTTTTTTCTTTTGGGAGGGAGGGGGGGGGGGCAGACCCCACCCCAAACCCCTTTGAACGCACCTTTACATGAAAAAAGGTGTATTTTACAGTAGGCCTAGGCCTACATGAAAATTGTGTTTTTAGGGAGTGTTCATTTATTAATTACAGGGGGGTGGTGAGATTTCGTGCAGAGGGGCGAACATTTTTAGCCCCCCCCCTTTGAACTATAGTAATGCGCGGGCTTTTTTGCTAAAAAGGGGCTACATTTTTTATGCCCCCCTCCCTCAAGAGGGATTAGACTTTTTTACGCCCCCCCCCCCTCAGGAGGGGTCGGAAATTTTTACGCCCCCCCCCTGTAACTAATAAATGAACACTCCCTTAGGGTTCCTAAATATCTTAACCTTTTTCAAAACTTCACCTACCAGTATAGCCTAAGTCGAATTGGACTTGTGGGGAGAAAAAAATACTCATAGCAAACATAAATTCCAAACAAAAATCGACCTAGGTCCTATATATGTTGATTGAGGAAAGGGGAGAAAGGGGATGAGATACCCTACTTTCTATATCTGCTATTTAAATAATTCTGGAAAAATTTGGGGGGGATAGTCTTGTCCCCCCAACAGAAAAGTTCGGGGGAACAGGATGCTGTTTCTCCACAAATTTGCGGAGGTCCGCAGATTTGCGGAGGTCCTTAAATTTGCTTCCATAAATGTACGGAGGTTCGCACATATATATGGAGCTCCGTATTTGTATCCTTAAGTACCAAAAGACAATTTCCGTATATATTTGCGGACCTCTGTAAATATATGGACAGGTTATTTACGGACCCCGCAAATTTGCGGACCTCCGCATATTTGTGGAGAAACAGGACCCAGGAGGGGCAAAAGCGGGGCTCTCCTTTGGAGAAAGTCTAGAAAGGGGTACTACATGTACTTCTGTGGTTTCCTATTCACATCACACACTGCCTGTAACCCTTCCCGAAAATAGTTCCTCAACAAATCTTACCACAAAAACAAGACCAATATGTCTGTAATTTTGAGAATTTCATGTTTAGGTGTCCATTGACATATTTGAATCGAATCATAGATAGGGAATAGCATGTTTTAGCAAAGGTGCACAATAGACAGAATCTGTCCATTTGCGAAGCACGGAGTACGGTTTTTGCAGAGGTGAAGTGACGACCGGTGTCACCGGTGTCAAGCGAAATATCTGCCACTGGAGATTGCATATATACATGTACTCTCGTTCCCAAATCCTTCTGAAGGAAGGCTCTGGGGACAGCCAAATGACCTTGAACTTTGGATTTTGCTGTGTCTGGGCAACCCCTGCTGGTAGGCTGGAACCAGCGAACAGGAACAGGAAATGGAACCAGAATGTATGATGGTAGTTTTAGGTAGTTATACCATCAGCCTTTCTGGTTCCATTTCCTGTTCCTGTTCGCTGGTTCCAGCCTACCAGCAGGGGTTGCCCAGACCCAGCAAAATCCCAACATTTGGCAGTTACCAGAGCCTTCCTTCGGAAGGATTTGGGAACGAGAGTAATATACATGTAGCTGAGCCCATACTCGAACCCAGTACCACTCGCCGAGGCGACAGCCGAGTGGTGCTGGGTACGAGATTGAGCTGAGCACTGTACAATGTACTATAATGTAGCCGCGACCAGATTCCAATTCCCCATGCCTTTAATATGTTGGAGCTGAAATCACAAGAAAGGTGACCTATCCTTTATACTTAGTGAAGTGAAAGGTACAAGTGAAGGTTACTCAGTCTTCAAAGCATTTCTAACTCATCTCTTGAAAAGATTATGTGGAAACATGATAAAAAGTACAACTGTACTAGTGTAGTATAGCAGCTACATGTCCCGAACACCGCTTGGTGTGGCATCTGGTGTCAACTGCTTGTACTAGAGGATTATTCTGAGAGAGAGGTCAATTGAGGAATCACTCTCTGTATGACAAGTCAAGATCTGTAGCCAAGGCCTCTATCTCTCTGTGTCATTCCCTCTTGCGCTTGATGTGCCTCTCTCTGCTTCTCAATGTGTCTCTGTCTCTGTCTCGTTACTTACCTGCGCAAGGGTGGTCAAAGTCACACACTTCATAATTAAGGGAAAGGAGAAGAAACATTGAGGGGTATGGGAGACATGGACATATTATTGAGACGGAGGGAGGAGCATTCCCAGTAAACAAAAGAAAAAACGTTATAGAACGTTATATACCGTTTCTTTATGGCTCCTTATTATGGCAAAACGTTGTGTAACGTTATTTTGACGTAATATAACGTCTTTTTGTTTGCTGGGTTGGTAGTCCTGTCTTCCCATGTCTTGGCCTGTCTATGTGAATTGGACGCAGAGACTTGCGTTCATCCATGGTTCAGTAAAGGTCCAAATTACCATCCCTCACCCAGTGCTGATTGTGTTGTCACCTTTTGTACATATTATACAGAGAAGCAGTTTACTTTGTTCTGCCGGCCAAGTGTGGTATAAATTAACAGACATCTTATTTGCCAGCACGCTTTGCCACCTCATCTTATAGATACAACCACCCTAGCATAATATATATCCTCAACTTGAGTTTTGAAAATTTGAACATGTTGACATATATAACTGTTTAGAAGCGTATACAATAAGCTCTTGCCGCTAGGTCGAATTACCCCATCCTTTAGATCCCTTTAATGTCAGAAATTTATAGTGACAACAATCCTCTTTACTCTGTATCTTCCCTTCACTAGATACATGCTTTCACAATTCAGCGTTAACACCTGGTCCCTGCCCCTCCACATGAACACAGCTTCAGCTGGGAGTGAAGGTGTGTCTTGTTATCAGCGTTGTGAGATAGTGTAGTTACGTGACCAGGTGTAGGGACAGGCAGGTGTCCGGCCGGCACGAGTAACACACCTGTGTACAGCGCAGCATGGTGGCTGTGCTCCTGCTCCTGGTAAGTACATGCTGCTACACTTGGTACAGCAACTACTAGAACATGCACGTGATGCACACACAAAGCTAGGCATACATTAACTAATTCAGAATATTTCCTCACCAAAAATTCCACAATCATCCCATCCCGCTGAGCATTTAGAAATGATAAAAGCTTGGACATCATCTGCTGACAACATCAACTTGCCTTCTTTTAGGTGGCTTCCGCCCTCTCGGCCTATGGCCAGGACCCCCAAGGATGCTTGTCTCCAAAACCAGCAACCGACTTTAAGTATGACTTGTTTGAGGGGCAGTGGTGAGTGTGATACATACTTTTACCAAGTGCTGTATTGGGATCTGAGATAGCTTTAGTTCTCCAGAATATCAGCACATATGTAATTTTACTCCTGTTTTCAGGTTTGAGATTAGTTTCTTTCGGACATCAATACATATGTAATACTATACCCTGTTTTCAGGTTGGAGATCGGGTCTTTCCGGACATCAGTACAAATGTTATTCTGTCCTGTTTTCCGGTTTGAGAATGTGGTTTTCCAGGATATCAGTACATATGTTATTCTGTCCCTCTTTTCAGGTTTGAGATTGGGTTTTTCAGGAACCCAGGTGCCTTGATCTGGAATCTGAACTGTGTATGTAGTACAGTGAATGTAACGAGAGATGCGGCCGGACAAGACAAGGGTGACAGTCTGATGACTTACTCTTGTAACGAGGAGACACCCGCCGAGGAGGCAACCATTTTTGACAGTAAGACAGTATGACGAATTCAGTTGTCATGTTTTAGAAAGCTGTTGACATAAAAAGATGAGACGATATAATATTCAGAATATATCACCTCTTGTAAACTGAGATAATCCCCCCATGACTATATTTACAACTGGTAGAAGAACGAAATATTGATTTTATTTTTCAATAGAAACATGTAAAGATGATACATGTAATACATTCTATACACTTCTACCTCCCTTTCCCAGCTGATTTGGTGATGATGAATCCCCCTGGGAAGTGGCAGCAGGTCGTGGCCCCCTTGCCGCTGTTTGACCCCCATGAGTTTGTCGTACTTGAGATGACTGAGGACTATGCCTTAACATACCGCTGTGGGAGCTACGTCCTCGTAGACTCCTATACTATCCTGGTAAGGCTATTCAGCAACTATTCAGACTCCTATACTATCCTGGTAAGGCTATTCAGCAACTATTCAGACTCCTATACTATCCTGGTAAGGCTATTCAGCAACTATTCAGACTCCTACACACAGGCAAATATGAGAGTCACCCAATGTCGCCAATACTACCCTCATACAAGGGTCAGGCACTGCTGGACTATAATAGGTGGGTCAAGGGCCATTCTAGTGAGGGTCATGCTAGGCTGGACATTCAATAACATGCTGGACTTTGGCAAACATGCTTGAAAGTCTGGCCATGTTGGATCCTCATGCCACAGTCTGACAATGCTGGACTCTTGCAGGCTGAAAGAGACTCTCTCCAGAGTCCAACAATGTCAGACTATGGCATGAGGATCCAGCATGGCCAGACTTTCAAGCAAGTTTGCCAAAGTCCAGCCTGTTATTGAATGTCCAGCCTAGCCTGACCCTCACTAGAATGGCCCTTGACCCATCTATTATAGTCCAGCAGTGCCTGCCCTTGTATGAGGGTAGTATTGGCGACATTGGGTGACTCTCATATTTGCCTCTGTGTATAGTATCCTGGTAAGGCTATTCAGCAACTATTCAGACTCCTATACTATCCTGGAAATGCTATTCAGCAACTATGTAAACTCCTTTGGTACAAAGGTTATGTCTCTATTACCTGGAATGAGTTATGCATGATTTTGACCTTGCAAACCATGACTAAATCAGTAAATTACCCTTTGATTCAGATCATGGCCAGGACGCCCAGCCTTGAGGAGTCTATTGTAGAGAAGCTCATTAAGAAGGTTGAAGAGCTGAAGCTGAACACAGAGAATGCGCTGTACTTGG
Organism: Harmothoe impar; assembly: GCA_947462335.1. Classification (NCBI taxonomy): domain Eukaryota; kingdom Metazoa; phylum Annelida; class Polychaeta; order Phyllodocida; family Polynoidae; genus Harmothoe; species Harmothoe impar. The sequence continues at coordinate 33,537,474 of OX381719.1, forward strand.
CTGTAGAACACACCAACTGTACGTACACAGGACACGGCTTCTAGTCCCCACACCACACTCGTAGAGAAGAGCAAGTCTCACCTCATGCCAATAAAATAGTTTATTATAATCAAAGTGTTGCTGCAGGTCTTTGTGAAACTGGCGTGGGGATCGGCTGTCATCCCTTAGCATATATCTCTACTCAGAGATGCTGATGGTACGGGTGATGCACAGTCTAAGTCTGGTTATCACAGGGAGGGACAGATTGCAACACCCATCCTGGAGGGCGTTTTTCCCCATTGGACCAATACGGAGCAACATGCGGAAGACATACGTGATTCCGTATTGAGAAGCACCAAAAGCGTTTTTATTCACCCTCCATATCACATCCGTATTTGAATACGGAAATTCGTGTTGGTATGCTGCATGCGGCATACTCACCTGGCCTACTTGTAAAATTTCGCAAAAACCAGTCCAAATTCCAGGGAACCCCAAGAGAATTCCCTCTGTGACGTCATAACATAGAGACACATACAGAGATAGGCTGGGGAGGTCGGGGAAGGCACTGGGGATGTCAGTGAGGACACAGGGGAGGTCGGGGAAGGCACTGGGGATGTCAGTGAGGACACAGGGGAGGTCGGGGAAGGCACTGGGGATGTCAGTGAGGACACAGGGGAGGTCGGGGAAGGCACTGGGGATGTCAGTGAGGACACAGGGGAGGTCGGGGAAGGCACTGGGGATGTCAGTGAGGACACAGGGGAGGTCGGGGAAGGCACTGGGAATTCAGTGAGGACACAGGGGAGGTCGGGGAAGGCACTGGGGATGTCAGTGAGGACACAGGGGAGGTCGGGGAATAAAAATAAATGAATGACGAATAAATAAATATAGACACAAAACCAGTCTAGAGTGCATGTATGACATGTATCTAGACAGCAAAAAGATGTCGACCTAACAGTCCATTTTAGAGGTCTTAATAACCTTGCAGCTATCATAGTTACATTTACCATTACATGAAGGGGGCGTGGCATGTTGTATATATTCACTATGAAACATTAAATACAACTTTACTGTAGAAGCCAATACAATATGAGACATTTGAACTAACCTTTTAAGGGCCGTATTCTACACTGCGGCCATCGTAGGTATGTGAGTCAAAGCTATCATTGCTCCATTGGTCTTTACATAAAGGGGGCATGGCAATTTACGATAAATCATCAAATACAACCTAACTGTAGTAAGTCTATATAGTTGAGACTCAATCATATTGTGTAATGTATTAGTGACACACCAGGGGGCGCCACTGTTCCTAGCCTCCAGTGTGCCGGTAGCTTGCCTGGTCGGCCATTGACCAGAACCTGGCCAGGCAGGCTGCAGGGGCCAATATTATTTTTCTGTCAAAATGGTGGTTTGCACCAACCAGGAGTGTGGTGCGACCTACAATGGGAATAATAAGGTGTGCCCTACGTGTGGGGCACCCAATGAAGGCAGGAGACCACCTGTGGTGGTAGAGCAGCCAATGTCGCCTACCATCAACAGGACCGGGCAGAACAAGGCCTCAATGGACGCCTCACCGGGGGAAGGTGACCAGGCCGGTCATGAAACCGCCCCCGGGGAGGAGAGCGGGGAGCCCCGCCAACACACCACAGAGGCCGGGCGGGAGAGCTCGGAAGACGAGGATCCCGCGGGGGAGAATGTCGCATCTGACGATGTTTATAGTGCGACAATCAACAACCTGATCCACTCTCTGGGCCAGGAAAAACAGAGAGAGGTGGTTCTCATGCGACAAAGGAAGGTGAGAGACTTACAAATTCAACTGGAGGAGGCTCGTGCGGCAAATGCTGCGATCCACAGCCATGTTGCGGACGGTGCGGCCTACATCAGGCGCGTCCGGGAGGAGTTCGAGGGTCAAAAGTCGACCGTGGTGAGCGACAATAGCGCGGACGGCCGGCTGGTACCCGGCGCGCCTCACGCGGACACCCGGGGACCAGCGGCAAATACTCCTCACCATGGCGCGGACTCGAACGCGGCCGCTGGTGTAAACATCCATCATGGCGGACAGGCCGCGGGAGGCGAGGACAGCGGCAAAGATGCCTTATTGGCGGATTTTCAGCAGTTTTTGACAATTAAAAAGCAGCAAGGTGAACTTTATCCCCTCACATACCCGGGTAGAGGCGCGCAGCAGCCGGGAGGAGGCGCGCAACCCCCAGGTAGAGGCGCGCAACCCCCGGGGAGTAGCCTTGTTGAGGGCAGTAGTTTGGACAATTTCAATCTCAGTGGGTCAACCGGGGTCCGATCAGCTGATCGAGTGGCCCCTGGCAGTACTGTGAATACTATAGGGGGGGTGCAGTGGAGCACTCATTCAGGATGGGCCAGGTAGAGGGACTGGCACCTGGTTTGGGTGACACTCATCCCCCCTCTCACACTGTCACTGACACCTCTTATGAAGCCTACCTGAGATGGTGTCAACATCAACAGCCCCAACAGCCTCGACAGCCACAACAGCCTCAACAGCCACAGCTATACTACAAGGATGGCTCCATGTTCAAGCCCCAACAGCAGTTGGGCCAAGTTCAACATCCGGCTCAGCACACTCTCCAGTCTGGTTTGGCTAGTGCTGGACTGACTACAGCTGCACTAGGCCTACTAGAGGGGGATGTCAATGGTCTATTCAGCACCCAGACCAATGCTCAAGGTATGCCTGATACAGATTGGCTCAAGAATCTGAAATTGATGTCTGATACTAGTAAGAGGAAGAGGTCAACTAACAAGTTGAGACCAGACTGTTATATTGATGTTGACAAATTGTACCATGAAATGAGTTTTCAGGAATTGATGAATGGTATGAATGGTGTTCTGGATTTTGTTATCAAATCCAATTTGCCCGGAATCACACTTGCAGGCTATAGATCCCACATGAGGTTTATAACACTTAAGGGCCAAGGTGGAGCTTTTGGTCCCGACCAGCTAGCTAGGTATGACCATGAGGTAGTTTCAAGAGTGATAAAGGGTGATCTGGTGGACTTTGTAGCAGGTGATGTTAGGTCAGTAGAAGCCCATCTTAGTGCAGAACACATGCTAGTGGTGAAACGGATGCTCGCGGGGTCATCCCCTCATGCGGGTACCAGTCAGTCGGGTTCGGGCGGGGGTCGCGGCAGACGTCGCCGCAATCGTGGCCCTCGTTTTGACCGCCAGATGTCAGATTGGCCCCCGGATTTCTGCTGGAAGTGGAACAACACAGAGTGTAACTTCAACCCTTGCTACAAGAAGCACGCTTGTGGAGAGTGCAGCGGTCAGCACAAGAGTAGAGACTGCCGCGGGGGATATGACAATCAAGGTGGTCAGTATCAGCCCCAGCAGCAGCAACAGCATCAACAGCCACACCAGCATCATCAACAGCAGCAACAGCAGGGTCGGCCTTGACCGACGAGAGACTCGGCAAGTTACGCACACGAGATACCCGCGTCTGCAGATAGGACGATAAACTTCTCGTGTACGCGCACCGTAGCTTCACCAGTGCTCCCAGCTGTTTTCAGTCAGGACTGTGATTATAATTATGACGTGGACTCTTTGTACCCTAGTAGTTATGGGGACCTTATGTGCACGGCTAGTATAGAGGAGTTGTTGGATAATTATAGTAATTACACCCCTTTATGGGACTCCTCGGCCCCTCATTTCCTGAGCAGTGTCCGTTCACAGTTTAAGTTAAATGGTTGGCGGGAAATGTTGTCGGGTGGCCCTTTAGAAGTCTATGGCCGCGGTAACTGGGACCCCAATTCCCATTTTTTGTTGGATGGTGTTTGCCATGGTTTTAAGTTAACCGACCCGGGTGTCGCGATAGACAGTTATTTCTGCTTAAACTATAGCTCGGCGACAATAGACGCTTTTGAGGCCATCAACGAGATCATGTGCACCGAATTGGAGAGTGGGAAGTTAACAATAGTGGACAAGCCGCCACATTGTGTGCACGCGATGGGAGCGGTTCACAAAGCATCGGGAGGTTATAGGCCTATCACAGATGCAAGCCGCCCATCTTTGCTAAGCATTAACAATTACATGAACACCACCTTCAAGTCATTTAGTTACAACTCCATCGACACGGTTTCAGATCACATGACTCCGGGCTGCTTCATGGCCGTCTCAGATCTGGGAAGCGCGTACCGCACGGTATTGGTACGGCCATGTGATAGAGAGCTCCAAGGTCTGGTTTGGAATGTGAATGGACAGGACCAGTTTATTCAGGAAAATTTTATGAGCTTTGGTACTAGAGTGGCGCCGCACATCTTCAATAGTATATCGGATGCAGTCGCTCGTTATGTTAATGCCTACGGTTATTTCTGTGTCAACTACCTAGATGATTTTCTTTTAATAGCCGACACGTACGAGCAGTGCAAGGAGGCACAGCTTTTTCTGCACCAGACACTTCGCTCGTTGGGATTCTATATCTCGTACAAGAAGGTGCAGTCCCCCGCGCAGATTCAGCGTTATTTAGGGGTGGAACTGGATTTGCTAGAGATGTCGCTACGACTCCCCCAGGACAAGTTGGACAAGTTAGATGTTGAGTTGGCATTTTTTGCTGGTCGCCGCAGGGCGACAAAACGCCAACTCCAGCGCTTATGTGGTGTGCTAAGCCACTGCTCTACTTTAGTCCGGGGGGGTAGGACATTTTCCCACAGGGTGGTGTCTATGCTACGTGTGTTCAACGCGAAGAAGCGTTATGTGACTTTATCCGCGTCTTTCCAGGAGGATCTAGAATGGTGGAAACAGTTCGCGAGGTGGTTCAACGGTTCAGCGAAGATTATTCAACCCCCGCTCCATACATCTATGATCTGCACTGATGCATCAGGGATCGGGTATGGTGCGTACACCGATCTAGACTGGATATGTGGACACTGGTTGGATGACATCGTCATGACAGATGACATTCATGGCCACTGTAGGCCTCATCCTACCATGGATATCCCGGAGAATATCAATGTGAGAGAGCTCTACCCAATATATGAGGCAGTAGAGCGCTGGAGCCATTTGTGGCGGGACCATAAAGTTTATTGTATTACAGACAACACTCAGGTAGTCAGTGCCCTGAATAAGGGTAAAAGTGTGAATTCTGTGGCTATGTGTTTATTGAGAAAATTGTTTTGGTTGTGTGTGATTAGTAATTGTCAGTTAGTGGGTGTTTATCTACCAGGGAAGGATAATGTGCTCGCGGATACGCTGTCACGAGCCACTGACGCTAATAGTTTGCCTTTGTTCCTCTGTTGTAGAGGTGGTCCAAAGGAGGCTTCAGCTAGACCGGGAGGCAGCGGAGCTCAGGTCAAAGGCTTGGGCACCGAACACTTGGAAAACTAAGAGCTCCCAATGGAAACGTTATATTAAGTTCAGTCAATCAGTTTTGATACCGGCTCTGCCGACGGACACCGCACATATGTGCAGGTATGTTGTGTACATGTCGAAAAGCTTATCTTACACAACCATACAGAATTATATCAGTGGAGTGATTTCTTTGAACTCTTATTTTGGTTATGACGCGAAGCCAATTCGGTCAAACTTCGACTTTATCATGACTTTGGCTGGAGTCCGCAGAGTTCTGGGCGACCCAGAACCAGTGAGGCCCTCATTCTCACTCGCTGACATTCTGAAGATGTTTTCTTTTGTGGACATGAGTGACCCGGAAGACAGGGTGCTATGGTCTTGTCTGGCACTGAGTTACCGTGGTTTGCTCAGGAAGAGCAATTTAGTTCCTGACACAGCCACCGACACGACGGGACATTATCTACGACGAGGAGCTGTTAGCTCCACAGCTTGGGGCATAGAGCTGGCAATCTCCAGTTCAAAGACAATTCAATACGGCCAGAGGGTCCATAAAGTACCTATCACTTTCGCACCGGGTTCCCCTTTGTGTGCAGCTTCTTTGGTTCAGAGACATTTGAAAGAGTTCCCCAGCACAGACTTGTTGGCACCGGTGTTCGTGCTTCAGAGGGGCGCCACCCGAGTCCCGGTGACTTACGCAAAGTTATTGAAGTTTTTGAAACGACTTTTGAAATCAGCCGGTTTCCAATCAGAACGGGCCGGCATGCACTCATTACGCCGGGCGGGAGCGCTGTACATGTATAGACTAGGACTTAGTATCGAAGACATCAGGCAAGCAGGTGATTGGGCCAGTATGGCAGCCCTGCTTTATCTCACCAAACCTTACTCTATGAGGATAGACACCGACCAGATTGTATCACGTTGCTTATCTTCATCTTTCTCGGTGTAGATTGTTTATTTCATTTACTTACTTGGAGTCTGCCGTGTGTATTTCTACAGGCCCAAGTCCAGCTATTGCCTTGCCTTGTCCCTTTATCTCCTGTAAGTTACTAATGTTGAGACTCAATCATATTGTGTAATGTATTAGTGACACACCAGGGGGCGCCACTGTTCCTAGCCTCCAGTGTGCCGGTAGCTTGCCTGGTCGGCCATTGACCAGAACCTGGCCAGGCAGGCTGCAGGGGCCAATATTATTTTTCTTTTTCTTTGTTTTTGTAATAAATAGGCCGTGTGTATTTCTACAGGCCCAAGTCCAGCTATTGCCTTGCCTTGTCCCTTTATCTCCTGTAAGTTACTAATTACAACCATGAGTGCCTTATTCCCCGAACTATACAACATGAGATGTTTGAACGAACCCTTTGAGGTCCGCATTCTACACTGTGCGGCCCTTAAAGGAAGAGATGGACTTGTATGTATGCTGCATAAATATGCATGGCTGCCTCTCTAGCTCAGGAATTGAGAGCTGATATACGGACAACATACAGAAAATGTTTCCCTTATATGATGAGGAAAAACACTGTTTTTGCCATATGTGCATACGGGATTCCAGCTGTTGGGTATCCCCGTGCTGCAGTATTTTGTTTAGATGGCGTGTTTACAAAGGTTAGGCTAGAACTAGAGAGATGTACAGGATAGTCAGGCCAACATGGCGGGCGTTGGGGCTGGATTTTCGACAGGGGTTGATAAATACTTCATCTAGTCATTAAAATCAACTTGTCACCACCCACAAACAGGTCAGTTGTCGAGAGTCTGTATCAGAGATTACGGGGAAGGAGAAAAAATGAAGAAAAACGTTATTTTTTGTCCGTTATAGTGCGGTCAATCATGGCTGCACACTGGGCCCCCATAAGAGTCTAAACGGGTGGTTGCGTACACCTTAGTAGGGACCTTTAGCACTGTCTAGCAATCACGTAAAAGCTCATAAAACACAGACGTAGCAGTGCTCAAGGCATAGGATACGTCTGGGTTAAATGAGCTAGGTCGATTTGCTAAAGGTGCCTACTATGTGGAGGGACAGAGCGAGTAAGGTGTACGATGTACACTAGGGCAATGTGGAACTGCCAGCCAGCCTTCGGCTGTGTTGGTTTTAAACTATTTTATTATATCATCAGCAGACCTCCCGTGTCTAGTTGCCATGGCCTAAACGGCTAGACACTCGCAAACGGTGCCTGCGGCCTGGGCTCAATTCCCGGTCGAATTTCGCAGCCAAAATGGCTATGCATATCTTTCATTACCTTGTTATAAAATCTAAAAACGTCTTGGAGTAAAAAATAAATTCTGAGCGTGCATAAGCCTGAGATTATGCACAGCAAATATCCACGTTTCGCACTCTAAATGGCAGAATCGTGGGATAAAATATGATAAGACTGCTGTGCCGGGAAATGCCGTGGGACATCGGGATTGATGAATTGAATTCAAAATTGGATGGGCTCGTCCGGGATTTGAACCCGGGACCTCTCGCACCCAAAGCGAGAATCATACCCCTAGACCAACGAGCCACTGACATGAAGCAGACACATGATAGAGGGTTTGATCAATATCACCTGTAGTTTTAGATTTCAGTGGCAGTGGTGCTTCAAATGGGAACTTTTGCATTCCCGACACATCTCATTAAAGGCAGAGGGAGCAAAGCTAAGATGACAGGTTTTGTCTGCATTCAATGATCTAGGTGGTTATGCTAAAGGTGGCAATTGCAAATACAATTGTTAGCTGTCAGTCAGGTTATTGCCATTGGAAAGATAAGATTGCTTATAAGGGTGGCACTTTTGTTAGTTGGATGCTTTCAAGTGATTTTCATATATCAGGAGCATTGGCCCAACCCAGTATTGAAAGGAGCAAGATGGTTCTCACAGCCCTGCCACTCCGCCTGGAGGCAAAGCAGAAAGAACTATGTAGATTAGTACTGTACTTAACTGCCAGGGGGCAGTGCAGAGTTGGAGTTTAGTTGCAACCAGCAGCAGCTGGTAAGCCATGAAAGGGAGAGGAAGTATTTGACTTTGGCCTTACCATCGATTGGATAGTCCAAGAGTCTGTCTGCATTTCTGGGGAGAGATTGGTTGCTACATGTGCTTATTTTCTCCCATGCAGGCAGCATGAGCAGTCTGGATTATATTGCTAAAGCCCTGACCACATTTGCTTAGCTACTCTTTGCTATCAGCACCATTCCTAGGTAGAAACCATCAACTCTGAGACCAACTCCTGGCCATTTATGGCTATTGCACCGATACTTGTGTACCTGCCATCGAGAACTTTATTTACTACTGCAATTTACTATGTATGAGGGTCGAACTGCGTTTTCTCCATTCAAAAAACCACTGCCAGCCAGTGAGTAGTTAAAAGGATTTTCATGCCATCAGACTCTGCAACGCAGCTGTGGGATATCATACGGAATACTGGATTGATGATGATGCAATATGATAAGACTGCTGTGCCCGGAAATGCCGTGAGACATCGGGATTGATGAATTGAATTCAAAATTGGATGGGCTCGTCCGGGATTTGAACCCGGGACCTCTCGCACCCAAAGCGAGAATCATACCCCTAGACCAACGAGCCACTGACATGAAGCAGACACATGATAGAGGGTTTGATCAATATCACCTGTAGTTTTAGATTTCAGTGGCAGTGGTGCCTCAAATGGGAACTTTTGCATTCCCGACACATCTCATTAAAGGCAGAGGGAGCAAAGCTAAGATGACAGGTTTTGTCTGCATTCAATGATCTAGGTGGTCATTGCTAAAGGTGGCAATTGCAAATACAATTGTTAGCTGTCAGTCAGGTTATTGCCATTGGAAAGATAAGATTGCTTATAAGGGTGGCACTTTTGTTAGTTGGATGCTTTCAAGTGATTTTCATATATCAGGAGCATTGGCCCAACCCAGTATTGAAAGGAGCAAGATGGTTCTCACAGCCCTGCCACTCCGCCTGGAGGCAAAGCAGAAAGAACTATGTAGATTAGTGCTGTACTTAACTGCCAGGGGGCATTGCAGAGTTGGAGTTAGTTGCAACCAGCAGCAGCTGGTAAGCCATGAAAGGGAGAGGAAGTATTTGACTTTGGCCTTACCATCGATTGGATAGTCCAAGAGTCTGTCTGCATTTCTGGGGAGAGATTGGTTGCTACATGTGCTTATTTTCTCCCATGCAGGCAGCATGAGCAGTCTGGATTATATTGCTAAAGCCCTGACCACATTTGCTTAGCTACTCTTTGCTATCAGCACCATTCCTAGGTAGAAACCATCAACTCTGAGACCAACTCCTGGCCATTTATGGCTATTGCACCGATACTTGTGTACCTGCCATCGAGAACTTTATTTACTACTGCAATTTACTATGTATGAGGGTCGAACTGCGTTTTCTCCATTCAAAAAACCACTGCCAGCCAGTGAGTAGTTAAAAGGATTTTCATGCCATCAGACTCTGCAACGCAGCTGTGGGATATCATACGGAATACTGGATTGATGATGATGCAATATGATAAGACTGCTGTGCCCGGAAATGCCGTGAGACATCGGGATTGATGAATTGAATTCAAAATTGGATGGGCTCGTCCGGGATTTGAACCCGGGACCTCTCGCACCCAAAGCGAGAATCATACCCCTAGACCAACGAGCCACTGACATGAAGCAGACACATGATAGAGGGTTTGATCAATATCACCTGTAGTTTTAGATTTCAGTGGCAGTGGTGCTTCAAATGGGAACTTTTGCATTCCCGACACATCTCATTAAAGGCAGAGGGAGCAAAGCTAAGATGACAGGTTTTGTCTGCATTCAATGATCTAGGTGGTCATTGCTAAAGGTGGCAATTGCAAATACAATTGTTAGCTGTCAGTCAGGTTATTGCCATTGGAAAGATAAGATTGCTTATAAGGGTGGCACTTTTGTTAGTTGGATGCTTTCAAGTGATTTTCATATATCAGGAGCATTGGCCCAACCCAGTATTGAAAGGAGCAAGATGGTTCTCACAGCCCTGCCACTCCGCCTGGAGGCAAAGCAGAAAGAACTATGTAGATTAGTACTGTACTTAACTGCCAGGGGGCAGTGCAGAGTTGGAGTTTAGTTGCAACCAGCAGCAGCTGGTAAGCCATGAAAGGGAGAGGAAGTATTTGACTTTGGCCTTACCATCGATTGGATAGTCCAAGAGTCTGTCTGCATTTCTGGGGAGAGATTGGTTGCTACATGTGCTTATTTTCTCCCATGCAGGCAGCATGAGCAGTCTGGATTATATTGCTAAAGCCCTGACCACATTTGCTTAGCTACTCTTTGCTATCAGCACCATTCCTAGGTAGAAACCATCAACTCTGAGACCAACTCCTGGCCATTTATGGCTATTGCACCGATACTTGTGTACCTGCCATCGAGAACTTTATTTACTACTGCAATTTACTATGTATGAGGGTCGAACTGCGTTTTCTCCATTCAAAAAACCACTGCCAGCCAGTGAGTAGTTAAAAGGTTTTTCATGCCATCAGACTCTGCAACGCAGCTGTGGGATATCATACGGAATACTGGATTGATGATGATGCAATATGATAAGACTGCTGTGCCCGGAAATGCCGTGAGACATCGGGATTGATGAATTGAATTCAAAATTGGATGGGCTCGTCCGGGATTTGAACCCGGGACCTCTCGCACCCAAAGCGAGAATCATACCCCTAGACCAACGAGCCACTGACATGAAGCAGACACATGATAGAGGGTTTGATCAATATCACCTGTAGTTTTAGATTTCAGTGGCAGTGGTGCTTCAAATGGGAACTTTTGCATTCCCGACATATCTCATTAAAGGCAGAGGGAGCAAAGCTAAGATGACAGGTTTTGTCTGCATTCAATGATCTAGGTGGTCATTGCTAAAGGTGGCAATTGCAAATACAATTGTTAGCTGTCAGTCAGGTTATTGCCATTGGAAAGATAAGATTGCTTATAAGGGTGGCACTTTTGTTAGTTGGATGCTTTCAAGTGATTTTCATATATCAGGAGCATTGGCCCAACCCAGTATTGAAAGGAGCAAGATGGTTCTCACAGCCCTGCCACTCCGCCTGGAGGCAAAGCAGAAAGAACTATGTAGATTAGTACTGTACTTAACTGCCAGGGGGCAGTGCAGAGTTGGAGTTTAGTTGCAACCAGCAGCAGCTGGTAAGCCATGAAAGGGAGAGGAAGTATTTGACTTTGGCCTTACCATCGATTGGATAGTCCAAGAGTCTGTCTGCATTTCTGGGGAGAGATTGGTTGCTACATGTGCTTATTTTCTCCCATGCAGGCAGCATGAGCAGTCTGGATTATATTGCTAAAGCCCTGACCACATTTGCTTAGCTACTCTTTGCTATCAGCACCATTCCTAGGTAGAAACCATCAACTCTGAGACCAACTCCTGGCCATTTATGGCTATTGCACCGATACTTGTGTACCTGCCATCGAGAACTTTATTTACTACTGCAATTTACTATGTATGAGGGTCGAACTGATCAGGACAACTGCGTTTTCTCCATTCAAAAAACCACTGCCAGCCAGTGAGTAGTTAAAAGTTTTTTCATGCCATCAGACTCTGCAACGCAGCTGTGGGATATCATACGGAATACTGGATTGATGATGATGCAATATGATAAGACTGCTGTGCCCGGAAATGCCGTGAGACATCGGGATTGATGAATTGAATTCAAAATTGGATGGGCTCGTCCGGGATTTGAACCCGGGACCTCTCGCACCCAAAGCGAGAATCATACCCCTAGACCAACGAGCCACTGACATGAAGCAGACACATGATAGAGGGTTTGATCAATATCACCTGTAGTTTTAGATTTCAGTGGCAGTGGTGCTTCAAATGGGAACTTTTGCATTCCCGACATATCTCATTAAAGGCAGAGGGAGCAAAGCTAAGATGACAGGTTTTGTCTGCATTCAATGATCTAGGTGGTCATTGCTAAAGGTGGCAATTGCAAATACAATTGTTAGCTGTCAGTCAGGTTATTGCCATTGGAAAGATAAGATTGCTTATAAGGGTGGCACTTTTGTTAGTTGGATGCTTTCAAGTGATTTTCATATATCAGGAGCATTAGGGACCTTTAGCAACCACGTAAAAGCTCAATAAACGCAGACGTAGCAGTGCTGAAAGGATAGGATACGTCTGCGTTAGATGACCTACATCGGGTTCGCTAAAGGTCCCTAATGGCCCAACCCAGTATTGAAAGGAGCAAGATGGTTCTCACAGCCCTGCCACTCCGCCTGGAGGCAAAGCAGAAAGAACTATGTAGATTAGTACTGTACTTAACTGCCAGGGGGCAGTGCAGAGTTGGAGTTTAGTTGCAACCAGCAGCAGCTGGTAAGCCATGAAAGGGAGAGGAAGTATTTGACTTTGGCCTTACCATCAATTGGATAGTCCAAGAGTCTGTCTGCATTTCTGGGGAGAGATTGGTTGCTACATGTGCTTATTTTCTCCCATGCAGGCAGCATGAGCAGTCTGGATTATATTGCTAAAGCCCTGACCACATTTGCTTAGCTACTCTTTGCTATCAGCACCATTCCTAGGTAGAAACCATCAACTCTGAGACCAACTCCTGGCCATTTATGGCTATTGCACCGATACTTGTGTACCTGCCTTTTCTCCATTCAAAAAACCACTGCCAGCCAGTGAGTAGTTAAAAGGTTTTTCATGCCATCAGACTCTGCAACGCAGCTGTGGGATATCATACGGAATACTGGATTGATGATGATGCAATATGATAAGACTGCTGTGCCCGGAAATGCCGTGAGACATCGGGATTGATGAATTGAATTCAAAATTGGATGGGCTCGTCCGGGATTTGAACCCGGGACCTCTCGCACCCAAAGCGAGAATCATACCCCTAGACCAACGAGCCACTGGCATGAAGCAGACACATGATAGAGGGTTTGATCAATATCACCTGTAGTTTTAGATTTCAGTGGCAGTGCAGAGTTGGAGTTTAGTTGCAACCAGCAGCAGCTGGTAAGCCATGAAAGGGAGAGGAAGTATTTGACTTTGGCCTTACCATCGATTGGATAGTCCAAGAGTCTGTCTGCATTTCTGGGGAGAGATTGGTTGCTACATGTGCTTATTTTCTCCCATGCAGGCAGCATGAGCAGTCTGGATTATATTGCTAAAGCCCTGACCACATTTGCTTAGCTACTCTTTGCTATCAGCACCATTCCTAGGTAGAAACCATCAACTCTGAGACCAACTCCTGGCCATTTATGGCTATTGCACCGATACTTGTGTACCTGCCATCGAGAACTTTATTTACTACTGCAATTTACTATGTATGAGGGTCGAACTGCGTTTTCTCCATTCAAAAAACCACTGCCAGCCAGTGAGTAGTTAAAAGGATTTTCATGCCATCAGACTCTGCAACGCAGCTGTGGGATATCATACGGAATACTGGATTGATGATGATGCAATATGATAAGACTGCTGTGCCTGGAAATGCCGTGAGACATCGGGATTGATGAATTGAATTCAAAATTGGATGGGCTCGTCCGGGATTTGAACCCGGGACCTCTCGCACCCAAAGCGAGAATCATACCCCTAGACCAACGAGCCACTGACATGAAGCAGACACATGATAGAGGGTTTGATCAATATCACCTGTAGTTTTAGATTTCAGTGGCAGTGGTGCTTCAAATGGGAACTTTTGCATTCCCGACACATCTCATTAAAGGCAGAGGGAGCAAAGCTAAGATGACAGGTTTTGTCTGCATTCAATGATCTAGGTGGTCATTGCTAAAGGTGGCAATTGCAAATACAATTGTTAGCTGTCAGTCAGGTTATTGCCATTGGAAAGATAAGATTGCTTATAAGGGTGGCACTTTTGTTAGTTGGATGCTTTCAAGTGATTTTCATATATCAGGAGCATTGGCCCAACCCAGTAATAGGGACCTTTAGCAGCCACGTAAAAGCTCATTAAACGCAGACGTAGCAGTGCTGAAAGTATAGGATACGTCTGCGTTAAATGAGCTACGTCGGGTTTGCTAAAGGTCCCTATTGAAAGGAGCAAGATGGTTCTCACAGCCCTGCCACTCCGCCTGGAGGCAAAGCAGAAAGAACTATGTAGATTAGTACTGTACTTAACTGCCAGGGGGCAGTGCAGAGTTGGAGTTTAGTTGCAACCAGCAGCAGCTGGTAAGCCATGAAAGGGAGAGGAAGTATTTGACTTTGGCCTTACCATCGATTGGATAGTCCAAGAGTCTGTCTGCATTTCTGGGGAGAGATTGGTTGCTACATGTGCTTATTTTCTCCCATGCAGGCAGCATGAGCAGTCTGGATTATATTGCTAAAGCCCTGACCACATTTGCTTAGCTACTCTTTGCTATCAGCACCATTCCTAGGTAGAAACCATCAACTCTGAGACCAACTCCTGGCCATTTATGGCTATTGCACCGATACTTGTGTACCTGCCATCGAGAACTTTATTTACTACTGCAATTTACTATGTATGAGGGTCGAACTGCGTTTTCTCCATTCAAAAAACCACTGCCAGCCAGTGAGTAGTTAAAAGGTTTTTCATGCCATCAGACTCTGCAACGCAGCTGTGGGATATCATACGGAATACTGGATTGATGATGATGCAATATGATAAGACTGCTGTGCCCGGAAATGCCGTGAGACATCGGGATTGATGAATTGAATTCAAAATTGGATGGGCTCGTCCGGGATTTGAACCCGGGACCTCTCGCACCCAAAGCGAGAATCATACCCCTAGACCAACGAGCCACTGACATGAAGCAGACACATGATAGAGGGTTTGATCAATATCACCTGTAGTTTTAGATTTCAGTGGCAGTGGTGCTTCAAATGGGAACTTTTGCATTCCCGACATATCTCATTAAAGGCAGAGGGAGCAAAGCTAAGATGACAGGTTTTGTCTGCATTCAATGATCTAGGTGGTCATTGCTAAAGGTGGCAATTGCAAATACAATTGTTAGCTGTCAGTCAGGTTATTGCCATTGGAAAGATAAGATTGCTTATAAGGGTGGCACTTTTGTTAGTTGGATGCTTTCAAGTGATTTTCATATATCAGGAGCATTGGCCCAACCCAGTATTGAAAGGAGCAAGATGGTTCTCACAGCCCTGCCACTCCGCCTGGAGGCAAAGCAGAAAGAACTATGTAGATTAGTACTGTACTTAACTGCCAGGGGGCAGTGCAGAGTTGGAGTTTAGTTGCAACCAGCAGCAGCTGGTAAGCCATGAAAGGGAGAGGAAGTATTTGACTTTGGCCTTACCATCGATTGGATAGTCCAAGAGTCTGTCTGCATTTCTGGGGAGAGATTGGTTGCTACATGTGCTTATTTTCTCCCATGCAGGCAGCATGAGCAGTCTGGATTATATTGCTAAAGCCCTGACCACATTTGCTTAGCTACTCTTTGCTATCAGCACCATTCCTAGGTAGAAACCATCAACTCTGAGACCAACTCCTGGCCATTTATGGCTATTGCACCGATACTTGTGTACCTGCCATCGAGAACTTTATTTACTACTGCAATTTACTATGTATGAGGGTCGAACTGATCAGGACAACTGCGTTTTCTCCATTCAAAAAACCACTGCCAGCCAGTGAGTAGTTAAAAGTTTTTTCATGCCATCAGACTCTGCAACGCAGCTGTGGGATATCATACGGAATACTGGATTGATGATGATGCAATATGATAAGACTGCTGTGCCCGGAAATGCCGTGAGACATCGGGATTGATGAATTGAATTCAAAATTGGATGGGCTCGTCCGGGATTTGAACCCGGGACCTCTCGCACCCAAAGCGAGAATCATACCCCTAGACCAACGAGCCACTGACATGAAGCAGACACATGATAGAGGGTTTGATCAATATCACCTGTAGTTTTAGATTTCAGTGGCAGTGGTGCTTCAAATGGGAACTTTTGCATTCCCGACATATCTCATTAAAGGCAGAGGGAGCAAAGCTAAGATGACAGGTTTTGTCTGCATTCAATGATCTAGGTGGTCATTGCTAAAGGTGGCAATTGCAAATACAATTGTTAGCTGTCAGTCAGGTTATTGCCATTGGAAAGATAAGATTGCTTATAAGGGTGGCACTTTTGTTAGTTGGATGCTTTCAAGTGATTTTCATATATCAGGAGCATTAGGGACCTTTAGCAACCACGTAAAAGCTCAATAAACGCAGACGTAGCAGTGCTGAAAGGATAGGATACGTCTGCGTTAGATGACCTACATCGGGTTCGCTAAAGGTCCCTAATGGCCCAACCCAGTATTGAAAGGAGCAAGATGGTTCTCACAGCCCTGCCACTCCGCCTGGAGGCAAAGCAGAAAGAACTATGTAGATTAGTACTGTACTTAACTGCCAGGGGGCAGTGCAGAGTTGGAGTTTAGTTGCAACCAGCAGCAGCTGGTAAGCCATGAAAGGGAGAGGAAGTATTTGACTTTGGCCTTACCATCAATTGGATAGTCCAAGAGTCTGTCTGCATTTCTGGGGAGAGATTGGTTGCTACATGTGCTTATTTTCTCCCATGCAGGCAGCATGAGCAGTCTGGATTATATTGCTAAAGCCCTGACCACATTTGCTTAGCTACTCTTTGCTATCAGCACCATTCCTAGGTAGAAACCATCAACTCTGAGACCAACTCCTGGCCATTTATGGCTATTGCACCGATACTTGTGTACCTGCCTTTTCTCCATTCAAAAAACCACTGCCAGCCAGTGAGTAGTTAAAAGGTTTTTCATGCCATCAGACTCTGCAACGCAGCTGTGGGATATCATACGGAATACTGGATTGATGATGATGCAATATGATAAGACTGCTGTGCCCGGAAATGCCGTGAGACATCGGGATTGATGAATTGAATTCAAAATTGGATGGGCTCGTCCGGGATTTGAACCCGGGACCTCTCGCACCCAAAGCGAGAATCATACCCCTAGACCAACGAGCCACTGGCATGAAGCAGACACATGATAGAGGGTTTGATCAATATCACCTGTAGTTTTAGATTTCAGTGGCAGTGCAGAGTTGGAGTTTAGTTGCAACCAGCAGCAGCTGGTAAGCCATGAAAGGGAGAGGAAGTATTTGACTTTGGCCTTACCATCGATTGGATAGTCCAAGAGTCTGTCTGCATTTCTGGGGAGAGATTGGTTGCTACATGTGCTTATTTTCTCCCATGCAGGCAGCATGAGCAGTCTGGATTATATTGCTAAAGCCCTGACCACATTTGCTTAGCTACTCTTTGCTATCAGCACCATTCCTAGGTAGAAACCATCAACTCTGAGACCAACTCCTGGCCATTTATGGCTATTGCACCGATACTTGTGTACCTGCCATCGAGAACTTTATTTACTACTGCAATTTACTATGTATGAGGGTCGAACTGCGTTTTCTCCATTCAAAAAACCACTGCCAGCCAGTGAGTAGTTAAAAGGATTTTCATGCCATCAGACTCTGCAACGCAGCTGTGGGATATCATACGGAATACTGGATTGATGATGATGCAATATGATAAGACTGCTGTGCCTGGAAATGCCGTGAGACATCGGGATTGATGAATTGAATTCAAAATTGGATGGGCTCGTCCGGGATTTGAACCCGGGACCTCTCGCACCCAAAGCGAGAATCATACCCCTAGACCAACGAGCCACTGACATGAAGCAGACACATGATAGAGGGTTTGATCAATATCACCTGTAGTTTTAGATTTCAGTGGCAGTGGTGCTTCAAATGGGAACTTTTGCATTCCCGACACATCTCATTAAAGGCAGAGGGAGCAAAGCTAAGATGACAGGTTTTGTCTGCATTCAATGATCTAGGTGGTCATTGCTAAAGGTGGCAATTGCAAATACAATTGTTAGCTGTCAGTCAGGTTATTGCCATTGGAAAGATAAGATTGCTTATAAGGGTGGCACTTTTGTTAGTTGGATGCTTTCAAGTGATTTTCATATATCAGGAGCATTGGCCCAACCCAGTAATAGGGACCTTTAGCAGCCACGTAAAAGCTCATTAAACGCAGACGTAGCAGTGCTGAAAGTATAGGATACGTCTGCGTTAAATGAGCTACGTCGGGTTTGCTAAAGGTCCCTATTGAAAGGAGCAAGATGGTTCTCACAGCCCTGCCACTCCGCCTGGAGGCAAAGCAGAAAGAACTATGTAGATTAGTACTGTACTTAACTGCCAGGGGGCAGTGCAGAGTTGGAGTTTAGTTGCAACCAGCAGCAGCTGGTAAGCCATGAAAGGGAGAGGAAGTATTTGACTTTGGCCTTACCATCGATTGGATAGTCCAAGAGTCTGTCTGCATTTCTGGGGAGAGATTGGTTGCTACATGTGCTTATTTTCTCCCATGCAGGCAGCATGAGCAGTCTGGATTATATTGCTAAAGCCCTGACCACATTTGCTTAGCTACTCTTTGCTATCAGCACCATTCCTAGGTAGAAACCATCAACTCTGAGACCAACTCCTGGCCATTTATGGCTATTGCACCGATACTTGTGTACCTGCCATCGAGAACTTTATTTACTACTGCAATTTACTATGTATGAGGGTCGAACTGATCAGGACAACTGCGTTTTCTCCATTCAAAAAACCACTGCCAGCCAGTGAGTAGTTAAAAGTTTTTTCATGCCATCAGACTCTGCAACGCAGCTGTGGGATATCATACGGAATACTGGATTGATGATGATGCAATATGATAAGACTGCTGTGCCCGGAAATGCCGTGAGACATCGGGATTGATGAATTGAATTCAAAATTGGATGGGCTCGTCCGGGATTTGAACCCGGGACCTCTCGCACCCAAAGCGAGAATCATACCCCTAGACCAACGAGCCACTGACATGAAGCAGACACATGATAGAGGGTTTGATCAATATCACCTGTAGTTTTAGATTTCAGTGGCAGTGGTGCTTCAAATGGGAACTTTTGCATTCCCGACATATCTCATTAAAGGCAGAGGGAGCAAAGCTAAGATGACAGGTTTTGTCTGCATTCAATGATCTAGGTGGTCATTGCTAAAGGTGGCAATTGCAAATACAATTGTTAGCTGTCAGTCAGGTTATTGCCATTGGAAAGATAAGATTGCTTATAAGGGTGGCACTTTTGTTAGTTGGATGCTTTCAAGTGATTTTCATATATCAGGAGCATTGGCCCAACCCAGTATTGAAAGGAGCAAGATGGTTCTCACAGCCCTGCCACTCCGCCTGGAGGCAAAGCAGAAAGAACTATGTAGATTAGTACTGTACTTAACTGCCAGGGGGCAGTGCAGAGTTGGAGTTTAGTTGCAACCAGCAGCAGCTGGTAAGCCATGAAAGGGAGAGGAAGTATTTGACTTTGGCCTTACCATCGATTGGATAGTCCAAGAGTCTGTCTGCATTTCTGGGGAGAGATTGGTTGCTACATGTGCTTATTTTCTCCCATGCAGGCAGCATGAGCAGTCTGGATTATATTGCTAAAGCCCTGACCACATTTGCTTAGCTACTCTTTGCTATCAGCACCATTCCTAGGTAGAAACCATCAACTCTGAGACCAACTCCTGGCCATTTATGGCTATTGCACCGATACTTGTGTACCTGCCATCGAGAACTTTATTTACTACTGCAATTTACTATGTATGAGGGTCGAACTGCGTTTTCTCCATTCAAAAAACCACTGCCAGCCAGTGAGTAGTTAAAAGGATTTTCATGCCATCAGACTCTGCAACGCAGCTGTGGGATATCATACGGAATACTGGATTGATGATGATGCAATATGATAAGACTGCTGTGCCTGGAAATGCCGTGAGACATCGGGATTGATGAATTGAATTCAAAATTGGATGGGCTCGTCCGGGATTTGAACCCGGGACCTCTCGCACCCAAAGCGAGAATCATACCCCTAGACCAACGAGCCACTGACATGAAGCAGACACATGATAGAGGGTTTGATCAATATCACCTGTAGTTTTAGATTTCAGTGGCAGTGGTGCTTCAAATGGGAACTTTTGCATTCCCGACACATCTCATTAAAGGCAGAGGGAGCAAAGCTAAGATGACAGGTTTTGTCTGCATTCAATGATCTAGGTGGTCATTGCTAAAGGTGGCAATTGCAAATACAATTGTTAGCTGTCAGTCAGGTTATTGCCATTGGAAAGATAAGATTGCTATTGCACCGATACTTGTGTACCTGCCTTTTCTCCATTCAAAAAACCACTGCCAGCCAGTGAGTAGTTAAAAGGTTTTTCATGCCATCAGACTCTGCAACGCAGCTGTGGGATATCATACGGAATACTGGATTGATGATGATGCAATATGATAAGACTGCTGTGCCCGGAAATGCCGTGAGACATCGGGATTGATGAATTGAATTCAAAATTGGATGGGCTCGTCCGGGATTTGAACCCGGGACCTCTCGCACCCAAAGCGAGAATCATACCCCTAGACCAACGAGCCACTGGCATGAAGCAGACACATGATAGAGGGTTTGATCAATATCACCTGTAGTTTTAGATTTCAGTGGCAGTGGTGCTTCAAATGGGAACTTTTGCATTCCCGACACATCTCATTAAAGGCAGAGGGAGCAAAGCTAAGATGACAGGTTTTGTCTGCATTCAATGATCTAGGTGGTCATTGCTAAAGGTGGCAATTGCAAATACAATTGTTAGCTGTCAGTCAGGTTATTGCCATTGGAAAGATAAGATTGCTTATAAGGGTGGCACTTTTGTTAGTTGGATGCTTTCAAGTGATTTTCATATATCAGGAGCATTGGCCCAACCCAGTATTGAAAGGAGCAAGATGGTTCTCACAGCCCTGCCACTCCGCCTGGAGGCAAAGCAGAAAGAACTATGTAGATTAGTACTGTACTTAACTGCCAGGGGGCAGTGCAGAGTTGGAGTTTAGTTGCAACCAGCAGCAGCTGGTAAGCCATGAAAGGGAGAGGAAGTATTTGACTTTGGCCTTACCATCGATTGGATAGTCCAAGAGTCTGTCTGCATTTCTGGGGAGAGATTGGTTGCTACATGTGCTTATTTTCTCCCATGCAGGCAGCATGAGCAGTCTGGATTATATTGCTAAAGCCCTGACCACATTTGCTTAGCTACTCTTTGCTATCAGCACCATTCCTAGGTAGAAACCATCAACTCTGAGACCAACTCCTGGCCATTTATGGCTATTGCACCGATACTTGTGTACCTGCCATCGAGAACTTTATTTACTACTGCAATTTACTATGTATGAGGGTCGAACTGATCAGGACAACTGCGTTTTCTCCATTCAAAAAACCACTGCCAGCCAGTGAGTAGTTAAAAGTTTTTTCATGCCATCAGACTCTGCAACGCAGCTGTGGGATATCATACGGAATACTGGATTGATGATGATGCAATATGATAAGACTGCTGTGCCCGGAAATGCCGTGAGACATCGGAATTGATGAATTGAATTCAAAATTGGATGGGCTCGTCCGGGATTTGAACCCGGGACCTCTCGCACCCAAAGCGAGAATCATACCCCTAGACCAACGAGCCACTGACATGAAGCAGACACATGATAGAGGGTTTGATCAATATCACCTGTAGTTTTAGATTTCAGTGGCAGTGGTGCTTCAAATGGGAACTTTTGCATTCCCGACATATCTCATTAAAGGCAGAGGGAGCAAAGCTAAGATGACAGGTTTTGTCTGCATTCAATGATCTAGGTGGTCATTGCTAAAGGTGGCAATTGCAAATACAATTGTTAGCTGTCAGTCAGGTTATTGCCATTGGAAAGATAAGATTGCTTATAAGGGTGGCACTTTTGTTAGTTGGATGCTTTCAAGTGATTTTCATATATCAGGAGCATTGGCCCAACCCAGTATTGAAAGGAGCAAGATGGTTCTCACAGCCCTGCCACTCCGCCTGGAGGCAAAGCAGAAAGAACTATGTAGATTAGTACTGTACTTAACTGCCAGGGGGCAGTGCAGAGTTGGAGTTTAGTTGCAACCAGCAGCAGCTGGTAAGCCATGAAAGGGAGAGGAAGTATTTGACTTTGGCCTTACCATCGATTGGATAGTCCAAGAGTCTGTCTGCATTTCTGGGGAGAGATTGGTTGCTACATGTGCTTATTTTCTCCCATGCAGGCAGCATGAGCAGTCTGGATTATATTGCTAAAGCCCTGACCACATTTGCTTAGCTACTCTTTGCTATCAGCACCATTCCTAGGTAGAAACCATCAACTCTGAGACCAACTCCTGGCCATTTATGGCTATTGCACCGATACTTGTGTACCTGCCATCGAGAACTTTATTTACTACTGCAATTTACTATGTATGAGGGTCGAACTGCGTTTTCTCCATTCAAAAAACCACTGCCAGCCAGTGAGTAGTTAAAAGGATTTTCATGCCATCAGACTCTGCAACGCAGCTGTGGGATATCATACGGAATACTGGATTGATGATGATGCAATATGATAAGACTGCTGTGCCTGGAAATGCCGTGAGACATCGGGATTGATGAATTGAATTCAAAATTGGATGGGCTCGTCCGGGATTTGAACCCGGGACCTCTCGCACCCAAAGCGAGAATCATACCCCTAGACCAACGAGCCACTGACATGAAGCAGACACATGATAGAGGGTTTGATCAATATCACCTGTAGTTTTAGATTTCAGTGGCAGTGGTGCTTCAAATGGGAACTTTTGCATTCCCGACACATCTCATTAAAGGCAGAGGGAGCAAAGCTAAGATGACAGGTTTTGTCTGCATTCAATGATCTAGGTGGTCATTGCTAAAGGTGGCAATTGCAAATACAATTGTTAGCTGTCAGTCAGGTTATTGCCATTGGAAAGATAAGATTGCTTATAAGGGTGGCACTTTTGTTAGTTGGATGCTTTCAAGTGATTTTCATATATCAGGAGCATTGGCCCAACCCAGTATTGAAAGGAGCAAGATGGTTCTCACAGCCCTGCCACTCCGCCTGGAGGCAAAGCAGAAAGAACTATGTAGATTAGTACTGTACTTAACTGCCAGGGGGCAGTGCAGAGTTGGAGTTTAGTTGCAACCAGCAGCAGCTGGTAAGCCATGAAAGGGAGAGGAAGTATTTGACTTTGGCCTTACCATCGATTGGATAGTCCAAGAGTCTGTCTGCATTTCTGGGGAGAGATTGGTTGCTACATGTGCTTATTTTCTCCCATGCAGGCAGCATGAGCAGTCTGGATTATATTGCTAAAGCCCTGACCACATTTGCTTAGCTACTCTTTGCTATCAGCACCATTCCTAGGTAGAAACCATCAACTCTGAGACCAACTCCTGGCCATTTATGGCTATTGCACCGATACTTGTGTACCTGCCATCGAGAACTTTATTTACTACTGCAATTTACTATGTATGAGGGTCGAACTGATCAGGACAACTGCGTTTTCTCCATTCAAAAAACCACTGCCAGCCAGTGAGTAGTTAAAAGTTTTTTCATGCCATCAGACTCTGCAACGCAGCTGTGGGATATCATACGGAATACTGGATTGATGATGATGCAATATGATAAGACTGCTGTGCCCGGAAATGCCGTGAGACATCGGGATTGATGAATTGAATTCAAAATTGGATGGGCTCGTCCGGGATTTGAACCCGGGACCTCTCGCACCCAAAGCGAGAATCATACCCCTAGACCAACGAGCCACTAGGGACCTTTAGCAACTACGTAAAAGCTCAATATACGCGGACGTAGCAGTGTTGAAAGGATAGGATACGTCTGCGTTAAATGAGCTACGTCAGGTTTGCTAAAGGTCCCTACTGACATGAAGCAGACACATGATAGAGGGTTTGATCAATATCACCTGTAGTTTTAGATTTCAGTGGCAGTGGTGCTTCAAATGGGAACTTTTGCATTCCCGACATATCTCATTAAAGGCAGAGGGAGCAAAGCTAAGATGACAGGTTTTGTCTGCATTCAATGATCTAGGTGGTCATTGCTAAAGGTGGCAATTGCAAATACAATTGTTAGCTGTCAGTCAGGTTATTGCCATTGGAAAGATAAGATTGCTTATAAGGGTGGCACTTTTGTTAGTTGGATGCTTTCAAGTGATTTTCATATATCAGGAGCATTGGCCCAACCCAGTATTGAAAGGAGCAAGATGGTTCTCACAGCCCTGCCACTCCGCCTGGAGGCAAAGCAGAAAGAACTATGTAGATTAGTACTGTACTTAACTGCCAGGGGGCAGTGCAGAGTTGGAGTTTAGTTGCAACCAGCAGCAGCTGGTAAGCCATGAAAGGGAGAGGAAGTATTTGACTTTGGCCTTACCATCGATTGGATAGTCCAAGAGTCTGTCTGCATTTCTGGGGAGAGATTGGTTGCTACATGTGCTTATTTTCTCCCATGCAGGCAGCATGAGCAGTCTGGATTATATTGCTAAAGCCCTGACCACATTTGCTTAGCTACTCTTTGCTATCAGCACCATTCCTAGGTAGAAACCATCAACTCTGAGACCAACTCCTGGCCATTTATGGCTATTGCACCGATACTTGTGTACCTGCCATCGAGAACTTTATTTACTACTGCAATTTACTATGTATGAGGGTCGAACTGATCAGGACAACTGCGTTTTCTCCATTCAAAAAACCACTGCCAGCCAGTGAGTAGTTAAAAGTTTTTTCATGCCATCAGACTCTGCAACGCAGCTGTGGGATATCATACGGAATACTGGATTGATGATGATGCAATATGATAAGACTGCTGTGCCCGGAAATGCCGTGAGACATCGGGATTGATGAATTGAATTCAAAATTGGATGGGCTCGTCCGGGATTTGAACCCGGGACCTCTCGCACCCAAAGCGAGAATCATACCCCTAGACCAACGAGCCACTGACATGAAGCAGACACATGATAGAGGGTTTGATCAATATCACCTGTAGTTTTAGATTTCAGTGGCAGTGGTGCTTCAAATGGGAACTTTTGCATTCCCGACATATCTCATTAAAGGCAGAGGGAGCAAAGCTAAGATGACAGGTTTTGTCTGCATTCAATGATCTAGGTGGTCATTGCTAAAGGTGGCAATTGCAAATACAATTGTTAGCTGTCAGTCAGGTTATTGCCATTGGAAAGATAAGATTGCTTATAAGGGTGGCACTTTTGTTAGTTGGATGCTTTCAAGTGATTTTCATATATCAGGAGCATTAGGGACCTTTAGCAACCACGTAAAAGCTCAATAAACGCAGACGTAGCAGTGCTGAAAGGATAGGATACGTCTGCGTTAGATGACCTACATCGGGTTCGCTAAAGGTCCCTAATGGCCCAACCCAGTATTGAAAGGAGCAAGATGGTTCTCACAGCCCTGCCACTCCGCCTGGAGGCAAAGCAGAAAGAACTATGTAGATTAGTACTGTACTTAACTGCCAGGGGGCAGTGCAGAGTTGGAGTTTAGTTGCAACCAGCAGCAGCTGGTAAGCCATGAAAGGGAGAGGAAGTATTTGACTTTGGCCTTACCATCAATTGGATAGTCCAAGAGTCTGTCTGCATTTCTGGGGAGAGATTGGTTGCTACATGTGCTTATTTTCTCCCATGCAGGCAGCATGAGCAGTCTGGATTATATTGCTAAAGCCCTGACCACATTTGCTTAGCTACTCTTTGCTATCAGCACCATTCCTAGGTAGAAACCATCAACTCTGAGACCAACTCCTGGCCATTTATGGCTATTGCACCGATACTTGTGTACCTGCCTTTTCTCCATTCAAAAAACCACTGCCAGCCAGTGAGTAGTTAAAAGGTTTTTCATGCCATCAGACTCTGCAACGCAGCTGTGGGATATCATACGGAATACTGGATTGATGATGATGCAATATGATAAGACTGCTGTGCCCGGAAATGCCGTGAGACATCGGGATTGATGAATTGAATTCAAAATTGGATGGGCTCGTCCGGGATTTGAACCCGGGACCTCTCGCACCCAAAGCGAGAATCATACCCCTAGACCAACGAGCCACTGGCATGAAGCAGACACATGATAGAGGGTTTGATCAATATCACCTGTAGTTTTAGATTTCAGTGGCAGTGCAGAGTTGGAGTTTAGTTGCAACCAGCAGCAGCTGGTAAGCCATGAAAGGGAGAGGAAGTATTTGACTTTGGCCTTACCATCGATTGGATAGTCCAAGAGTCTGTCTGCATTTCTGGGGAGAGATTGGTTGCTACATGTGCTTATTTTCTCCCATGCAGGCAGCATGAGCAGTCTGGATTATATTGCTAAAGCCCTGACCACATTTGCTTAGCTACTCTTTGCTATCAGCACCATTCCTAGGTAGAAACCATCAACTCTGAGACCAACTCCTGGCCATTTATGGCTATTGCACCGATACTTGTGTACCTGCCATCGAGAACTTTATTTACTACTGCAATTTACTATGTATGAGGGTCGAACTGCGTTTTCTCCATTCAAAAAACCACTGCCAGCCAGTGAGTAGTTAAAAGGATTTTCATGCCATCAGACTCTGCAACGCAGCTGTGGGATATCATACGGAATACTGGATTGATGATGATGCAATATGATAAGACTGCTGTGCCTGGAAATGCCGTGAGACATCGGGATTGATGAATTGAATTCAAAATTGGATGGGCTCGTCCGGGATTTGAACCCGGGACCTCTCGCACCCAAAGCGAGAATCATACCCCTAGACCAACGAGCCACTGACATGAAGCAGACACATGATAGAGGGTTTGATCAATATCACCTGTAGTTTTAGATTTCAGTGGCAGTGGTGCTTCAAATGGGAACTTTTGCATTCCCGACACATCTCATTAAAGGCAGAGGGAGCAAAGCTAAGATGACAGGTTTTGTCTGCATTCAATGATCTAGGTGGTCATTGCTAAAGGTGGCAATTGCAAATACAATTGTTAGCTGTCAGTCAGGTTATTGCCATTGGAAAGATAAGATTGCTTATAAGGGTGGCACTTTTGTTAGTTGGATGCTTTCAAGTGATTTTCATATATCAGGAGCATTGGCCCAACCCAGTAATAGGGACCTTTAGCAGCCACGTAAAAGCTCATTAAACGCAGACGTAGCAGTGCTGAAAGTATAGGATACGTCTGCGTTAAATGAGCTACGTCGGGTTTGCTAAAGGTCCCTATTGAAAGGAGCAAGATGGTTCTCACAGCCCTGCCACTCCGCCTGGAGGCAAAGCAGAAAGAACTATGTAGATTAGTACTGTACTTAACTGCCAGGGGGCAGTGCAGAGTTGGAGTTTAGTTGCAACCAGCAGCAGCTGGTAAGCCATGAAAGGGAGAGGAAGTATTTGACTTTGGCCTTACCATCGATTGGATAGTCCAAGAGTCTGTCTGCATTTCTGGGGAGAGATTGGTTGCTACATGTGCTTATTTTCTCCCATGCAGGCAGCATGAGCAGTCTGGATTATATTGCTAAAGCCCTGACCACATTTGCTTAGCTACTCTTTGCTATCAGCACCATTCCTAGGTAGAAACCATCAACTCTGAGACCAACTCCTGGCCATTTATGGCTATTGCACCGATACTTGTGTACCTGCCATCGAGAACTTTATTTACTACTGCAATTTACTATGTATGAGGGTCGAACTGCGTTTTCTCCATTCAAAAAACCACTGCCAGCCAGTGAGTAGTTAAAAGGTTTTTCATGCCATCAGACTCTGCAACGCAGCTGTGGGATATCATACGGAATACTGGATTGATGATGATGCAATATGATAAGACTGCTGTGCCCGGAAATGCCGTGAGACATCGGGATTGATGAATTGAATTCAAAATTGGATGGGCTCGTCCGGGATTTGAACCCGGGACCTCTCGCACCCAAAGCGAGAATCATACCCCTAGACCAACGAGCCACTGACATGAAGCAGACACATGATAGAGGGTTTGATCAATATCACCTGTAGTTTTAGATTTCAGTGGCAGTGGTGCTTCAAATGGGAACTTTTGCATTCCCGACATATCTCATTAAAGGCAGAGGGAGCAAAGCTAAGATGACAGGTTTTGTCTGCATTCAATGATCTAGGTGGTCATTGCTAAAGGTGGCAATTGCAAATACAATTGTTAGCTGTCAGTCAGGTTATTGCCATTGGAAAGATAAGATTGCTTATAAGGGTGGCACTTTTGTTAGTTGGATGCTTTCAAGTGATTTTCATATATCAGGAGCATTGGCCCAACCCAGTATTGAAAGGAGCAAGATGGTTCTCACAGCCCTGCCACTCCGCCTGGAGGCAAAGCAGAAAGAACTATGTAGATTAGTACTGTACTTAACTGCCAGGGGGCAGTGCAGAGTTGGAGTTTAGTTGCAACCAGCAGCAGCTGGTAAGCCATGAAAGGGAGAGGAAGTATTTGACTTTGGCCTTACCATCGATTGGATAGTCCAAGAGTCTGTCTGCATTTCTGGGGAGAGATTGGTTGCTACATGTGCTTATTTTCTCCCATGCAGGCAGCATGAGCAGTCTGGATTATATTGCTAAAGCCCTGACCACATTTGCTTAGCTACTCTTTGCTATCAGCACCATTCCTAGGTAGAAACCATCAACTCTGAGACCAACTCCTGGCCATTTATGGCTATTGCACCGATACTTGTGTACCTGCCATCGAGAACTTTATTTACTACTGCAATTTACTATGTATGAGGGTCGAACTGATCAGGACAACTGCGTTTTCTCCATTCAAAAAACCACTGCCAGCCAGTGAGTAGTTAAAAGTTTTTTCATGCCATCAGACTCTGCAACGCAGCTGTGGGATATCATACGGAATACTGGATTGATGATGATGCAATATGATAAGACTGCTGTGCCCGGAAATGCCGTGAGACATCGGGATTGATGAATTGAATTCAAAATTGGATGGGCTCGTCCGGGATTTGAACCCGGGACCTCTCGCACCCAAAGCGAGAATCATACCCCTAGACCAACGAGCCACTGACATGAAGCAGACACATGATAGAGGGTTTGATCAATATCACCTGTAGTTTTAGATTTCAGTGGCAGTGGTGCTTCAAATGGGAACTTTTGCATTCCCGACATATCTCATTAAAGGCAGAGGGAGCAAAGCTAAGATGACAGGTTTTGTCTGCATTCAATGATCTAGGTGGTCATTGCTAAAGGTGGCAATTGCAAATACAATTGTTAGCTGTCAGTCAGGTTATTGCCATTGGAAAGATAAGATTGCTTATAAGGGTGGCACTTTTGTTAGTTGGATGCTTTCAAGTGATTTTCATATATCAGGAGCATTAGGGACCTTTAGCAACCACGTAAAAGCTCAATAAACGCAGACGTAGCAGTGCTGAAAGGATAGGATACGTCTGCGTTAGATGACCTACATCGGGTTCGCTAAAGGTCCCTAATGGCCCAACCCAGTATTGAAAGGAGCAAGATGGTTCTCACAGCCCTGCCACTCCGCCTGGAGGCAAAGCAGAAAGAACTATGTAGATTAGTACTGTACTTAACTGCCAGGGGGCAGTGCAGAGTTGGAGTTTAGTTGCAACCAGCAGCAGCTGGTAAGCCATGAAAGGGAGAGGAAGTATTTGACTTTGGCCTTACCATCAATTGGATAGTCCAAGAGTCTGTCTGCATTTCTGGGGAGAGATTGGTTGCTACATGTGCTTATTTTCTCCCATGCAGGCAGCATGAGCAGTCTGGATTATATTGCTAAAGCCCTGACCACATTTGCTTAGCTACTCTTTGCTATCAGCACCATTCCTAGGTAGAAACCATCAACTCTGAGACCAACTCCTGGCCATTTATGGCTATTGCACCGATACTTGTGTACCTGCCTTTTCTCCATTCAAAAAACCACTGCCAGCCAGTGAGTAGTTAAAAGGTTTTTCATGCCATCAGACTCTGCAACGCAGCTGTGGGATATCATACGGAATACTGGATTGATGATGATGCAATATGATAAGACTGCTGTGCCCGGAAATGCCGTGAGACATCGGGATTGATGAATTGAATTCAAAATTGGATGGGCTCGTCCGGGATTTGAACCCGGGACCTCTCGCACCCAAAGCGAGAATCATACCCCTAGACCAACGAGCCACTGGCATGAAGCAGACACATGATAGAGGGTTTGATCAATATCACCTGTAGTTTTAGATTTCAGTGGCAGTGCAGAGTTGGAGTTTAGTTGCAACCAGCAGCAGCTGGTAAGCCATGAAAGGGAGAGGAAGTATTTGACTTTGGCCTTACCATCGATTGGATAGTCCAAGAGTCTGTCTGCATTTCTGGGGAGAGATTGGTTGCTACATGTGCTTATTTTCTCCCATGCAGGCAGCATGAGCAGTCTGGATTATATTGCTAAAGCCCTGACCACATTTGCTTAGCTACTCTTTGCTATCAGCACCATTCCTAGGTAGAAACCATCAACTCTGAGACCAACTCCTGGCCATTTATGGCTATTGCACCGATACTTGTGTACCTGCCATCGAGAACTTTATTTACTACTGCAATTTACTATGTATGAGGGTCGAACTGCGTTTTCTCCATTCAAAAAACCACTGCCAGCCAGTGAGTAGTTAAAAGGATTTTCATGCCATCAGACTCTGCAACGCAGCTGTGGGATATCATACGGAATACTGGATTGATGATGATGCAATATGATAAGACTGCTGTGCCTGGAAATGCCGTGAGACATCGGGATTGATGAATTGAATTCAAAATTGGATGGGCTCGTCCGGGATTTGAACCCGGGACCTCTCGCACCCAAAGCGAGAATCATACCCCTAGACCAACGAGCCACTGACATGAAGCAGACACATGATAGAGGGTTTGATCAATATCACCTGTAGTTTTAGATTTCAGTGGCAGTGGTGCTTCAAATGGGAACTTTTGCATTCCCGACACATCTCATTAAAGGCAGAGGGAGCAAAGCTAAGATGACAGGTTTTGTCTGCATTCAATGATCTAGGTGGTCATTGCTAAAGGTGGCAATTGCAAATACAATTGTTAGCTGTCAGTCAGGTTATTGCCATTGGAAAGATAAGATTGCTTATAAGGGTGGCACTTTTGTTAGTTGGATGCTTTCAAGTGATTTTCATATATCAGGAGCATTGGCCCAACCCAGTAATAGGGACCTTTAGCAGCCACGTAAAAGCTCATTAAACGCAGACGTAGCAGTGCTGAAAGTATAGGATACGTCTGCGTTAAATGAGCTACGTCGGGTTTGCTAAAGGTCCCTATTGAAAGGAGCAAGATGGTTCTCACAGCCCTGCCACTCCGCCTGGAGGCAAAGCAGAAAGAACTATGTAGATTAGTACTGTACTTAACTGCCAGGGGGCAGTGCAGAGTTGGAGTTTAGTTGCAACCAGCAGCAGCTGGTAAGCCATGAAAGGGAGAGGAAGTATTTGACTTTGGCCTTACCATCGATTGGATAGTCCAAGAGTCTGTCTGCATTTCTGGGGAGAGATTGGTTGCTACATGTGCTTATTTTCTCCCATGCAGGCAGCATGAGCAGTCTGGATTATATTGCTAAAGCCCTGACCACATTTGCTTAGCTACTCTTTGCTATCAGCACCATTCCTAGGTAGAAACCATCAACTCTGAGACCAACTCCTGGCCATTTATGGCTATTGCACCGATACTTGTGTACCTGCCATCGAGAACTTTATTTACTACTGCAATTTACTATGTATGAGGGTCGAACTGATCAGGACAACTGCGTTTTCTCCATTCAAAAAACCACTGCCAGCCAGTGAGTAGTTAAAAGTTTTTTCATGCCATCAGACTCTGCAACGCAGCTGTGGGATATCATACGGAATACTGGATTGATGATGATGCAATATGATAAGACTGCTGTGCCCGGAAATGCCGTGAGACATCGGGATTGATGAATTGAATTCAAAATTGGATGGGCTCGTCCGGGATTTGAACCCGGGACCTCTCGCACCCAAAGCGAGAATCATACCCCTAGACCAACGAGCCACTGACATGAAGCAGACACATGATAGAGGGTTTGATCAATATCACCTGTAGTTTTAGATTTCAGTGGCAGTGGTGCTTCAAATGGGAACTTTTGCATTCCCGACATATCTCATTAAAGGCAGAGGGAGCAAAGCTAAGATGACAGGTTTTGTCTGCATTCAATGATCTAGGTGGTCATTGCTAAAGGTGGCAATTGCAAATACAATTGTTAGCTGTCAGTCAGGTTATTGCCATTGGAAAGATAAGATTGCTTATAAGGGTGGCACTTTTGTTAGTTGGATGCTTTCAAGTGATTTTCATATATCAGGAGCATTGGCCCAACCCAGTATTGAAAGGAGCAAGATGGTTCTCACAGCCCTGCCACTCCGCCTGGAGGCAAAGCAGAAAGAACTATGTAGATTAGTACTGTACTTAACTGCCAGGGGGCAGTGCAGAGTTGGAGTTTAGTTGCAACCAGCAGCAGCTGGTAAGCCATGAAAGGGAGAGGAAGTATTTGACTTTGGCCTTACCATCGATTGGATAGTCCAAGAGTCTGTCTGCATTTCTGGGGAGAGATTGGTTGCTACATGTGCTTATTTTCTCCCATGCAGGCAGCATGAGCAGTCTGGATTATATTGCTAAAGCCCTGACCACATTTGCTTAGCTACTCTTTGCTATCAGCACCATTCCTAGGTAGAAACCATCAACTCTGAGACCAACTCCTGGCCATTTATGGCTATTGCACCGATACTTGTGTACCTGCCTTTTCTCCATTCAAAAAACCACTGCCAGCCAGTGAGTAGTTAAAAGGTTTTTCATGCCATCAGACTCTGCAACGCAGCTGTGGGATATCATACGGAATACTGGATTGATGATGTGGCAATATGATAAGACTGCTGTGCCCGGAAATGCCGTGAGACATCGGGATTGATGAATTGAATTCAAAATTGGATGGGCTCGTCCGGGATTTGAACCCGGGACCTCTCGCACCCAAAGCGAGAATCATACCCCTAGACCAACGAGCCACTGGCATGAAGCAGACACATGATAGAGGGTTTGATCAATATCACCTGTAGTTTTAGATTTCAGTGGCAGTGCAGAGTTGGAGTTTAGTTGCAACCAGCAGCAGCTGGTAAGCCATGAAAGGGAGAGGAAGTATTTGACTTTGGCCTTACCATCGATTGGATAGTCCAAGAGTCTGTCTGCATTTCTGGGGAGAGATTGGTTGCTACATGTGCTTATTTTCTCCCATGCAGGCAGCATGAGCAGTCTGGATTATATTGCTAAAGCCCTGACCACATTTGCTTAGCTACTCTTTGCTATCAGCACCATTCCTAGGTAGAAACCATCAACTCTGAGACCAACTCCTGGCCATTTATGGCTATTGCACCGATACTTGTGTACCTGCCATCGAGAACTTTATTTACTACTGCAATTTACTATGTATGAGGGTCGAACTGCGTTTTCTCCATTCAAAAAACCACTGCCAGCCAGTGAGTAGTTAAAAGGATTTTCATGCCATCAGACTCTGCAACGCAGCTGTGGGATATCATACGGAATACTGGATTGATGATGATGCAATATGATAAGACTGCTGTGCCTGGAAATGCCGTGAGACATCGGGATTGATGAATTGAATTCAAAATTGGATGGGCTCGTCCGGGATTTGAACCCGGGACCTCTCGCACCCAAAGCGAGAATCATACCCCTAGACCAACGAGCCACTGACATGAAGCAGACACATGATAGAGGGTTTGATCAATATCACCTGTAGTTTTAGATTTCAGTGGCAGTGGTGCTTCAAATGGGAACTTTTGCATTCCCGACACATCTCATTAAAGGCAGAGGGAGCAAAGCTAAGATGACAGGTTTTGTCTGCATTCAATGATCTAGGTGGTCATTGCTAAAGGTGGCAATTGCAAATACAATTGTTAGCTGTCAGTCAGGTTATTGCCATTGGAAAGATAAGATTGCTTATAAGGGTGGCACTTTTGTTAGTTGGATGCTTTCAAGTGATTTTCATATATCAGGAGCATTGGCCCAACCCAGTAATAGGGACCTTTAGCAGCCACGTAAAAGCTCATTAAACGCAGACGTAGCAGTGCTGAAAGTATAGGATACGTCTGCGTTAAATGAGCTACGTCGGGTTTGCTAAAGGTCCCTATTGAAAGGAGCAAGATGGTTCTCACAGCCCTGCCACTCCGCCTGGAGGCAAAGCAGAAAGAACTATGTAGATTAGTACTGTACTTAACTGCCAGGGGGCAGTGCAGAGTTGGAGTTTAGTTGCAACCAGCAGCAGCTGGTAAGCCATGAAAGGGAGAGGAAGTATTTGACTTTGGCCTTACCATCGATTGGATAGTCCAAGAGTCTGTCTGCATTTCTGGGGAGAGATTGGTTGCTACATGTGCTTATTTTCTCCCATGCAGGCAGCATGAGCAGTCTGGATTATATTGCTAAAGCCCTGACCACATTTGCTTAGCTACTCTTTGCTATCAGCACCATTCCTAGGTAGAAACCATCAACTCTGAGACCAACTCCTGGCCATTTATGGCTATTGCACCGATACTTGTGTACCTGCCATCGAGAACTTTATTTACTACTGCAATTTACTATGTATGAGGGTCGAACTGATCAGGACAACTGCGTTTTCTCCATTCAAAAAACCACTGCCAGCCAGTGAGTAGTTAAAAGTTTTTTCATGCCATCAGACTCTGCAACGCAGCTGTGGGATATCATACGGAATACTGGATTGATGATGATGCAATATGATAAGACTGCTGTGCCCGGAAATGCCGTGAGACATCGGGATTGATGAATTGAATTCAAAATTGGATGGGCTCGTCCGGGATTTGAACCCGGGACCTCTCGCACCCAAAGCGAGAATCATACCCCTAGACCAACGAGCCACTGACATGAAGCAGACACATGATAGAGGGTTTGATCAATATCACCTGTAGTTTTAGATTTCAGTGGCAGTGGTGCTTCAAATGGGAACTTTTGCATTCCCGACATATCTCATTAAAGGCAGAGGGAGCAAAGCTAAGATGACAGGTTTTGTCTGCATTCAATGATCTAGGTGGTCATTGCTAAAGGTGGCAATTGCAAATACAATTGTTAGCTGTCAGTCAGGTTATTGCCATTGGAAAGATAAGATTGCTTATAAGGGTGGCACTTTTGTTAGTTGGATGCTTTCAAGTGATTTTCATATATCAGGAGCATTGGCCCAACCCAGTATTGAAAGGAGCAAGATGGTTCTCACAGCCCTGCCACTCCGCCTGGAGGCAAAGCAGAAAGAACTATGTAGATTAGTACTGTACTTAACTGCCAGGGGGCAGTGCAGAGTTGGAGTTTAGTTGCAACCAGCAGCAGCTGGTAAGCCATGAAAGGGAGAGGAAGTATTTGACTTTGGCCTTACCATCGATTGGATAGTCCAAGAGTCTGTCTGCATTTCTGGGGAGAGATTGGTTGCTACATGTGCTTATTTTCTCCCATGCAGGCAGCATGAGCAGTCTGGATTATATTGCTAAAGCCCTGACCACATTTGCTTAGCTACTCTTTGCTATCAGCACCATTCCTAGGTAGAAACCATCAACTCTGAGACCAACTCCTGGCCATTTATGGCTATTGCACCGATACTTGTGTACCTGCCATCGAGAACTTTATTTACTACTGCAATTTACTATGTATGAGGGTCGAACTGCGTTTTCTCCATTCAAAAAACCACTGCCAGCCAGTGAGTAGTTAAAAGGATTTTCATGCCATCAGACTCTGCAACGCAGCTGTGGGATATCATACGGAATACTGGATTGATGATGATGCAATATGATAAGACTGCTGTGCCTGGAAATGCCGTGAGACATCGGGATTGATGAATTGAATTCAAAATTGGATGGGCTCGTCCGGGATTTGAACCCGGGACCTCTCGCACCCAAAGCGAGAATCATACCCCTAGACCAACGAGCCACTGACATGAAGCAGACACATGATAGAGGGTTTGATCAATATCACCTGTAGTTTTAGATTTCAGTGGCAGTGGTGCTTCAAATGGGAACTTTTGCATTCCCGACACATCTCATTAAAGGCAGAGGGAGCAAAGCTAAGATGACAGGTTTTGTCTGCATTCAATGATCTAGGTGGTCATTGCTAAAGGTGGCAATTGCAAATACAATTGTTAGCTGTCAGTCAGGTTATTGCCATTGGAAAGATAAGATTGCTTATAAGGGTGGCACTTTTGTTAGTTGGATGCTTTCAAGTGAT
This sequence comes from Harmothoe impar, assembly GCA_947462335.1. NCBI lineage: Eukaryota > Metazoa > Annelida > Polychaeta > Phyllodocida > Polynoidae > Harmothoe > Harmothoe impar. The sequence goes on from OX381719.1 coordinate 33,573,815, forward strand.
TTTCATATATCAGGAGCATTGGCCCAACCCAGTATTGAAAGGAGCAAGATGGTTCTCACAGCCCTGCCACTCCGCCTGGAGGCAAAGCAGAAAGAACTATGTAGATTAGTACTGTACTTAACTGCCAGGGGGCAGTGCAGAGTTGGAGTTTAGTTGCAACCAGCAGCAGCTGGTAAGCCATGAAAGGGAGAGGAAGTATTTGACTTTGGCCTTACCATCGATTGGATAGTCCAAGAGTCTGTCTGCATTTCTGGGGAGAGATTGGTTGCTACATGTGCTTATTTTCTCCCATGCAGGCAGCATGAGCAGTCTGGATTATATTGCTAAAGCCCTGACCACATTTGCTTAGCTACTCTTTGCTATCAGCACCATTCCTAGGTAGAAACCATCAACTCTGAGACCAACTCCTGGCCATTTATGGCTATTGCACCGATACTTGTGTACCTGCCTTTTCTCCATTCAAAAAACCACTGCCAGCCAGTGAGTAGTTAAAAGGTTTTTCATGCCATCAGACTCTGCAACGCAGCTGTGGGATATCATACGGAATACTGGATTGATGATGATGCAATATGATAAGACTGCTGTGCCCGGAAATGCCGTGAGACATCGGGATTGATGAATTGAATTCAAAATTGGATGGGCTCGTCCGGGATTTGAACCCGGGACCTCTCGCACCCAAAGCGAGAATCATACCCTTAGACCAACGAGCCACTGGCATGAAGCAGACACATGATAGAGGGTTTGATCAATATCACCTGTAGTTTTAGATTTCAGTGGCAGTGGTGCTTCAAATGGGAACTTTTGCATTCCCGACACATCTCATTAAAGGCAGAGGGAGCAAAGCTAAGATGACAGGTTTTGTCTGCATTCAATGATCTAGGTGGTCATTGCTAAAGGTGGCAATTGCAAATACAATTGTTAGCTGTCAGTCAGGTTATTGCCATTGGAAAGATAAGATTGCTTATAAGGGTGGCACTTTTGTTAGTTGGATGCTTTCAAGTGATTTTCATATATCAGGAGCATTGGCCCAACCCAGTATTGAAAGGAGCAAGATGGTTCTCACAGCCCTGCCACTCCGCCTGGAGGCAAAGCAGAAAGAACTATGTAGATTAGTATACTGTACTTAACTGCCAGGGGGCAGTGCAGAGTTGGAGTTTAGTTGCAACCAGCAGCAGCTGGTAAGCCATGAAAGGGAGAGGAAGTATTTGACTTTGGCCTTACCATCGATTGGATAGTCCAAGAGTCTGTCTGCATTTCTGGGGAGAGATTGGTTGCTACATGTGCTTATTTTCTCCCATGCAGGCAGCATGAGCAGTCTGGATTATATTGCTAAAGCCCTGACCACATTTGCTTAGCTACTCTTTGCTATCAGCACCATTCCTAGGTAGAAACCATCAACTCTGAGACCAACTCCTGGCCATTTATGGCTATTGCACCGATACTTGTGTACCTGCCATCGAGAACTTTATTTACTACTGCAATTTACTATGTATGAGGGTCGAACTGATCAGGACAACTGCGTTTTCTCCATTCAAAAAACCACTGCCAGCCAGTGAGTAGTTAAAAGTTTTTTCATGCCATCAGACTCTGCAACGCAGCTGTGGGATATCATACGGAATACTGGATTGATGATGATGCAATATGATAAGACTGCTGTGCCCGGAAATGCCGTGAGACATCGGAATTGATGAATTGAATTCAAAATTGGATGGGCTCGTCCGGGATTTGAACCCGGGACCTCTCGCACCCAAAGCGAGAATCATACCCCTAGACCAACGAGCCACTGACATGAAGCAGACACATGATAGAGGGTTTGATCAATATCACCTGTAGTTTTAGATTTCAGTGGCAGTGGTGCTTCAAATGGGAACTTTTGCATTCCCGACATATCTCATTAAAGGCAGAGGGAGCAAAGCTAAGATGACAGGTTTTGTCTGCATTCAATGATCTAGGTGGTCATTGCTAAAGGTGGCAATTGCAAATACAATTGTTAGCTGTCAGTCAGGTTATTGCCATTGGAAAGATAAGATTGCTTATAAGGGTGGCACTTTTGTTAGTTGGATGCTTTCAAGTGATTTTCATATATCAGGAGCATTGGCCCAACCCAGTATTGAAAGGAGCAAGATGGTTCTCACAGCCCTGCCACTCCGCCTGGAGGCAAAGCAGAAAGAACTATGTAGATTAGTACTGTACTTAACTGCCAGGGGGCAGTGCAGAGTTGGAGTTTAGTTGCAACCAGCAGCAGCTGGTAAGCCATGAAAGGGAGAGGAAGTATTTGACTTTGGCCTTACCATCGATTGGATAGTCCAAGAGTCTGTCTGCATTTCTGGGGAGAGATTGGTTGCTACATGTGCTTATTTTCTCCCATGCAGGCAGCATGAGCAGTCTGGATTATATTGCTAAAGCCCTGACCACATTTGCTTAGCTACTCTTTGCTATCAGCACCATTCCTAGGTAGAAACCATCAACTCTGAGACCAACTCCTGGCCATTTATGGCTATTGCACCGATACTTGTGTACCTGCCATCGAGAACTTTATTTACTACTGCAATTTACTATGTATGAGGGTCGAACTGCGTTTTCTCCATTCAAAAAACCACTGCCAGCCAGTGAGTAGTTAAAAGGATTTTCATGCCATCAGACTCTGCAACGCAGCTGTGGGATATCATACGGAATACTGGATTGATGATGATGCAATATGATAAGACTGCTGTGCCTGGAAATGCCGTGAGACATCGGGATTGATGAATTGAATTCAAAATTGGATGGGCTCGTCCGGGATTTGAACCCGGGACCTCTCGCACCCAAAGCGAGAATCATACCCCTAGACCAACGAGCCACTGACATGAAGCAGACACATGATAGAGGGTTTGATCAATATCACCTGTAGTTTTAGATTTCAGTGGCAGTGGTGCTTCAAATGGGAACTTTTGCATTCCCGACACATCTCATTAAAGGCAGAGGGAGCAAAGCTAAGATGACAGGTTTTGTCTGCATTCAATGATCTAGGTGGTCATTGCTAAAGGTGGCAATTGCAAATACAATTGTTAGCTGTCAGTCAGGTTATTGCCATTGGAAAGATAAGATTGCTTATAAGGGTGGCACTTTTGTTAGTTGGATGCTTTCAAGTGATTTTCATATATCAGGAGCATTGGCCCAACCCAGTATTGAAAGGAGCAAGATGGTTCTCACAGCCCTGCCACTCCGCCTGGAGGCAAAGCAGAAAGAACTATGTAGATTAGTACTGTACTTAACTGCCAGGGGGCAGTGCAGAGTTGGAGTTTAGTTGCAACCAGCAGCAGCTGGTAAGCCATGAAAGGGAGAGGAAGTATTTGACTTTGGCCTTACCATCGATTGGATAGTCCAAGAGTCTGTCTGCATTTCTGGGGAGAGATTGGTTGCTACATGTGCTTATTTTCTCCCATGCAGGCAGCATGAGCAGTCTGGATTATATTGCTAAAGCCCTGACCACATTTGCTTAGCTACTCTTTGCTATCAGCACCATTCCTAGGTAGAAACCATCAACTCTGAGACCAACTCCTGGCCATTTATGGCTATTGCACCGATACTTGTGTACCTGCCATCGAGAACTTTATTTACTACTGCAATTTACTATGTATGAGGGTCGAACTGATCAGGACAACTGCGTTTTCTCCATTCAAAAAACCACTGCCAGCCAGTGAGTAGTTAAAAGTTTTTTCATGCCATCAGACTCTGCAACGCAGCTGTGGGATATCATACGGAATACTGGATTGATGATGATGCAATATGATAAGACTGCTGTGCCCGGAAATGCCGTGAGACATCGGGATTGATGAATTGAATTCAAAATTGGATGGGCTCGTCCGGGATTTGAACCCGGGACCTCTCGCACCCAAAGCGAGAATCATACCCCTAGACCAACGAGCCACTAGGGACCTTTAGCAACTACGTAAAAGCTCAATATACGCGGACGTAGCAGTGTTGAAAGGATAGGATACGTCTGCGTTAAATGAGCTACGTCAGGTTTGCTAAAGGTCCCTACTGACATGAAGCAGACACATGATAGAGGGTTTGATCAATATCACCTGTAGTTTTAGATTTCAGTGGCAGTGGTGCTTCAAATGGGAACTTTTGCATTCCCGACATATCTCATTAAAGGCAGAGGGAGCAAAGCTAAGATGACAGGTTTTGTCTGCATTCAATGATCTAGGTGGTCATTGCTAAAGGTGGCAATTGCAAATACAATTGTTAGCTGTCAGTCAGGTTATTGCCATTGGAAAGATAAGATTGCTTATAAGGGTGGCACTTTTGTTAGTTGGATGCTTTCAAGTGATTTTCATATATCAGGAGCATTGGCCCAACCCAGTATTGAAAGGAGCAAGATGGTTCTCACAGCCCTGCCACTCCGCCTGGAGGCAAAGCAGAAAGAACTATGTAGATTAGTACTGTACTTAACTGCCAGGGGGCAGTGCAGAGTTGGAGTTTAGTTGCAACCAGCAGCAGCTGGTAAGCCATGAAAGGGAGAGGAAGTATTTGACTTTGGCCTTACCATCGATTGGATAGTCCAAGAGTCTGTCTGCATTTCTGGGGAGAGATTGGTTGCTACATGTGCTTATTTTCTCCCATGCAGGCAGCATGAGCAGTCTGGATTATATTGCTAAAGCCCTGACCACATTTGCTTAGCTACTCTTTGCTATCAGCACCATTCCTAGGTAGAAACCATCAACTCTGAGACCAACTCCTGGCCATTTATGGCTATTGCACCGATACTTGTGTACCTGCCATCGAGAACTTTATTTACTACTGCAATTTACTATGTATGAGGGTCGAACTGCGTTTTCTCCATTAAAAAAACCACTGCCAGCCAGTGAGTAGTTAAAAGGATTTTCATGCCATCAGACTCTGCAACGCAGCTGTGGGATATCATACGGAATACTGGATTGATGATGATGCAATATGATAAGACTGCTGTGCCTGGAAATGCCGTGAGACATCGGGATTGATGAATTGAATTCAAAATTGGATGGGCTCGTCCGGGATTTGAACCCGGGACCTCTCGCACCCAAAGCGAGAATCATACCCCTAGACCAACGAGCCACTGACATGAAGCAGACACATGATAGAGGGTTTGATCAATATCACCTGTAGTTTTAGATTTCAGTGGCAGTGGTGCTTCAAATGGGAACTTTTGCATTCCCGACATATCTCATTAAAGGCAGAGGGAGCAAAGCTAAGATGACAGGTTTTGTCTGCATTCAATGATCTAGGTGGTCATTGCTAAAGGTGGCAATTGCAAATACAATTGTTAGCTGTCAGTCAGGTTATTGCCATTGGAAAGATAAGATTGCTTATAAGGGTGGCACTTTTGTTAGTTGGATGCTTTCAAGTGATTTTCATATATCAGGAGCATTGGCCCAACCCAGTATTGAAAGGAGCAAGATGGTTCTCACAGCCCTGCCACTCCGCCTGGAGGCAAAGCAGAAAGAACTATGTAGATTAGTACTGTACTTAACTGCCAGGGGGCAGTGCAGAGTTGGAGTTTAGTTGCAACCAGCAGCAGCTGGTAAGCCATGAAAGGGAGAGGAAGTATTTGACTTTGGCCTTACCATCGATTGGATAGTCCAAGAGTCTGTCTGCATTTCTGGGGAGAGATTGGTTGCTACATGTGCTTATTTTCTCCCATGCAGGCAGCATGAGCAGTCTGGATTATATTGCTGCCCTGACCACATTTGCTTAGCTACTCTTTGCTATCAGCACCATTCCTAGGTAGAAACCATCAACTCTGAGACCAACTCCTGGCCATTTATGGCTATTGCACCGATACTTGTGTACCTGCCATCGAGAACTTTATTTACTACTGCAATTTACTATGTATGAGGGTCGAACTGCGTTTTCTCCATTCAAAAAACCACTGCCAGCCAGTGAGTAGTTAAAAGGATTTTCATGCCATCAGACTCTGCAACGCAGCTGTGGGATATCATACGGAATACTGGATTGATGATGATGCAATATGATAAGACTGCTGTGCCTGGAAATGCCGTGAGACATCGGGATTGATGAATTGAATTCAAAATTGGATGGGCTCGTCCGGGATTTGAACCCGGGACCTCTCGCACCCAAAGCGAGAATCATACCCCTAGACCAACGAGCCACTGACATGAAGCAGACACATGATAGAGGGTTTGATCAATATCACCTGTAGTTTTAGATTTCAGTGGCAGTGGTGCTTCAAATGGGAACTTTTGCATTCCCGACACATCTCATTAAAGGCAGAGGGAGCAAAGCTAAGATGACAGGTTTTGTCTGCATTCAATGATCTAGGTGGTCATTGCTAAAGGTGGCAATTGCAAATACAATTGTTAGCTGTCAGTCAGGTTATTGCCATTGGAAAGATAAGATTGCTTATAAGGGTGGCACTTTTGTTAGTTGGATGCTTTCAAGTGATTTTCATATATCAGGAGCATTGGCCCAACCCAGTATTGAAAGGAGCAAGATGGTTCTCACAGCCCTGCCACTCCGCCTGGAGGCAAAGCAGAAAGAACTATGTAGATTAGTACTGTACTTAACTGCCAGGGGGCAGTGCAGAGTTGGAGTTTAGTTGCAACCAGCAGCAGCTGGTAAGCCATGAAAGGGAGAGGAAGTATTTGACTTTGGCCTTACCATCGATTGGATAGTCCAAGAGTCTGTCTGCATTTCTGGGGAGAGATTGGTTGCTACATGTGCTTATTTTCTCCCATGCAGGCAGCATGAGCAGTCTGGATTATATTGCTAAAGCCCTGACCACATTTGCTTAGCTACTCTTTGCTATCAGCACCATTCCTAGGTAGAAACCATCAACTCTGAGACCAACTCCTGGCCATTTATGGCTATTGCACCGATACTTGTGTACCTGCCATCGAGAACTTTATTTACTACTGCAATTTACTATGTATGAGGGTCGAACTGATCAGGACAACTGCGTTTTCTCCATTCAAAAAACCACTGCCAGCCAGTGAGTAGTTAAAAGTTTTTTCATGCCATCAGACTCTGCAACGCAGCTGTGGGATATCATACGGAATACTGGATTGATGATGATGCAATATGATAAGACTGCTGTGCCCGGAAATGCCGTGAGACATCGGGATTGATGAATTGAATTCAAAATTGGATGGGCTCGTCCGGGATTTGAACCCGGGACCTCTCGCACCCAAAAAGCGAGAATCATACCCCTAGACCAACGAGCCACTGACATGAAGCAGACACATGATAGAGGGTTTGATCAATATCACCTGTAGTTTTAGATTTCAGTGGCAGTGGTGCTTCAAATGGGAACTTTTGCATTCCCGACATATCTCATTAAAGGCAGAGGGAGCAAAGCTAAGATGACAGGTTTTGTCTGCATTCAATGATCTAGGTGGTCATTGCTAAAGGTGGCAATTGCAAATACAATTGTTAGCTGTCAGTCAGGTTATTGCCATTGGAAAGATAAGATTGCTTATAAGGGTGGCACTTTTGTTAGTTGGATGCTTTCAAGTGATTTTCATATATCAGGAGCATTGGCCCAACCCAGTATTGAAAGGAGCAAGATGGTTCTCACAGCCCTGCCACTCCGCCTGGAGGCAAAGCAGAAAGAACTATGTAGATTAGTACTGTACTTAACTGCCAGGGGGCAGTGCAGAGTTGGAGTTTAGTTGCAACCAGCAGCAGCTGGTAAGCCATGAAAGGGAGAGGAAGTATTTGACTTTGGCCTTACCATCGATTGGATAGTCCAAGAGTCTGTCTGCATTTCTGGGGAGAGATTGGTTGCTACATGTGCTTATTTTCTCCCATGCAGGCAGCATGAGCAGTCTGGATTATATTGCTAAAGCCCTGACCACATTTGCTTAGCTACTCTTTGCTATCAGCACCATTCCTAGGTAGAAACCATCAACTCTGAGACCAACTCCTGGCCATTTATGGCTATTGCACCGATACTTGTGTACCTGCCATCGAGAACTTTATTTACTACTGCAATTTACTATGTATGAGGGTCGAACTGCGTTTTCTCCATTCAAAAAACCACTGCCAGCCAGTGAGTAGTTAAAAGGATTTTCATGCCATCAGACTCTGCAACGCAGCTGTGGGATATCATACGGAATACTGGATTGATGATGATGCAATATGATAAGACTGCTGTGCCCGGAAATGCCGTGAGACATCGGGATTGATGAATTGAATTCAAAATTGGATGGGCTCGTCCGGGATTTGAACCCGGGACCTCTCGCACCCAAAGCGAGAATCATACCCCTAGACCAACGAGCCACTGACATGAAGCAGACACATGATAGAGGGTTTGATCAATATCACCTGTAGTTTTAGATTTCAGTGGCAGTGGTGCTTCAAATGGGAACTTTTGCATTCCCGACATATCTCATTAAAGGCAGAGGGAGCAAAGCTAAGATGACAGGTTTTGTCTGCATTCAATGATCTAGGTGGTCATTGCTAAAGGTGGCAATTGCAAATACAATTGTTAGCTGTCAGTCAGGTTATTGCCATTGGAAAGATAAGATTGCTTATAAGGGTGGCACTTTTGTTAGTTGGATGCTTTCAAGTGATTTTCATATATCAGGAGCATTGGCCCAACCCAGTATTGAAAGGAGCAAGATGGTTCTCACAGCCCTGCCACTCCGCCTGGAGGCAAAGCAGAAAGAACTATGTAGATTAGTACTGTTCTTAACTGCCAGGGGGCAGTGCAGAGTTGGAGTTTAGTTGCAACCAGCAGCAGCTGGTAAGCCATGAAAGGGAGAGGAAGTATTTGACTTTGGCCTTACCATCGATTGGATAGTCCAAGAGTCTGTCTGCATTTCTGGGGAGAGATTGGTTGCTACATGTGCTTATTTTCTCCCATGCAGGCAGCATGAGCAGTATGGATTATATTGCTAAAGCCCTGACCACATTTGCTTAGCTACTCTTTGCTATCAGCACCATTCCTAGGTAGAAACCATCAACTCTGAGACCAACTCCTGGCCATTTATGGCTATTGCACCGATACTTGTGTACCTGCCATCGAGAACTTTATTTACTACTGCAATTTACTATGTATGAGGGTCGAACTGCGTTTTCTCCATTCAAAAAACCACTGCCAGCCAGTGAGTAGTTAAAAGGATTTTCATGCCATCAGACTCTGCAACGCAGCTGTGGGATATCATACGGAATACTGGATTGATGATGATGCAATATGATAAGACTGCTGTGCCTGGAAATGCCGTGAGACATCGGGATTGATGAATTGAATTCAAAATTGGATGGGCTCGTCCGGGATTTGAACCCGGGACCTCTCGCACCCAAAGCGAGAATCATACCCCTAGACCAACGAGCCACTGACATGAAGCAGACACATGATAGAGGGTTTGATCAATATCACCTGTAGTTTTAGATTTCAGTGGCAGTGGTGCTTCAAATGGGAACTTTTGCATTCCTGACATATCTCATTAAAGGCAGAGGGAGCAAAGCTAAGATGACAGGTTTTGTCTGCATTCAATGATCTAGGTGGTCATTGCTAAAGGTGGCAAATGCAAATACAATTGTTAGCTGTCAGTCAGGTTATTGCCATTGGAAAGATAAGATTGCTTATAAGGGTGGCACTTTTGTTAGTTGGATGCTTTCAAGTGATTTTCATATATCAGGAGCATTGGCCCAACCCAGTATTGAAAGGAGCAAGATGGTTCTCACAGCCCTGCCACTCCGCCTGGAGGCAAAGCAGAAAGAACTATGTAGATTAGTACTGTACTTAACTGCCAGGGGGCAGTGCAGAGTTGGAGTTTAGTTGCAACCAGCAGCAGCTGGTAAGCCATGAAAGGGAGAGGAAGTATTTGACTTTGGCCTTACCATCGATTGGATAGTCCAAGAGTCTGTCTGCATTTCTGGGGAGAGATTGGTTGCTACATGTGCTTATTTTCTCCCATGCAGGCAGCATGAGCAGTCTGGATTATATTGCTAAAGCCCTGACCACATTTGCTTAGCTACTCTTTGCTATCAGCACCATTCCTAGGTAGAAACCATCAACTCTGAGACCAACTCCTGGCCATTTATGGCTATTGCACCGATACTTGTGTACCTGCCATCGAGAACTTTATTTACTACTGCAATTTACTATGTATGAGGGTCGAACTGATCAGGACAACTGCGTTTTCTCCATTCAAAAAACCACTGCCAGCCAGTGAGTAGTTAAAAGGTTTTTCATGCCATCAGACTCTGCAACGCAGCTGTGGGATATCATACGGAATACTGGATTGATGATGATGCAATATGATAAGACTGCTGTGCCCGGAAATGCCGTGAGACATCGGGATTGATGAATTGAATTCAAAATTGGATGGGCTCGTCCGGGATTTGAACCCGGGACCTCTCGCACCCAAAGCGAGAATCATACCCCTAGACCAACGAGCCACTGACATGAAGCAGACACATGATAGAGGGTTTGATCAATATCACCTGTAGTTTTAGATTTCAGTGGCAGTGGTGCTTCAAATGGGAACTTTTGCATTCCCGACATATCTCATTAAAGGCAGAGGGAGCAAAGCTAAGATGACAGGTTTTGTCTGCATTCAATGATCTAGGTGGTCATTGCTAAAGGTGGCAAATGCAAATACAATTGTTAGCTGTCAGTCAGGTTATTGCCATTGGAAAGATAAGATTGCTTATAAGGGTGGCACTTTTGTTAGTTGGATGCTTTCAAGTGATTTTCATATATCAGGAGCATTGGCCCAACCCAGTATTGAAAGGAGCAAGATGGTTCTCACAGCCCTGCCACTCCGCCTGGAGGCAAAGCAGAAAGAACTATGTAGATTAGTACTGTACTTAACTGCCAGGGGGCAGTGCAGAGTTGGAGTTTAGTTGCAACCAGCAGCAGCTGGTAAGCCATGAAAGGGAGAGGAAGTATTTGACTTTGGCCTTACCATCGATTGGATAGTCCAAGAGTCTGTCTGCATTTCTGGGGAGAGATTGGTTGCTACATGTGCTTATTTTCTCCCATGCAGGCAGCATGAGCAGTCTGGATTATATTGCTAAAGCCCGGACCACATTTGCTTAGCTACTCTTTGCTATCAGCACCATTCCTAGGTAGAAACCATCAACTCTGAGACCAACTCCTGGCCATTTATGGCTATTGCACCGATACTTGTGTACCTGCCATCGAGAACTTTATTTACTACTGCAATTTACTATGTATGAGGGTCGAACTGCGTTTTCTCCATTCAAAAAACCACTGCCAGCCAGTGAGTAGTTAAAAGGTTTTTCATGCCATCAGACTCTGCAACGCAGCTGTGGGATATCATACGGAATACTGGATTGATGATGATGCAATATGATAAGACTGCTGTGCCCGGAAATGCCGTGAGACATCGGGATTGATGAATTGAATTCAAAATCGGATGGGCTCGGTCGGGATTTGAACCCGGGACCTCTCGCACCCAAAGCGAGAATCATACCCCTAGACCAACTAGCCACTGACATGAAGCAGACACATGATAGAGGGTTTGATCAATATCACCTGTAGTTTTAGATTTCAGTGGCAGTGGTGCTTCAAATGGGAACTTTTGCATTCCCGACATATCTCATTAAAGGCAGAGGGAGCAAAGCTAAGATGACAGGTTTTGTCTGCATTCAATGATCTAGGTGGTCATTGCTAAAGGTGGCAATTGCAAATACAATTGTTAGCTGTCAGTCAGGTTATTGCCATTGGAAAGATAAGATTGCTTATAAGGGTGGCACTTTTGTTAGTTGGATGCTTTCAAGTGATTTTCATATATCAGGAGCATTGGCCCAACCCAGTATTGAAAGGAGCAAGATGGTTCTCACAGCCCTGCCACTCCGCCTGGAGGCAAAGCAGAAAGAACTATGTAGATTAGTACTGTACTTAACTGCCAGGGGGCAGTGCAGAGTTGGAGTTTAGTTGCAACCAGCAGCAGCTGGTAAGCCATGAAAGGGAGAGGAAGTATTTGACTTTGGCCTTACCATCGATTGGATAGTCCAAGAGTCTGTCTGCATTTCTGGGGAGAGATTGGTTGCTACATGTGCTTATTTTCTCCCATGCAGGCAGCATGAGCAGTCTGGATTATATTGCTAAAGCCCTGACCACATTTGCTTAGCTACTCTTTGCTATCAGCACCATTCCTAGGTAGAAACCATCAACTCTGAGACCAACTCCTGGCCATTTATGGCTATTGCACCGATACTTGTGTACCTGCCATCGAGAACTTTATTTACTACTGCAATTTACTATGTATGAGGGTCGAACTGCGTTTTCTCCATTCAAAAAACCACTGCCAGCCAGTGAGTAGTTAAAAGGTTTTTCATGCCATCAGACTCTGCAACGCAGCTGTGGGATATCATACGGAATACTGGATTGATGATGATGCAATATGATAAGACTGCTGTGCCCGGAAGTGCCGTGAGACATCGGGATTGATGAATTGAATTCAAAATCGGATGGGCTCGGTCGGGATTTGAACCCGGGACCTCTCGCACCCAAAGCGAGAATCATACCCCTAGACCAACTAGCCACTGACATGAAGCAGACACATGATAGAGGGTTTGATCAATATCACCTGTAGTTTTAGATTTCAGTGGCAGTGGTGCTTCAAATGGGAACTTTTGCATTCCCGACATATCTCATTAAAGGCAGAGGGAGCAAAGCTAAGATGACAGGTTTTGTCTGCATTCAATGATCTAGGTGGTCATTGCTAAAGGTGGCAATTGCAAATACAATTGTTAGCTGTCAGTCAGGTTATTGCCATTGGAAAGATAAGATTGCTTATAAGGGTGGCACTTTTGTTAGTTGGATGCTTTCAAGTGATTTTCATATATCAGGAGCATTGGCCCAACCCAGTATTGAAAGGAGCAAGATGGTTCTCACAGCCCTGCCACTCCGCCTGGAGGCAAAGCAGAAAGAACTATGTAGATTAGTACTGTACTTAACTGCCAGGGGGCAGTGCAGAGTTGGAGTTTAGTTGCAACCAGCACCAGCTGGTAAGCCATGAAAGGGAGAGGAAGTATTTGACTTTGGCCTTACCATCGATTGGATAGTCCAAGAGTCTGTCTGCATTTCTGGGGAGAGATTGGTTGCTACATGTGCTTATTTTCTCCCATGCAGGCAGCATGAGCAGTCTGGATTATATTGCTAAAGCCCTGACCACATTTGCTTAGCTACTCTTTGCTATCAGCACCATTCCTAGGTAGAAACCATCAACTCTGAGACCAACTCCTGGCCATTTATGGCTATTGCACCGATACTTGTGTACCTGCCATCGAGAACTTTATTTACTACTGCAATTTACTATGTATGAGGGTCGAACTGCGTTTTCTCCATTCAAAAAACCACTGCCAGCCAGTGAGTAGTTAAAAGGTTTTTCATGCCATCAGACTCTGCAACGCAGCTGTGGGATATCATACGGAATACTGGATTGATGATGATGCAATATGATAAGACTGCTGTGCCCGGAAATGCCGTGAGACATCGGGATTGATGAATTGAATTCAAAATTGGATGGGCTCGTCCGGGATTTGAACCCGGGACCTCTCGCACCCAAAGCGAGAATCATACCCCTAGACCAACGAGCCACTGACATGAAGCAGACACATGATAGAGGGTTTGATCAATATCACCTGTAGTTTTAGATTTCAGTGGCAGTGGTGCTTCAAATGGGAACTTTTGCATTCCCGACACATCTCATTAAAGGCAGAGGGAGCAAAGCTAAGATGACAGGTTTTGTCTGCATTCAATGATCTAGGTGGTCATTGCTAAAGGTGGCAATTGCAAATACAATTGTTAGCTGTCAGTCAGGTTATTGCCATTGGAAAGATAAGATTGCTTATAAGGGTGGCACTTTTGTTAGTTGGATGCTTTCAAGTGATTTTCATATATCAGGAGCATTGGCCCAACCCAGTATTGAAAGGAGCAAGATGGTTCTCACAGCCCTGCCACTCCGCCTGGAGGCAAAGCAGAAAGAACTATATAGATTAGTACTGTACTTAACTGCCAGGGGGCAGTGCAGAGTTGGAGTTTAGTTGCAACCAGCACCAGCTGGTAAGCCATGAAAGGGAGAGGAAGTATTTGACTTTGGCCTTACCATCGATTGGATAGTCCAAGAGTCTGTCTGCATTTCTGGGGAGATATTGGTTGCTACATGTGCTTATTTTCTCCCATGCAGGCAGCATGAGCAGTCTGGATTATATTGCTAAAGCCCTGACCACATTTGCTTAGCTACTCTTTGCTATCAGCACCATTCCTAGGTAGAAACCATCAACTCTGAGACCAACTCCTGGCCATTTATGGCTATTGCACCGATACTTGTGTACCTGCCATCGAGAACTTTATTTACTACTGCAATTTACTATGTATGAGGGTCGAACTGATCAGGACAACTGCGTTTTCTCCATTCAAAAAACCACTGCCAGCCAGTGAGTAGTTAAAAGGTTTTTCATGCCATCAGACTCTGCAACGCAGCTGTGGGATATCATACGGAATACTGGATTGATGATGATGCAATATGATAAGACTGCTGTGCCCGGAAATGCAGTGAGACATCGGGATTGATGAATTGAATTCAAAATTGGATGGGCTCGTCCGGGATTTGAACCCGGGACCTCTCGCACCCAAAGCGAGAATCATACCCCTAGACCAACGAGCCACTGACATGAAGCAGACACATGATAGAGGGTTTGATCAATATCACCTGTAGTTTTAGATTTCAGTGGCAGTGGTGCTTCAAATGGGAACTTTTGCATTCCCGACACATCTCATTAAAGGCAGAGGGAGCAAAGCTAAGATGACAGGTTTTGTCTGCATTCAATGATCTAGGTGGTCATTGCTAAAGGTGGCAATTGCAAATACAATTGTTAGCTGTCAGTCAGGTTATTGCCATTGGAAAGATAAGATTGCTTATAAGGGTGGCACTTTTGTTAGTTGGATGCTTTCAAGTGATTTTCATATATCAGGAGCATTGGCCCAACCCAGTATTGAAAGGAGCAAGATGGTTCTCACAGCCCTGCCACTCCGCCTGGAGGCAAAGCAGAAAGAACTATGTAGATTAGTACTGTACTTAACTGCCAGGGGGCAGTGCAGAGTTGGAGTTTAGTTGCAACCAGCAGCAGCTGGTAAGCCATGAAAGGGAGAGGAAGTATTTGACTTTGGCCTTACCATCGATTGGATAGTCCAAGAGTCTGTCTGCATTTCTGGGGAGAGATTGGTTGCTACATGTGCTTATTTTCTCCCATGCAGGCAGCATGAGCAGTCTGGATTATATTGCTAAAGCCCTGACCACATTTGCTTAGCTACTCTTTGCTATCAGCACCATTCCTAGGTAGAAACCATCAACTCTGAGACCAACTCCTGGCCATTTATGGCTATTGCACCGATACTTGTGTACCTGCCATCGAGAACTTTATTTACTACTGCAATTTACTATGTATGAGGGTCGAACTGATCAGGACAACTGCGTTTTCTCCATTCAAAAAACCACTGCCAGCCAGTGAGTAGTTAAAAGGATTTTCATGCCATTAGACTCTGCAACGCAGCTGTGGGATATCATACGGAATACTGGATTGATGATGATGCAATATGATAAGACTGCTGTGCCCGGAAATGCCGTGAGACATCGGGATTGATGAATTGAATTCAAAATTGGATGGGCTCGTCCGGGATATGAACCCGGGACCTCTCGCACCCAAAGCGAGAATCATACCCCTAGACCAACGAGCCACTGACATGAAGCAGACACATGATAGAGGGTTTGATCAATATCACCTGTAGTTTTAGATTTCAGTGGCAGTGGTGCTTCAAATGGGAACTTTTGCATTCACGACACATCTCATTAAAGGCAGAGGGAGCAAAGCTAAGATGACAGGTTTTGTCTGCATTCAATGATCTAGGTGGTCATTGCTAAAGGTGGCAATTGCAAATACAATTGTTAGCTGTCAGTCAGGTTATTGCCATTGGAAAGATAAGATTGCTTATAAGGGTGGCACTTTTGTTAGTTGGATGCTTTCAAGTGATTTTCATATATCAGGAGCATTGGCCCAACCCAGTATTGAAAGGAGCAAGATGGTTCTCACAGCCCTGCCACTCCGCCTGGAGGCAAAGCAGAAAGAACTATGTAGATTAGTACTGTACTTAACTGCCAGGGGGCAGTGCAGAGTTGGAGTTTAGTTGCAACCAGCAGCAGCTGGTAAGCCATGAAAGGGAGAGGAAGTATTTGACTTTGGCCTTACCATCGATTGGATAGTCCAAGAGTCTGTCTGCATTTCTGGGGAGATATTGGTTGCTACATGTGCTTATTTTCTCCCATGCAGGCAGCATGAGCAGTCTGGATTATATTGCTAAAGCCCTGACCACATTTGCTTAGCTACTCTTTGCTATCAGCACCATTCCTAGGTAGAAACCATCAACTCTGAGACCAACTCCTGGCCATTTATGGCTATTGCACCGATACTTGTGTACCTGCCATCGAGAACTTTATTTACTACTGCAATTTACTATGTATGAGGTCGAACTGATCAGGACAACTGCGTTTTCTCCATTCAAAAAACCACTGCCAGCCAGTGAGTAGTTAAAAGGTTTTTCATGCCATCAGACTCTGCAACGCAGCTGTGGGATATCATACGGAATACTGGATTGATGATGATGCAATATGATAAGACTGCTGTGCCCGGAAATGCCGTGAGACATCGAGATTGATGAATTGAATTCAAAATTGGATGGGCTCGTCCGGGATTTGAACCCAGGACCTCTCGCACCCAAAGCGAGAATCATACCCCTAGACCAACGAGCCACTGACATGAAGCAGACACATGATAGAGGGTTTGATCAATATCACCTGTAGTTTTAGATTTCAGTGGCAGTGGTGCTTCAAATGGGAACTTTTGCATCCCGACATATCTCATTAAAGGCAGAGGGAGCAAAGCTAAGATGACAGGTTTTGTCTGCATTCAATGATCTAGGTGGTCATTGCTAAAGGTGGCAATTGCAAATACAATTGTTAGCTGTCAGTCAGGTTATTGCCATTGGAAAGATAAGATTGCTTATAAGGGTGGCACTTTTGTTAGTTGGATGCTTTCAAGTGATTTTCATATATCAGGAGCATTGGCCCAACCCAGTATTGAAAGGAGCAAGATGGTTCTCACAGCCCTGCCACTCCGCCTGGAGGCAAAGCAGAAAGAACTATGTAGATTAGTACTGTACTTAACTGCCAGGGGGCAGTGCAGAGTTGGAGTTTAGTTGCAACCAGCAGCAGCTGGTAAGCCATGAAAGGGAGAGGAAGTATTTGACTTTGGCCTTACCATCGATTGGATAGTCCAAGAGTCTGTCTGCATTTCTGGGGAGAGATTGGTTGCTACATGTGCTTATTTTCTCCAATGCAGGCAGCATGAGCAGTCTGGATTATATTGCTAAAGCCCGGACCACATTTGCTTAGCTACTCTTTGCTATCAGCACCATTCCTAGGTAGAAACCATCAACTCTGAGACCAACTCCTGGCCATTTATGGCTATTGCACCGATACTTGTGTACCTGCCATCGAGAACTTTATTTACTACTGCAATTTACTATGTATGAGTGTCGAACTGCGTTTTCTCCATTCAAAAAACCACTGCCAGGCAGTGAGTAGTTAAAAGGTTTTTCATGCCATCAGACTCTGCAACGCAGCTGTGGGATATCATACGGAATACTGGATTGATGATGATGCAATATGATAAGACTGCTGTGCCCGGAAATGCCGTGAGACATCGGGATTGATGAATTGAATTCAAAATTGGATGGGCTCGTCCGGGATTTGAACCCGGGACCTCTCGCACCCAAAGCGAGAATCATACCCCTAGACCAACGAGCCACTGACACGAAGCAGACACATGATAGAGGGTTTGATCAATATCACCTGTAGTTTTAGATTTCAGTGGCAGTGGTGCTTCAAATGGGAACTTTTGCATTCCCGACATATCTCATTAAAGGCAGAGGGAGCAAAGCTAAGATGACAGGTTTTGTCTGCATTCAATGATCTAGGTGGTCATTGCTAAAGGTGGCAATTGCAAATACAATTGTTAGCTGTCAGTCAGGTTATTGCCATTGGAAAGATAAGATTGCTTATAAGGGTGGCACTTTTGTTAGTTGGATGCTTTCAAGTGATTTCATATATCAGGAGCATTGGCCCAACCCAGTATTGAAAGGAGCAAGATGGTTCTCACAGCCCTGCCACTCCGCCTGGAGGCAAAGCAGAAAGAACTATGTAGATTAGTACTGTACTTAACTGCCAGGGGGCAGTGCAGAGTTGGAGTTTAGTTGCAACCAGCAGCAGCTGGTAAGCCATGAAAGGGAGAGGAAGTATTTGACTTTGGCCTTACCATCGATTGGATAGTCCAAGAGTCTGTCTGCATTTCTGGGGAGAGATTGGTTGCTACATGTGCTTATTTTCTCCCATGCAGGCAGCATGAGCAGTCTGGATTATATTGCTAAAGCCCGGACCACATTTGCTTAGCTACTCTTTGCTATCAGCACCATTCCTAGGTAGAAACCATCAACTCTGAGACCAACTCCTGGCCATTTATGGCTATTGCACCGATACTTGTGTACCTGCCATCGAGAACTTTATTTACTACTGCAATTTACTATGTATGAGGGTCGAACTGCGTTTTCTCCATTCAAAAAACCACTGCCAGCCAGTGAGTAGTTAAAAGGATTTTCATGCCATCAGACTCTGCAACGCAGCTGTGGGATATCATACGGAATACTGGATCGATGATGATGCAATATGATAAGACTGCTGTGCCCGGAAATGCCGTGAGACATCGGGATTGATGAATTGAATTCAAAATTGGATGGGCTCGTCCGGGATTTGAACCCGGGACCTCTCGCACCCAAAGCGAGAATCATACCCCTAGACCAACGAGCCACTGACATGAAGCAGACACATGATAGAGGGTTTGATCAATATCACCTGTAGTTTTAGATTTCAGTGGCAGTGGTGCTTCAAATGGGAACTTTTGCATTCCCGACACATCTCATTAAAGGCAGAGGGAGCAAAGCTAAGATGACAGGTTTTGTCTGCATTCAATGATCTAGGTGGTCATTGCTAAAGGTGGCAATTGCAAATACAATTGTTAGCTGTCAGTCAGGTTATTGCCTTTGGAAAGATAAGATTGCTTATAAGGGTGGCACTTTTGTTAGTTGGATGCTTTCAAGTGATTTTCATATATCAGGAGCATTGGCCCAACCCAGTATTGAAAGGAGCAAGATGGTTCTCACAGCCCTGCCACTCCGCCTGGAGGCAAAGCAGAAAGAACTATATAGATTAGTACTGTACTTAACTGCCAGGGGGCAGTGCAGAGTTGGAGTTTAGTTGCAACCAGCAGCAGCTGGTAAGCCATGAAAGGGAGAGGAAGTATTTGACTTTGGCCTTACCATCGATTGGATAGTCCAAGAGTCTGTCTGCATTTCTGGGGAGATATTGGTTGCTACATGTGCTTATTTTCTCCCATGCAGGCAGCATGAGCAGTCTGGATTATATTGCTAAAGCCCTGACCACATTTGCTTAGCTACTCTTTGCTATCAGCACCATTCCTAGGTAGAAACCATCAACTCTGAGACCAACTCCTGGCCATTTATGGCTAGTAGGGAACTTTAGCAAACCCGACGTAGCTCATTAAACGCAGACGTATCCTATCCTTTCAGCACTGCTACGTCTGCGTTTAAGGAGCTTTTACGTGGTTGCTAAAGGTCCCTAATGCACCGATACTTGTGTACCTGCCATCGAGAACTTTATTTACTACTGCAATTTACTATGTATGAGGGTCGAACTGATCAGGACAACTGCGTTTTCTCCATTCAAAAAACCACTGCCAGCCAGTGAGTAGTTAAAAGGTTTTTCATGCCATCAGACTCTGCAACGCAGCTGTGGGATATCATACGGAATACTGGATTGATGATGATGCAATATGATAAGACTGCTGTGCCCGGAAATGCCGTGAGACATCGGGATTGATGAATTGAATTCAAAATTGGATGGGCTCGTCCGGGATTTGAACCCGGGACCTCTCGCACCCAAAGCGAGAATCATACCCCTAGACCAACGAGCCACTGACATGAAGCAGACACATGATAGAGGGTTTGATCAATATCACCTGTAGTTTTAGATTTCAGTGGCAGTGGTGCTTCAAATGGGAACTTTTGCATTCCCGACACATCTCATTAAAGGCAGAGGGAGCAAAGCTAAGATGACAGGTTTTGTCTGCATTCAATGATCTAGGTGGTCATTGCTAAAGGTGGCAATTGCAAATACAATTGTTAGCTGTCAGTCAGGTTATTGCCATTGGAAAGATAAGATTGCTTATAAGGGTGGCACTTTTGTTAGTTGGATGCTTTCAAGTGATTTTCATATATCAGGAGCATTGGCCCAACCCAGTATTGAAAGGAGCAAGATGGTTCTCACAGCCCTGCCACTCCGCCTGGAGGCAAAGCAGAAAGAACTATGTAGATTAGTACTGTACTTAACTGCCAGGGGGCAGTGCAGAGTTGGAGTTTAGTTGCAACCAGCAGCAGCTGGTAAGCCATGAAAGGGAGAGGAAGTATTTGACTTTGGCCTTACCATCGATTGGATAGTCCAAGAGTCTGTCTGCATTTCTGGGGAGAGATTGGTTGCTACATGTGCTTATTTTCTCCCATGCAGGCAGCATGAGCAGTCTGGATTATATTGCTAAAGCCCTGACCACATTTGCTTAGCTACTCTTTGCTATCAGCACCATTCCTAGGTAGAAACCATCAACTCTGAGACCAACTCCTGGCCATTTATGACTATTGCACCGATACTTGTGTACGTGCCATCGAGAACTTTATTTACTACTGCAATTTACTATGTATGAGGGTCGAACTGATCAGGACAACTGTGTTTTCTCCATTCAAAAAACCACTGCCAGCCAGTGAGTAGTTAAAAGGATTTTCATGCCATTAGACTCTGCAACGCAGCTGTGGGATATCATACGGAATACTGGATTGATGATGATGCAATATGATAAGACTGCTGTGCCCGGAAATGCCGTGAGACATCGGGATTGATGAATTGAATTCAAAATTGGATGGGCTCGTCCGGGATATGAACCCGGGACCTCTCGCACCCAAAGCGAGAATCATACCCCTAGACCAACGAGCCACTGACATGAAGCAGACACATGATAGAGGGTTTGATCAATATCACCTGTAGTTTTAGATTTCAGTGGCAGTGGTGCTTCAAATGGGAACTTTTGCATTCCCGACACATCTCATTAAAGGCAGAGGGAGCAAAGCTAAGATGACAGGTTTTGTCTGCATTCAATGATCTAGGTGGTCATTGCTAAAGGTGGCAATTGCAAATACAATTGTTAGCTGTCAGTCAGGTTATTGCCATTGGAAAGATAAGATTGCTTATAAGGGTGGCACTTTTGTTAGTTGGATGCTTTCAAGTGATTTTCATATATCAGGAGCATTGGCCCAACCCAGTATTGAAAGGAGCAAGATGGTTCTCACAGCCCTGCCACTCCGCCTGGAGGCAAAGCAGAAAGAAATATGTAGATTAGTACTGTACTTAACTGCCAGGGGGCAGTGCAGAGTTGGAGTTTAGTTGCAACCAGCACCAGCTGGTAAGCCATGAAAGGGAGAGGAAGTATTTGACTTTGGCCTTACCATCGATTGGATAGTCCAAGAGTCTGTCTGCATTTCTGGGGAGAGATTGGTTGCTACATGTGCTTATTTTCTCCCATGCAGGCAGCATGAGCAGTCTGGATTATATTGCTAAAGCCCTGACCACATTTGCTTAGCTACTCTTTGCTATCAGCACCATTCCTAGGTAGAAACCATCAACTCTGAGACCAACTCCTGGCCATTTATGGCTAATGCACCGATACTTGTGTACCTGCCATCGAGAACTTTATTTACTACTGCAATTTACTATGTATGAGGGTCGAACTGATCAGGACAACTGCGTTTTCTCCATTCAAAAAACCACTGCCAGCCAGTGAGTAGTTAAAAAGTTTTTCATGCCATCAGACTCTGCAACGCAGCTGTGGGATATCATACGGAATACTGGATTGATGATGATGCAATATGATAAGACTGCTGTGCCCGGAAATGCCGTGAGACATCGGGATTGATGAATTGAATTCAAAATTGGATGGGCTCGTCCGGGATTTGAACCCGGGACCTCTCGCACCCAAAGCGAGAATCATACCCCTAGACCAACGAGCCACTGACATGAAGCAGACACATGATAGAGGGTTTGATCAATATCACCTGTAGTTTTAGATTTCAGTGGCAGTGGTGCTTCAAATGGGAACTTTTGCATTCCCGACACATCTCATTAAAGGCAGAGGGAGCAAAGCTAAGATGACAGGTTTTGTCTGCATTCAATGATCTAGGTGGTCATTGCTAAAGGTGGCAATTGCAAATACAATTGTTAGCTGTCAGTCAGGTTATTGCCATTGGAAAGATAAGATTGCTTATAAGGGTGGCACTTTTGTTAGTTGGATGCTTTCAAGTGATTTTCATATATCAGGAGCATTGGCCCAACCCAGTATTGAAAGGAGCAAGATGGTTCTCACAGCCCTGCCACTCCGCCTGGAGGCAAAGCAGAAAGAACTATGTAGATTAGTACTGTACTTAACTGCCAGGGGGCAGTGCAGAGTTGGAGTTTAGTTGCAACCAGCAGCAGCTGGTAAGCTATGAAAGGGAGAGGAAGTAGGGACCTTTAGCAAACCCGACGTAGCTCATTAAACGCAGACGTAGTAGTGCTCAAGGGATAGGCTACGTCTACGTTTATTGAGCTTTTACGTGGTTGCTAAAGGTCCCTAGTATTTGACTTTGGCCTTACCATCGATTGGATAGTCCAAGAGTCTGTCTGCATTTCTGGGGACAGATTGGTTGCTACATGTGCTTATTTTCTCCCATGCAGGCAGCATGAGCAGTCTGGATTATATTGCTAAAGCCCTGACCACATTTGCTTAGCTACTCTTTGCTATCAGCTCCATTCCTAGGTAGAAACCATCAACTCTGAGACCAACTCCTGGCCATTTATGGCTATTGCACCGATACTTGTGTACCTGCCATCGAGAACTTTATTTACTACTGCAATTTACTATGTATGAGGGTCGAACTGATCAGGACAACTGCGTTTTCTCCATTCAAAAAACCACTGCCAGCCAGTGAGTAGTTAAAAGGTTTTTCATGCCATTAGACTCTGCAACGCAGCTGTGGGATATCATACGGAATACTGGATTGATGATGATGCAATATGATAAGACTGCTGTGCCCGGAAATGCTGTGAGACATCAGGATTGATGAATTGAATTCAAAATTGGATGGGCTCGTCCGGGATATGAACCCGGGACCTCTCGCACCCAAAGCGAGAATCATACCCCTAGACCAACGAGCCACTGACATGAAGCAGACACATGATAGAGGGTTTGATCAATATCACCTGTAGTTTTAGATTTCAGTGGCAGTGGTGCTTCAAATGGGAACTTTTGCATTCCCGACACATCTCATTAAAGGCAGAGGGAGCAAAGCTAAGATGACAGGTTTTGTCTGCATTCAATGATCTAGGTGGTCATTGCTAAAGGTGGCAATTGCAAATACAATTGTTAGCTGTCAGTCAGGTTATTGCCATTGGAAAGATAAGATTGCTTATAAGGGTGGCACTTTTGTTAGTTGGATGCTTTCAAGTGATTTTCATATATCAGGAGCATTGGCCCAACCCAGTATTGAAAGGAGCAAGATGGTTCTCACAGCCCTGCCACTCCGCCTGGAGGCAAAGCAGAAAGAAATATGTAGATTAGTACTGTACTTAACTGCCAGGGGGCAGTGCAGAGTTGGAGTTTAGTTGCAACCAGCACCAGCTGGTAAGCCATGAAAGGGAGAGGAAGTATTTGACTTTGGCCTTACCATCGATTGGATAGTCCAAGAGTCTGTCTGCATTTCTGGGGAGATATTGGTTGCTACATGTGCTTATTTTCTCCCATGCAGGCAGCATGAGCAGTCTGGATTATATTGCTAAAGCCCTGACCACATTTGCTTAGCTACTCTTTGCTATCAGCACCATTCCTAGGTAGAAACCATCAACTCTGAGACCAACTCCTGGCCATTTATGGCTATTGCACCGATACTTGTGTACCTGCCATCGAGAACTTTATTTACTACTGCAATTTACTATGTATGAGGGTCGAACTGATAAGGACAACTGCGTTTTCTCCATTCAAAAAACCACTGCCAGCCAGTGAGTAGTTAAAAGGTTTTTCATGCCATCAGACTCTGCAACGCAGCTGTGGGATATCATACGGAATACTGGATTGATGATGATGCAATATGATAAGACTGCTGTGCCCGGAAATGCCGTGAGACATCGGGATTGATGAATTGAATTCAAAATTGGATGGGCTCGTCCGGGATTTGAACCCGGGACCTCTCGCACCCAAAGCGAGAATCATACCCCTAGACCAACGAGCCACTGACACGAAGCAGACACATGATAGAGGGTTTGATCAATATCACCTGTAGTTTTAGATTTCAGTGGCAGTGGTGCTTCAAATGGGAACTTTTGCATTCCCGACACATCTCATTAAAGGCAGAGGGAGCAAAGCTAAGATGACAGGTTTTGTCTGCATTCAATGATCTAGGTGGTCATTGCTAAAGGTGGCAATTGCAAATACAATTGTTAGCTGTCAGTCAGGTTATTGCCATTGGAAAGATAAGATTGCTTATAAGGGTGGCACTTTTGTTAGTTGGATGCTTTCAAGTGATTTTCATATATCAGGAGCATTGGCCCAACCCAGTATTGAAAGGAGCAAGATGGTTCTCACAGCCCTGCCACTCCGCCTGGAGGCAAAGCAGAAAGAACTATGTAGATTAGTACTGTACTTAACTGCCAGGGGGCAGTGCAGAGTTGGAGTTTAGTTGCAACCAGCAGCAGCTGGTAAGCCATGAAAGGGAGAGGAAGTATTTGACTTTGGCCTTACCATCGATTGGATAGTCCAAGAGTCTGTCTGCATTTCTGGGGAGAGATTGGTTGCTACATGTGCTTATTTTCTTCCATGCAGGCAGCATGAGCAGTCTGGATTATATTGCTAAAGCCCTGACCACATTTGCTTAGCTACTCTTTGCTATCAGCACCATTCCTAGGTAGAAACCATCAACTCTGAGACCAACTCCTGGCCATTTATGGCTATTGCACCGATACTTGTGTACCTGCCATCGAGAACTTTATTTACTACTGCAATTTACTATGTATGAGGGTCGAACTGCGTTTTCTCCATTCAAAAAACCACTGCCAGCCAGTGAGTAGTTAAAAGGATTTTCATGCCATCAGACTCTGCAACGCAGCTGTGGGATATCATACGGAATACTGGATTGATGATGATGCAATATGATAAGACTGCTGTGCCCGGAAATGCCGTGAGACATCGGGATTGATGAATTGAATTCAAAATTGGATGGGCTCGTCCGGGATTTGAACCCGGGACCTCTCGCACCCAAAGCGAGAATCATACCCCTAGACCAACGAGCCACTGACACGAAGCAGACACATGATAGAGGGTTTGATCAATATCACCTGTAGTTTTAGATTTCAGTGGCAGTGGTGCTTCAAATGGGAACTTTTGCATTCCCGACACATCTCATTAAAGGCAGAGGGAGCAAAGCTAAGATGACAGGTTTTGTCTGCATTCAATGATCTAGGTGGTCATTGCTAAAGGTGGCAATTGCAAATACAATTGTTAGCTGTCAGTCAGGTTATTGCCATTGGAAAGATAAGATTGCTTATAAGGGTGGCACTTTTGTTAGTTGGATGCTTTCAAGTGATTTTCATATATCAGGAGCATTGGCCCAACCCAGTATTGAAAGGAGCAAGATGGTTCTCACAGCCCTGCCACTCCGCCTGGAGGCAAAGCAGAAAGAACTATGTAGATTAGTACTGTACTTAACTGCCAGGGGGCAGTGCAGAGTTGGAGTTTAGTTGCAACCAGCAGCAGCTGGTAAGCCATGAAAGGGAGAGGAAGTATTTGACTTTGGCCTTACCATCGATTGGATAGTCCAAGAGTCTGTCTGCATTTCTGGGGAGAGATTGGTTGCTACATGTGCTTATTTTCTCCCATGCAGGCAGCATGAGCAGTCTGGATTATATTGCTAAAGCCCTGACCACATTTGCTAAGCTACTCTTTGCTATCAGCACCATTCCTAGGTAGAAACCATCAACTCTGAGACCAACTCCTGGCCATTTATGACTATTGCACCGATACTTGTGTACCTGCCATCGAGAACTTTATTTACTACTGCAATTTACTATGTATGAGGGTCGAACTGCGTTTTCTCCATTCAAAAAACCACTGCCAGCCAGTGAGTAGTTAAAAGGATTTTCATGCCATCAGACTCTGCAACGCAGCTGTGGGATATCATACGGAATACTGGATTGATGATGATGCAATATGATAAGACTGCTGTGCCCGGAAATGCCGTGAGACATCGGGATTGATGAATTGAATTCAAAATTGGATGGGCTCGTCCGGGATTTGAACCCGGGACCTCTCGCACCCAAAGCGAGAATCATACCCCTAGACCAACGAGCCACTGACATGAAGCAGACACATGATAGAGGGTTTGATCAATATCACCTGTAGTTTTAGATTTCAGTGGCAGTGGTGCTTCAAATGGGAACTTTTGCATTCCCGACACATCTCATTAAAGGCAGAGGATGCAAAGCTAAGATGACAGGTTTTGTCTGCATTCAATGATCTAGGTGGTCATTGCTAAAGGTGGCAATTGCAAATACAATTGTTAGCTGTCAGTCAGGTTATTGCCTTTGGAAAGATAAGATTGCTTATAAGGGTGGCACTTTTGTTAGTTGGATGCTTTCAAGTGATTTTCATATATCAGGAGCATTGGCCCAACCCAGTATTGAAAGGAGCAAGATGGTTCTCACAGCCCTGCCACTCCGCCTGGAGGCAAAGCAGAAAGAACTATATAGATTAGTACTGTACTTAACTGCCAGGGGGCAGTGCAGAGTTGGAGTTTAGTTGCAACCAGCACCAGCTGGTAAGCCATGAAAGGGAGAGGAAGTATTTGACTTTGGCCTTACCATCGATTGGATAGTCCAAGAGTCTGTCTGCATTTCTGGGGAGATATTGGTTGCTACATGTGCTTATTTTCTTCCATGCAGGCAGCATGAGCAGTCTGGATTATATTGCTAAAGCCCTGACCACATTTGCTTAGCTACTCTTTGCTATCAGCACCATTCCTAGGTAGAAACCATCAACTCTGAGACCAACTCCTGGCCATTTATGGCTATTGCACCGATACTTGTGCACCTGCCATCGAGAACTTTATTTACTACTGCAATTTACTATGTATGAGGGTCGAACTGATCAGGACAACTGCGTTTTCTCCATTCAAAAAACCACTGCCAGCCAGTGAGTAGTTAAAAGGTTTTTCATGCCATCAGACTCTGCAACGCAGCTGTGGGATATCATACGGAATACTGGATTGATGATGATGCAATATGATAAGACTGCTGTGCCCGGAAATGCCGTGAGACATCGGGATTGATGAATTGAATTCAAAATTGGATGGGCTCGTCCGGGATTTGAACCCGGGACCTCTCGCACCCAAAGCGAGAATCATACCCCTAGACCAACGAGCCACTGACACGAAGCAGACACATGATAGAGGGTTTGATCAATATCACCTGTAGTTTTAGATTTCAGTGGCAGTGGTGCTTCAAATGGGAACTTTTGCATTCCCGACACATCTCATTAAAGGCAGAGGGAGCAAAGCTAAGATGACAGGTTTTGTCTGCATTCAATGATCTAGGTGGTCATTGCTAAAGGTGGCAATTGCAAATACAATTGTTAGCTGTCAGTCAGGTTATTGCCATTGGAAAGATAAGATTGCTTATAAGGGTGGCACTTTTGTTAGTTGGATGCTTTCAAGTGATTTTCATATATCAGGAGCATTGGCCCAACCCAGTATTGAAAGGAGCAAGATGGTTCTCACAGCCCTGCCACTCCGCCTGGAGGCAAAGCAGAAAGAAATATGTAGATTTGTACTGTACTTAACTGCCAGGGGGCAGTGCAGAGTTGGAGTTTAGTTGCAACCAGCAGCAGCTGGTAAGCCATGAAAGGGAGAGGAAGTAGTTGACTTTGGCCTTACCATCGATTGGATAGTCCAAGAGTCTGTCTGCATTTCTGGAGAGATATTGGTTGCTACATGTGCTTATTTTCTCCCATGCAGGCAGCATGAGCCGTCTGGATTATATTGCTAAAGCCCTGACCACATTTGCTTAGCTACTCTTTGCTATCAGCACCATTCCTAGGTAGAAACCATCAACTCTGAGACCAACTCCTGGCCATTTATGGCTATTGCACCGATACTTGTGTACCTGCCATCGAGAACTTTATTTACTACTGCAATTTACTATGTATGAGGGTCGAACTGATCAGGACAACTGCGTTTTCTCCATTCAAAAAACCACTGCCAGCCAGTGAGTAGTTAAAAAGTTTTTCATGCCATCAGACTCTGCAACGCAGCTGTGGGATATCATACGGAATACTGGATTGATGATGATGCAATATGATAAGACTGCTGTGCCCGGAAATGCCGTGAGACATCGGGATTGATGAATTGAATTCAAAATTGGATGGGCTCGTCCGGGATTTGAACCCGGGACCTCTCGCACCCAAAGCGAGAATCATACCCCTAGACCAACGAGCCACTGACATGAAGCAGACACATGATAGAGGGTTTGATCAATATCACCTGTAGTTTTAGATTTCAGTGGCAGTGGTGCTTCAAATGGGAACTTTTGCATTCCCGACACATCTCATTAAAGGCAGAGGGAGCAAAGCTAAGATGACAGGTTTTGTCTGCATTCAATGATCTAGGTGGTCATTGCTAAAGGTGGCAATTGCAAATACAATTGTTAGCTGTCAGTCAGGTTATTGCCAATGGAAAGATAAGATTGCTTATAAGGGTGGCACTTTTGTTAGTTGGATGCTTTCAAGTGATTTTCATATATCAGGAGCATTGGCCCAACCCAGTATTGAAAGGAGCAAGATGGTTCTCACAGCCCTGCCACTCCGCCTGGAGGCAAAGCAGAAAGAACTATGTAGATTAGTACTGTACTTAACTGCCAGGGGGCAGTGCAGAGTTGGAGTTTAGTTGCAACCAGCAGCAGCTGGTAAGCCATGAAAGGGAGAGGAAGTATTTGACTTTGGCCTTACCATCGATTGGATAGTCCAAGAGTCTGTCTGCATTTCTGGGGAGAGATTGGTTGCTACATGTGCTTATTTTCTCCCATGCAGGCAGCATGAGCAGTCTGGATTATATTGCTAAAGCCCTGACCACATTTGCTTAGCTACTCTTTGCTATCAGCACCATTCCTAGGTAGAAACCATCAACTCTGAGACCAACTCCTGGCCATTTATGGCTATTGCACCGATACTTGTGTACCTGCCATCGAGAACTTTATTTACTACTGCAATTTACTATGTATGAGGGTCGAACTGCGTTTTCTCCATTCAAAAAACCACTGCCAGCCAGTGAATAGTTAAAAGGATTTTCATGCCATCAGACTCTGCAACGCAGCTGTGGGATATCATACGGAATACTGGATTGATGATGATGCAATAGGGACCTTTAGCAACCACGTAAAAGCTCATTAAACGCAGACGTAGCAGTGCTGAAAGGATAGGATACGTCTGCGTTTAATGAGCTACGTCGGGTTTGCTAAAGGTCCCTATTATGATAAGACTGCTGTGCCCGGAAATGCCGTGAGACATCGGGATTGATGAATTGAATTCAAAATTGGATGGGCTCGTCCGGGATTTGAACCCGGGACCTCTCGCACCCAAAGCGAGAATCATACCCCTAGACCAACGAGCCACTGACACGAAGCAGACACATGATAGAGGGTTTGATCAATATCACCTGTAGTTTTAGATTTCAGTGGCAGTGGTGCTTCAAATGGGAACTTTTGCATTCCCGACACATCTCATTAAAGGCAGAGGGAGCAAAGCTAAGATGACAGGTTTTGTCTGCATTCAATGATCTAGGTGGTCATTGCTAAAGGTGGCAATTGCAAATACAATTGTTAGCTGTCAGTCAGGTTATTGCCAATGGAAAGATAAGATTGCTTATAAGGGTGGCACTTTTGTTAGTTGGATGCTTTCAAGTGATTTTCATATATCAGGAGCATTGGCCCAACCCAGTATTGAAAGGAGCAAGATGGTTCTCACAGCCCTGCCACTCCGCCTGGAGGCAAAGCAGAAAGAACTATGTAGATTAGTACTGTACTTAACTGCCAGGGGGCAGTGCAGAGTTGGAGTTTAGTTGCAACCAGCAGCAGCTGGTAAGCCATGAAAGGGAGAGGAAGTATTTGACTTTGGCCTTACCATCGATTGGATAGTCCAAGAGTCTGTCTGCATTTCTGGGGAGAGATTGGTTGCTACATGTGCTTATTTTCTCCCATGCAGGCAGCATGAGCAGTCTGGATTATATTGCTAAAGCCCTGACCACATTTGCTTAGCTACTCTTTGCTATCAGCACCATTCCTAGGTAGAAACCATCAACTCTGAGACCAACTCCTGGCCATTTATGGCTATTGCACCGATACTTGTGTACCTGCCATCGAGAACTTTATTTACTACTGCAATTTACTATGTATGAGGGTCGAACTGCGTTTTCTCCATTCAAAAAACCACTGCCAGCCAGTGAGTAGTTAAAAGGATTTTCATGCCATCAGACTCTGCAACGCAGCTGTGGGATATCATACGGAATACTGGATTGATGATGATGCAATATGATAAGACTGCTGTGCCCGGAAATGCCGTGAGACATCGGGATTGATGAATTGAATTCAAAATTGGATGGGCTCGTCCGGGATTTGAACCCGGGACCTCTCGCACCCAAAGCGAGAATCATACCCCTAGACCAACGAGCCACTGACATGAAGCAGACACATGATAGAGGGTTTGATCAATATCACCTGTAGTTTTAGATTTCAGTGGCAGTGGTGCTTCAAATGGGAACTTTTGCATTCCCGACACATCTCATTAAAGGCAGAGGGAGCAAAGCTAAGATGACAGGTTTTGTCTGCATTCAATGATCTAGGTGGTCATTGCTAAAGGTGGCAATTGCAAATACAATTGTTAGCTGTCAGTCAGGTTATTGCCAATGGAAAGATAAGATTGCTTATAAGGGTGGCACTTTTGTTAGTTGGATGCTTTCAAGTGATTTTCATATATCAGGAGCATTGGCCCAACCCAGTATTGAAAGGAGCAAGATGGTTCTCACAGCCCTGCCACTCCGCCTGGAGGCAAAGCAGAAAGAACTATGTAGATTAGTACTGTACTTAACTGCCAGGGGGCAGTGCAGAGTTGGAGTTTAGTTGCAACCAGCAGCAGCTGGTAAGCCATGAAAGGGAGAGGAAGTATTTGACTTTGGCCTTACCATCGATTGGATAGTCCAAGAGTCTGTCTGCATTTCTGGGGAGAGATTGGTTGCTACATGTGCTTATTTTCTCCCATGCAGGCAGCATGAGCAGTCTGGATTATATTGCTAAAGCCCTGACCACATTTGCTTAGCTACTCTTTGCTATCAGCACCATTCCTAGGTAGAAACCATCAACTCTGAGACCAACTCCTGGCCATTTATGGCTATTGCACCGATACTTGTGTACCTGCCATCGAGAACTTTATTTACTACTGCAATTTACTATGTATGAGGGTCGAACTGCGTTTTCTCCATTCAAAAAACCACTGCCAGCCAGTGAATAGTTAAAAGGATTTTCATGCCATCAGACTCTGCAACGCAGCTGTGGGATATCATACGGAATACTGGATTGATGATGATGCAATATGATAAGACTGCTGTGCCCGGAAATGCCGTGAGACATCGGGATTGATGAATTGAATTCAAAATTGGATGGGCTTGTCCGGGATTTGAACCCGGGACCTCTCGCACCCAAAGCGAGAATCATACCCCTAGACCAACGAGCCACTGATACGAAGCAGACACATGATAGAGGGTTTGATCAATATCACCTGTAGTTTTAGATTGCAGTGGCAGTGGTGCTTCAAATGGGAACTTTTGCATTCCCGACACATCTCATTAAAGGCAGAGGGAGCAAAGCTAAGAAGACAGGTTTTGTCTGCATTCAATGATCTAGGTGGTCATTGCTAAAGGTGGCAATTGCAAATACAATTGTTAGCTGTCAGTCAGGTTATTGCCATTGGAAAGATAAGATTGCTTATAAGGGTGGCACTTTTGTTAGTTGGATGCTTTCAAGTGATTTTCATATATCAGGAGCATTGGCCCAACCCAGTATTGAAAGGAGCAAGATGGTTCTCACAGCCCTGCCACTCCGCCTGGAGGCAAAGCAGAAAGAACTATGTAGATTAGTACTGTACTTAACTGCCAGGGGGCAGTGCAGAGTTGGAGTTTAGTTGCAACCAGCAGCAGCTGGTAAGCCATGAAAGGGAGAGGAAGTATTTGACTTTGGCCTTACCATCGATTGGATAGTCCAAGAGTCTGTCTGCATTTCTGGGGAGAGATTGGTTGCTACATGTGCTTATTTTCTCCCATGCAGGCAGCATGAGCAGTCTGGATTATATTGCTAAAGCCCTGGCCACATTTGCTTAGCTACTCTTTGCTATCAGCACCATTCCTAGGTAGAAACCATCAACTCTGAGACCAACTCCTGGCCATTTATGGCTATTGCACCGATACTTGTGTACCTGCCATCGAGAACTTTATTTACTACTGCAATTTACTATGTATGAGGGTCGAACTGATCAGGACAACTGCGTTTTCTCCATTCAAAAAACCACTGCCAGCCAGTGAGTAGTTAAAAGGATTTTCATGCCATTAGACTCTGCAACGCAGCTGTGGGATATCATACGGAATACTGGATTGATGATGATGCAATATGATAAGACTGCTGTGCCCGGAAATGCCGTGAGACATCGGGATTGATGAATTGAATTCAAAATTGGATGGGCTCGTCCGGGATATGAACCCGGGACCTCTCGCACCCAAAGAGAGAATCATACCCCTAGACCAACGAGCCACTGACATGAAGCAGACACATGATAGAGGGTTTGATCAATATCACCTGTAGTTTTAGATTTCAGTGGCAGTGGTGCTTCAAATGGGAACTTTTGCATTCCCGACACATCTCATTAAAGGCAGAGGGAGCAAAGCTAAGATGACAGGTTTTGTCTGCATTCAATGATCTAGGTGGTCATTGCTAAAGGTGGCAATTGCAAATACAATTGTTAGCTGTCAGTCAGGTTATTGCCATTGGAAAGATAAGATTGCTTATAAGGGTGGCACTTTTGTTAGTTGGATGCTTTCAAGTGATTTTCATATATCAGGAGCATTGGCCCAACCCAGTATTGAAAGGAGCAAGATGGTTCTCACAGCCCTGCCACTCCGCCTGGAGGCAAAGCAGAAAGAAATATGTAGATTAGTACTGTACTTAACTGCCAGGGGGCAGTGCAGAGTTGGAGTTTAGTTGCAACCAGCACCAGCTGGTAAGCCATGAAAGGGAGAGGAAGTATTTGACTTTGGCCTTACCATCGATTGGATAGTCCAAGAGTCTGTCTGCATTTCTGGGGAGAGATTGGTTGCTACATGTGCTTATTTTCTCCCATGCAGGCAGCATGAGCAGTCTGGATTATATTGCTAAAGCCCTGACCACATTTGCTTAGCTACTCTTTGCTATCAGCACCATTCCTAGGTAGAAACCATCAACTCTGAGACCAACTCCTGGCCATTTATGGCTAATGCACCGATACTTGTGTACCTGCCATCGAGAACTTTATTTACTACTGCAATTTACTATGTATGAGGGTCGAACTGATCAGGACAACTGCGTTTTCTCCATTCAAAAAACCACTGCCAGCCAGTGAGTAGTTAAAAAGTTTTTCATGCCATCAGACTCTGCAACGCAGCTGTGGGATATCATACGGAATACTGGATTGATGATGATGCAATATGATAAGACTGCTGTGCCCGGAAATGCCGTGAGACATCGGGATTGATGAATTGAATTCAAAATTGGATGGGCTCGTCCGGGATTTGAACCCGGGACCTCTCGCACCCAAAGCGAGAATCATACCCCTAGACCAACGAGCCACTGACATGAAGCAGACACATGATAGAGGGTTTGATCAATATCACCTGTAGTTTTAGATTTCAGTGGCAGTGGTGCTTCAAATGGGAACTTTTGCATTCCCGACACATCTCATTAAAGGCAGAGGGAGCAAAGCTAAGATGACAGGTTTTGTCTGCATTCAATGATCTAGGTGGTCATTGCTAAAGGTGGCAATTGCAAATACAATTGTTAGCTGTCAGTCAGGTTATTGCCATTGGAAAGATAAGATTGCTTATAAGGGTGGCACTTTTGTTAGTTGGATGCTTTCAAGTGATTTTCATATATCAGGAGCATTGGCCCAACCCAGTATTGAAAGGAGCAAGATGGTTCTCACAGCCCTGCCACTCCGCCTGGAGGCAAAGCAGAAAGAACTATGTAGATTAGTACTGTACTTAACTGCCAGGGGGCAGTGCAGAGTTGGAGTTTAGTTGCAACCAGCAGCAGCTGGTAAGCTATGAAAGGGAGAGGAAGTAGGGACCTTTAGCAAACCCGACGTAGCTCATTAAACGCAGACGTAGTAGTGCTCAAGGGATAGGCTACGTCTACGTTTATTGAGCTTTTACGTGGTTGCTAAAGGTCCCTAGTATTTGACTTTGGCCTTACCATCGATTGGATAGTCCAAGAGTCTGTCTGCATTTCTGGGGACAGATTGGTTGCTACATGTGCTTATTTTCTCCCATGCAGGCAGCATGAGCAGTCTGGATTATATTGCTAAAGCCCTGACCACATTTGCTTAGCTACTCTTTGCTATCAGCTCCATTCCTAGGTAGAAACCATCAACTCTGAGACCAACTCCTGGCCATTTATGGCTATTGCACCGATACTTGTGTACCTGCCATCGAGAACTTTATTTACTACTGCAATTTACTATGTATGAGGGTCGAACTGATCAGGACAACTGCGTTTTCTCCATTCAAAAAACCACTGCCAGCCAGTGAGTAGTTAAAAGGTTTTTCATGCCATTAGACTCTGCAACGCAGCTGTGGGATATCATACGGAATACTGGATTGATGATGATGCAATATGATAAGACTGCTGTGCCCGGAAATGCTGTGAGACATCAGGATTGATGAATTGAATTCAAAATTGGATGGGCTCGTCCGGGATATGAACCCGGGACCTCTCGCACCCAAAGCGAGAATCATACCCCTAGACCAACGAGCCACTGACATGAAGCAGACACATGATAGAGGGTTTGATCAATATCACCTGTAGTTTTAGATTTCAGTGGCAGTGGTGCTTCAAATGGGAACTTTTGCATTCCCGACACATCTCATTAAAGGCAGAGGGAGCAAAGCTAAGATGACAGGTTTTGTCTGCATTCAATGATCTAGGTGGTCATTGCTAAAGGTGGCAATTGCAAATACAATTGTTAGCTGTCAGTCAGGTTATTGCCATTGGAAAGATAAGATTGCTTATAAGGGTGGCACTTTTGTTAGTTGGATGCTTTCAAGTGATTTTCATATATCAGGAGCATTGGCCCAACCCAGTATTGAAAGGAGCAAGATGGTTCTCACAGCCCTGCCACTCCGCCTGGAGGCAAAGCAGAAAGAAATATGTAGATTAGTACTGTACTTAACTGCCAGGGGGCAGTGCAGAGTTGGAGTTTAGTTGCAACCAGCACCAGCTGGTAAGCCATGAAAGGGAGAGGAAGTATTTGACTTTGGCCTTACCATCGATTGGATAGTCCAAGAGTCTGTCTGCATTTCTGGGGAGATATTGGTTGCTACATGTGCTTATTTTCTCCCATGCAGGCAGCATGAGCAGTCTGGATTATATTGCTAAAGCCCTGACCACATTTGCTTAGCTACTCTTTGCTATCAGCACCATTCCTAGGTAGAAACCATCAACTCTGAGACCAACTCCTGGCCATTTATGGCTATTGCACCGATACTTGTGTACCTGCCATCGAGAACTTTATTTACTACTGCAATTTACTATGTATGAGGGTCGAACTGATAAGGACAACTGCGTTTTCTCCATTCAAAAAACCACTGCCAGCCAGTGAGTAGTTAAAAGGTTTTTCATGCCATCAGACTCTGCAACGCAGCTGTGGGATATCATACGGAATACTGGATTGATGATGATGCAATATGATAAGACTGCTGTGCCCGGAAATGCCGTGAGACATCGGGATTGATGAATTGAATTCAAAATTGGATGGGCTCGTCCGGGATTTGAACCCGGGACCTCTCGCACCCAAAGCGAGAATCATACCCCTAGACCAACGAGCCACTGACACGAAGCAGACACATGATAGAGGGTTTGATCAATATCACCTGTAGTTTTAGATTTCAGTGGCAGTGGTGCTTCAAATGGGAACTTTTGCATTCCCGACACATCTCATTAAAGGCAGAGGGAGCAAAGCTAAGATGACAGGTTTTGTCTGCATTCAATGATCTAGGTGGTCATTGCTAAAGGTGGCAATTGCAAATACAATTGTTAGCTGTCAGTCAGGTTATTGCCATTGGAAAGATAAGATTGCTTATAAGGGTGGCACTTTTGTTAGTTGGATGCTTTCAAGTGATTTTCATATATCAGGAGCATTGGCCCAACCCAGTATTGAAAGGAGCAAGATGGTTCTCACAGCCCTGCCACTCCGCCTGGAGGCAAAGCAGAAAGAACTATGTAGATTAGTACTGTACTTAACTGCCAGGGGGCAGTGCAGAGTTGGAGTTTAGTTGCAACCAGCAGCAGCTGGTAAGCTATGAAAGGGAGAGGAAGTAGGGACCTTTAGCAAACCCGACGTAGCTCATTAAACGCAGACGTAGTAGTGCTCAAGGGATAGGCTACGTCTACGTTTATTGAGCTTTTACGTGGTTGCTAAAGGTCCCTAGTATTTGACTTTGGCCTTACCATCGATTGGATAGTCCAAGAGTCTGTCTGCATTTCTGGGGACAGATTGGTTGCTACATGTGCTTATTTTCTCCCATGCAGGCAGCATGAGCAGTCTGGATTATATTGCTAAAGCCCTGACCACATTTGCTTAGCTACTCTTTGCTATCAGCTCCATTCCTAGGTAGAAACCATCAACTCTGAGACCAACTCCTGGCCATTTATGGCTATTGCACCGATACTTGTGTACCTGCCATCGAGAACTTTATTTACTACTGCAATTTACTATGTATGAGGGTCGAACTGATCAGGACAACTGCGTTTTCTCCATTCAAAAAACCACTGCCAGCCAGTGAGTAGTTAAAAGGTTTTTCATGCCATTAGACTCTGCAACGCAGCTGTGGGATATCATACGGAATACTGGATTGATGATGATGCAATATGATAAGACTGCTGTGCCCGGAAATGCTGTGAGACATCAGGATTGATGAATTGAATTCAAAATTGGATGGGCTCGTCCGGGATATGAACCCGGGACCTCTCGCACCCAAAGCGAGAATCATACCCCTAGACCAACGAGCCACTGACATGAAGCAGACACATGATAGAGGGTTTGATCAATATCACCTGTAGTTTTAGATTTCAGTGGCAGTGGTGCTTCAAATGGGAACTTTTGCATTCCCGACACATCTCATTAAAGGCAGAGGGAGCAAAGCTAAGATGACAGGTTTTGTCTGCATTCAATGATCTAGGTGGTCATTGCTAAAGGTGGCAATTGCAAATACAATTGTTAGCTGTCAGTCAGGTTATTGCCATTGGAAAGATAAGATTGCTTATAAGGGTGGCACTTTTGTTAGTTGGATGCTTTCAAGTGATTTTCATATATCAGGAGCATTGGCCCAACCCAGTATTGAAAGGAGCAAGATGGTTCTCACAGCCCTGCCACTCCGCCTGGAGGCAAAGCAGAAAGAAATATGTAGATTAGTACTGTACTTAACTGCCAGGGGGCAGTGCAGAGTTGGAGTTTAGTTGCAACCAGCACCAGCTGGTAAGCCATGAAAGGGAGAGGAAGTATTTGACTTTGGCCTTACCATCGATTGGATAGTCCAAGAGTCTGTCTGCATTTCTGGGGAGATATTGGTTGCTACATGTGCTTATTTTCTCCCATGCAGGCAGC
The DNA here is from genome assembly GCA_947462335.1 of Harmothoe impar. Lineage (NCBI taxonomy): Eukaryota > Metazoa > Annelida > Polychaeta > Phyllodocida > Polynoidae > Harmothoe > Harmothoe impar. Next base: position 33,611,981 of record OX381719.1, read on the forward strand.
ATGAGCAGTCTGGATTATATTGCTAAAGCCCTGACCACATTTGCTTAGCTACTCTTTGCTATCAGCACCATTCCTAGGTAGAAACCATCAACTCTGAGACCAACTCCTGGCCATTTATGGCTATTGCACCGATACTTGTGTACCTGCCATCGAGAACTTTATTTACTACTGCAATTTACTATGTATGAGGGTCGAACTGATAAGGACAACTGCGTTTTCTCCATTCAAAAAACCACTGCCAGCCAGTGAGTAGTTAAAAGGTTTTTCATGCCATCAGACTCTGCAACGCAGCTGTGGGATATCATACGGAATACTGGATTGATGATGATGCAATATGATAAGACTGCTGTGCCCGGAAATGCCGTGAGACATCGGGATTGATGAATTGAATTCAAAATTGGATGGGCTCGTCCGGGATTTGAACCCGGGACCTCTCGCACCCAAAGCGAGAATCATACCCCTAGACCAACGAGCCACTGACACGAAGCAGACACATGATAGAGGGTTTGATCAATATCACCTGTAGTTTTAGATTTCAGTGGCAGTGGTGCTTCAAATGGGAACTTTTGCATTCCCGACACATCTCATTAAAGGCAGAGGGAGCAAAGCTAAGATGACAGGTTTTGTCTGCATTCAATGATCTAGGTGGTCATTGCTAAAGGTGGCAATTGCAAATACAATTGTTAGCTGTCAGTCAGGTTATTGCCATTGGAAAGATAAGATTGCTTATAAGGGTGGCACTTTTGTTAGTTGGATGCTTTCAAGTGATTTTCATATATCAGGAGCATTGGCCCAACCCAGTATTGAAAGGAGCAAGATGGTTCTCACAGCCCTGCCACTCCGCCTGGAGGCAAAGCAGAAAGAACTATGTAGATTAGTACTGTACTTAACTGCCAGGGGGCAGTGCAGAGTTGGAGTTTAGTTGCAACCAGCAGCAGCTGGTAAGCCATGAAAGGGAGAGGAAGTATTTGACTTTGGCCTTACCATCGATTGGATAGTCCAAGAGTCTGTCTGCATTTCTGGGGAGAGATTGGTTGCTACATGTGCTTATTTTCTTCCATGCAGGCAGCATGAGCAGTCTGGATTATATTGCTAAAGCCCTGACCACATTTGCTTAGCTACTCTTTGCTATCAGCACCATTCCTAGGTAGAAACCATCAACTCTGAGACCAACTCCTGGCCATTTATGGCTATTGCACCGATACTTGTGTACCTGCCATCGAGAACTTTATTTACTACTGCAATTTACTATGTATGAGGGTCGAACTGCGTTTTCTCCATTCAAAAAACCACTGCCAGCCAGTGAGTAGTTAAAAGGATTTTCATGCCATCAGACTCTGCAACGCAGCTGTGGGATATCATACGGAATACTGGATTGATGATGATGCAATATGATAAGACTGCTGTGCCCGGAAATGCCGTGAGACATCGGGATTGATGAATTGAATTCAAAATTGGATGGGCTCGTCCGGGATTTGAACCCGGGACCTCTCGCACCCAAAGCGAGAATCATACCCCTAGACCAACGAGCCACTGACACGAAGCAGACACATGATAGAGGGTTTGATCAATATCACCTGTAGTTTTAGATTTCAGTGGCAGTGGTGCTTCAAATGGGAACTTTTGCATTCCCGACACATCTCATTAAAGGCAGAGGGAGCAAAGCTAAGATGACAGGTTTTGTCTGCATTCAATGATCTAGGTGGTCATTGCTAAAGGTGGCAATTGCAAATACAATTGTTAGCTGTCAGTCAGGTTATTGCCATTGGAAAGATAAGATTGCTTATAAGGGTGGCACTTTTGTTAGTTGGATGCTTTCAAGTGATTTTCATATATCAGGAGCATTGGCCCAACCCAGTATTGAAAGGAGCAAGATGGTTCTCACAGCCCTGCCACTCCGCCTGGAGGCAAAGCAGAAAGAACTATGTAGATTAGTACTGTACTTAACTGCCAGGGGGCAGTGCAGAGTTGGAGTTTAGTTGCAACCAGCAGCAGCTGGTAAGCCATGAAAGGGAGAGGAAGTATTTGACTTTGGCCTTACCATCGATTGGATAGTCCAAGAGTCTGTCTGCATTTCTGGGGAGAGATTGGTTGCTACATGTGCTTATTTTCTCCCATGCAGGCAGCATGAGCAGTCTGGATTATATTGCTAAAGCCCTGACCACATTTGCTAAGCTACTCTTTGCTATCAGCACCATTCCTAGGTAGAAACCATCAACTCTGAGACCAACTCCTGGCCATTTATGACTATTGCACCGATACTTGTGTACCTGCCATCGAGAACTTTATTTACTACTGCAATTTACTATGTATGAGGGTCGAACTGCGTTTTCTCCATTCAAAAAACCACTGCCAGCCAGTGAGTAGTTAAAAGGATTTTCATGCCATCAGACTCTGCAACGCAGCTGTGGGATATCATACGGAATACTGGATTGATGATGATGCAATATGATAAGACTGCTGTGCCCGGAAATGCCGTGAGACATCGGGATTGATGAATTGAATTCAAAATTGGATGGGCTCGTCCGGGATTTGAACCCGGGACCTCTCGCACCCAAAGCGAGAATCATACCCCTAGACCAACGAGCCACTGACATGAAGCAGACACATGATAGAGGGTTTGATCAATATCACCTGTAGTTTTAGATTTCAGTGGCAGTGGTGCTTCAAATGGGAACTTTTGCATTCCCGACACATCTCATTAAAGGCAGAGGATGCAAAGCTAAGATGACAGGTTTTGTCTGCATTCAATGATCTAGGTGGTCATTGCTAAAGGTGGCAATTGCAAATACAATTGTTAGCTGTCAGTCAGGTTATTGCCTTTGGAAAGATAAGATTGCTTATAAGGGTGGCACTTTTGTTAGTTGGATGCTTTCAAGTGATTTTCATATATCAGGAGCATTGGCCCAACCCAGTATTGAAAGGAGCAAGATGGTTCTCACAGCCCTGCCACTCCGCCTGGAGGCAAAGCAGAAAGAACTATATAGATTAGTACTGTACTTAACTGCCAGGGGGCAGTGCAGAGTTGGAGTTTAGTTGCAACCAGCACCAGCTGGTAAGCCATGAAAGGGAGAGGAAGTATTTGACTTTGGCCTTACCATCGATTGGATAGTCCAAGAGTCTGTCTGCATTTCTGGGGAGATATTGGTTGCTACATGTGCTTATTTTCTTCCATGCAGGCAGCATGAGCAGTCTGGATTATATTGCTAAAGCCCTGACCACATTTGCTTAGCTACTCTTTGCTATCAGCACCATTCCTAGGTAGAAACCATCAACTCTGAGACCAACTCCTGGCCATTTATGGCTATTGCACCGATACTTGTGCACCTGCCATCGAGAACTTTATTTACTACTGCAATTTACTATGTATGAGGGTCGAACTGATCAGGACAACTGCGTTTTCTCCATTCAAAAAACCACTGCCAGCCAGTGAGTAGTTAAAAGGTTTTTCATGCCATCAGACTCTGCAACGCAGCTGTGGGATATCATACGGAATACTGGATTGATGATGATGCAATATGATAAGACTGCTGTGCCCGGAAATGCCGTGAGACATCGGGATTGATGAATTGAATTCAAAATTGGATGGGCTCGTCCGGGATTTGAACCCGGGACCTCTCGCACCCAAAGCGAGAATCATACCCCTAGACCAACGAGCCACTGACACGAAGCAGACACATGATAGAGGGTTTGATCAATATCACCTGTAGTTTTAGATTTCAGTGGCAGTGGTGCTTCAAATGGGAACTTTTGCATTCCCGACACATCTCATTAAAGGCAGAGGGAGCAAAGCTAAGATGACAGGTTTTGTCTGCATTCAATGATCTAGGTGGTCATTGCTAAAGGTGGCAATTGCAAATACAATTGTTAGCTGTCAGTCAGGTTATTGCCATTGGAAAGATAAGATTGCTTATAAGGGTGGCACTTTTGTTAGTTGGATGCTTTCAAGTGATTTTCATATATCAGGAGCATTGGCCCAACCCAGTATTGAAAGGAGCAAGATGGTTCTCACAGCCCTGCCACTCCGCCTGGAGGCAAAGCAGAAAGAAATATGTAGATTTGTACTGTACTTAACTGCCAGGGGGCAGTGCAGAGTTGGAGTTTAGTTGCAACCAGCAGCAGCTGGTAAGCCATGAAAGGGAGAGGAAGTAGTTGACTTTGGCCTTACCATCGATTGGATAGTCCAAGAGTCTGTCTGCATTTCTGGAGAGATATTGGTTGCTACATGTGCTTATTTTCTCCCATGCAGGCAGCATGAGCCGTCTGGATTATATTGCTAAAGCCCTGACCACATTTGCTTAGCTACTCTTTGCTATCAGCACCATTCCTAGGTAGAAACCATCAACTCTGAGACCAACTCCTGGCCATTTATGGCTATTGCACCGATACTTGTGTACCTGCCATCGAGAACTTTATTTACTACTGCAATTTACTATGTATGAGGGTCGAACTGATCAGGACAACTGCGTTTTCTCCATTCAAAAAACCACTGCCAGCCAGTGAGTAGTTAAAAAGTTTTTCATGCCATCAGACTCTGCAACGCAGCTGTGGGATATCATACGGAATACTGGATTGATGATGATGCAATATGATAAGACTGCTGTGCCCGGAAATGCCGTGAGACATCGGGATTGATGAATTGAATTCAAAATTGGATGGGCTCGTCCGGGATTTGAACCCGGGACCTCTCGCACCCAAAGCGAGAATCATACCCCTAGACCAACGAGCCACTGACATGAAGCAGACACATGATAGAGGGTTTGATCAATATCACCTGTAGTTTTAGATTTCAGTGGCAGTGGTGCTTCAAATGGGAACTTTTGCATTCCCGACACATCTCATTAAAGGCAGAGGGAGCAAAGCTAAGATGACAGGTTTTGTCTGCATTCAATGATCTAGGTGGTCATTGCTAAAGGTGGCAATTGCAAATACAATTGTTAGCTGTCAGTCAGGTTATTGCCAATGGAAAGATAAGATTGCTTATAAGGGTGGCACTTTTGTTAGTTGGATGCTTTCAAGTGATTTTCATATATCAGGAGCATTGGCCCAACCCAGTATTGAAAGGAGCAAGATGGTTCTCACAGCCCTGCCACTCCGCCTGGAGGCAAAGCAGAAAGAACTATGTAGATTAGTACTGTACTTAACTGCCAGGGGGCAGTGCAGAGTTGGAGTTTAGTTGCAACCAGCAGCAGCTGGTAAGCCATGAAAGGGAGAGGAAGTATTTGACTTTGGCCTTACCATCGATTGGATAGTCCAAGAGTCTGTCTGCATTTCTGGGGAGAGATTGGTTGCTACATGTGCTTATTTTCTCCCATGCAGGCAGCATGAGCAGTCTGGATTATATTGCTAAAGCCCTGACCACATTTGCTTAGCTACTCTTTGCTATCAGCACCATTCCTAGGTAGAAACCATCAACTCTGAGACCAACTCCTGGCCATTTATGGCTATTGCACCGATACTTGTGTACCTGCCATCGAGAACTTTATTTACTACTGCAATTTACTATGTATGAGGGTCGAACTGCGTTTTCTCCATTCAAAAAACCACTGCCAGCCAGTGAATAGTTAAAAGGATTTTCATGCCATCAGACTCTGCAACGCAGCTGTGGGATATCATACGGAATACTGGATTGATGATGATGCAATAGGGACCTTTAGCAACCACGTAAAAGCTCATTAAACGCAGACGTAGCAGTGCTGAAAGGATAGGATACGTCTGCGTTTAATGAGCTACGTCGGGTTTGCTAAAGGTCCCTATTATGATAAGACTGCTGTGCCCGGAAATGCCGTGAGACATCGGGATTGATGAATTGAATTCAAAATTGGATGGGCTCGTCCGGGATTTGAACCCGGGACCTCTCGCACCCAAAGCGAGAATCATACCCCTAGACCAACGAGCCACTGACACGAAGCAGACACATGATAGAGGGTTTGATCAATATCACCTGTAGTTTTAGATTTCAGTGGCAGTGGTGCTTCAAATGGGAACTTTTGCATTCCCGACACATCTCATTAAAGGCAGAGGGAGCAAAGCTAAGATGACAGGTTTTGTCTGCATTCAATGATCTAGGTGGTCATTGCTAAAGGTGGCAATTGCAAATACAATTGTTAGCTGTCAGTCAGGTTATTGCCAATGGAAAGATAAGATTGCTTATAAGGGTGGCACTTTTGTTAGTTGGATGCTTTCAAGTGATTTTCATATATCAGGAGCATTGGCCCAACCCAGTATTGAAAGGAGCAAGATGGTTCTCACAGCCCTGCCACTCCGCCTGGAGGCAAAGCAGAAAGAACTATGTAGATTAGTACTGTACTTAACTGCCAGGGGGCAGTGCAGAGTTGGAGTTTAGTTGCAACCAGCAGCAGCTGGTAAGCCATGAAAGGGAGAGGAAGTATTTGACTTTGGCCTTACCATCGATTGGATAGTCCAAGAGTCTGTCTGCATTTCTGGGGAGAGATTGGTTGCTACATGTGCTTATTTTCTCCCATGCAGGCAGCATGAGCAGTCTGGATTATATTGCTAAAGCCCTGACCACATTTGCTTAGCTACTCTTTGCTATCAGCACCATTCCTAGGTAGAAACCATCAACTCTGAGACCAACTCCTGGCCATTTATGGCTATTGCACCGATACTTGTGTACCTGCCATCGAGAACTTTATTTACTACTGCAATTTACTATGTATGAGGGTCGAACTGCGTTTTCTCCATTCAAAAAACCACTGCCAGCCAGTGAGTAGTTAAAAGGATTTTCATGCCATCAGACTCTGCAACGCAGCTGTGGGATATCATACGGAATACTGGATTGATGATGATGCAATATGATAAGACTGCTGTGCCCGGAAATGCCGTGAGACATCGGGATTGATGAATTGAATTCAAAATTGGATGGGCTCGTCCGGGATTTGAACCCGGGACCTCTCGCACCCAAAGCGAGAATCATACCCCTAGACCAACGAGCCACTGACATGAAGCAGACACATGATAGAGGGTTTGATCAATATCACCTGTAGTTTTAGATTTCAGTGGCAGTGGTGCTTCAAATGGGAACTTTTGCATTCCCGACACATCTCATTAAAGGCAGAGGGAGCAAAGCTAAGATGACAGGTTTTGTCTGCATTCAATGATCTAGGTGGTCATTGCTAAAGGTGGCAATTGCAAATACAATTGTTAGCTGTCAGTCAGGTTATTGCCAATGGAAAGATAAGATTGCTTATAAGGGTGGCACTTTTGTTAGTTGGATGCTTTCAAGTGATTTTCATATATCAGGAGCATTGGCCCAACCCAGTATTGAAAGGAGCAAGATGGTTCTCACAGCCCTGCCACTCCGCCTGGAGGCAAAGCAGAAAGAACTATATAGATTAGTACTGTACTTAACTGCCAGGGGGCAGTGCAGAGTTGGAGTTTAGTTGCAACCAGCAGCAGCTGGTAAGCCATGAAAGGGAGAGGAAGTATTTGACTTTGGCCTTACCATCGATTGGATAGTCCAAGAGTCTGTCTGCATTTCTGGGGAGAGATTGGTTGCTACATGTGCTTATTTTCTCCCATGCAGGCAGCATGAGCAGTCTGGATTATATTGCTAAAGCCCTGACCACATTTGCTTAGCTACTCTTTGCTATCAGCACCATTCCTAGGTAGAAACCATCAACTCTGAGACCAACTCCTGGCCATTTATGGCTATTGCACCGATACTTGTGTACCTGCCATCGAGAACTTTATTTACTACTGCAATTTACTATGTATGAGGGTCGAACTGCGTTTTCTCCATTCAAAAAACCACTGCCAGCCAGTGAATAGTTAAAAGGATTTTCATGCCATCAGACTCTGCAACGCAGCTGTGGGATATCATACGGAATACTGGATTGATGATGATGCAATATGATAAGACTGCTGTGCCCGGAAATGCCGTGAGACATCGGGATTGATGAATTGAATTCAAAATTGGATGGGCTTGTCCGGGATTTGAACCCGGGACCTCTCGCACCCAAAGCGAGAATCATACCCCTAGACCAACGAGCCACTGATACGAAGCAGACACATGATAGAGGGTTTGATCAATATCACCTGTAGTTTTAGATTGCAGTGGCAGTGGTGCTTCAAATGGGAACTTTTGCATTCCCGACACATCTCATTAAAGGCAGAGGGAGCAAAGCTAAGAAGACAGGTTTTGTCTGCATTCAATGATCTAGGTGGTCATTGCTAAAGGTGGCAATTGCAAATACAATTGTTAGCTGTCAGTCAGGTTATTGCCATTGGAAAGATAAGATTGCTTATAAGGGTGGCACTTTTGTTAGTTGGATGCTTTCAAGTGATTTTCATATATCAGGAGCATTGGCCCAACCCAGTATTGAAAGGAGCAAGATGGTTCTCACAGCCCTGCCACTCCGCCTGGAGGCAAAGCAGAAAGAACTATGTAGATTAGTACTGTACTTAACTGCCAGGGGGCAGTGCAGAGTTGGAGTTTAGTTGCAACCAGCAGCAGCTGGTAAGCCATGAAAGGGAGAGGAAGTATTTGACTTTGGCCTTACCATCGATTGGATAGTCCAAGAGTCTGTCTGCATTTCTGGGGAGAGATTGGTTGCTACATGTGCTTATTTTCTCCCATGCAGGCAGCATGAGCAGTCTGGATTATATTGCTAAAGCCCTGGCCACATTTGCTTAGCTACTCTTTGCTATCAGCACCATTCCTAGGTAGAAACCATCAACTCTGAGACCAACTCCTGGCCATTTATGGCTATTGCACCGATACTTGTGTACCTGCCATCGAGAACTTTATTTACTACTGCAATTTACTATGTATGAGGGTCGAACTGATCAGGACAACTGCGTTTTCTCCATTCAAAAAACCACTGCCAGCCAGTGAGTAGTTAAAAGGTTTTTCATGCCATTAGACTCTGCAACGCAGCTGTGGGATATCATACGGAATACTGGATTGATGATGATGCAATATGATAAGACTGCTGTGCCCGGAAATGCCGTGAGACATCGGGATTGATGAATTGAATTCAAAATTGGATGGGCTCGTCCGGGATATGAACCCGGGACCTCTCGCACCCAAAGAGAGAATCATACCCCTAGACCAACGAGCCACTGACATGAAGCAGACACATGATAGAGGGTTTGATCAATATCACCTGTAGTTTTAGATTTCAGTGGCAGTGGTGCTTCAAATGGGAACTTTTGCATTCCCGACACATCTCATTAAAGGCAGAGGGAGCAAAGCTAAGATGACAGGTTTTGTCTGCATTCAATGATCTAGGTGGTCATTGCTAAAGGTGGCAATTGCAAATACAATTGTTAGCTGTCAGTCAGGTTATTGCCAATGGAAAGATAAGATTGCTTATAAGGGTGGCACTTTTGTTAGTTGGATGCTTTCAAGTGATTTTCATATATCAGGAGCATTGGCCCAACCCAGTATTGAAAGGAGCAAGATGGTTCTCACAGCCCTGCCACTCCGCCTGGAGGCAAAGCAGAAAGAACTATGTAGATTAGTACTGTACTTAACTGCCAGGGGGCAGTGCAGAGTTGGAGTTTAGTTGCAACCAGCAGCAGCTGGTAAGCCATGAAAGGGAGAGGAAGTATTTGACTTTGGCCTTACCATCGATTGGATAGTCCAAGAGTCTGTCTGCATTTCTGGGGAGAGATTGGTTGCTACATGTGCTTATTTTCTCCCATGCAGGCAGCATGAGCAGTCTGGATTATATTGCTAAAGCCCTGACCACATTTGCTTAGCTACTCTTTGCTATCAGCACCATTCCTAGGTAGAAACCATCAACTCTGAGACCAACTCCTGGCCATTTATGGCTATTGCAACGATACTTGTGTACCTGCCATCGAGAACTTTATTTACTACTGCAATTTACTATGTATGAGGGTCGAACTGCGTTTTCTCCATTCAAAAAACCACTGCCAGCCAGTGAATAGTTAAAAGGATTTTCATGCCATCAGACTCTGCAACGCAGCTGTGGGATATCATACGGAATACTGGATTGATGATGATGCAATATGATAAGACTGCTGTGCCCGGAAATGCCGTGAGACATCGGGATTGATGAATTGAATTCAAAATTGGATGGGCTCGTCCGGGATTTGAACCCGGGACCTCTCGCACCCAAAGCGAGAATCATACCCCTAGACCAACGAGCCACTGACACGAAGCAGACACATGATAGAGGGTTTGATCAATATCACCTGTAGTTTTAGATTGCAGTGGCAGTGGTGCTTCAAATGGGAACTTTTGCATTCCCGACACATCTCATTAAAGGCAGAGGGAGCAAAGCTAAGAAGACAGGTTTTGTCTGCATTCAATGATCTAGGTGGTCATTGCTAAAGGTGGCAATTGCAAATACAATTGTTAGCTGTCAGTCAGGTTATTGCCATTGGAAAGATAAGATTGCTTATAAGGGTGGCACTTTTGTTAGTTGGATGCTTTCAAGTGATTTTCATATATCAGGAGCATTGGCCCAACCCAGTATTGAAAGGAGCAAGATGGTTCTCACAGCCCTGCCACTCCGCCTGGAGGCAAAGCAGAAAGAACTATGTAGATTAGTACTGTACTTAACTGCCAGGGGGCAGTGCAGAGTTGGAGTTTAGTTGCAACCAGCAGCAGCTGGTAAGCCATGAAAGGGAGAGGAAGTATTTGACTTTGGCCTTACCATCGATTGGATAGTCCAAGAGTCTGTCTGCATTTCTGGGGAGAGATTGGTTGCTACATGTGCTTATTTTCTCCCATGCAGGCAGCATGAGCAGTCTGGATTATATTGCTAAAGCCCTGACCACATTTGCTTAGCTACTCTTTGCTATCAGCACCATTCCTAGGTAGAAACCATCAACTCTGAGACCAACTCCTGGCCATTTATGGCTATTGCACCGATACTTGTGTACCTGCCATCGAGAACTTTATTTACTACTGCAATTTACTATGTATGAGGGTCGAACTGATCAGGACAACTGCGTTTTCTCCATTCAAAAAACCACTGCCAGCCAGTGAGTAGTTAAAAGGATTTTCATGCCATTAGACTCTGCAACGCAGCTGTGGGATATCATACGGAATACTGGATTGATGATGATGCAATATGATAAGACTGCTGTGCCCGGAAATGCCGTGAGACATCGGGATTGATGAATTGAATTCAAAATTGGATGGGCTCGTCCGGGATATGAACCCGGGACCTCTCGCACCCAAAGAGAGAATCATACCCCTAGACCAACGAGCCACTGACATGAAGCAGACACATGATAGAGGGTTTGATCAATATCACCTGTAGTTTTAGATTTCAGTGGCAGTGGTGCTTCAAATGGGAACTTTTGCATTCCCGACACATCTCATTAAAGGCAGAGGGAGCAAAGCTAAGATGACAGGTTTTGTCTGCATTCAATGATCTAGGTGGTCATTGCTAAAGGTGGCAATTGCAAATACAATTGTTAGCTGTCAGTCAGGTTATTGCCATTGGAAAGATAAGATTGCTTATAAGGGTGGCACTTTTGTTAGTTGGATGCTTTCAAGTGATTTTCATATATCAGGAGCATTGGCCCAACCCAGTATTGAAAGGAGCAAGATGGTTCTCACAGCCCTGCCACTCCGCCTGGAGGCAAAGCAGAAAGAACTATGTAGATTAGTACTGTACTTAACTGCCAGGGGGCAGTGCAGAGTTGGAGTTTAGTTGCAACCAGCAGCAGCTGGTAAGCCATGAAAGGGAGAGGAAGTATTTGACTTTGGCCTTACCATCGATTGGATAGTCCAAGAGTCTGTCTGCATTTCTGGGGAGAGATTGGTTGCTACATGTGCTTATTTTCTCCCATGCAGGCAGCATGAGCAGTCTGGATTATATTGCTAAAGCCCTGACCACATTTGCTTAGCTACTCTTTGCTATCAGCACCATTCCTAGGTAGAAACCATCAACTCTGAGACCAACTCCTGGCCATTTATGGCTATTGCACCGATACTTGTGTACCTGCCATCGAGAACTTTATTTACTACTGCAATTTACTATGTATGAGGGTCGAACTGCGTTTTCTCCATTCAAAAAACCACTGCCAGCCAGTGAGTAGTTAAAAGGATTTTCATGCCATCAGACTCTGCAACGCAGCTGTGGGATATCATACGGAATACTGGATTGATGATGATGCAATATGATAAGACTGCTGTGCCCGGAAATGCCGTGAGACATCGGGATTGATGAATTGAATTCAAAATTGGATGGGCTCGTCCGGGATTTGAACCCGGGACCTCTCGCACCCAAAGCGAGAATCATACCCCTAGACCAACGAGCCACTGACATGAAGCAGACACATGATAGAGGGTTTGATCTATATCACCTGTAGTTTTAGATTTCAGTGGCAGTGGTGCTTCAAATGGGAACTTTTGCATTCCCGACATATCTCATTAAAGGCAGAGGGAGCAAAGCTAAGATGACAGGTTTTGTCTGCATTCAATGATCTAGGTGGTCATTGCTAAAGGTGGCAATTGCAAATACAATTGTTAGCTGTCAGTCAGGTTATTGCCATTGGAAAGATAAGATTGCTTATAAGGGTGGCACTTTTGTTAGTTGGATGCTTTCAAGTGATTTTCATATATCAGGAGCATTGGCCCAACCCAGTATTGAAAGGAGCAAGATGGTTCTCACAGCCATGCCACTCCGCCTGGAGGCAAAGCAGAAAGAAATATGTAGATTAGTACTGTACTTAACTGCCAGGGGGCAGTGCAGAGTTGGAGTTTAATTGCAACCAGAAGCAGCTGGTAAGCCATGAAAGGGAGAGGAAGTATTTGACTTTGGCCTTACCATCGATTGGATAGTCCAAGAGTCTGTCTGCATTTCTGGGGAGAGATTGGTTGCTACATGTGCTTATTTTCTCCCATGCAGGCAGCATGAGCAGTCTGGATTATATTGCTAAAGCCCTGACCACATTTGCTTAGCTACTCTTTGCTATCAGCACCATTCCTAGGTAGAAACCATCAACTCTGAGACCAACTCCTGGCCATTTATGGCTATTGCACCGATACTTGTGTACCTGCCATCGAGAACTTTATTTACTACTGCAATTTACTATGTATGAGGGTCGAACTGCGTTTTCTCCATTCAAAAAACCACTGCCAGCCAGTGAGTAGTTAAAAGGATTTTCATGCCATCAGACTCTGCAACGCAGCTGTGGGATATCATACGGAATACTGGATTGATGATGATGCAATATGATAAGACTGCTGTGCCCGGAAATGCCGTGAGACATCGGGATTGATGAATTGAATTCAAAATTGGATGGGCTCGTCCGGGATTTGAACCCGGGACCTCTCGCACCCAAAGCGAGAATCATACCCCTAGACCAACGAGCCACTGACACGAAGCAGACACATGATAGAGGGTTTGATCAATATCACCTGTAGTTTTAGATTTCAGTGGCAGTGGTGCTTCAAATGGGAACTTTTGCATTCCCGACACATCTCATTAAAGGCAGGGGGAGCAAAGCTAAGATGACAGGTTTTGTCTGCATTCAATGATCTAGGTGGTCATTGCTAAAGGTGGCAATTGCAAATACAATTGTTAGCTGTCAGTCAGGTTATTGCCATTGGAAAGATAAGATTGCTTATAAGGGTGGCACTTTTGTTAGTTGGATGCTTTCAAGTGATTTTCATATATCAGGAGCATTGGCCCAACCCAGTATTGAAAGGAGCAAGATGGTTCTCACAGCCCTGCCACTCCGCCTGGAGGCAAAGCAGAAAGAACTATGTAGATTAGTACTGTACTTAACTGCCAGGGGGCAGTGCAGAGTTGGAGTTTAGTTGCAACCAGCAGCAGCTGGTAAGCCATGAAAGGGAGAGGAAGTATTTGACTTTGGCCTTACCATCGATTGGATAGTCCAAGAGTCTGTCTGCATTTCTGGGGAGAGATTGGTTGCTACATGTGCTTATTTTCTCCCATGCAGGCAGCATGAGCAGTCTGGATTATATTGCTAAAGCCCTGACCACATTTGCTTAGCTACTCTTTGCTATCAGCACCATTCCTAGGTAGAAACCATCAACTCTGTGACCAACTCCTGGCCATTTATGGCTATTGCACCGATACTTGTGTACCTGCCATCGAGAACTTTATTTACTACTGCAATTTACTATGTATGAGGGTCGAACTGCGTTTTCTCCATTCAAAAAACCACTGCCAGCCAGTGAGTAGTTAAAAGGATTTTCATGCCATCAGACTCTGCAACGCAGCTGTGGGATATCATACGAAATACTGGATTGATGATGATGCAATAGGGACCTTTAGCAAACCACGTAAAAGCTTATAAAACGCAGACGTAGCAGTGCTTAAAGGATAGGATACGTCTGCGTTTAATGAGCTTTTACGTGGTTGCTAAAGGTCCCTATTATGATAAGACTGCTGTGCCCGGAAATGCCGTGAGACATCGGGATTGATGAATTGAATTCAAAATTGGATGGGCTCGTCCGGGATTTGAACCCTGGACCTCTCGCACCCAAAGCGAGAATCATACCCCTAGACCAACGAGCCACTGACATGAAGCAGACACATGATAGAGGGTTTGATCAATATCACCTGTAGTTTTAGATTTCAGTGGCAGTGGTGCTTCAAATGGGAACTTTTGCATTCCCGACATATCTCATTAAAGGCAGAGGGAGCAAAGCTAAGATGACAGGTTTTGTCTGCATTCAATGATCTAGGTGGTCATTGCTAAAGGTGGCAATTGCAAATACAATTGTTAGCTGTCAGTCAGGTTATTGCCATTGGAAAGATAAGATTGCTTATAAGGGTGGCACTTTTGTTAGTTGGATGCTTTCAAGTGATTTTCATATATCAGGAGCATTGGCCCAACCCAGTATTGAAAGGAGCAAGATGGTTCTCACAGCCCTGCCACTCCGCCTGGAGGCAAAGCAGAAAGAACTATATAGATTAGTACTGTACTTAACTGCCAGGGGGCAGTGCAGAGTTGGAGTTTAGTTGCAACCAGCAGCAGCTGGTAAGCCATGAAAGGGAGAGGAAGTATTTGACTTTGGCCTTACCATCGATTGGATAGTCCAAGAGTCTGTCTGCATTTCTGGGGAGAGATTGGTTGCTACATGTGCTTATTTTCTCCCATGCAGGCAGCATGAGCAGTCTGGATTATATTGCTAAAGCCCTGACCACATTTGCTTAGCTACTCTTTGCTATCAGCACCATTCCTAGGTAGAAACCATCAACTCTGAGACCAACTCCTGGCCATTTATGGCTATTGCACCGATACTTGTGTACCTGCCATCGAGAACTTTATTTACTACTGCAATTTACTATGTATGAGGGTCGAACTGATCAGGACAACTGCGTTTTCTCCATTCAAAAAACCACTGCCAGCCAGTGAGTAGTTAAAAGGTTTTTCATGCCATCAGACTCTGCAACGCAGCTGTGGGATATCATACGGAATACTGGATTGATGATGATGCAATATGATAAGACTGCTGTGCCCGGAAATGCCGTGAGACATCGGGATTGATGAATTGAATTCAAAATTGGATGGGCTCGTCCGGGATTTGAACCCGGGACCTCTCGCACCCAAAGCGAGAATCATACCCCTAGACCAACGAGCCACTGACATGAAGCAGACACATGATAGAGGGTTTGATCAATATCACCTGTAGTTTTAGATTTCAGTGGCAGTGGTGCTTCAAATGGGAACTTTTGCATTCCCGACATATCTCATTAAAGGCAGAGGGAGCAAAGCTAAGATGACAGGTTTTGTCTGCATTCAATGATCTAGGTGGTCATTGCTAAAGGTGGCAATTGCAAATACAATTGTTAGCTGTCAGTCAGGTTATTGCCATTGGAAAGATAAGATTGCTTATAAGGGTGGCACTTTTGTTAGTTGGATGCTTTCAAGTGATTTTCATATATCAGGAGCATTGGCCCAACCCAGTATTGAAAGGAGCAAGATGGTTCTCACAGCCCTGCCACTCCGCCTGGAGGCAAAGCAGAAAGAACTATGTCGATTAGTACTGTACTTAACTGCCAGGGGGCAGTGCAGAGTTGGAGTTTAGTTGCAACCAGCAGCAGCTGGTAAGCCATGAAAGGGAGAGGAAGTATTTGACTTTGGCCTTACCATCGATTGGATAGTCCAAGAGTCTGTCTGCATTTCTGGGGAGAGATTGGTTGCTACATGTGCTTATTTTCTCCCATGCAGGCAGCATGAGCAGTCTGGATTATATTGCTAAAGCCCTGACCACATTTGCTTAGCTACTCTTTGCTATCAGCACCATTCCTAGGTAGAAACCATCAACTCTGAGACCAACTCCTGGCCATTTATGGCTATTGCACCGATACTTGTGTACCTGCCATCGAGAACTTTATTTACTACTGCAATTTACTATGTATGAGGGTCGAACTGCGTTTTCTCCATTCAAAAAACCACTGCCAGCCAGTGAGTAGTTAAAAGGATTTTCATGCCATCAGACTCTGCAACGCAGCTGTGGGATATCATACGGAATACTGGATTGATGATGATGCAATATGATAAGACTGCTGTGCCCGGAAATGCCGTGAGACATCGGGATTGATGAATTGAATTCAAAATTGGATGGGCTCGTCCGGGATTTGAACCCGGGACCTCTCGCACCCAAAGCGAGAATCATACCCCTAGACCAACGAGCCACTGACATGAAGCAGACACATGATAGAGGGTTTGATCAATATCACCTGTAGTTTTAGATTTCAGTGGCAGTGGTGCTTCAAATGGGAACTTTTGCATTCCCGACACATCTCATTAAAGGCAGAGGGAGCAAAGCTAAGATGACAGGTTTTGTCTGCATTCAATGATCTAGGTGGTCATTGCTAAAGGTGGCAATTGCAAATACAATTGTTAGCTGTCAGTCAGGTTATTGCCTTTGGAAAGATAAGATTGCTTATAAGGGTGGCACTTTTGTTAGTTGGATGCTTTCAAGTGATTTTCATATATCAGGAGCATTGGCCCAACCCAGTATTGAAAGGAGCAAGATGGTTCTCACAGCCCTGCAACTCCACCTGGAGGCAAAGCAGAAAGAACTATGTAGATTAGTACTGTACTTAACTGCCAGGGGGCAGTGCAGAGTTGGAGTTTAGTTGCAACCAGCAGCAGCTGGTAAGCCATGAAAGGGAGAGGAAGTATTTGACTTTGGCCTTACCATCGATTGGATAGTCCAAGAGTCTGTCTGCATTTCTGGGGAGAGATTGGTTGCTACATGTGCTTATTTTCTCCCATGCAGGCAGCATGAGCAGTCTGGATTATATTGCTAAAGCCCTGACCACATTTGCTTAGCTACTCTTTGCTATCAGCACCATTCCTAGGTAGAAACCATCAACTCTGAGACCAACTCCTGGCCATTTATGGCTATTGCACCGATACTTGTGTACCTGCCATCGAGAACTTTATTTACTACTGCAATTTACTATGTATGAGGGTCGAACTGCGTTTTCTCCATTCAAAAAACCACTGCCAGCCAGTGAGTAGTTAAAAGGATTTTCATGCCATCAGACTCTGCAACGCAGCTGTGGGATATCATACGGAATACTGGATTGATGATGATGCAATATGATAAGACTGCTGTGCCCGGAAATGCCGTGAGACATCGGGATTGATGAATTGAATTCAAAATTGGATGGGCTCGTCCGGGATTTGAATCCGGGACCTCTCGCACCCAAAGCGAGAATCATACCCCTAGACCAACGAGCCACTGACATGAAGCAGACACATGATAGAGGGTTTGATCAATATCACCTGTAGTTTTAGATTTCAGTGGCAGTGGTGCCTCAAATGGGAACTTTTGCATTCCCGACACATCTCATTAAAGGCAGAGGGAGCAAAGCTAAGATGACAGGTTTTGTCTGCATTCAATGATCTAGGTGGTCATTGCTAAAGGTGGCAATTGCAAATACAATTGTTAGCTGTCAGTCAGGTTATTGCCATTGGAAAGATAAGATTGCTTATAAGGGTGGCACTTTTGTTAGTTGGATGCTTTCAAGTGATTTTCATATATCAGGAGCATTGGCCCAACCCAGTATTGAAAGGAGCAAGATGGTTCTCACAGCCCTGCCACTCCGCCTGGAGGCAAAGCAGAAAGAACTATGTAGATTAGTACTGTACTTAACTGCCAGGGGGCATTGCAGATTTGGAGTTAGTTGCAACCAGCAGCAGCTGGTAAACCATGAAAGGGAGAGGAAGTATTTGACTTTGGCCTTACCATCGATTGGATAGTCCAAGAGTCTGTCTGCATTTCTGGGGAGAGATTGGTTGCTACATGTGCTTATTTTCTCCCGTGCAGGCAGCATGAGCAGTCTGGATTATATTGCTAAAGCCCTGACCACATTTGCTTAGCTACTCTTTGCTATCAGCACCATTCCTAGGTAGAAACCATCAACTCTGAGACCAACTCCTGGCCATTTATGGCTATTGCACCGATACTTGTGTACCTGCCATCGAGAACTTTATTTACTACTGCAATTTACTATGTATGAGGGTCGAACTGCGTTTTCTCCATTCAAAAAACCACTGCCAGCCAGTGAGTAGTTAAAAGGATTTTCATGCCATCAGACTCTGCAACGCAGCTGTGGGATATCATACGGAATACTGGATTGATGATGATGCAATATGATAAGACTGCTGTGCCCGGAAATGCCGTGAGACATCGGGATTGATGAATTGAATTCAAAATTGGATGGGCTCGTCCGGGATTTGAACCCGGGACCTCTCGCACCCAAAGCGAGAATCATACCCCTAGACCAACGAGCCACTGACATGAAGCAGACACATGATAGAGGGTTTGATCTATATCACCTGTAGTTTTAGATTTCAGTGGCAGTGGTGCTTCAAATGGGAACTTTTGCATTCCCGACACATCTCATTAAAGGCAGAGGGAGCAAAGCTAAGATGACAGGTTTTGTCTGCATTCAATGATCTAGGTGGTCATTGCTAAAGGTGGCAATTGCAAATACAATTGTTAGCTGTCAGTCAGGTTATTGCCTTTGGAAAGATAAGATTGCTTATAAGGGTGGCACTTTTGTTAGTTGGATGCTTTCAAGTGATTTTCATATATCAGGAGCATTGGCCCAACCCAGTATTGAAAGGAGCAAGATGGTTCTCACAGCCCTGCAACTCCACCTGGAGGCAAAGCAGAAAGAACTATGTAGATTAGTACTGTACTTAACTGCCAGGGGGCAGTGCAGAGTTGGAGTTTAGTTGCAACCAGCAGCAGCTGGTAAGCCATGAAAGGGAGAGGAAGTATTTGACTTTGGCCTTACCATCGATTGGATAGTCCAAGAGTCTGTCTGCATTTCTGGGGAGAGATTGGTTGCTACATGTGCTTATTTTCTCCCATGCAGGCAGCATGAGCAGTCTGGATTATATTGCTAAAGCCCTGACCACATTTGCTTAGCTACTCTTTGCTATCAGCACCATTCCTAGGTAGAAACCATCAACTCTGAGACCAACTCCTGGCCATTTATGGCTATTGCACCGATACTTGTGTACCTGCCATCGAGAACTTTATTTACTACTGCAATTTACTATGTATGAGGGTCGAACTGCGTTTTCTCCATTCAAAAAACCACTGCCAGCCAGTGAGTAGTTAAAAGGATTTTCATGCCATCAGACTCTGCAACGCAGCTGTGGGATATCATACGGAATACTGGATTGATGATGATGCAATATGATAAGACTGCTGTGCCCGGAAATGCCGTGAGACATCGGGATTGATGAATTGAATTCAAAATTGGATGGGCTCGTCCGGGATTTGAACCCTGGACCTCTCGCACCCAAAGCGAGAATCATACCCCTAGACCAACGAGCCACTGACATGAAGCAGACACATGATAGAGGGTTTGATCAATATCACCTGTAGTTTTAGATTTCAGTGGCAGTGGTGCTTCAAATGGGAACTTTTGCATTCCCGACATATCTCATTAAAGGCAGAGGGAGCAAAGCTAAGATGACAGGTTTTGTCTGCATTCAATGATCTAGGTGGTCATTGCTAAAGGTGGCAATTGCAAATACAATTGTTAGCTGTCAGTCAGGTTATTGCCATTGGAAAGATAAGATTGCTTATAAGGGTGGCACTTTTGTTAGTTGGATGCTTTCAAGTGATTTTCATATATCAGGAGCATTGGCCCAACCCAGTATTGAAAGGAGCAAGATGGTTCTCACAGCCCTGCCACTCCGCCTGGAGGCAAAGCAGAAAGAACTATATAGATTAGTACTGTACTTAACTGCCAGGGGGCAGTGCAGAGTTGGAGTTTAGTTGCAACCAGCACCAGCTGGTAAGCCATGAAAGGGAGAGGAAGTATTTGACTTTGGCCTTACCATCGATTGGATAGTCCAAGAGTCTGTCTGCATTTCTGGGGAGAGATTGGTTGCTACATGTGCTTATTTTCTCCCATGCAGGCAGCATGAGCAGTCTGGATTATATTGCTAAAGCCCTGACCACATTTGCTTAGCTACTCTTTGCTATCAGCACCATTCCTAGGTAGAAACCATCAACTCTGAGACCAACTCCTGGCCATTTATGGCTATTGCACCGATACTTGTGTACCTGCCATCGAGAACTTTATTTACTACTGCAATTTACTATGTATGAGGGTCGAACTGATCAGGACAACTGCGTTTTCTCCATTCAAAAAACCACTGCCAGCCAGTGAGTAGTTAAAAGGATTTTCATGCCATCAGACTCTGCAACGCAGCTGTGGGATATCATACGGAATACTGGATTGATGATGATGCAATATGATAAGACTGCTGTGCCCGGAAATGCCGTGAGACATCGGGATTGATGAATTGAATTCAAAATTGGATGGGCTCGTCCGGGATTTGAACCCGGGACCTCTCGCACCCAAAGCGAGAATCATACCCCTAGACCAACGAGCCACTGACATGAAGCAGACACATGATAGAGGGTTTGATCAATATCACCTGTAGTTTTAGATTTCAGTGGCAGTGGTGCTTCAAATGGGAACTTTTGCATTCCCGACACATCTCATTAAAGGCAGAGGGAGCAAAGCTAAGATGACAGGTTTTGTCTGCATTCAATGATCTAGGTGGTCATTGCTAAAGGTGGCAATTGCAAATACAATTGTTAGCTGTCAGTCAGGTTATTGCCTTTGGAAAGATAAGATTGCTTATAAGGGTGGCACTTTTGTTAGTTGGATGCTTTCAAGTGATTTTCATATATCAGGAGCATTGGCCCAACCCAGTATTGAAAGGAGCAAGATGGTTCTCACAGCCCTGCAACTCCACCTGGAGGCAAAGCAGAAAGAACTATGTAGATTAGTACTGTACTTAACTGCCAGGGGGCAGTGCAGAGTTGGAGTTTAGTTGCAACCAGCAGCAGCTGGTAAGCCATGAAAGGGAGAGGAAGTATTTGACTTTGGCCTTACCATCGATTGGATAGTCCAAGAGTCTGTCTGCATTTCTGGGGAGAGATTGGTTGCTACATGTGCTTATTTTCTCCCATGCAGGCAGCATGAGCAGTCTGGATTATATTGCTAAAGCCCTGACCACATTTGCTTAGCTACTCTTTGCTATCAGCACCATTCCTAGGTAGAAACCATCAACTCTGAGACCAACTCCTGGCCATTTATGGCTATTGCACCGATACTTGTGTACCTGCCATCGAGAACTTTATTTACTACTGCAATTTACTATGTATGAGGGTCGAACTGCGTTTTCTCCATTCAAAAAACCACTGCCAGCCAGTGAGTAGTTAAAAGGATTTTCATGCCATCAGACTCTGCAACGCAGCTGTGGGATATCATACGGAATACTGGATTGATGATGATGCAATATGATAAGACTGCTGTGCCCGGAAATGCCGTGAGACATCGGGATTGATGAATTGAATTCAAAATTGGATGGGCTCGTCCGGGATTTGAACCCGGGACCTCTCGCACCCAAAGCGAGAATCATACCCCTAGACCAACGAGCCACTGACATGAAGCAGACACATGATAGAGGGTTTGATCAATATCACCTGTAGTTTTAGATTTCAGTGGCAGTGGTGCCTCAAATGGGAACTTTTGCATTCCCGACACATCTCATTAAAGGCAGAGGGAGCAAAGCTAAGATGACAGGTTTTGTCTGCATTCAATGATCTAGGTGGTCATTGCTAAAGGTGGCAATTGCAAATACAATTGTTAGCTGTCAGTCAGGTTATTGCCATTGGAAAGATAAGATTGCTTATAAGGGTGGCACTTTTGTTAGTTGGATGCTTTCAAGTGATTTTCATATATCAGGAGCATTGGCCCAACCCAGTATTGAAAGGAGCAAGATGGTTCTCACAGCCCTGCCACTCCGCCTGGAGGCAAAGCAGAAAGAACTATGTAGATTAGTACTGTACTTAACTGCCAGGGGGCATTGCAGATTTGGAGTTAGTTGCAACCAGCAGCAGCTGGTAAACCATGAAAGGGAGAGGAAGTATTTGACTTTGGCCTTACCATCGATTGGATAGTCCAAGAGTCTGTCTGCATTTCTGGGGAGAGATTGGTTGCTACATGTGCTTATTTTCTCCCGTGCAGGCAGCATGAGCAGTCTGGATTATATTGCTAAAGCCCTGACCACATTTGCTTAGCTACTCTTTGCTATCAGCACCATTCCTAGGTAGAAACCATCAACTCTGAGACCAACTCCTGGCCATTTATGGCTATTGCACCGATACTTGTGTACCTGCCATCGAGAACTTTATTTACTACTGCAATTTACTATGTATGAGGGTCGAACTGCGTTTTCTCCATTCAAAAAACCACTGCCAGCCAGTGAGTAGTTAAAAGGATTTTCATGCCATCAGACTCTGCAACGCAGCTGTGGGATATCATACGGAATACTGGATTGATGATGATGCAATATGATAAGACTGCTGTGCCCGGAAATGCCGTGAGACATCGGGATTGATGAATTGAATTCAAAATTGGATGGGCTCGTCCGGGATTTGAACCCGGGACCTCTCGCACCCAAAGCGAGAATCATACCCCTAGACCAACGAGCCACTGACATGAAGCAGACACATGATAGAGGGTTTGATCTATATCACCTGTAGTTTTAGATTTCAGTGGCAGTGGTGCTTCAAATGGGAACTTTTGCATTCCCGACACATCTCATTAAAGGCAGAGGGAGCAAAGCTAAGATGACAGGTTTTGTCTGCATTCAATGATCTAGGTGGTCATTGCTAAAGGTGGCAATTGCAAATACAATTGTTAGCTGTCAGTCAGGTTATTGCCTTTGGAAAGATAAGATTGCTTATAAGGGTGGCACTTTTGTTAGTTGGATGCTTTCAAGTGATTTTCATATATCAGGAGCATTGGCCCAACCCAGTATTGAAAGGAGCAAGATGGTTCTCACAGCCCTGCAACTCCACCTGGAGGCAAAGCAGAAAGAACTATGTAGATTAGTACTGTACTTAACTGCCAGGGGGCAGTGCAGAGTTGGAGTTTAGTTGCAACCAGCAGCAGCTGGTAAGCCATGAAAGGGAGAGGAAGTATTTGACTTTGGCCTTACCATCGATTGGATAGTCCAAGAGTCTGTCTGCATTTCTGGGGAGAGATTGGTTGCTACATGTGCTTATTTTCTCCCATGCAGGCAGCATGAGCAGTCTGGATTATATTGCTAAAGCCCTGACCACATTTGCTTAGCTACTCTTTGCTATCAGCACCATTCCTAGGTAGAAACCATCAACTCTGAGACCAACTCCTGGCCATTTATGGCTATTGCACCGATACTTGTGTACCTGCCATCGAGAACTTTATTTACTACTGCAATTTACTATGTATGAGGGTCGAACTGCGTTTTCTCCATTCAAAAAACCACTGCCAGCCAGTGAGTAGTTAAAAGGATTTTCATGCCATCAGACTCTGCAACGCAGCTGTGGGATATCATACGGAATACTGGATTGATGATGATGCAATATGATAAGACTGCTGTGCCCGGAAATGCCGTGAGACATCGGGATTGATGAATTGAATTCAAAATTGGATGGGCTCGTCCGGGATTTGAACCCGGGACCTCTCGCACCCAAAGCGAGAATCATACCCCTAGACCAACGAGCCACTGACATGAAGCAGACACATGATAGAGGGTTTGATCAATATCACCTGTAGTTTTAGATTTCAGTGGCAGTGGTGCCTCAAATGGGAACTTTTGCATTCCCGACACATCTCATTAAAGGCAGAGGGAGCAAAGCTAAGATGACAGGTTTTGTCTGCATTCAATGATCTAGGTGGTCATTGCTAAAGGTGGCAATTGCAAATACAATTGTTAGCTGTCAGTCAGGTTATTGCCATTGGAAAGATAAGATTGCTTATAAGGGTGGCACTTTTGTTAGTTGGATGCTTTCAAGTGATTTTCATATATCAGGAGCATTGGCCCAACCCAGTATTGAAAGGAGCAAGATGGTTCTCACAGCCCTGCCACTCCGCCTGGAGGCAAAGCAGAAAGAACTATGTAGATTAGTACTGTACTTAACTGCCAGGGGGCATTGCAGATTTGGAGTTAGTTGCAACCAGCAGCAGCTGGTAAACCATGAAAGGGAGAGGAAGTATTTGACTTTGGCCTTACCATCGATTGGATAGTCCAAGAGTCTGTCTGCATTTCTGGGGAGAGATTGGTTGCTACATGTGCTTATTTTCTCCCGTGCAGGCAGCATGAGCAGTCTGGATTATATTGCTAAAGCCCTGACCACATTTGCTTAGCTACTCTTTGCTATCAGCACCATTCCTAGGTAGAAACCATCAACTCTGAGACCAACTCCTGGCCATTTATGGCTATTGCACCGATACTTGTGTACCTGCCATCGAGAACTTTATTTACTACTGCAATTTACTATGTATGAGGGTCGAACTGCGTTTTCTCCATTCAAAAAACCACTGCCAGCCAGTGAGTAGTTAAAAGGATTTTCATGCCATCAGACTCTGCAACGCAGCTGTGGGATATCATACGGAATACTGGATTGATGATGATGCAATATGATAAGACTGCTGTGCCCGGAAATGCCGTGAGACATCGGGATTGATGAATTGAATTCAAAATTGGATGGGCTCGTCCGGGATTTGAACCCGGGACCTCTCGCACCCAAAGCGAGAATCATACCCCTAGACCAACGAGCCACTGACATGAAGCAGACACATGATAGAGGGTTTGATCTATATCACCTGTAGTTTTAGATTTCAGTGGCAGTGGTGCTTCAAATGGGAACTTTTGCATTCCCGACATATCTCATTAAAGGCAGAGGGAGCAAAGCTAAGATGACAGGTTTTGTCTGCATTCAATGATCTAGGTGGTCATTGCTAAAGGTGGCAATTGCAAATACAATTGTTAGCTGTCAGTCAGGTTATTGCCATTGGAAAGATAAGATTGCTTATAAGGGTGGCACTTTTGTTAGTTGGATGCTTTCAAGTGATTTTCATATATCAGGAGCATTGGCCCAACCCAGTATTGAAAGGAGCAAGATGGTTCTCACAGCCCTGCAACTCCACCTGGAGGCAAAGCAGAAAGAACTATGTAGATTAGTACTGTACTTAACTGCCAGGGGGCAGTGCAGAGTTGGAGTTTAGTTGCAACCAGCAGCAGCTGGTAAGCCATGAAAGGGAGAGGAAGTATTTGACTTTGGCCTTACCATCGATTGGATAGTCCAAGAGTCTGTCTGCATTTCTGGGGAGAGATTGGTTGCTACATGTGCTTATTTTCTCCCATGCAGGCAGCATGAGCAGTCTGGATTATATTGCTAAAGCCCTGACCACATTTGCTTAGCTACTCTTTGCTATCAGCACCATTCCTAGGTAGAAACCATCAACTCTGAGACCAACTCCTGGCCATTTATGGCTATTGCACCGATACTTGTGTACCTGCCATCGAGAACTTTATTTACTACTGCAATTTACTATGTATGAGGGTCGAACTGCGTTTTCTCCATTCAAAAAACCACTGCCAGCCAGTGAGTAGTTAAAAGGTTTTTCATGCCATCAGACTCTGCAACGCAGCTGTGGGATATCATACGGAATACTGGATTGATGATGATGCAATATGATAAGACTGCTGTGCCCGGAAATGCCGTGAGACATCGGGATTGATGAATTGAATTCAAAATTGGATGGGCTCGTCCGGGATTTGAACCCGGGACCTCTCGCACCCAAAGCGAGAATCATACCCCTATACCAACGAGCCACTGACATGAAGCAGACACATGATAGAGGGTTTGATCAATATCACCTGTAGTTTTAGATTTCAGTGGCAGTGGTGCTTCAAATGGGAACTTTTGCATTCCCGACATATCTCATTAAAGGCAGAGGGAGCAAAGCTAAGATGACAGGTTTTGTCTGCATTCAATGATCTAGGTGGTCATTGCTAAAGGTGGCAATTGCAAATACAATTGTTAGCTGTCAGTCAGGTTATTGCCATTGGAAAGATAAGATTGCTTATAAGGGTGGCACTTTTGTTAGTTGGATGCTTTCAAGTGATTTTCATATATCAGGAGCATTGGCCCAACCCAGTATTGAAAGGAGCAAGATGGTTCTCACAGCCCTGCCACTCCGCCTGGAGGCAAAGCAGAAAGAACTATGTAGATTAGTACTGTACTTAACTGCCAGGGGGCAGTGCAGAGTTGGAGTTTAGTTGCAACCAGCAGCAGCTGGTAAGCCATGAAAGGGAGAGGAAGTATTTGACTTTGGCCTTACCATCGATTGGATAGTCCAAGAGTCTGTCTGCATTTCTGGGGAGAGATTGGTTGCTACATGTGCTTATTTTCTCCCATGCAGGCAGCATGAGCAGTCTGGATTATATTGCTAAAGCCCTGACCACATTTGCTTAGCTACTCTTTGCTATCAGCACCATTCCTAGGTAGAAACCATCAACTCTGAGACCAACTCCTGGCCATTTATGGCTATTGCACCGATACTTGTGTACCTGCCATCGAGAACTTTATTTACTACTGCAATTTACTATGTATGAGGGCCGAACTGCGTTTTCTCCATTCAAAAAACCACTGCCAGCCAGTGAGTAGTTAAAAGGTTTTTCATGCCATCAGACTCTGCAACGCAGCTGTGGGATATCATACGGAATACTGGATTGATGATGATGCAATATGATAAGACTGCTGTGCCCGGAAATGCCGTGAGACATCGGGATTGATGAATTGAATTCAAAATTGGATGGGCTCGTCCGGGATTTGAACCCGGGACCTCTCGCACCCAAAGCGAGAATCATACCCCTAGAACAACGAGCCACTGACATGAAGCAGACACATGATAGAGGGTTTGATCAATATCACCTGTAGTTTTAGATTTCAGTGGCAGTGGTGCTTCAAATGGGAACTTTTGCATTCCCGACATATCTCATTAAAGGCAGAGGGAGCAAAGCTAAGATGACAGGTTTTGTCTGCATTCAATGATCTAGGTGGTCATTGCTAAAGGTGGCAATTGCAAATACAATTGTTAGCTGTCAGTCAGGTTATTGCCATTGGAAAGATAAGATTGCTTATAAGGGTGGCACTTTTGTTAGTTGGATGCTTTCAAGTGATTTTCATATATCAGGAGCATTGGCCCAACCCAGTATTGAAAGGAGCAAGATGGTTCTCACAGCCCTGCCACTCCGCCTGGAGGCAAAGCAGAAAGAACTATGTAGATTAGTACTGTACTTAACTGCCAGGGGGCAGTGCAGAGTTGGAGTTTAGTTGCAACCAGCAGCAGCTGGTAAGCCATGAAAGGGAGAGGAAGTATTTGACTTTGGCCTTACCATCGATTGGATAGTCCAAGAGTCTGTCTGCATTTCTGGGGAGAGATTGGTTGCTACATGTGCTTATTTTCTCCCATGCAGGCAGCATGAGCAGTCTGGATTATATTGCTAAAGCCCGGACCACATTTGCTTAGCTACTCTTTGCTATCAGCACCATTCCTAGGTAGAAACCATCAACTCTGAGACCAACTCCTGGCCATTTATGGCTATTGCACCGATACTTGTGTACCTGCCATCGAGAACTTTATTTACTACTGCAATTTACTATGTATGAGGGTCGAACTGCGTTTTCTCCATTCAAAAAACCACTGCCAGCCAGTGAGTAGTTAAAAGGATTTTCATGCCATCAGACTCTGCAACGCAGCTGTGGGATATCATACGGAATACTGGATTGATGATGATGCAATATGATAAGACTGCTGTGCCCGGAAATGCCGTGAGACATCGGGATTGATGAATTGAATTCAAAATTGGATGGGCTCGTCCGGGATTTGAACCCGGGACCTCTCGCACCCAAAGCGAGAATCATACCCCTAGACCAACGAGCCACTGACATGAAGCAGACACATGATAGAGGGTTTGATCTATATCACCTGTAGTTTTAGATTTCAGTGGCAGTGGTGCTTCAAATGGGAACTTTTGCATTCCCGACATATCTCATTAAAGGCAGAGGGAGCAAAGCTAAGATGACAGGTTTTGTCTGCATTCAATGATCTAGGTGGTCATTGCTAAAGGTGGCAATTGCAAATACAATTGTTAGCTGTCAGTCAGGTTATTGCCATTGGAAAGATAAGATTGCTTATAAGGGTGGCACTTTTGTTAGTTGGATGCTTTCAAGTGATTTTCATATATCAGGAGCATTGGCCCAACCCAGTATTGAAAGGAGCAAGATGGTTCTCACAGCCCTGCAACTCCACCTGGAGGCAAAGCAGAAAGAACTATGTAGATTAGTACTGTACTTAACTGCCAGGGGGCAGTGCAGAGTTGGAGTTTAGTTGCAACCAGCAGCAGCTGGTAAGCCATGAAAGGGAGAGGAAGTATTTGACTTTGGCCTTACCATCGATTGGATAGTCCAAGAGTCTGTCTGCATTTCTGGGGAGAGATTGGTTGCTACATGTGCTTATTTTCTCCCATGCAGGCAGCATGAGCAGTCTGGATTATATTGCTAAAGCCCTGACCACATTTGCTTAGCTACTCTTTGCTATCAGCACCATTCCTAGGTAGAAACCATCAACTCTGAGACCAACTCCTGGCCATTTATGGCTATTGCACCGATACTTGTGTACCTGCCATCGAGAACTTTATTTACTACTGCAATTTACTATGTATGAGGGTCGAACTGCGTTTTCTCCATTCAAAAAACCACTGCCAGCCAGTGAGTAGTTAAAAGGATTTTCATGCCATCAGACTCTGCAACGCAGCTGTGGGATATCATACGGAATACTGGATTGATGATGATGCAATATGATAAGACTGCTGTGCCCGGAAATGCCGTGAGACATCGGGATTGATGAATTGAATTCAAAATTGGATGGGCTCGTCCGGGATTTGAACCCGGGACCTCTCGCACCCAAAGCGAGAATCATACCCCTATACCAACGAGCCACTGACATGAAGCAGACACATGATAGAGGGTTTGATCAATATCACCTGTAGTTTTAGATTTCAGTGGCAGTGGTGCTTCAAATGGGAACTTTTGCATTCCCGACATATCTCATTAAAGGCAGAGGGAGCAAAGCTAAGATGACAGGTTTTGTCTGCATTCAATGATCTAGGTGGTCATTGCTAAAGGTGGCAATTGCAAATACAATTGTTAGCTGTCAGTCAGGTTATTGCCATTGGAAAGATAAGATTGCTTATAAGGGTGGCACTTTTGTTAGTTGGATGCTTTCAAGTGATTTTCATATATCAGGAGCATTGGCCCAACCCAGTATTGAAAGGAGCAAGATGGTTCTCACAGCCCTGCCACTCCGCCTGGAGGCAAAGCAGAAAGAACTATGTAGATTAGTACTGTACTTAACTGCCAGGGGGCAGTGCAGAGTTGGAGTTTAGTTGCAACCAGCAGCAGCTGGTAAGCCATGAAAGGGAGAGGAAGTATTTGACTTTGGCCTTACCATCGATTGGATAGTCCAAGAGTCTGTCTGCATTTCTGGGGAGAGATTGGTTGCTACATGTGCTTATTTTCTCCCATGCAGGCAGCATGAGCAGTCTGGATTATATTGCTAAAGCCCTGACCACATTTGCTTAGCTACTCTTTGCTATCAGCACCATTCCTAGGTAGAAACCATCAACTCTGAGACCAACTCCTGGCCATTTATGGCTATTGCACCGATACTTGTGTACCTGCCATCGAGAACTTTATTTACTACTGCAATTTACTATGTATGAGGGCCGAACTGCGTTTTCTCCATTCAAAAAACCACTGCCAGCCAGTGAGTAGTTAAAAGGTTTTTCATGCCATCAGACTCTGCAACGCAGCTGTGGGATATCATACGGAATACTGGATTGATGATGATGCAATATGATAAGACTGCTGTGCCCGGAAATGCCGTGAGACATCGGGATTGATGAATTGAATTCAAAATTGGATGGGCTCGTCCGGGATTTGAACCCGGGACCTCTCGCACCCAAAGCGAGAATCATACCCCTAGAACAACGAGCCACTGACATGAAGCAGACACATGATAGAGGGTTTGATCAATATCACCTGTAGTTTTAGATTTCAGTGGCAGTGGTGCTTCAAATGGGAACTTTTGCATTCCCGACATATCTCATTAAAGGCAGAGGGAGCAAAGCTAAGATGACAGGTTTTGTCTGCATTCAATGATCTAGGTGGTCATTGCTAAAGGTGGCAATTGCAAATACAATTGTTAGCTGTCAGTCAGGTTATTGCCATTGGAAAGATAAGATTGCTTATAAGGGTGGCACTTTTGTTAGTTGGATGCTTTCAAGTGATTTTCATATATCAGGAGCATTGGCCCAACCCAGTATTGAAAGGAGCAAGATGGTTCTCACAGCCCTGCCACTCCGCCTGGAGGCAAAGCAGAAAGAACTATGTAGATTAGTACTGTACTTAACTGCCAGGGGGCAGTGCAGAGTTGGAGTTTAGTTGCAACCAGCAGCAGCTGGTAAGCCATGAAAGGGAGAGGAAGTATTTGACTTTGGCCTTACCATCGATTGGATAGTCCAAGAGTCTGTCTGCATTTCTGGGGAGAGATTGGTTGCTACATGTGCTTATTTTCTCCCATGCAGGCAGCATGAGCAGTCTGGATTATATTGCTAAAGCCCGGACCACATTTGCTTAGCTACTCTTTGCTATCAGCACCATTCCTAGGTAGAAACCATCAACTCTGAGACCAACTCCTGGCCATTTATGGCTATTGCACCGATACTTGTGTACCTGCCATCGAGAACTTTATTTACTACTGCAATTTACTATGTATGAGGGTCGAACTGCGTTTTCTCCATTCAAAAAACCACTGCCAGCCAGTGAGTAGTTAAAAGGTTTTTCATGCCATCAGACTCTGCAACGCAGCTGTGGGATATCATACGGAATACTGGATTGATGATGATGCAGTAGGGACCTTTAGCAACCACGTAAAAGCTCATTAAACGCAGACGTAGCAGTGCTGAAGGCATAGGATACGTCTGGGTTAAATAAGCTACGTCGGGTTTGCTAAAGGTCCCTAATATGATAAGACTGCTGTGCCCGGAAATGCCGTGAGACATCGGGATTGATGAATTGAATTCAAAATTGGATGGGCTCGTCCGGGATTTGAACCCGGGACCTCTCGCACCCAAAGCGAGAATCATACCCCTAGACCAACGAGCCACTGACATGAAGCAGACACATGATAGAGGGTTTGATCAATATCACCTGTAGTTTTAGATTTCAGTGGCAGTGGTGCTTCAAATGGGAACTTTTGCATTCCCGACACATCTCATTAAAGGCAGAGGGAGCAAAGCTAAGATGACAGGTTTTGTCTGCATTCAATGATCTAGGTGGTCATTGCTAAAGGTGGCAATTGCAAATACAATTGTTAGCTGTCAGTCAGGTTATTGCCATTGGAAAGATAAGATTGCTTATAAGGGTGGCACTTTTGTTAGTTGGATGCTTTCAAGTGATTTTCATATATCAGGAGCATTGGCCCAACCCAGTATTGAAAGGAGCAAGATGGTTCTCACAGCCCTGCAACTCCACCTGGAGGCAAAGCAGAAAGAACTATGTAGATTAGTACTGTACTTAACTGCCAGGGGGCAGTGCAGAGTTGGAGTTTAGTTGCAACCAGCAGCAGCTGGTAAGCCATGAAAGGGAGAGGAAGTATTTGACTTTGGCCTTACCATCGATTGGATAGTCCAAGAGTCTGTCTGCATTTCTGGGGAGAGATTGGTTGCTACATGTGCTTATTTTCTCCCATGCAGGCAGCATGAGCAGTCTGGATTATATTGCTAAAGCCCTGACCACATTTGCTTAGCTACTCTTTGCTATCAGCACCATTCCTAGGTAGAAACCATCAAATCTGAGACCAACTCCTGGCCATTTATGGCTATTGCACCGATACTTGTGTACCTGCCATCGAGAACTTTATTTACTACTGCAATTTACTATGTATGAGGGTCGAACTGCGTTTTCTCCATTCAAAAAACCACTGCCAGCCAGTGAGTAGTTAAAAGGATTTTCATGCCATCAGACTCTGCAACGCAGCTGTGGGATATCATACGGAATACTGGATTGATGATGATGCAATATGATAAGACTGCTGTGCCCGGAAATGCCGTGAGACATCGGGATTGATGAATTGAATTCAAAATTGGATGGGCTCTTCCGGGATTTGAACCCGGGACCTCTCGCACCCAAAGCGAGAATCATACCCCTAGACCAACGAGCCACTGACATGAAGCAGACACATGATAGAGGGTTTGATCAATATCACCTGTAGTTTTAGATTTCAGTGGCAGTGGTGCTTCAAATGGGAACTTTTGCATTCCCGACATATCTCATTAAAGGCAGAGGGAGCAAAGCTAAGATGACAGGTTTTGTCTGCATTCAATGATCTAGGTGGTCATTGCTAAAGGTGGCAATTGCAAATACAATTGTTAGCTGTCAGTCAGGTTATTGCCATTGGAAAGATAAGATTGCTTATAAGGGTGGCACTTTTGTTAGTTGGATGCTTTCAAGTGATTTTCATATATCAGGAGCATTGGCCCAACCCAGTATTGAAAGGAGCAAGATGGTTCTCACAGCCCTGCCACTCCGCCTGGAGGCAAAGCAGAAAGAACTATGTAGATTAGTACTGTACTTAACTGCCAGGGGGCAGTGCAGAGTTGGAGTTTAGTTGCAACCAGCAGCAGCTGGTAAGCCATGAAAGGGAGAGGAAGTATTTGACTTTGGCCTTACCATCGATTGGATAGTCCAAGAGTCTGTCTGCATTTCTGGGGAGAGATTGGTTGCTACATGTGCTTATTTTCTCCCATGCAGGCAGCATGAGCAGTCTGGATTATATTGCTAAAGCCCTGACCACATTTGCTTAGCTACTCTTTGCTATCAGCACCATTCCTAGGTAGAAACCATCAACTCTGAGACCAACTCCTGGCCATTTATGGCTATTGCACCGATACTTGTGTACCTGCCATCGAGAACTTTATTTACTACTGCAATTTACTATGTATGAGGGCCGAACTGCGTTTTCTCCATTCAAAAAACCACTGCCAGCCAGTGAGTAGTTAAAAGGTTTTTCATGCCATCAGACTCTGCAACGCAGCTGTGGGATATCATACGGAATACTGGATTGATGATGATGCAATATGATAAGACTGCTGTGCCCGGAAATGCCGTGAGACATCGGGATTGATGAATTGAATTCAAAATTGGATGGGCTCGTCCGGGATTTGAACCCGGGACCTCTCGCACCCAAAGCGAGAATCATACCCCTAGACCAACGAGCCACTGACATGAAGCAGACACATGATAGAGGGTTTGATCAATATCACCTGTAGTTTTAGATTTCAGTGGCAGTGGTGCTTCAAATGGGAACTTTTGCATTCCCGACATATCTCATTAAAGGCAGAGGGAGCAAAGCTAAGATGACAGGTTTTGTCTGCATTCAATGATCTAGGTGGTCATTGCTAAAGGTGGCAATTGCAAATACAATTGTTAGCTGTCAGTCAGGTTATTGCCATTGGAAAGATAAGATTGCTTATAAGGGTGGCACTTTTGTTAGTTGGATGCTTTCAAGTGATTTTCATATATCAGGAGCATTGGCCCAACCCAGTATTGAAAGGAGCAAGATGGTTCTCACAGCCCTGCCACTCCGCCTGGAGGCAAAGCAGAAAGAACTATGTAGATTAGTACTGTACTTAACTGCCAGGGGGCAGTGCAGAGTTGGAGTTTAGTTGCAACCAGCAGCAGCTGGTAAGCCATGAAAGGGAGAGGAAGTATTTGACTTTGGCCTTACCATCGATTGGATAGTCCAAGAGTCTGTCTGCATTTCTGGGGAGAGATTGGTTGCTACATGTGCTTATTTTCTCCCATGCAGGCAGCATGAGCAGTCTGGATTATATTGCTAAAGCCCTGACCACATTTGCTTAGCTACTCTTTGCTATCAGCACCATTCCTAGGTAGAAACCATCAACTCTGAGACCAACTCCTGGCCATTTATGGCTATTGCACCGATACTTGTGTACCTGCCATCGAGAACTTTATTTACTACTGCAATTTACTATGTATGAGGGTCGAACTGCGTTTTCTCCATTCAAAAAACCACTGCCAGCCAGTGAGTAGTTAAAAGGTTTTTCATGCCATCAGACTCTGCAACGCAGCTGTGGGATATCATACGGAATACTGGATTGATGATGATGCAGTAGGGACCTTTAGCAACCACGTAAAAGCTCATTAAACGCAGACGTAGCAGTGCTGAAGGCATAGGATACGTCTGGGTTAAATAAGCTACGTCGGGTTTGCTAAAGGTCCCTAATATGATAAGACTGCTGTGCCCGGAAATGCCGTGAGACATCGGGATTGATGAATTGAATTCAAAATTGGATGGGCTCGTCCGGGATTTGAACCAGGGACCTCTCGCACCCAAAGCGAGAATCATACCCCTAGACCAACGAGCCACTGACATGAAGCAGACACATGATAGAGGGTTTGATCAATATCACCTGTAGTTTTAGATTTCAGTGGCAGTGGTGCTTCAAATGGGAACTTTTGCATTCCCGACATATCTCATTAAAGGCAGAGGGAGCAAAGCTAAGATGACAGGTTTTGTCTGCATTCAATGATCTAGGTGGTCATTGCTAAAGGTGGCAATTGCAAATACAATTGTTAGCTGTCAGTCAGGTTATTGCCATTGGAAAGATAAGATTGCTTATAAGGGTGGCACTTTTGTTAGTTGGATGCTTTCAAGTGATTTTCATATATCAGGAGCATTGGCCCAACCCAGTATTGAAAGGAGCAAGATGGTTCTCACAGCCCTGCCACTCCGCCTGGAGGCAAAGCAGAAAGAACTATGTAGATTAGTACTGTACTTAACTGCCAGGGGGCAGTGCAGAGTTGGAGTTTAGTTGCAACCAGCAGCAGCTGGTAAGCCATGAAAGGGAGAGGAAGTATTTGACTTTGGCCTTACCATCGATTGGATAGTCCAAGAGTCTGTCTGCATTTCTGGGGAGAGATTGGTTGCTACATGTGCTTATTTTCTCCCATGCAGGCAGCATGAGCAGTCTGGATTATATTGCTAAAGCCCTGACCACATTTGCTTAGCTACTCTTTGCTATCAGCACCATTCCTAGGTAGAAACCATCAACTCTGAGACCAACTCCTGGCCATTTATGTCTATTGCACCGATACTTGTGTACCTGCCATCGAGAACTTTATTTACTACTGCAATTTACTATGTATGAGGGTCGAACTGATCAGGACAACTGCGTTTTCTCCATTCAAAAAACCACTGCCAGCCAGTGAGTAGTTAAAAGTTTTTTCATGCCATCAGAC
Organism: Harmothoe impar; assembly: GCA_947462335.1. NCBI lineage: Eukaryota > Metazoa > Annelida > Polychaeta > Phyllodocida > Polynoidae > Harmothoe > Harmothoe impar. Next base: position 33,647,682 of record OX381719.1, read on the forward strand.
TCTGCAACGCAGCTGTGGGATATCATACGGAATACTGGATTGATGATGATGCAATATGATAAGACTGCTGTGCCCGGAAATGCCGTGAGACATCGGGATTGATGAATTGAATTCAAAATTGGATGGGCTCGTCCGGGATTTGAACCCAGGACCTCTCGCACCCAAAGCGAGAATCATACCCCTAGACCAACGAGCCACTGACATGAAGCAGACACATGATAGAGGGTTTGATCAATATCACCTGTAGTTTTAGATTTCAGTGGCAGTGGTGCTTCAAATGGGAACTTTTGCATTCCCGACACATCTCATTAAAGGCAGAGGGAGCAAAGCTAAGATGACAGGTTTTGTCTGCATTCAATGATCTAGGTGGTCATTGCTAAAGGTGGCAATTGCAAATACAATTGTTAGCTGTCAGTCAGGTTATTGCCATTGGAAAGATAAGATTGCTTATAAGGGTGGCACTTTTGTTAGTTGGATGCTTTCAAGTGATTTTCATATATCAGGAGCATTGGCCCAACCCAGTATTGAAAGGAGCAAGATGGTTCTCACAGCCCTGCCACTCCGCCTGGAGGCAAAGCAGAAAGAACTATGTAGATTAGTACTGTACTTAACTGCCAGGGGGCAGTGCAGAGTTGGAGTTTAGTTGCAACCAGCAGCAGCTGGTAAGCCATGAAAGGGAGAGGAAGTATTTGACTTTGGCCTTACCATCGATTGGATAGTCCAAGAGTCTGTCTGCATTTCTGGGGAGAGATTGGTTGCTACATGTGCTTATTTTCTCCCATGCAGGCAGCATGAGCAGTCTGGATTATATTGCTAAAGCCCGGACCACATTTGCTTAGCTACTCTTTGCTATCAGCACCATTCCTAGGTAGAAACCATCAACTCTGAGACCAACTCCTGGCCATTTATGGCTATTGCACCGATACTTGTGTACCTGCCATCGAGAACTTTATTTACTACTGCAATTTACTATGTATGAGGGTCGAACTGCGTTTTCTCCATTCAAAAAACCACTGCCAGCCAGTGAGTAGTTAAAAGGTTTTTCATGCCATCAGACTCTGCAACGCAGCTGTGGGATATCATACGGAATACTGGATTGATGATGATGCAATATGATAAGACTGCTGTGCCCGGAAATGCCGTGAGACATCGGGATTGATGAATTGAATTCAAAATTGGATGGGCTCATCCGGGATTTGAACCCGGGACCTCTCGCACCCAAAGCGAGAATCATACCCCTAGACCAACGAGCCACTGACATGAAGCAGACACATGATAGAGGGTTTGATCAATATCACCTGTAGTTTTAGATTTCAGTGGCAGTGGTGCTTCAAATGGGAACTTTTGCATTCCCGACATATCTCATTAAAGGCAGAGGGAGCAAAGCTAAGATGACAGGTTTTGTCTGCATTCAATGATCTAGGTGGTCATTGCTAAAGGTGGCAATTGCAAATACAATTGTTAGCTGTCAGTCAGGTTATTGCCATTGGAAAGATAAGATTGCTTATAAGGGTGGCACTTTTGTTAGTTGGATGCTTTCAAGTGATTTTCATATATCAGGAGCATTGGCCCAACCCAGTATTGAAAGGAGCAAGATGGTTCTCACAGCCCTGCCACTCCGCCTGGAGGCAAAGCAGAAAGAACTATGTAGATTAGTACTGTACTTAACTGCCAGGGGGCAGTGCAGAGTTGGAGTTTAGTTGCAACCAGCAGCAGCTGGTAAGCCATGAAAGGGAGAGGAAGTATTTGACTTTGGCCTTACCATCGATTGGATAGTCCAAGAGTCTGTCTGCATTTCTGGGGAGAGATTGGTTGCTACATGTGCTTATTTTCTCCCATGCAGGCAGCATGAGCAGTCTGGATTATATTGCTAAAGCCCTGACCACATTTGCTTAGCTACTCTTTGCTATCAGCACCATTCCTAGGTAGAAACCATCAACTCTGAGACCAACTCCTGGCCATTTATGGCTATTGCACCGATACTTGTGTACCTGCCATCGAGAACTTTATTTACTACTGCAATTTACTATGTATGAGGGTCGAACTGCGTTTTCTCCATTCAAAAAACCACTGCCAGCCAGTGAGTAGTTAAAAGGTTTTTCATGCCATCAGACTCTGCAACGCAGCTGTGGGATATCATACGGAATACTGGATTGATGATGATGCAATATGATAAGACTGCTGTGCCCGGAAATGCCGTGAGACATCGGGATTGATGAATTGAATTCAAAATTGGATGGGCTCGTCCGGGATTTGAACCCGGGACCTCTCGCACCCAAAGCGAGAATCATACCCCTAGACCAACGAGCCACTGACATGAAGCAGACACATGATAGAGGGTTTGATCAATATCACCTGTAGTTTTAGATTTCAGTGGCAGTGGTGCTTCAAATGGGAACTTTTGCATTCCCGACATATCTCATTAAAGGCAGAGGGAGCAAAGCTAAGATGACAGGTTTTGTCTGCATTCAATGATCTAGGTGGTCATTGCTAAAGGTGGCAATTGCAAATACAATTGTTAGCTGTCAGTCAGGTTATTGCCATTGGAAAGATAAGATTGCTTATAAGGGTGGCACTTTTGTTAGTTGGATGCTTTCAAGTGATTTTCATATATCAGGAGCATTGGCCCAACCCAGTATTGAAAGGACCACATTTGCTTAGCTACTCTTTGCTATCAGCACCATTCCTAGGTAGAAACCATCAACTCTGAGACCAACTCCTGGCCATTTATGTCTATTGCACCGATACTTGTGTACCTGCCATCGAGAACTTTATTTACTACTGCAATTTACTATGTATGAGGGTCGAACTGATCAGGACAACTGCGTTTTCTCCATTCAAAAAACCACTGCCAGCCAGTGAGTAGTTAAAAGTTTTTTCATGCCATCAGACTCTGCAACGCAGCTGTGGGATATCATACGGAATACTGGATTGATGATGATGCAATATGATAAGACTGCTGTGCCCGGAAATGCCGTGAGACATCGGGATTGATGAATTGAATTCAAAATTGGATGGGCTCGTCCGGGATTTGAACCCAGGACCTCTCGCACCCAAAGCGAGAATCATACCCCTAGACCAACGAGCCACTGACATGAAGCAGACACATGATAGAGGGTTTGATCAATATCACCTGTAGTTTTAGATTTCAGTGGCAGTGGTGCTTCAAATGGGAACTTTTGCATTCCCGACACATCTCATTAAAGGCAGAGGGAGCAAAGCTAAGATGACAGGTTTTGTCTGCATTCAATGATCTAGGTGGTCATTGCTAAAGGTGGCAATTGCAAATACAATTGTTAGCTGTCAGTCAGGTTATTGCCATTGGAAAGATAAGATTGCTTATAAGGGTGGCACTTTTGTTAGTTGGATGCTTTCAAGTGATTTTCATATATCAGGAGCATTGGCCCAACCCAGTATTGAAAGGAGCAAGATGGTTCTCACAGCCCTGCCACTCCGCCTGGAGGCAAAGCAGAAAGAACTATGTAGATTAGTACTGTACTTAACTGCCAGGGGGCAGTGCAGAGTTGGAGTTTAGTTGCAACCAGCAGCAGCTGGTAAGCCATGAAAGGGAGAGGAAGTATTTGACTTTGGCCTTACCATCGATTGGATAGTCCAAGAGTCTGTCTGCATTTCTGGGGAGAGATTGGTTGCTACATGTGCTTATTTTCTCCCATGCAGGCAGCATGAGCAGTCTGGATTATATTGCTAAAGCCCGGACCACATTTGCTTAGCTACTCTTTGCTATCAGCACCATTCCTAGGTAGAAACCATCAACTCTGAGACCAACTCCTGGCCATTTATGGCTATTGCACCGATACTTGTGTACCTGCCATCGAGAACTTTATTTACTACTGCAATTTACTATGTATGAGGGTCGAACTGCGTTTTCTCCATTCAAAAAACCACTGCCAGCCAGTGAGTAGTTAAAAGGTTTTTCATGCCATCAGACTCTGCAACGCAGCTGTGGGATATCATACGGAATACTGGATTGATGATGATGCAATATGATAAGACTGCTGTGCCCGGAAATGCCGTGAGACATCGGGATTGATGAATTGAATTCAAAATTGGATGGGCTCATCCGGGATTTGAACCCGGGACCTCTCGCACCCAAAGCGAGAATCATACCCCTAGACCAACGAGCCACTGACATGAAGCAGACACATGATAGAGGGTTTGATCAATATCACCTGTAGTTTTAGATTTCAGTGGCAGTGGTGCTTCAAATGGGAACTTTTGCATTCCCGACATATCTCATTAAAGGCAGAGGGAGCAAAGCTAAGATGACAGGTTTTGTCTGCATTCAATGATCTAGGTGGTCATTGCTAAAGGTGGCAATTGCAAATACAATTGTTAGCTGTCAGTCAGGTTATTGCCATTGGAAAGATAAGATTGCTTATAAGGGTGGCACTTTTGTTAGTTGGATGCTTTCAAGTGATTTTCATATATCAGGAGCATTGGCCCAACCCAGTATTGAAAGGAGCAAGATGGTTCTCACAGCCCTGCCACTCCGCCTGGAGGCAAAGCAGAAAGAACTATGTAGATTAGTACTGTACTTAACTGCCAGGGGGCAGTGCAGAGTTGGAGTTTAGTTGCAACCAGCAGCAGCTGGTAAGCCATGAAAGGGAGAGGAAGTATTTGACTTTGGCCTTACCATCGATTGGATAGTCCAAGAGTCTGTCTGCATTTCTGGGGAGAGATTGGTTGCTACATGTGCTTATTTTCTCCCATGCAGGCAGCATGAGCAGTCTGGATTATATTGCTAAAGCCCTGACCACATTTGCTTAGCTACTCTTTGCTATCAGCACCATTCCTAGGTAGAAACCATCAACTCTGAGACCAACTCCTGGCCATTTATGGCTATTGCACCGATACTTGTGTACCTGCGTTTTCTCCATTCAAAAAACCACTGCCAGCCAGTGAGTAGTTAAAAGGATTTTCATGCCATCAGACTCTGCAACGCAGCTGTGGGATATCATACGGAATACTGGATTGATGATGATGCAATATGATAAGACTGCTGTGCCCGGAAATGCCATGAGACATCGGGATTGATGAATTGAATTCAAAATTGGATGGGCTCGTCCGGGATTTGAACCCGGGACCTCTCGCACCCAAAGCGAGAATCATACCCCTAGACCAACGAGCCACTGACATGAAGCAGACACATGATAGAGGGTTTGATCAATATCACCTGTAGTTTTAGATTTCAGTGGCAGTGGTGCTTCAAATGGGAACTTTTGCATTCCCGACACATCTCATTAAAGGCAGAGGGAGCAAAGCTAAGATGACAGGTTTTGTCTGCATTCAATGATCTAGGTGGTCATTGCTAAAGGTGGCAATTGCAAATACAATTGTTAGCTGTCAGTCAGGTTATTGCCATTGGAAAGATAAGATTGCTTATAAGGGTGGCACTTTTGTTAGTTGGATGCTTTCAAGTGATTTTCATATATCAGGAGCATTGGCCCAACCCAGTATTGAAAGGAGCAAGATGGTTCTCACAGCCCTGCAACTCCACCTGGAGGCAAAGCAGAAAGAACTATGTAGATTAGTACTGTACTTAACTGCCAGGGGGCAGTGCAGAGTTGGAGTTTAGTTGCAACCAGCAGCAGCTGGTAAGCCATGAAAGGGAGAGGAAGTATTTGACTTTGGCCTTACCATCGATTGGATAGTCCAAGAGTCTGTCTGCATTTCTGGGGAGAGATTGGTTGCTACATGTGCTTATTTTCTCCCATGCAGGCAGCATGAGCAGTCTGGATTATATTGCTAAAGCCCTGACCACATTTGCTTAGCTACTCTTTGCTATCAGCACCATTCCTAGGTAGAAACCATCAACTCTGAGACCAACTCCTGGCCATTTATGGCTATTGCACCGATACTTGTGTACCTGCCATCGAGAACTTTATTTACTACTGCAATTTACTATGTATGAGGGTCGAACTGCGTTTTCTCCATTCAAAAAACCACTGCCAGCCAGTGAGTAGTTAAAAGGATTTTCATGCCATCAGACTCTGCAACGCAGCTGTGGGATATCATACGGAATACTGGATTGATGATGATGCAATATGATAAGACTGCTGTGCCCGGAAATGCCGTGAGACATCGGGATTGATGAATTGAATTCAAAATTGGATGGGCTCGTCCGGGATTTGAACCCGGGACCTCTCGCACCCAAAGCGAGAATCATACCCCTAGACCAACGAGCCACTGACATGAAGCAGACACATGATAGAGGGTTTGATCAATATCACCTGTAGTTTTAGATTTCAGTGGCAGTGGTGCTTCAAATGGGAACTTTTGCATTCCCGAAATATCTCATTAAAGGCAGAGGGAGCAAAGCTAAGATGACAGGTTTTGTCTGCATTCAATGATCTAGGTGGTCATTGCTAAAGGTGGCAATTGCAAATACAATTGTTAGCTGTCAGTCAGGTTATTGCCATTGGAAAGATAAGATTGCTTATAAGGGTGGCACTTTTGTTAGTTGGATGCTTTCAAGTGATTTTCATATATCAGGAGCATTGGCCCAACCCAGTATTGAAAGGAGCAAGATGGTTCTCACAGCCCTGCCACTCCGCCTGGAGGCAAAGCAGAAAGAACTATGTAGATTAGTACTGTACTTAACTGCCAGGGGGCAGTGCAGAGTTGGAGTTTAGTTGCAACCAGCAGCAGCTGGTAAGCCATGAAAGGGAGAGGAAGTATTTGACTTTGGCCTTACCATCGATTGGATAGTCCAAGAGTCTGTCTGCATTTCTGGGGAGAGATTGGTTGCTACATGTGCTTATTTTCTCCCATGCAGGCAGCATGAGCAGTCTGGATTATATTGCTAAAGCCCTGACCACATTTGCTTAGCTACTCTTTGCTATCAGCACCATTCCTAGGTAGAAACCATCAACTCTGAGACCAACTCCTGGCCATTTATGGCTATTGCACCGATACTTGTGTACCTGCCATCGAGAACTTTATTTACTACTGCAATTTACTATGTATGAGGGCCGAACTGCGTTTTCTCCATTCAAAAAACCACTGCCAGCCAGTGAGTAGTTAAAAGGTTTTTCATGCCATCAGACTCTGCAACGCAGCTGTGGGATATCATACGGAATACTGGATTGATGATGATGCAATATGATAAGACTGCTGTGCCCGGAAATGCCGTGAGACATCGGGATTGATGAATTGAATTCAAAATTGGATGGGCTCGTCCGGGATTTGAACCCGGGACCTCTCGCACCCAAAGCGAGAATCATACCCCTAGACCAACGAGCCACTGACATGAAGCAGACACATGATAGAGGGTTTGATCAATATCACCTGTAGTTTTAGATTTCAGTGGCAGTGGTGCTTCAAATGGGAACTTTTGCATTCCCAACATATCTCATTAAAGGCAGAGGGAGCAAAGCTAAGATGACAGGTTTTGTCTGCATTCAATGATCTAGGTGGTCATTGCTAAAGGTGGCAATTGCAAATACAATTGTTAGCTGTCAGTCAGGTTATTGCCATTGGAAAGATAAGATTGCTTATAAGGGTGGCACTTTTGTTAGTTGGATGCTTTCAAGTGATTTTCATATATCAGGAGCATTGGCCCAACCCAGTATTGAAAGGAGCAAGATGGTTCTCACAGCCCTGCCACTCCGCCTGGAGGCAAAGCAGAAAGAACTATGTAGATTAGTACTGTACTTAACTGCCAGGGGGCAGTGCAGAGTTGGAGTTTAGTTGCAACCAGCAGCAGCTGGTAAGCCATGAAAGGGAGAGGAAGTATTTGACTTTGGCCTTACCATCGATTGGATAGTCCAAGAGTCTGTCTGCATTTCTGAGGAGAGATTGGTTGCTACATGTGCTTATTTTCTCCCATGCAGGCAGCATGAGCAGTGTGGATTATATTGCTAAAGCCCTGACCACATTTGCTTAGCTACTCTTTGCTATCAGCACCATTCCTAGGTAGAAACCATCAACTCTGAGACCAACTCCTGGCCATTTATGGCTATTGCACCGATACTTGTGTACCTGCCATCGAGAACTTTATTTACTACTGCAATTTACTATGTATGAGGGTCGAACTGCGTTTTCTCCATTCAAAAAACCACTGCCAGCCAGTGAGTAGTTAAAAGGTTTTTCATGCCATCAGACTCTGCAACGCAGCTGTGGGATATCATACGGAATACTGGATTGATGATGATGCAGTAGGGACCTTTAGCAACCACGTAAAAGCTCATTAAACGCAGACGTAGCAGTGCTGAAGGCATAGGATACGTCTGGGTTAAATAAGCTACGTCGGGTTTGCTAAAGGTCCCTAATAGGGACCTTTAGCAAACCCAACGTAGCTCATTTAACGCAGACGTATACTATACTTTCAGCACTGCTACGTCTGCGTTTAATGAGCTTTTACGTGGTTGCTAAAGGTCCCTATTATGATAAGACTGCTGTGCCCGGAAATGCCGTGAGACATCGGGATTGATGAATTGAATTCAAAATTGGATGGGCTCGTCCGGGATTTGAACCTGAGACCTCTCGCACCCAAAGCGAGAATCATACCCCTAGACCAACGAGCCACTGACATGAAGCAGACACATGATAGAGGGTTTGATCAATATCACCTGTAGTTTTAGATTTCAGTGGCAGTGGTGCTTCAAATGGGAACTTTTGCATTCCCGACATATCTCATTAAAGGCAGAGGGAGCAAAGCTAAGATGACAGGTTTTGTCTGCATTCAATGATCTAGGTGGTCATTGCTAAAGGTGGCAATTGCAAATACAATTGTTAGCTGTCAGTCAGGTTATTGCCATTGGAAAGATAAGATTGCTTATAAGGGTGGCACTTTTGTTAGTTGGATGCTTTCAAGTGATTTTCATATATCAGGAGCATTGGCCCAACCCAGTATTGAAAGGAGCAAGATGGTTCTCACAGCCCTGCCACTCCGCCTGGAGGCAAAGCAGAAAGAACTATGTAGATTAGTACTGTACTTAACTGCCAGGGGGCAGTGCAGAGTTGGAGTTTAGTTGCAACCAGCAGCAGCTGGTAAGCCATGAAAGGGAGAGGAAGTATTTGACTTTGGCCTTACCATCGATTGGATAGTCCAAGAGTCTGTCTGCATTTCTGGGGAGAGATTGGTTGCTACATGTGCTTATTTTCTCCCATGCAGGCAGCATGAGCAGTCTGGATTATATTGCTAAAGCCCTGACCACATTTGCTTAGCTACTCTTTGCTATCAGCACCATTCCTAGGTAGAAACCATCAACTCTGAGACCAAACTCCTGGCCATTTATGTCTATTGCACCGATACTTGTGTACCTGCCATCGAGAACTTTATTTACTACTGCAATTTACTATGTATGAGGGTCGAACTGATCAGGACAACTGCGTTTTCTCCATTCAAAAAACCACTGCCAGCCAGTGAGTAGTTAAAAGTTTTTTCATGCCATCAGACTCTGCAACGCAGCTGTGGGATATCATACGGAATACTGGATTGATGATGATGCAATATGATAAGACTGCTGTGCCCGGAAATGCCGTGAGACATCGGGATTGATGAATTGAATTCAAAATTGGATGGGCTCGTCCGGGATTTGAACCCGGGACCTCTCGCACCCAAAGCGAGAATCATACCCCTAGACCAACGAGCCACTGACATGAAGCAGACACATGATAGAGGGTTTGATCAATATCACCTGTAGTTTTAGATTTCAGTGGCAGTGGTGCTTCAAATGGGAACTTTTGCATTCCCGACACATCTCATTAAAGGCAGAGGGAGCAAAGCTAAGATGACAGGTTTTGTCTGCATTCAATGATCTAGGTGGTCATTGCTAAAGGTGGCAATTGCAAATACAATTGTTAGCTGTCAGTCAGGTTATTGCCATTGGAAAGATAAGATTGCTTATAAGGGTGGCACTTTTGTTAGTTGGATGCTTTCAAGTGATTTTCATATATCAGGAGCATTGGCCCAACCCAGTATTGAAAGGAGCAAGATGGTTCTCACAGCCCTGCCACTCCGCCTGGAGGCAAAGCAGAAAGAACTATGTAGATTAGTACTGTACTTAACTGCCAGGGGGCAGTGCAGAGTTGGAGTTTAGTTGCAACCAGCAGCAGCTGGTAAGCCATGAAAGGGAGAGGAAGTATTTGACTTTGGCCTTACCATCGATTGGATAGTCCAAGAGTCTGTCTGCATTTCTGGGGAGAGATTGGTTGCTACATGTGCTTATTTTCTCCCATGCAGGCAGCATGAGCAGTCTGGATTATATTGCTAAAGCCCTGACCACATTTGCTTAGCTACTCTTTGCTATCAGCACCATTCCTAGGTAGAAACCATCAACTCTGAGACCAACTCCTGGCCATTTATGGCTATTGCACCGATACTTGTGTACCTGCCATCGAGAACTTTATTTACTACTGCAATTTACTATGTATGAGGGTCGAACTGCGTTTTCTCCATTCAAAAAACCACTGCCAGCCAGTGAGTAGTTAAAAGGATTTTCATGCCATCAGACTCTGCAACGCAGCTGTGGGATATCATACGGAATACTGGATTGATGATGATGCAATATGATAAGACTGCTGTGCCCGGAAATGCCGTGAGACATCGGGATTGATGAATTGAATTCAAAATTGGATGGGCTCGTCCGGGATTTGAACCCGGGACCTCTCGCACCCAAAGCGAGAATCATACCCCTAGACCAACGAGCCACTGACATGAAGCAGACACATGATAGAGGGTTTGATCAATATCACCTGTAGTTTTAGATTTCAGTGGCAGTGGTGCTTCAAATGGGAACTTTTGCATTCCCGAAATATCTCATTAAAGGCAGAGGGAGCAAAGCTAAGATGACAGGTTTTGTCTGCATTCAATGATCTAGGTGGTCATTGCTAAAGGTGGCAATTGCAAATACAATTGTTAGCTGTCAGTCAGGTTATTGCCATTGGAAAGATAAGATTGCTTATAAGGGTGGCACTTTTGTTAGTTGGATGCTTTCAAGTGATTTTCATATATCAGGAGCATTGGCCCAACCCAGTATTGAAAGGAGCAAGATGGTTCTCACAGCCCTGCCACTCCGCCTGGAGGCAAAGCAGAAAGAACTATGTAGATTAGTACTGTACTTAACTGCCAGGGGGCAGTGCAGAGTTGGAGTTTAGTTGCAACCAGCAGCAGCTGGTAAGCCATGAAAGGGAGAGGAAGTATTTGACTTTGGCCTTACCATCGATTGGATAGTCCAAGAGTCTGTCTGCATTTCTGGGGAGAGATTGGTTGCTACATGTGCTTATTTTCTCCCATGCAGGCAGCATGAGCAGTCTGGATTATATTGCTAAAGCCCTGACCACATTTGCTTAGCTACTCTTTGCTATCAGCACCATTCCTAGGTAGAAACCATCAACTCTGAGACCAACTCCTGGCCATTTATGGCTATTGCACCGATACTTGTGTACCTGCCATCGAGAACTTTATTTACTACTGCAATTTACTATGTATGAGGGCCGAACTGCGTTTTCTCCATTCAAAAAACCACTGCCAGCCAGTGAGTAGTTAAAAGGTTTTTCATGCCATCAGACTCTGCAACGCAGCTGTGGGATATCATACGGAATACTGGATTGATGATGATGCAATATGATAAGACTGCTGTGCCCGGAAATGCCGTGAGACATCGGGATTGATGAATTGAATTCAAAATTGGATGGGCTCGTCCGGGATTTGAACCCGGGACCTCTCGCACCCAAAGCGAGAATCATACCCCTAGACCAACGAGCCACTGACATGAAGCAGACACATGATAGAGGGTTTGATCAATATCACCTGTAGTTTTAGATTTCAGTGGCAGTGGTGCTTCAAATGGGAACTTTTGCATTCCCAACATATCTCATTAAAGGCAGAGGGAGCAAAGCTAAGATGACAGGTTTTGTCTGCATTCAATGATCTAGGTGGTCATTGCTAAAGGTGGCAATTGCAAATACAATTGTTAGCTGTCAGTCAGGTTATTGCCATTGGAAAGATAAGATTGCTTATAAGGGTGGCACTTTTGTTAGTTGGATGCTTTCAAGTGATTTTCATATATCAGGAGCATTGGCCCAACCCAGTATTGAAAGGAGCAAGATGGTTCTCACAGCCCTGCCACTCCGCCTGGAGGCAAAGCAGAAAGAACTATGTAGATTAGTACTGTACTTAACTGCCAGGGGGCAGTGCAGAGTTGGAGTTTAGTTGCAACCAGCAGCAGCTGGTAAGCCATGAAAGGGAGAGGAAGTATTTGACTTTGGCCTTACCATCGATTGGATAGTCCAAGAGTCTGTCTGCATTTCTGAGGAGAGATTGGTTGCTACATGTGCTTATTTTCTCCCATGCAGGCAGCATGAGCAGTGTGGATTATATTGCTAAAGCCCTGACCACATTTGCTTAGCTACTCTTTGCTATCAGCACCATTCCTAGGTAGAAACCATCAACTCTGAGACCAACTCCTGGCCATTTATGGCTATTGCACCGATACTTGTGTACCTGCCATCGAGAACTTTATTTACTACTGCAATTTACTATGTATGAGGGTCGAACTGCGTTTTCTCCATTCAAAAAACCACTGCCAGCCAGTGAGTAGTTAAAAGGTTTTTCATGCCATCAGACTCTGCAACGCAGCTGTGGGATATCATACGGAATACTGGATTGATGATGATGCAGTAGGGACCTTTAGCAACCACGTAAAAGCTCATTAAACGCAGACGTAGCAGTGCTGAAGGCATAGGATACGTCTGGGTTAAATAAGCTACGTCGGGTTTGCTAAAGGTCCCTAATAGGGACCTTTAGCAAACCCAACGTAGCTCATTTAACGCAGACGTATACTATACTTTCAGCACTGCTACGTCTGCGTTTAATGAGCTTTTACGTGGTTGCTAAAGGTCCCTATTATGATAAGACTGCTGTGCCCGGAAATGCCGTGAGACATCGGGATTGATGAATTGAATTCAAAATTGGATGGGCTCGTCCGGGATTTGAACCTGGGACCTCTCGCACCCAAAGCGAGAATCATACCCCTAGACCAACGAGCCACTGACATGAAGCAGACACATGATAGAGGGTTTGATCAATATCACCTGTAGTTTTAGATTTCAGTGGCAGTGGTGCTTCAAATGGGAACTTTTGCATTCCCGACATATCTCATTAAAGGCAGAGGGAGCAAAGCTAAGATGACAGGTTTTGTCTGCATTCAATGATCTAGGTGGTCATTGCTAAAGGTGGCAATTGCAAATACAATTGTTAGCTGTCAGTCAGGTTATTGCCATTGGAAAGATAAGATTGCTTATAAGGGTGGCACTTTTGTTAGTTGGATGCTTTCAAGTGATTTTCATATATCAGGAGCATTGGCCCAACCCAGTATTGAAAGGAGCAAGATGGTTCTCACAGCCCTGCCACTCCGCCTGGAGGCAAAGCAGAAAGAACTATGTAGATTAGTACTGTACTTAACTGCCAGGGGGCAGTGCAGAGTTGGAGTTTAGTTGCAACCAGCAGCAGCTGGTAAGCCATGAAAGGGAGAGGAAGTATTTGACTTTGGCCTTACCATCGATTGGATAGTCCAAGAGTCTGTCTGCATTTCTGGGGAGAGATTGGTTGCTACATGTGCTTATTTTCTCCCATGCAGGCAGCATGAGCAGTCTGGATTATATTGCTAAAGCCCTGACCACATTTGCTTAGCTACTCTTTGCTATCAGCACCATTCCTAGGTAGAAACCATCAACTCTGAGACCAAACTCCTGGCCATTTATGTCTATTGCACCGATACTTGTGTACCTGCCATCGAGAACTTTATTTACTACTGCAATTTACTATGTATGAGGGTCGAACTGATCAGGACAACTGCGTTTTCTCCATTCAAAAAACCACTGCCAGCCAGTGAGTAGTTAAAAGTTTTTTCATGCCATCAGACTCTGCAACGCAGCTGTGGGATATCATACGGAATACTGGATTGATGATGATGCAATATGATAAGACTGCTGTGCCCGGAAATGCCGTGAGACATCGGGATTGATGAATTGAATTCAAAATTGGATGGGCTCGTCCGGGATTTGAACCCGGGACCTCTCGCACCCAAAGCGAGAATCATACCCCTAGACCAACGAGCCACTGACATGAAGCAGACACATGATAGAGGGTTTGATCAATATCACCTGTAGTTTTAGATTTCAGTGGCAGTGGTGCTTCAAATGGGAACTTTTGCATTCCCGACACATCTCATTAAAGGCAGAGGGAGCAAAGCTAAGATGACAGGTTTTGTCTGCATTCAATGATCTAGGTGGTCATTGCTAAAGGTGGCAATTGCAAATACAATTGTTAGCTGTCAGTCAGGTTATTGCCATTGGAAAGATAAGATTGCTTATAAGGGTGGCACTTTTGTTAGTTGGATGCTTTCAAGTGATTTTCATATATCAGGAGCATTGGCCCAACCCAGTATTGAAAGGAGCAAGATGGTTCTCACAGCCCTGCCACTCCGCCTGGAGGCAAAGCAGAAAGAACTATGTAGATTAGTACTGTACTTAACTGCCAGGGGGCAGTGCAGAGTTGGAGTTTAGTTGCAACCAGCAGCAGCTGGTAAGCCATGAAAGGGAGAGGAAGTATTTGACTTTGGCCTTACCATCGATTGGATAGTCCAAGAGTCTGTCTGCATTTCTGGGGAGAGATTGGTTGCTACATGTGCTTATTTTCTCCCATGCAGGCAGCATGAGCAGTCTGGATTATATTGCTAAAGCCCTGACCACATTTGCTTAGCTACTCTTTGCTATCAGCACCATTCCTAGGTAGAAACCATCAACTCTGAGACCAACTCCTGGCCATTTATGGCTATTGCACCGATACTTGTGTACCTGCCATCGAGAACTTTATTTACTACTGCAATTTACTATGTATGAGGGTCGAACTGCGTTTTCTCCATTCAAAAAACCACTGCCAGCCAGTGAGTAGTTAAAAGGTTTTTCATGCCATCAGACTCTGCAACGCAGCTGTGGGATATCATACGGAATACTGGATTGATGATGATGCAATATGATAAGACTGCTGTGTCCGGAAATGCCGTGAGACATCGGGATTGATGAATTGAATTCAAAATTGGATGGGCTCGTCCGGGATTTGAACCCGGGACCTCTCGCACCCAAAGCGAGAATCATACCCCTAGACCAACGAGCCACTGACATGAAGCAGACACATGATAGAGGGTTTGATCAATATCACCTGTAGTTTTAGATTTCAGTGGCAGTGGTGCTTCAAATGGGAACTTTTGCATTCCCAACATATCTCATTAAAGGCAGAGGGAGCAAAGCTAAGATGACAGGTTTTGTCTGCATTCAATGATCTAGGTGGTCATTGCTAAAGGTGGCAATTGCAAATACAATTGTTAGCTGTCAGTCAGGTTATTGCCATTGGAAAGATAAGATTGCTTATAAGGGTGGCACTTTTGTTAGTTGGATGCTTTCAAGTGATTTTCATATATCAGGAGCATTGGCCCAACCCAGTATTGAAAGGAGCAAGATGGTTCTCACAGCCCTGCCACTCCGCCTGGAGGCAAAGCAGAAAGAACTATGTAGATTAGTACTGTACTTAACTGCCAGGGGGCAGTGCAGAGTTGGAGTTTAGTTGCAACCAGCAGCAGCTGGTAAGCCATGAAAGGGAGAGGAAGTATTTGACTTTGGCCTTACCATCGATTGGATAGTCCAAGAGTCTGTCTGCATTTCTGGGGAGAGATTGGTTGCTACATGTGCTTATTTTCTCCCATGCAGGCAGCATGAGCAGTCTGGATTATATTGCTAAAGCCCGGACCACATTTGCTTAGCTACTCTTTGCTATCAGCACCATTCCTAGGTAGAAACC
Source organism: Harmothoe impar (assembly GCA_947462335.1). Taxonomy (NCBI): domain Eukaryota; kingdom Metazoa; phylum Annelida; class Polychaeta; order Phyllodocida; family Polynoidae; genus Harmothoe; species Harmothoe impar. The sequence goes on from OX381719.1 coordinate 33,663,505, forward strand.
ATCAACTCTGAGACCAACTCCTGGCCATTTATGGCTATTGCACCGCTACTTGTGTACCTGCCATCGAGAACTTTATTTACTACTGCAATTTACTATGTATGAGGGTCGAACTGCGTTTTCTCCATTCAAAAAACCACTGCCAGCCAGTGAGTAGTTAAAAGGTTTTTCATGCCATCAGACTCTGCAACGCAGCTGTGGGATATCATACGGAATACTGGATTGATGATGATGCAATATGATAAGACTGCTGTGCCCGGAAATGCCGTGAGACATCGGGATTGATGAATTGAATTCAAAATTGGATGGGCTCGTCCGGGATTTGAACCCGGGACCTCTCGCACCCAAAGCGAGAATCATACCCCTAGACCAACGAGCCACTGACATGAAGCAGACACATGATAGAGGGTTTGATCAATATCACCTGTAGTTTTAGATTTCAGTGGCAGTGGTGCTTCAAATGGGAACTTTTGCATTCCCGACATATCTCATTAAAGGCAGAGGGAGCAAAGCTAAGATGACAGGTTTTGTCTGCATTCAATGATCTAGGTGGTCATTGCTAAAGGTGGCAATTGCAAATACAATTGTTAGCTGTCAGTCAGGTTATTGCCATTGGAAAGATAAGATTGCTTATAAGGGTGGCACTTTTGTTAGTTGGATGCTTTCAAGTGATTTTCATATATCAGGAGCATTGGCCCAACCCAGTATTGAAAGGAGCAAGATGGTTCTCACAGCCCTGCCACTCCGCCTGGAGGCAAAGCAGAAAGAACTATGTAGATTAGTACTGTACTTAACTGCCAGGGGGCAGTGCAGAGTTGGAGTTTAGTTGCAACCAGCAGCAGCTGGTAAGCCATGAAAGGGAGAGGAAGTATTTGACTTTGGCCTTACCATCGATTGGATAGTCCAAGAGTCTGTCTGCATTTCTGGGGAGAGATTGGTTGCTACATGTGCTTATTTTCTCCCATGCAGGCAGCATGAGCAGTCTGGATTATATTGCTAAAGCCCTGACCACATTTGCTTAGCTACTCTTTGCTATCAGCACCATTCCTAGGTAGAAACCATCAACTCTGAGACCAACTCCTGGCCATTTATGGCTATTGCACCGATACTTGTGTACCTGCCTTTTCTCCATTCAAAAAACCACTGCCAGCCAGTGAGTAGTTAAAAGGTTTTTCATGCCATCAGACTCTGCAACGCAGCTGTGGGATATCATACGGAATACTGGATTGATGATGATGCAATATGATAAGACTGCTGTGCCTGGAAATGCCGTGAGACATCGGGATTGATGAATTGAATTCAAAATTGGATGGGCTCGTCCGGGATTTGAACCCGGGACCTCTCGCACCCAAAGCGAGAATCATACCCCTAGACCAACGAGCCACTGACATGAAGCAGACACATGATAGAGGGTTTGATCAATATCACCTGTAGTTTTAGATTTCAGTGGCAGTGGTGCTTCAAATGGGAACTTTTGCATTCCCGACATATCTCATTAAAGGCAGAGGGAGCAAAGCTAAGATGACAGGTTTTGTCTGCATTCAATGATCTAGGTGGTCATTGCTAAAGGTGGCAATTGCAAATACAATTGTTAGCTGTCAGTCAGGTTATTGCCATTGGAAAGATAAGATTGCTTATAAGGGTGGCACTTTTGTTAGTTGGATGCTTTCAAGTGATTTTCATATATCAGGAGCATTGGCCCAACCCAGTATTGAAAGGAGCAAGATGGTTCTCACAGCCCTGCCACTCCGCCTGGAGGCAAAGCAGAAAGAACTATGTAGATTAGTACTGTACTTAACTGCCAGGGGGCAGTGCAGAGTTGGAGTTTAGTTGCAACCAGCAGCAGCTGGTAAGCCATGAAAGGGAGAGGAAGTATTTGACTTTGGCCTTACCATCGATTGGATAGTCCAAGAGTCTGTCTGCATTTCTGGGGAGAGATTGGTTGCTACATGTGCTTATTTTCTCCCATGCAGGCAGCATGAGCAGTCTGGATTATATTGCTAAAGCCCTGACCACATTTGCTTAGCTACTCTTTGCTATCAGCACCATTCCTAGGTAGAAACCATCAACTCTGAGACCAACTCCTGGCCATTTATGGCTATTGCACCGATACTTGTGTACCTGCCTTTTCTCCATTCAAAAAACCACTGCCAGCCAGTGAGTAGTTAAAAGGTTTTTCATGCCATCAGACTCTGCAACGCAGCTGTGGGATATCATACGGAATACTGGATTGATGATGATGCAATATGATAAGACTGCTGTGCCCGGAAATGCCGTGAGACATCGGGATTGATGAATTGAATTCAAAATTGGATGGGCTCGTCCGGGATTTGAACCCGGGACCTCTCGCACCCAAAGCGAGAATCATACCCCTAGACCAACGAGCCACTGACATGAAGCAGACACATGATAGAGGGTTTGATCAATATCACCTGTAGTTTTAGATTTCAGTGGCAGTGGTGCTTCAAATGGGAACTTTTGCATTCCCGACACATCTCATTAAAGGCAGAGGGAGCAAAGCTAAGATGACAGGTTTTGTCTGCATTCAATGATCTAGGTGGTCATTGCTAAAGGTGGCAATTGCAAATACAATTGTTAGCTGTCAGTCAGGTTATTGCCATTGGAAAGATAAGATTGCTTATAAGGGTGGCACTTTTGTTAGTTGGATGCTTTCAAGTGATTTTCATATATCAGGAGCATTGGCCCAACCCAGTATTGAAAGGAGCAAGATGGTTCTCACAGCCCTGCAACTCCGCCTGGAGGCAAAGCAGAAAGAACTATGTAGATTAGTACTGTACTTAACTGCCAGGGGGCAGTGCAGAGTTGGAGTTTAGTTGCAACCAGCAGCAGCTGGTAAGCCATGAAAGGGAGAGGAAGTATTTGACTTTGGCCTTACCATCGATTGGATAGTCCAAGAGTCTGTCTGCATTTCTGGGGAGAGATTGGTTGCTACATGTGCTTATTTTCTCCCATGCAGGCAGCATGAGCAGTCTGGATTATATTGCTAAAGCCCTGACCACATTTGCTTAGCTACTCTTTGCTATCAGCACCATTCCTAGGTAGAAACCATCAACTCTGAGACCAACTCCTGGCCATTTATGGCTATTACCGTTGACTACAGTTAGGGTAAAGGTTAACGACGAGGGGCATTGGCGCTTAACCGTTTGTCACAACCGTGACCCGGCCTATTTATTAGAATAACAAAAAAGTTAAAAAAAAACACAAAGTCTCTGCTGGCCTGCTGCTGGCCTTGCTGCCTGCTTGCTTGCTGCTGGTTACCTCCCCTCCCTTGGAGAAGAGTTCCACGGCTGGTGCCGGAGGGAGGCACTAGGTGGCACTGGTATGTACACTAATATGGGAATAACTTCCCCAATGGAAGTTATGCCTGACATTGCACCGATACTTGTGTACCTGCCATCGAGAACTTTATTTACTACTGCAATTTACTATGTATGAGGGTCGAACTGCGTTTTATCCATTCAAAAAACCACTGCCAGCCAGTGAGTAGTTAAAAGGTTTTTCATGCCATCAGACTCTGCAACGCAGCTGTGGGATATCATACGGAATACTGGATTGATGATGATGCAATATGATAAGACTGCTGTGCCTGGAAATGCCGTGAGACATCGGGATTGATGAATTGAGTTCAAAATTGGATGGGCTCGTCCGGGATTTGAACCCAGGACCTCTCGCACCCAAAGCGAGAATCATACCCCTAGACCAACGAGCCACTGACATGAAGCAGACACATGATAGAGGGTTTGATCAATATCACCTGTAGTTTTAGATTTCAGTGGCAGTGGTGCTTCAAATGGGAACTTTTGCATTCCCGACACATCTCATTAAAGGCAGAGGGAGCAAAGCTAAGATGACAGGTTTTGTCTGCATTCAATGATCTAGGTGGTCATTGCTAAAGGTGGCAATTGCAAATACAATTGTTAGCTGTCAGTCAGGTTATTGCCATTGGAAAGATAAGATTGCTTATAAGGGTGGCACTTTTGTTAGTTGGATGCTTTCAAGTGATTTTCATATATCAGGAGCATTGGCCCAACCCAGTATTGAAAGGAGCAAGATGGTTCTCACAGCCCTGCCACTCCGCCTGGAGGCAAAGCAGAAAGAACTATGTAGATTAGTACTGTACTTAACTGCCAGGGGGCAGTGCAGAGTTGGAGTTTAGTTGCAACCAGCAGCAGCTGGTAAGCCATGAAAGGGAGAGGAAGTATTTGACTTTGGCCTTACCATCGATTGGATAGTCCAAGAGTCTGTCTGCATTTCTGGGGAGAGATTGGTTGCTACATGTGCTTATTTTCTCCCATGCAGGCAGCATGAGCAGTCTGGATTATATTGCTAAAGCCCTGACCACATTTGCTTAGCTACTCTTTGCTATCAGCACCATTCCTAGGTAGAAACCATCAACTCTGAGACCAACTCCTGGCCATTTATGGCTATTGCACCGATACTTGTGTACCTGCCATCGAGAACTTTATTTACTACTGCAATTTACTATGTATGAGGGTCGAACTGCGTTTTCTCCATTCAAAAAACCACTGCCAGCCAGTGAGTAGTTAAAAGGTTTTTCATGCCATCAGACTCTGCAACGCAGCTGTGGGATATCATACGGAATACTGGATTGATGATGATGCAATATGATAAGACTGCTGTGCCTGGAAATGCCGTGAGACATCGGGATTGATGAATTGAGTTCAAAATTGGATGGGCTCGTCCGGGATTTGAACCCAGGACCTCTCGCACCCAAAGCGAGAATCATACCCCTAGACCAACGAGCCACTGACATGAAGCAGACACATGATAGAGGGTTTGATCAATATCACCTGTAGTTTTAGATTTCAGTGGCAGTGGTGCTTCAAATGGGAACTTTTGCATTCCCGACACATCTCATTAAAGGCAGAGGGAGCAAAGCTAAGATGACAGGTTTTGTCTGCATTCAATGATCTAGGTGGTCATTGCTAAAGGTGGCAATTGCAAATACAATTGTTAGCTGTCAGTCAGGTTATTGCCATTGGAAAGATAAGATTGCTTATAAGGGTGGCACTTTTGTTAGTTGGATGCTTTCAAGTGATTTTCATATATCAGGAGCATTGGCCCAACCCAGTATTGAAAGGAGCAAGATGGTTCTCACAGCCCTGCCACTCCGCCTGGAGGCAAAGCAGAAAGAACTATGTAGATTAGTACTGTACTTAACTGCCAGGGGGCAGTGCAGAGTTGGAGTTTAGTTGCAACCAGCAGCAGCTGGTAAGCCATGAAAGGGAGAGGAAGTATTTGACTTTGGCCTTACCATCGATTGGATAGTCCAAGAGTCTGTCTGCATTTCTGGGGAGAGATTGGTTGCTACATGTGCTTATTTTCTCCCATGCAGGCAGCATGAGCAGTCTGGATTATATTGCTAAAGCCCTGACCACATTTGCTTAGCTACTCTTTGCTATCAGCACCATTCCTAGGTAGAAACCATCAACTCTGAGACCAACTCCTGGCCATTTATGTCTATTGCACCGATACTTGTGTACCTGCCATCGAGAACTTTATTTACTACTGCAATTTACTATGTATGAGGGTCGAACTGCGTTTTCTCCATTCAAAAAACCACTGCCAGCCAGTGAGTAGTTAAAAGGATTTTCATGCCATCAGACTCTGCAACGCAGCTGTGGGATATCATACGGAATACTGGATTGATGATGATGCAATATGATAAGACTGCTGTGCCCGGAAATGCCGTGAGACATCGGGATTGATGAATTGAATTCAAAATTGGATGGGCTCGTCCGGGATTTGAACCCGGGACCTCTCGCACCCAAAGTGAGAATCATACCCCTAGACCAACGAGCCACTGACATGAAGCAGACACATGATAGAGGGTTTGATCAATATCACCTGTAGTTTTAGATTTCAGTGGCAGTGGTGCTTCAAATGGGAACTTTTGCATTCCCGACATATCTCATTAAAGGCAGAGGGAGCAAAGCTAAGATGACAGGTTTTGTCTGCATTCAATGATCTAGGTGGTCATTGCTAAAGGTGGCAATTGCAAATACAATTGTTAGCTGTCAGTCAGGTTATTGCCATTGGAAAGATAAGATTGCTTATAAGGGTGGCACTTTTGTTAGTTGGATGCTTTCAAGTGATTTTCATATATCAGGAGCATTGGCCCAACCCAGTATTAGGGACCTTTAGCAAACCCGACGTAGCTTATTAAACGTAGACGTATCCTATCCTTTCAGCACTGCTACGTCTGCGTTTTATGAGCTTTTACGTGGTTGCTAAAGGTCCCTAATGAAAGGAGCAAGATGGTTCTCACAGCCCTGCCACTCCGCCTGGAGGCAAAGCAGAAAGAACTATGTAGATTAGTACTGTACTTAACTGCCAGGGGGCAGTGCAGAGTTGGAGTTTAGTTGCAACCAGCAGCAGCTGGTAAGCCATGAAAGGGAGAGGAAGTATTTGACTTTGGCCTTACCATCGATTGGATAGTCCAAGAGTCTGTCTGCATTTCTGGGGAGAGATTGGTTGCTACATGTGCTTATTTTCTCCCATGCAGGCAGCATGAGCAGTCTGGATTATATTGCTAAAGCCCGGACCACATTTGCTTAGCTACTCTTTGCTATCAGCACCATTCCTAGGTAGAAACCATCAACTCTGAGACCAACTCCTGGCCATTTATGGCTATTGCACCGATACTTGTGTACCTGCCATCGAGAACTTTATTTACTACTGCAATTTACTATGTATGAGGGTCGAACTGCGTTTTCTCCATTCAAAAAACCACTGCCAGCCAGTGAGTAGTTAATAGGATTTTCATGCCATCAGACTCTGCAACGCAGCTGTGGGATATCATACGGAATACTGGATTGATGATGATGCAATATGATAAGACTGCTGTGCCCGGAAATGCCGTGAGACATCGGGATTGATGAATTGAATTCAAAATTGGATGGGCTCGTCCGGGATTTGAACCCGGGACCTCTCGCACCCAAAGCGAGAATCATACCCCTAGACCAACGAGCCACTGACATGAAGCAGACACATGATAGAGGGTTTGATCAATATCACCTGTAGTTTTAGATTTCAGTGGCAGTGGTGCTTCAAATGGGAACTTTTGCATTCCCGACATATCTCATTAAAGGCAGAGGGAGCAAAGCTAAGATGACAGGTTTTGTCTGCATTCAATGATCTAGGTGGTCATTGCTAAAGGTGGCAATTGCAAATACAATTGTTAGCTGTCAGTCAGGTTATTGCCATTGGAAAGATAAGATTGCTTATAAGGGTGGCACTTTTGTTAGTTGGATGCTTTCAAGTGATTTTCATATATCAGGAGCATTGGCCCAACCCAGTATTGAAAGGAGCAAGATGGTTCTCACAGCCCTGCCACTCCGCCTGGAGGCAAAGCAGAAAGAACTATGTAGATTAGTACTGTACTTAACTGCCAGGGGGCAGTGCAGAGTTGGAGTTTAGTTGCAACCAGCAGCAGCTGGTAAGCCATGAAAGGGAGAGGAAGTATTTGACTTTGGCCTTACCATTGATTGGATAGTCCAAGAGTCTGTCTGCATTTCTGGGGAGAGATTGGTTGCTACATGTGCTTATTTTCTCCCATGCAGGCAGCATGAGCAGTCTGGATTATATTGCTAAAGCCCGGACCACATTTGCTTAGCTACTCTTTGCTATCAGCACCATTCCTAGGTAGAAACCATCAACTCTGAGACCAACTCCTGGCCATTTATGGCTATTGCACCGATACTTGTGTACCTGCCATCGAGAACTTTATTTACTACTGCAATTTACTATGTATGAGGGTCGAACTGATCAGGACAACTGCGTTTTCTCCATTCAAAAAACCACTGCCAGCCAGTGAGTAGTTAAAAGGATTTTCATGCCATCAGACTCTGCAACGCAGCTGTGGGATATCATACGGAATACTGGATTGATGATGATGCAATATGATAAGACTGCTGTGCCCGGAAATGCCGTGAGACATCGGGATTGATGAATTGAATTCAAAATTGGATGGGCTCGTCCGGGATTTGAACCCGGGACCTCTCGCACCCAAAGCGAGAATCATACCCCTAGACCAACGAGCCACTGACATGAAGCAGACACATGATAGAGGGTTTGATCAATATCACCTGTAGTTTTAGATTTCAGTGGCAGTGGTGCTTCAAATGGGAACTTTTGCATTCCCGACACATCTCATTAAAGGCAGAGGGAGCAAAGCTAAGATGACAGGTTTTGTCTGCATTCAATGATCTAGGTGGTCATTGCTAAAGGTGGCAATTGCAAATACAATTGTTAGCTGTCAGTCAGGTTATTGCCATTGGAAAGATAAGATTGCTTATAAGGGTGGCACTTTTGTTAGTTGGATGCTTTCAAGTGATTTTCATATATCAGGAGCATTGGCCCAACCCAGTATTGAAAGGAGCAAGATGGTTCTCACAGCCCTGCCACTCCGCCTGGAGGCAAAGCAGAAAGAACTATGTAGATTAGTACTGTACTTAACTGCCAGGAGGCAGTGCAGAGTTGGAGTTTAGTTGCAACCAGCAGCAGCTGGTAAGCCATGAAAGGGAGAGGAAGTATTTGACTTTGGCCTTACCATCGATTGGATAGTCCAAGAGTCTGTCTGCATTTCTGGGGAGAGATTGGTTGCTACATGTGCTTATTTTCTCCCATGCAGGCAGCAGGAGCAGTCTGGATTATATTGCTAAAGCCCTGACCACATTTGCTTAGCTACTCTTTGCTATCAGCACCATTCCTAGGTAGAAACCATCAACTCTGAGACCAACTCCTGGCCATTTATGGCTATTGCACCGATACTTGTGTACCTGCCATCGAGAACTTTATTTACTACTGCAATTTACTATGTATGAGGGTCGAACTGATCAGGACAACTGCGTTTTCTCCATTCAAAAAACCACTGCCAGCCAGTGAGTAGTTAAAAGGTTTTTCATGCCATCAGACTCTGCAACGCAGCTGTGGGATATCATACGGAATACTGGATTGATGATGATGCAATATGATAAGACTGCTGTGCCCGGAAATGCCGTGAGACATCGGGATTGATGAATTGAATTCAAAATCGGATGGGCTCGTCCGGGATTTGAACCCGGGACCTCTCGCACCCAAAGCGAGAATCATACCCCTAGACCAACGAGCCACTGACATGAAGCAGACACATGATAGAGGGTTTGATCAATATCACCTGTAGTTTTAGATTTCAGTGGCAGTGGTGCTTCAAATGGGAACTTTTGCATTCCCGACATATCTCATTAAAGGCAGAGGGAGCAAAGCTAAGATGACAGGTTTTGTCTGCATTCAATGATCTAGGTGGTCATTGCTAAAGGTGGCAATTGCAAATACAATTGTGAGCTGTCAGTCAGGTTATTGCCATTGGAAAGATAAGATTGCTTATAAGGGTGGCACTTTTGTTAGTTGGATGCTTTCAAGTGATTTTCATATATCAGGAGCATTGGCCCAACCCAGTATTGAAAGGAGCAAGATGGTTCTCACAGCCCTGCCACTCCGCCTGGACGCAAAGCAGAAAGAACTATGTAGATTAGTACTGTACTTAACTGCCAGGGGGCAGTGCAGAGTTGGAGTTTAGTTGCAACCAGCAGCAGCTGGTAAGCCATGAAAGGGAGAGGAAGTATTTGACTTTGGCCTTACCATCGATTGGATAGTCCAAGAGTCTGTCTGCATTTCTGGGGAGAGATTGGTTGCTACATGTGCTTATTTTCTCCCATGCAGGCAGCATGAGCAGTCTGGATTATATTGCTAAAGCCCTGACCACATTTGCTTAGCTACTCTTTGCTATCAGCACCATTCCTAGGTAGAAACCATCAACTCTGAGACCAACTCCTGGCCATTTATGGCTATTGCACCGATACTTGTGTACCTGCCATCGAGAACTTTATTTACTACTGCAATTTACTATGTATGAGGGTCGAACTGCGTTTTCTCCATTCAAAAAACCACTGCCAGCCAGTGAGTAGTTAAAAGGATTTTCATGCCATCAGACTCTGCAACGCAGCTGTGGGATATCATACGGAATACTGGATTGATGATGATGCAATATGATAAGACTGCTGTGCCCGGAAATGCCGTGAGACATCGGGATTGATGAATTGAATTCAAAATTGGATGGGCTCGTCCGGGATTTGAACCCGGGACCTCTCGCACCCAAAGCGAGAATCATACCCCTAGACCAACGAGCCACTGACATGAAGCAGACACATGATAGAGGGTTTGATCAATATCACCTGTAGTTTTAGATTTCAGTGGCAGCGGTGCTTCAAATGGGAACTTTTGCATTCCTGACATATCTCATTAAAGGCAGAGGGAGCAAAGCTAAGATGACAGGTTTTGTCTGCATTCAATGATCTAGGTGGTCATTGCTAAAGGTGGCAATTGCAAATACAATTGTTAGCTGTCAGTCAGGTTATTGCCATTGGAAAGATAAGATTGCTTATAAGGGTGGCACTTTTGTTAGTTGGATGCTTTCAAGTGATTTTCATATATCAGGAGCATTGGCCCAACCCAGTATTGAAAGGAGCAAGATGGTTCTCACAGCCCTGCCACTCCGCCTGGAGGCAAAGCAGAAAGAACTATGTAGATTAGTACTGTACTTAACTGCCAGGGGGCAGTGCAGAGTTGGAGTTTAGTTGCAACCAGCAGCAGCTGGTAAGCCATGAAAGGGAGAGGAAGTATTTGACTTTGGCCTTACCATCGATTGGATAGTCCAAGAGTCTGTCTGCATTTCTGGGGAGAGATTGGTTGCTACATGTGCTTATTTTCTCCCGTGCAGGCAGCATGAGCAGTCTGGATTATATTGCTAAAGCCCTGACCACATTTGCTTAGCTACTCTTTGCTATCAGCACCATTCCTAGGTAGAAACCATCAACTCTGAGACCAACTCCTGGCCATTTATGGCTATTGCACCGATACTTGTGTACCTGCCATCGAGAACTTTATTTACTACTGCAATTTACTATGTATGAGGGTCGAACTGATCAGGACAACTGCGTTTTCTCCATTCAAAAAACCACTGCCAGCCAGTGAGTAGTTAAAAGGATTTTCATGCCATCAGACTCTGCAACGCAGCTGTGGGATATCATACGGAATACTGGATTGATGATGATGCAATATGATAAGACTGCTGTGCCCGGAAATGCCGTGAGACATCGGGATTGATGAATTGAATTCAAAATTGGATGGGCTCGTCCGGGATTTGAACCCGGGACCTCTCGCACCCAAAGCGAGAATCATACCCCTAGACCAACGAGCCACTGACATGAAGCAGACACATGATAGAGGGTTTGATCAATATCACCTGTAGTTTTAGATTTCAGTGGCAGTGGTGCTTCAAATGGGAACTTTTGCATTCCCGACACATCTCATTAAAGGCAGAGGGAGCAAAGCTAAGATGACAGGTTTTGTCTGCATTCAATGATCTAGGTGGTCATTGCTAAAGGTGGCAATTGCAAATACAATTGTTAGCTGTCAGTCAGGTTATTGCCATTGGAAAGATAAGATTGCTTATAAGGGTGGCACTTTTGTTAGTTGGATGCTTTCAAGTGATTTTCATATATCAGGAGCATTGGCCCAACCCAGTATTGAAAGGAGCAAGATGGTTCTCACAGCCCTGCCACTCCGCCTGGAGGCAAAGCAGAAAGAACTATGTAGATTAGTACTGTACTTAACTGCCAGGAGGCAGTGCAGAGTTGGAGTTTAGTTGCAACCAGCAGCAGCTGGTAAGCCATGAAAGGGAGAGGAAGTATTTGACTTTGGCCTTACCATCGATTGGATAGTCCAAGAGTCTGTCTGCATTTCTGGGGAGAGATTGGTTGCTACATGTGCTTATTTTCTCCCATGCAGGCAGCAGGAGCAGTCTGGATTATATTGCTAAAGCCCTGACCACATTTGCTTAGCTACTCTTTGCTATCAGCACCATTCCTAGGTAGAAACCATCAACTCTGAGACCAACTCCTGGCCATTTATGGCTATTGCACCGATACTTGTGTACCTGCCATCGAGAACTTTATTTACTACTGCAATTTACTATGTATGAGGGTCGAACTGATCAGGACAACTGCGTTTTCTCCATTCAAAAAACCACTGCCAGCCAGTGAGTAGTTAAAAGGTTTTTCATGCCATCAGACTCTGCAACGCAGCTGTGGGATATCATACGGAATACTGGATTGATGATGATGCAATATGATAAGACTGCTGTGCCCGGAAATGCCGTGAGACATCGGGATTGATGAATTGAATTCAAAATCGGATGGGCTCGTCCGGGATTTGAACCCGGGACCTCTCGCACCCAAAGCGAGAATCATACCCCTAGACCAACGAGCCACTGACATGAAGCAGACACATGATAGAGGGTTTGATCAATATCACCTGTAGTTTTAGATTTCAGTGGCAGTGGTGCTTCAAATGGGAACTTTTGCATTCCCGACATATCTCATTAAAGGCAGAGGGAGCAAAGCTAAGATGACAGGTTTTGTCTGCATTCAATGATCTAGGTGGTCATTGCTAAAGGTGGCAATTGCAAATACAATTGTGAGCTGTCAGTCAGGTTATTGCCATTGGAAAGATAAGATTGCTTATAAGGGTGGCACTTTTGTTAGTTGGATGCTTTCAAGTGATTTTCATATATCAGGAGCATTGGCCCAACCCAGTATTGAAAGGAGCAAGATGGTTCTCACAGCCCTGCCACTCCGCCTGGACGCAAAGCAGAAAGAACTATGTAGATTAGTACTGTACTTAACTGCCAGGGGGCAGTGCAGAGTTGGAGTTTAGTTGCAACCAGCAGCAGCTGGTAAGCCATGAAAGGGAGAGGAAGTATTTGACTTTGGCCTTACCATCGATTGGATAGTCCAAGAGTCTGTCTGCATTTCTGGGGAGAGATTGGTTGCTACATGTGCTTATTTTCTCCCATGCAGGCAGCATGAGCAGTCTGGATTATATTGCTAAAGCCCTGACCACATTTGCTTAGCTACTCTTTGCTATCAGCACCATTCCTAGGTAGAAACCATCAACTCTGAGACCAACTCCTGGCCATTTATGGCTATTGCACCGATACTTGTGTACCTGCCATCGAGAACTTTATTTACTACTGCAATTTACTATGTATGAGGGTCGAACTGCGTTTTCTCCATTCAAAAAACCACTGCCAGCCAGTGAGTAGTTAAAAGGATTTTCATGCCATCAGACTCTGCAACGCAGCTGTGGGATATCATACGGAATACTGGATTGATGATGATGCAATATGATAAGACTGCTGTGCCCGGAAATGCCGTGAGACATCGGGATTGATGAATTGAATTCAAAATTGGATGGGCTCGTCCGGGATTTGAACCCGGGACCTCTCGCACCCAAAGCGAGAATCATACCCCTAGACCAACGAGCCACTGACATGAAGCAGACACATGATAGAGGGTTTGATCAATATCACCTGTAGTTTTAGATTTCAGTGGCAGCGGTGCTTCAAATGGGAACTTTTGCATTCCTGACATATCTCATTAAAGGCAGAGGGAGCAAAGCTAAGATGACAGGTTTTGTCTGCATTCAATGATCTAGGTGGTCATTGCTAAAGGTGGCAATTGCAAATACAATTGTTAGCTGTCAGTCAGGTTATTGCCATTGGAAAGATAAGATTGCTTATAAGGGTGGCACTTTTGTTAGTTGGATGCTTTCAAGTGATTTTCATATATCAGGAGCATTGGCCCAACCCAGTATTGAAAGGAGCAAGATGGTTCTCACAGCCCTGCCACTCCGCCTGGAGGCAAAGCAGAAAGAACTATGTAGATTAGTACTGTACTTAACTGCCAGGGGGCAGTGCAGAGTTGGAGTTTAGTTGCAACCAGCAGCAGCTGGTAAGCCATGAAAGGGAGAGGAAGTATTTGACTTTGGCCTTACCATCGATTGGATAGTCCAAGAGTCTGTCTGCATTTCTGGGGAGAGATTGGTTGCTACATGTGCTTATTTTCTCCCGTGCAGGCAGCATGAGCAGTCTGGATTATATTGCTAAAGCCCTGACCACATTTGCTTAGCTACTCTTTGCTATCAGCACCATTCCTAGGTAGAAACCATCAACTCTGAGACCAACTCCTGGCCATTTATGGCTATTGCACCGATACTTGTGTACCTGCCATCGAGAACTTTATTTACTACTGCAATTTACTATGTATGAGGGTCGAACTGCGTTTTCTCCATTCAAAAAACCACTGCCAGCCAGTGAGTAGTTAAAAGGATTTTCATGCCATCAGACTCTGCAACGCAGCTGTGGGATATCATACGGAATACTGGATTGATGATGATGCAATATGATAAGACTGCTGTGCTCGGAAATGCCGTGAGACATCGGGATTGATGAATTGAATTCAAAATTGGATGGGCTCGTCCGGGATTTGAACCCGGGACCTCTCGCACCCAAAGCGAGAATCATACCCCTAGACCAACGAGCCACTGACATGAAGCAGACACATGATAGAGGGTTTGATCAATATCACCTGTAGTTTTAGATTTCAGTGGCAGTGGTGCTTCAAATGGGAACAAAGTGAGAATCATACCCCTAGACCAACGAGCCACTGACATCAAGCAGACACATGATAGAGGGTTTGATCAATATCACCTGTAGTTTTACATTTCAGTGGCAGTGGTTCTTCAAATGGGAACGTTTGCATTCCCGACATATCTCATTAAAGGCAGAGGGAGCAAAGCTAAGATGACAGGTTTTGTCTGCATTCAATGATCTAGGTGGTCATTGCTAAAGGTGGCAATTGCAAATACAATTGTGAGCTGTCAGTCAGGTTATTGCCATTGGAAAGATAAGATTGCTTATAAGGGTGGCACTTTTGTTAGTTGGATGCTTTCAAGTGATTTTCATATATCAGGAGCATTGGCCCAACCCAGTATTGAAAGGAGCAAGATGGTTCTCACAGCCCTGCCACTCCGCCTGGAGGCAAAGCAGAAAGAACTATGTAGATTAGTACTGTACTTAACTGCCAGGGGGCAGTGCAGAGTTGGAGTTTAGTTGCAACCAGCAGCAGCTGGTAAGCCATGAAAGGGAGAGGAAGTATTTGACTTTGGCCTTACCATCGATTGGATAGTCCAAGAGTCTGTCTGCATTTCTGGGGAGAGATTGGTTGCTACATGTGCTTATTTTCTCCCATGCAGGCAGCATGAGCAGTCTGGATTATATTGCTAAAGCCCTGACCACATTTGCTTAGCTACTCTTTGCTATCAGCACCATTCCTAGGTAGAAACCATCAACTCTGAGACCAACTCCTGGCCATTTATGGCTATTGCACCGATACTTGTGTACCTGCCATCGAGAACTTTATTTACTACTGCAATTTACTATGTATGAGGGTCGAACTGCGTTTTCTCCATTCAAAAAAACCACTGCCAGCCAGTGAGTAGTTAAAAGGTTTTTCATGCCATCAGACTCTGCAACGCAGCTGTGGGATATCATACGGAATACTGGATTGATGATGATGCAATATGATAAGACTGCTGTGCCCGGAAATGCCGTGAGACATCGGGATTGATGAATTGAATTCAAAATCGGATGGGCTCGTCCGGGATTTGAACCCGGGACCTCTCGCACCCAAAGCGAGAATCATACCCCTAGACCAACGAGCCACTGACATGAAGCAGACACATGATAGAGGGTTTGATCAATATCACCTGTAGTTTTAGATTTCAGTGGCAGTGGTGCTTCAAATGGGAACTTTTGCATTCCCGACATATCTCATTAAAGGCAGAGGGAGCAAAGCTAAGATGACAGGTTTTGTCTGCATTCAATGATCTAGGTGGTCATTGCTAAAGGTGGCAATTGCAAATACAATTGTTAGCTGTCAGTCAGGTTATTGCCATTGGAAAGATAAGATTGCCAGAACGTACTGATGTGGGGTATAAAAATGGCCCTCAAAACGCCAGTGCTTTTTGTCCTTGGACCCCCAGAACGTACTGATGTGGGGTGTAAAAATGGCCCTCAAAACGCCAGTGCTTTCTGGCAAGGGACTGCCAGAGTGTATTATGTGTAATGGATTTTTCAAGTTTTTGGCTACCAGAACGTAATAATGTGTATTCAAGGACTGATTTTCCTCTTTATTTAATTTATATTTCCATGCCTGATACACATTTTCCTACTCTGGTAGCTCTAGTCGGAAAAGCAAAACGTTTTAGAACGTTTTGGCACTTGTGTTATGGAACGTAGTAGATACACATTATCTGGTCTGAAATAAGTTCCAAATACACATTGGTACACTCGGGCCACATAGTTGCAAAGACAAAACGTTTTAGAACGTTTTGGCACTTGTGTTATGAAAGATACTAGATACACATTAACTGGTCTGAAATAAGTTCCAAATACACATTGGTACACTCTGGCCACACAGTTGCAAAGACAAAACGTTTTAGAACGTTTTGGCACTTGTGTTATGAAAGATACTAGATACACATTAACTGATCTGATATAGGTTCCAAATACACATTGGTACACTCTGGTCGCATAGTTGCAAAAACATAACGTTTTAGAACGTTTTGGCACTTGTGTTATGGAACGTAGTAGATACACATTATCTGGTCTGAAATAAGTTCCAAATACACATTGGTACACTCTGGCCACATAGTTGCAAAGACAAAACGTTTTAGAACGTTTGGCACTTGTGTTATGAAAGATACTAGATACACATTAACTGGTCTGATATAGGTTCCAAATACACATTGGTACACTCTGGCCGCATAGTTGCAAAAACAAAACGTTTTAGAACGTTTTGGCACTTGTGTTATGGAACGTAGTAGATACACATTATCTGGTCTGAAATAAGTTCCAAATACACATTGGTAAACTCTGGCCACATAGTTGCAAAGACAAAACGTTTTAGAACGTTTGGCACTTGTGTTATGAAAGATACTAGATACACATTATCTGGTCTGAAATAAGTTCCGAATACACATTGGTACACTCTGGCCACATAGTTCCAAAGACAAAACTTGAGACATGCTAGTACACAACTTTCTTTTTTGGCCTAATGTCACATTTATCCCGTTCTCCCTTCATCCCGTTCTCCCTTTATCCCGTTCATCTCCATCTCTGTTTATCCTGTTCGCCGTTCATCCCGTACTTCGTTCATCCCGTTCGCAGTTTATCCCGTTTGCCATTTATCCCGTTTGCCGTTTATCCCGTTCGCTGTTTATCCCTTTCTCCCTTTCTCCTGTTCTCCCTTCATCCCGTTCATCCCTTTATCCCGTTCATCCCATTCTCCGTTTATCACGTTATCTGCTTATCACTTTCTCTGTTTATCACGTTTATCCCGTTCTCCGTTTATCACGTCCTCCCTTTTTCCTGTTCTCCTTTCATTCCGTTCTCTGCTCATCCCCTTCTCCGTTCATACCCTTCTCTGTTCATACCCTTCTCCGTTCATCCCATTCTCCCTTTATCCCGTTCTCCGTTAATCCCGTTCGCCGTTTATCCCGTTCTCTGTTGATCCTGTTTGCCGTTGATCCCGTTTATTCCCTTCTGTTTATCCCGTCCTCAGTCTATCCCATTCTCTGTTTATCGAGTTCTCCCTTTATCCGTCATCCCTTCATCCGTTCTGCCTTCATGCCGTTCTCAGCTCATCCCGTTCTCCGTTCATCTCATTCTCGTTTCATCCCGTTCTCCGTTCATCCCATTCTCCCGTTTAACCTGTTCTGCATTTATCTCAGTTCTCCCTTTATTCTGTTCTCTGTTTATCCCATTCTCCCTGCATCCCGTTCATCCCGTTTATCCTGTTCTCCATTTATCCTGTTCATCCCCTTCCGTTTATCCGATCCTCTGTCTATCCCGTTCTGCCTTCATCCTGTTCTCCCTTTATCCTGTTCTCCCTTTATCCTGTTCTCCTTTCATCCCGTTCTCTGTTCATCCCGTTCTTCGTTCATCCCGTTCTCCGTTCATCCCTATCTCCGTCATACCCATCTCCATTCATCCCCATTTCCGTTCATTCCTTTCGCCGTATATCCCGTTCACCATTTATCCCATTCACCGTTTATCCCGTTTGCCATTTATCCTGTTCTCTGTTCATCCTGTTTGCCGTTGATCCCGTTTATCCCCTTCTGTTTATCCCGTCCTCCGTCTATCCTGTTCTCCTTTTATCCCGTTCTCCCTTTATCCATCATCCCTTCATCCTGTTCTCAGCTCATCCCATTCTCCGTTCATTTCATTCTCCATTCATCCCGTTCTCCGTTTATCCCGTTCTCCCTTTATCCTGTTCTCCCTTTATCGCCTTCATCCCGTTCTCAGTTTATCACGTTATCCGCTTATCACGTTCTCCTTTTATCACGTTCATCCCGTTCTCCGTTTATCACGTCCTCCCTTTTTCCCTTTCTCCCTTCATTCAGTTCTCCACTCATCCCCTTCTCCGTCCATACCCTTCTCCATTCATCCCAGTCTCCCTTTATCCCGTTCTTCGTTAGTCCCGTTTGCCGTTTATCCCGTTCTCTGTTCATCCTGTTTGCTGTTGATCCTGTTTATTCCCTTCTGTTTATCCCACCCTCCTTCTATCCCGTTCTCTGTTTATCCCGTTCTCTCTTTATCCATTCTCCCTTCATCCCCTTCTCAGCTCATCCCCTTCTCCGTTCATCTCATTCTCCGTTCATCCCGTTCTCCGTTCATCCCATTCTCCCGTTTATCCCATTCTCCGTTTATCCCATTCTCCTTTTATCCCGTTCTCATTTTATCCCGTTCTCTGTTTATCCCGTTCTCCGTTTATCTCAGTTCTCCCTTTATTCGGTTCTCTGTTTATCCCGTTCATCCTGTTTATCCTGTTCTCCCTTTATCCCGTTCATCCCCTTCCATTTATCCAATCCTCCGTCTATCCCGTTCTGCCTTTATCCTGTTCTCCCTTCATCCCGTTCTCCGTTCATCCTGTTCTCCGTTCATCCCATTCTCCGTTCATCCCGTTCTCCGTTCATCCCTATCTCCGTCATCCCCATCTCCATTCATCCCCATTTCCGTTCATTCCTTTCGCCGTATATCCCGTTCACCATTTATCCCATTCACCGTTTATCCCGTTTGCCATTTATCCTGTTCTCTGTTCATCCTGTTTGCCGTTGATCCCGTTTATCCCCTTCTGTTTATCCCGTCCTCCGTCTATCCTGTTCTCCTTTTATCCCGTTCTCCCATTATCCGTCATCCCGTTCTCAGCTCATCCCATTCTCCGTTCATTTCATTCTCCATTCATCCCGTTCTCCGTTTATCCCGTTCTCCCTTTATCCCCTTCATCCCTTTATCCCCTTCATCCCGTTCTCAGTTTATCACTCTATCCGCTTATCACGTTCTCCTTTTATCACGTTCATCCCGTTCTCCGTTTATCACGTCCTCCCTTTTTCCCGTTCTCCCTTCATTCCGTTCTCCACTCATCCCCTTCTCCGTCCATACCCTTCTCCATTCATCCCAGTCTCCCTTTATCCCATTCTTCGTTAGTCCCGTTTGCCGTTGATCCCGTTCTCTGTTCATCCTGTTTGCTGTTGATCCTGTTTATTCCCTTCTGTTTATCCCACCCTCCTTCTATCCCGTTCTCTGTTTATCCCGTTCTCTCTTTATCCATTCTCCCTTCATCCCCTTCTCAGCTCATCCCCTTCTCCGTTCATCTCATTCTCCGTTCATCCCGTTCTCCGTTCATCCCATTCTCCCGTTTATCCCATTCTCCGTTTATCCCATTCTCCTTTTATCCCGTTCTCATTTTATCCCGTTCTCTGTTTATCCCGTTCTCCGTTTATCTCAGTTCTCCCTTTATTCGGTTCTCTGTTTATCCCGTTCATCCTGTTTATCCTGTTCTCCCTTTATCCCGTTCATCCCCTTCCATTTATCCAATCCTCCGTCTATCCCGTTCTGCCTTTATCCTGTTCTCCCTTCATCCCGTTCTCCGTTCATCCTGTTCTCCGTTCATCCCATTCTCCTTTCATCCCGTTCTCCGTTCATCCCTATCTCCGTCATCCCCATCTCCATTCATCCCCATTTCCGTTCATTCCTTTCGCCGTATATCCCGTTCACCATTTATCCCATTCACCGTTTATCCCGTTTGCCATTTATCCTGTTCTCTGTTCATCCTGTTTGCCGTTGATCCCGTTTATCCCCTTCTGTTTATCCCGTCCTCAGTCTATCCTGTTCTCCTTTTATCCCGTTCTCCCATTATCCGTCATCCCGTTCTCAGCTCATCCCATTCTCCGTTCATTTCATTCTCCATTCATCCCGTTCTCCGTTTATCCCGTTCTCCCTTTATCCCCTTCATCCCTTTATCCCCTTCATCCCGTTCTCAGTTTATCACTCTATCCGCTTATCACGTTCTCCTTTTATCACGTTCATCCCGTTCTCCGTTTATCACGTCCTCCCTTTTTCCCGTTCTCCCTTCATTCCGTTCTCCACTCATCCCCTTCTCCGTCCATACCCTTCTCCATTCATCCCAGTCTCCCTTTATCCCATTCTTCGTTAGTCCCGTTTGCCGTTGATCCCGTTCTCTGTTCATCCTGTTTGCTGTTGATCCTGTTTATTCCCTTCTGTTTATCCCACCCTCCTTCTATCCCGTTCTCTGTTTATCCCGTTCTCTCTTTATCCATTCTCCCTTCATCCCCTTCTCAGCTCATCCCCTTCTCCGTTCATCTCATTCTCCGTTCATCCCGTTCTCCGTTCATCCCATTCTCCCGTTTATCCCATTCTCCGTTTATCCCATTCTCCTTTTATCCCGTTCTCATTTTATCCCGTTCTCTGTTTATCCCGTTCTCCGTTTATCTCAGTTCTCCCTTTATTCGGTTCTCTGTTTATCCCGTTCATCCTGTTTATCCTGTTCTCCCTTTATCCCGTTCATCCCCTTCCATTTATCCAATCCTCCGTCTATCCCGTTCTGCCTTTATCCTGTTCTCCCTTCATCCCGTTCTCCGTTCATCCTGTTCTCCGTTCATCCCATTCTCCGTTCATCCCGTTCTCCGTTCATCCCGTTCTCCGCTTATCCCTATTTCCATTCATCCCCATTTCCGTTCATTCCTTTCAAATGGTACTAGTAAATGTTACATGGTGTCAGATAACGTCACATGATGTCAGATAACGTCACATGGTACTAGTTTATGTCACATGGTACTAGTTAACGTTACATGGTGTCAGATAACGTCACATGGTACTAGATAACGTCACATGGTACTAGATAACGTCACATGGTACTAGATAATGTCACATGGTGCTAGATAAGGTCACAGGGTACTAAATAAAGTCACATTGTGCTAGAAAACGTCTCATGGTACTAGTCGATGTCACATGGTACAAGATAAAATCAAATGGTACTAGATAATGTCATATGATACAAAATAACTTCTAGATAGTTAGATAACGTCACATGTTACTAGCTTGTGCTAAGGATAACGTTCTAAAACGTTTTACTATAAAGTTGTAGCATATGATCCTTGTACTATACCCTTCTGCCATAACGTTCTAAAACGTTTTACTTTAAAGTTGTAGCATATGATCCTTGTACTATACCCTTCTGCCATAACGTTCTAAAACGTTTTACTTTAAAGTTGTAGAATAAGATCCTTGTACTATACCCTTCTGCCATAACGTTCTAAAACGTTTTACTTTAAAGTTGTAGCATACAATTCTTGTACTATACCCAACTGCCATAACGTTCTAAAACGTTTTTATTCCAATTTGAAGTATAAAAAACGTATCAAAACGTTTTAATGCTATCCTATGCATGTCACAGGCAGAAGTACCAAGTCCTGCTAATGTGTATTGGGAAAAGATGCTAATTAGCATGAAATTCATGATATAATATGGTATAACTGATGAAATCTTGAGATGATGCTCAACTAGAAGTATTTAACTATACTGACAACTCAAAATAATTTGAATTGAGCTATTATATCATCACAAGATTTGCTACTATATTTACCATGTTATTTCAGATATTGCAAAATTAGGATATAATCGATTTTCAAGGTTAATTACTACTAATAAAGCATTAAATTATGAAGTATATGAAGACAGTAGTCATAGAACCTTTTATCATACATTTAAATAAAAAAAGAAGTAGTAACAGTCTAGTGTAATCTAGCCCTTATAATCTGCATTGAAATTCTTGAAATATGTGAAAACCTCTGGCGTTTGGGGTCATCATCCATCCAAATACCTGGCTTTTAGAGGGCCCTTTTTACACCCCACATTAGTACGTTCTGGGGGCCCCCTGGCATAAAGCACTGGCGTTTGGAGGGCCATTTATACACCACACATTAGTACGATCTGGGGGCCCTCTGGCATAAAGCACTGGCGTTTGGAGGGCCGTTTTTACACCCCACATCAGTACGCTATGGTTGTGCTAAGGATATCAGGAGCATTGGCCCAACCCAGTATTGAAAGGAGCAAGATGGTTCTCACAGCCCTGCCACTCCGCCTGGAGGCAAAGCAGAAAGAACTATGTAGATTAGTACTGTACTTAACTGCCAGGGGGCAGTGCAGAGTTGGAGTTTAGTTGCAACCAGCAGCAGCTGGTAAGCCATGAAAGGGAGAGGAAGTATTTGACTTTGGCCTTACCATCGATTGGATAGTCCAAGAGTCTGTCTGCATTTCTGGGGAGAGATTGGTTGCTACATGTGCTTATTTTCTCCCATGCAGGCAGCATGAGCAGTCTGGATTATATTGCTAAAGCCCTGACCACATTTGCTTAGCTACTCTTTGCTATCAGCACCATTCCTAGGTAGAAACCATCAACTCTGAGACCAACTCCTGGCCATTTATGGCTATTGCACCGATACTTGTGTACCTGCCATCGAGAACTTTATTTACTACTGCAATTTACTATGTATGAGGGTCGAACTGCGTTTTCTCCATTCAAAAAACCACTGCCAGCCAGTGAGTAGTTAAAAGGATTTTCATGCCATCAGACTCTGCAACGCAGCTGTGGGATATCATACGGAAAACTGGATTGATGATGATGCAATATGATAAGACTGCTGTGCCTGGAAATGCCGTGAGACATGGGGATTGATGAATTGAATTCAAAATTGGATGGGCTCGTCCGGGATTTGAACCCGGGACCTCTCGCACCCAAAGCGAGAATCATACCCCTAGACCAACGAGCCACTGACATGAAGCAGACACATGATAGAGGGTTTGATCAATATCACCTGTAGTTTTAGATTTCAGTGGCAGTGGTGCTTCAAATGGGAACTTTTGCATTCCCGACACATCTCATTAAAGGCAGAGGGAGCAAAGCTAAGATGACAGGTTTTGTCTGCATTCAATGATCTAGGTGGTCATTGCTAAAGGTGGCAATTGCAAATACAATTGTTAGCTGTCAGTCAGGTTATTGCCATTGGAAAGATAAGATTGCTTATAAGGGTGGCACTTTTGTTAGTTGGATGCTTTCAAGTGATTTTCATATATCAGGAGCACTGGGGACCTTTAGCAACCACATAAAAGCTCATTAAACGCAGACGTAGCAGTGCTGAAAGGATAGGATACGTCTGCGTTAAATGAGCTGCGTCGGGTTTGCTAAAGGTCCCTATTGGCCCAACCCAGTATTGAAAGGAGCAAGATGGTTCTCACAGCCCTGCCACTCCGCCTGGAGGCAAAGCAGAAAGAACTATGTAGATTAGTACTGTACTTAACTGCCAGGGGGCAGTGCAGAGTTGGAGTTTAGTTGCAACCAGCAGCAGCTGGTAAGCCATGAAAGGGAGAGGAAGTATTTGACTTTGGCCTTACCATCGATTGGATAGTCCAAGAGTCTGTCTGCATTTCTGGGGAGAGATTGGTTGCTACATGTGCTTATTTTCTCCCGTGCAGGCAGCATGAGCAGTCTGGATTATATTGCTAAAGCCCTGACCACATTTGCTTAGCTACTCTTTGCTATCAGCACCATTCCTAGGTAGAAACCATCAACTCTGAGACCAACTCCTGGCCATTTATGGCTATTGCACCGATACTTGTGTACCTGCCATCGAGAACTTTATTTACTACTGCAATTTACTATGTATGAGGGTCGAACTGCGTTTTCTCCATTCAAAAAACCACTGCCAGCCAGTGAGTAGTTAAAAGGATTTTCATGCCATCAGACTCTGCAACGCAGCTGTGGGATATCATACGGAATACTGGATTGATGATGATGCAATATGATAAGACTGCTGTGCTCGGAAATGCCGTGAGACATCGGGATTGATGAATTGAATTCAAAATTGGATGGGCTCGTCCGGGATTTGAACCCGGGACCTCTCGCACCCAAAGCGAGAATCATACCCCTAGACCAACGAGCCACTGACATGAAGCAGACACATGATAGAGGGTTTGATCAATATCACCTGTAGTTTTAGATTTCAGTGGCAGTGGTGCTTCAAATGGGAACAAAGTGAGAATCATACCCCTAGACCAACGAGCCACTGACATCAAGCAGACACATGATAGAGGGTTTGATCAATATCACCTGTAGTTTTACATTTCAGTGGCAGTGGTTCTTCAAATGGGAACGTTTGCATTCCCGACATATCTCATTAAAGGCAGAGGGAGCAAAGCTAAGATGACAGGTTTTGTCTGCATTCAATGATCTAGGTGGTCATTGCTAAAGGTGGCAATTGCAAATACAATTGTTAGCTGTCAGTCAGGTTATTGCCATTGGAAAAATAAGATTGCTTATAAGGGTGGCTCTTTTGTTAGTTGGATGCTTTCAAGTGATTTTCATATATCAGGAGCATTGGCCCAACCCAGTATTGAAAGGAGCAAGATGGTTCTCACAGCCCTGCCACTCCGCCTGGAGGCAAAGCAGAAAGAACTATGTAGATTAGTACTGTACTTAACTGCCAGGGGGCAGTGCAGAGTTGGAGTTTAGTTGCAACCAGCAGCAGCTGGTAAGCCATGAAAGGGAGAGGAAGTATTTGACTTTGGCCTTACCATCGATTGGATAGTCCAAGAGTCTGTCTGCATTTCTGGGGAGAGATTGGTTGCTACATGTGCTTATTTTCTCCCATGCAGGCAGCATGAGGAGTGTGGATTATATTGCTAAAGCCCTGACCACATTTGCTTAGCTACTCTCCATTGAAAAAAACCACTGCCAGCCAGTGAGTAGTCAAAGGATTTTCATGCCATCAGACTCTGCAAGGTTTAATGGTGACCACAACTGCAAAGCAGCTGTGGGATATGATACAGAATTCTGGATTGATGATGATGCAATATGATAAAACTGCTGTGCCCAGAAATACCGTGAGACATCACGACCCATATTTATCCAACCTGTAGGGATAAAACATTCCAAAGTTCCTGAGGCCAGAACTGACAAAAGGAACCTTCAGGGATATTTTAGGACTGTTTTTAGCCACCACTGGGAACTAGAATGGCAAAAATGTCTGCAGAGGCTGAAATAGACTGTATAATCCCTTCAGGTTACTTTGTATGAAGAATACAATGGTACTTCCTTGGTGTTTTTTCTTTGGTGATAGAATTCCCAATGTGGAATGTAAAAATAATGATTGTATCCGAGGTCCCTACCTAATGGAGGCACTAGGTAATACAGTAAGTACTTCCATCAGAAATCTAGAATTCTCAAACTTGTGGCTCAGAAGAGGTCCTGAATACTGCAATCAACTCAATGAAAGATCAGTAATTAACAAACACGGAGACTGAAGTATTTTTTTGACAACAAGGCTTTACTGATGGCGAATACATACAGACATTCACCTAATGACAACAACATATATGTAACGTGGCTGAGTACGACTAAGCTCCTGCTGTGATGTAAGATAACCAACCTCTACTACCACTAAACCTAAGTCACATGACCATGTGCAGAGTCACGTGATATCTCAACTACCTAAACCTACTATACAATGTATGTATGCATAAAATAGAAATTTATATCAAATGTCCACCGAAAATAGCAATTGAAACTCACCATTCGAATCATACAATAGACAACACCCGAATGTATGTATACACGTATATGTTATATATATATAATATTTGTATATAGATGTTTGTATTTATATATATATATGTATGTATATATAGGCTGACCAAATGCGAGTACATGGGCAGGTACGCGGGAAACAACAATTGAAAATGCTTACATAAATACATGTACAATCAGTAATTATTATTATATAAGAAATTCACTGACTTATCAGTACACACTCAGCTTAGACACGGAGAGGTTTGGTGCAGATCGTCGAAGGCTATGATAACAACGGTGTGTATATATATAGTAAAAACTGGAGAGTCGTAACCTGCGTCATCGTATACATCTCTTTCTATAGTCGGATTGTCTTGTACCTCTATGGAGAACACGGTTTTTGTTTCATAACTAGTCACAGCAAACACATGACCAGTCACTTTCAGCTAGTCACAATAATAAACAACTAGTCACTGACTAGGCGAATATAACTAGTCACTTAGACTAGTCACAATAGTCAATAATCAATGAAGCACAGACTGACCCATGCTGACTACTCATTACAGCATGAAGCTAGTCATGCTGACTAGAAGCTAGTCATAGTGACTAGTCACATAACATGGTGTATTGATATAATCCAGCCACGTGAACATTAGGGCTCACTCATATCCACCATTCCCTAGTCATGGTGACTTTATGCTCATGGGGCCAGAATATGATATACCACTACAGGAGGTTCTCTATCCTCTGAAGTTGGGACAGCTTTATGCCTCCAATGCCGACATAGATTTGCAGCTTGAGCACTCCTGCAACATGGAGCTAGGTGTTGGGGCTTTACTCACATCCTGACTACATGAATTATGTAGTTTATTGGATATTTACCAATGACATGATATTGCAAGAAAACCCATGTTGGCCTAATATACATACATTTCCAACAAACCTCCCAGCGAATTGTTTTTGTCACTATTTGCATATTTCCAAAACTAAGAATTGAACATGACAAAGAAGAAATGGTCGTTGTTTGATACCCATGCAATTAAAATACCATATACCACTCCTTTCTACATGTGCGATTCATCAGTACAATCATGTATTTTAGTCAGTACACATTGAAAGCAAAGCCTGGTATATTGTCATTTGAAAGCTATATCTGAAAGAAGCATGTGGAAGTCATTAATCTCTCTCCTTTTGTGTAATCCAAATGGAATCTTGCCCTAAATTGTCATAAAAGTGACAACAAGAAACCAATTGGACTAGTCACTGTTCTCACCAGTTCCTGACGTACTTCCGGTTGTCCACTTCCGGTTGCTCTCATGGTAAGAGCGACACCAAGGGATCAAAAGTCAACTGAGACCATGAGAGGATGCGTTCACCCTGAGAGGAGCCATACATTACTATGGCTACCACACGTGTTCTTTCAAAAAATCCTCACACCTAATGCTTCCAGCGGGCTCCCATAGGAATGTTGAATCAGTGATGCTCCCTATAGAGCTTTTATTGTAGAACATTGCATGACAACATGGATAGACCCCCTACCCCCCGCCCGATAGCATATGTGCTTACTGTTTGTTGACAGTACTGCCATTGGCAGTGACCGTAGCAACTATTGCTGCTGTTGACTGCCACGCTTCACGTTGTTGACAGTAAGGAAGAAGATTTTGCCAAATTTGTGGGAGATACCTTTGAGCCGATTTATTGAAATTAGAATTTTTGTCAAAATGTATGCGGTCAATGGTCAATTTGGAAAAGAGGGTCAAAGATATATCCCACAAGGCCACATCAATTACCGTTCACCCATTTAGCCTCTAGATGACATGGGGTGAAGTGGGCGATAATACAAGATTTTAATTTTTTTTTTCCAGTAGAGCAGACGACATTCAGAGATATCTTCCAACGGAATAGAGTGCCACTCATGTGGCATGTCAAGCGTACAAACATCCAGATAATTTGACAGGAGAACTCAAAACTGATCATTTTAAGAATATAAAGTTGAAAATTCTTGAATTAGAACACACTCTCTGAGAGAAAGCCATACAGACAGATTTACAATATTGCTTAATGGTGTGATCTTACATATAATATCCACCCTCTGAAAATTCCAATTGTACTTCGTGCATTACCCCCTTTCCCTTTCTAAGTCCCCTATCCCATCACCAAATTTATTGAGGAGCATAACCCTCATTATACCCCCACACCCACTAAAGCATTACAGTTAACCCTCTTTAAACACTGTGAGTTCCCACTGCAATGCATTACAATCCCATCCTCACATCAGCCAAGATGGCAGCCAAGATGGCTGCCATGGCTGCGGCCAGAATTAGGCCACGGACTGGTAGTAGTGAGCTTGTTCCTGGCGCAGTGGACAGGTTGCAGCGGTCCATCTTGCAACACTCCTCACAGTCCCAGTTGCCAGAAGAGCGGTCGCAGTTCAGGTTCAGGGCTGTGTTCTGTCCGGGGGTCAGGGCACAGGGCCCCACAGCACACTTCTTAACGATGCTGATACCCGTCTCTGCTGCAAAAGGCAATACGCAGGTTTAGTCAGAAGCTGTGTGGATGTGAGGTCTAAAAGGTATAAGTTCTACATTTAGGCCTCAGTTGGGAATACAATGAAGAGAAAAATGAAAACAATTGATCACATCAAAATAGATAAAATTAACATAACGTCAGATCTTCTGTTTCAGATAGGACTTGTATACTTGTTTTTGGCCGTAGAGTTTACATAATCTTGCAGTGTTCATGTACATAGAGATAGAGATTGAGATTGCGTAATGTTGGTAATGGTACAGCAATGGCAAAAACAGAATTACAGATAATAGGTACAATGGATAGTTTGAAGAAACCCTTTCCTGAACTAAATTCCTAAGGATATGTTGCTATATGAAGCTATAAAGGATAATGAAGAATGGTGGTAATTATGTTAAGGTGTCATGGTACTGATTGGCACAGTGATGTTCTAATATTTTCCTCTTTTTTCATCAAGTGGCTCCAGATGTGGTTAAAAATTTGATGGCATGCATAACTGACTCATAAAACAACTGATGTAATTTCTGATTCTTTTACACTGCTTCTCAATATGGGAATCAGATCAGATTTTGCAGTTGTTGCCATAGAAAAAGTGTAGTCTAAACATGATACATTTTTCAGGTGCCCCCTGACCTGTGACCTTGATTTTGACTGCCAAGCGTGAAGTTGCCCATCTTCTGGTATGCATATTATTACTCCCAGTTGAAAATAAGGTCTCCTACCACTGATTATATCCAACAGAAGCCTTTAGTAGGCACTATTTAGCTTCCTAGGTTTCCTGGGCGGATTAGCACCTAGAGATAATTCCCAATTAACAATATATCTTCAGAATATGTCCAGCTACAAGTGTATTGAAATACTGTACCCCCTAACATTGCAGAGTCGGTAATCCCTTACCACTGAGAAGAACCATTCTGCCATTTTGACCCCATAGCCATCTTCAGGGATACAGTCACATCCTGATTGCCCGACCAGTCCCATTGCAGACAAAGGTGGCAAGATCTTAAGCATGTTTATATCCATATGTATAAGACTGTCACAGCCTAAGACTGACGTAAACCGGTACCTCCAAGAACAAAATCTAATATGCATATCTGTATGCTATCCCCTTCATCTGCCCCCTATCCTCATGGTATCCCCTTCACCTTCCCCCTATCCTCATGGTATCCCCTTTATCTGCCCCTATCCTCATGGTATCCCCTTTATCTGCCCCTATCCTCATGGTATCCCCTTTATCTGCCCCTATCCTCATGGTACCCTCTTTATCTGCCCCCTATCCTCATGGTATCCCCTTCACCTTCCCCCTATCCTCATGGTATCCCCTTTAACTGCCCCTATCCTCATGGTATCCCCTTTATCTGCCCCTATCCTCATGGTATCCCCTTTATCTGCCCCTATCCTCATGGTACCCTCTTTATCTGCCCCCTATCCTCATGGTATCCCCTTCACCTTCCCCCTATCCTCATGGTATCCCCTTCATCTGCCCCCTATCCTCATGGTATCCCCTTCATCTGCCCCCTATCCTCATGGTATCCCCTTTATCTGCCCCTATCCTCATGGTATCCCCTTTATCTGCCCCTATCCTCATGGTATCCCCTTTATCTGCCCCTATCCTCATGGTATCCCCTTCATCTGTCCCCTATCCTCATGGTATCCCCTGTATCTGCCTCTATCCCCATGGCACCCTCTTTATCTACCTCTGAACCTCATGGTACCCCTCCCTCTATCGGTCTATCCCAAGGCACCTGTGTATGTCTCTATCCTAGCGGCAGCTATACACTGTTTAAGTAGCTGAGCAGTAGAATCTACTGCAGATTTACAGTATAAATGATGGTATTAGTGTATATGATCATTAGAATCTACTCTCGGTTTAAAGTATAACGGATGTATTTTTGGGTCCACTACAGTGTAGGACATATATAATGGACATAGTGTGACGGTAATCTCTTTTTATATCCTCATAACTCAATGATAGATATATGGACATGGTATACCATGCATGGCTGGAGACAGAGTCTGCCCAGAGTCCTCATATCAAAGGAGGTTTGGGAGAGACTCCCTCTAGTAAATCTGAATGTGTTAATATGTCCTATACCATATTTAACATGATTAGCACGCTCATTAGTATGTTTTTAGTAGATCTAGAGGAGGTTAATTGGGCTCAAAAGTTTAAAAACGTTGAATTGTTTATAGTTTAGAAATCGGCCGAAAAATGGATGTGTGCGCTTGTCAGGGGATATGGGGATGTGCACTGATTAAGTTGAACACGGTACATGTACTATGAAAACAGCTCCCAAATGTCCCCTTATTCTTTCAATAGCGACAAACGGATTGTTGTATTAAGAGTAGGGCATCGGGTTCTGAGGACAGGATGAGTATGCCAAATGAAGGAGTAGAGACATGCAGGGCATATGTCAGTCTCGGGCCCGACTGTATGTTTACAGTCTGGGGTTTACTTATAGTTCTACACCTACACTGGACCTTATATACTCTGCTACAGGAGAACACGGGTTCCAATCCCACTATGGCTCAATTAGAAGTACTGTTGACATCTGCATAGTTTACCTAAGTTATGATAATTTACCTTTTCACATATTGCATTTAAAACAGGTATGTATATATAGATGGCTCTTTGCTTCAAATGGGTTAAATAAATTATGTAAAAACATACTATTTACTGTGCCGAGGTGGGATTCGAACCCACAAGCTTCATTGAAAATGATCCAGGATACCGGATCATTTTCTTCAGATATAAACTCTTCCAGGCCCATTTGGGCCAGGAATAGTACAGGGTAGGTACGTGATAGTGGGGTAATTTAGGGGAGAGATAGGCAGGAGTATAGACTGAATGATAGTGAAAAAAATACCAAGCTTCACAGTCTGTTGTAAAATAAGATTTCCTGGTTGACAATAGTGCAGGTATCCTGCATGAGGCTACGTACGTGTGTGTTTGACAGTCGTCTGACAGGTGTCGTACTTCGTGGTCGGGGTACTGCTTTCGTCACAATCCTTCACGTCCTCCTCGCGGCTGCAATCCTCGTTGGTGTCAGAATTACACACGTAGCACTTCAGCGCGGAGCCTGCCAATTACACAACAAAAAGATGTATTAGTCAAAGGGATAACTGATCTATCTTTGCTTAAGATATGTACAGTGATTCACACTCAGTGAGCTGAACACTAAGTCAGTCTGCCCAGCGGAACACAGAGCGCACTGGTTAGTTACACCCTGTCATCTGCTGACAGAATAATGTACGCAATATTACTGTAATATCATACTATAGTCTAGATATCTCGTCTCTGCATATAACCATATCTATACGGTATTCCTGTTGTTCAAAATCATCATTGTATATGTCCTGAAAGTGTAGGGGGCCTTCCATAAAGTAAGTAGGCACGAAGGGGGGGGATCTGTTCTGAGAAGTTTTGCGTACATACTAGCCATATTAGTAAACCTTTTATTTTAATGTGCATAAGAACTTCAAGGGGTGGGGTGTAAATTTCTGGAGGTAATGTGCGTACATACTTCACGGAAAGCCCCTAACCTTTCACTTTTGGTGAAATAGCATGGGTAGTAAGATGATGCAAAGGAAATTCCATCATCGCGAACAACATATATGCAAGTCAAATTGGTATATTAGCACCAAAATGATAAATTAAATAAAGTCATGGTTCCTTTATATCCCCTTACCTAATATAGTGCATACTAAAACCTTAAACCATAATAGTATTCAGAGTCGACGTGACAGTAGTACACTACCTTAGAAATGAAATACGTAATGAAATACGTATTGGCTTGGACCAGTGTCGGCCATCTTTACTTGCTGGCCATGTTTCCTGACGTCCCAAGCATGATATGTTTACCCAGCCGCTGTACTCAGCGGAACCGGAAACCACCGATCTGTCGTCAGGGGATGGTCATGTGACAGGGCTGACACGTGACCTTAGCCTCGTCTCATGAGGGTGGTTGTAATCTCATGAGATTTGAGCTCATAACTGCCATGGCGTGTAAAGTGCATCTAATTGAATATGTATGCTTTTTCCCGGTGGAATTTAACATCTAGACATTTTCATATGTTTTCACCACATTTTCTTTTATTAATACTAAACTTTATGTATGTAAAAGCAAACCACATTGTCATACAATTGCATGCAAATGCCAAATTTGTTTTATGAGTTCTTTCCTATATTTAGTAGGGAAAGTGTTTTATTTTAGCTCTTCTTTTAACGTTTAGTTTCAGATATGGTACACAAATAAATGAGTAAAAGTCATATAGCACTAATCTCCAAAAGACATGATTTTAGACAAATTGACTTTTGTTGTCCTAGAAACGTCTTGATACGTTTAAAAGAAACTGTTGTATTTCTTCAAATTATCCCACCATTACCTTTTCGTGCACACAAAGGCGTTTTGCCTACGGGAAGATAAGATGCGTGTTGAGTGCATTCCTCCATTTACTGACCCTCTCCTACGTCCATCCATTTGTCTCCTTATATTGTCTGCTTGCATGTCTAGTGTTGATCAGTTTCAGTCATAATAATCTGTGTACGATGCAAAACACCCCTGGCTACAGTATCAAATATCCTATTATAGCTTTATGTCTTTATTTCCTCCCGCAGCTCGCAGCACGCGTACTTCACATTGTTGTGATCATCTCATTTCTTCATGCCTGTGCATGCAGAATCCTGCAGCATTCTAATTAGAATGTAAAGAGCTGTGCATGGTCACACTCGGTAGACCACCATCTTCTCTCTGCAATAGTGCAGATTCTTTTAGAAAGCACATTGTTACATGTCTCCTTTACTTATTTAATGAAAATCCACTTATAGTGAGGCAGGGCCTACTCGGCAGCAGAAGACTGGAGGTCCACGTAGTGAGCCTGTGAGGCAGGGTCTACTAAGCAGCAGCAGAGTGGGACACAGAGAGTACCCCCACTTCCCTACTCTCCATGTGCTGCAATCATCACATCACATCCCTATTCTTCTGAAACCATCCCCAAAGGTTGTCTTCACCATTCTTTTTTTGTCCTCAACTTATGGGTGAGCACGTCAGGCAGTGCACGAGCAGACAATGCAGGGATAATCATTTCTCCCCTCTTGGATAGAAGAGTTCCTATCCACAGCCCACGGCGTCACCCTGCCCCAATGCAGTCTCCAGTCTGTCTGCACCTGCCTCATTTACAGGCAATCACAGAGAGGCTAAGGCATCATGTGACCGACTGACTGGCACTAGTTGTCGGTGTCAGGGCTAACCTCTTAGATTATTCATGATGGGTAGCAGAAACCTCTGACCCTGGAAAGTAGCCCCAACCTGCATGTAGCCCGCAGTCATTGCAGAAGATGGTAGTGATTGATGTAGCAAACTGTGTAGCTATGTCATTAAGGTAGGTCAGCTGTAGCTGGGAGCGGCCACGCTTTATGTCACGGTCACCAGTACATTAGCTACTAACATGTATGGAGACAGCTCCACTGCACAGGGCCCTGACACCTGGGTGGCTGTAGCCTCACACAATCATGACTAAGCAGAAAACATGTGGAGCCTATATAAACTAGTACACGGGTCAGATGGTAAACGGCAAATAGTGTTCAGACACCCTCTAAATCCTCACCCCTGTTTCAGTCGACAGGGGGTTTATGAACCCATGACATGGCCAAAGGCATCACTTAATGGAAGTGACGTCACAAAGGTTTTCTGCAGCACTTGACAAACTACAGTCATGAGATGTATCAGTAAGGTCATGTGATGTATGCTGTGCCATGTCACTAAACACTATTGATATGCCAAGGCTGACCTTGACCTTGACCTTGACCTTCTGTAACAGATGCTGAGGCCGACATCCGGGCACTACAGGTGAACGACGGTGGCAGCATTTGTTGTGGAGGCAACAGCAGTGAGGGCCTGAGCATACATGGAGACAATGGAAACCACCGCAAACATACCGAGTTACTCCACCAAGCCTGCCGTTCATTTACACAGGGGAAGAGAGCGAGTGAGCGATTCGTAGAGACAGGGCGCTTGGAAAGGATGAGGCACAGAAAGTATGAGCAATATCCTGGTAGTCAATAATTCAAGGTGGTGTTGGGCAGTAATGGAGCACAGTTTTATGGTGTAAGTAGTCACCACAGGGGTTTCTGCATTGCTCACTCTCTGCTGGTCGATGAACCTTGCCAGCATACTTCTTGTGAACAGTGATAATAGACTGCTGGATCTGTGAGAATAATTAGATGCCATACCAGTTAAGTCACGAAGTAGGAGTTAGTCACACATCTCACACACGAGTACCAATCTTAAGTGATCCCTACATCAAAATGTTCTTGCATTATCTATATCTGATCCAGCAGCAGTTTTTTGAATGTAATATTTATTCTGGAGGTTTCAGGTTGGGCTCCTTTTAAAGATGGTACCCATATACTCCTGGCTCCAGAGGGCCTTTTTGGGAGAAGCAATTAGAGGCAATTGGTTTGTACTAGGTAGTTTACAAATTAATAAAGTAATAACGTGACACATTCATAGTATACCAAATAAGGTAATAAGCTTAAACAGAATAAGATAGTAACAAACAATATAACGATGTATCAGGTCATGAAAGGAGGTAAAGAGCACATCAGTGATCGGATATTCAACAGAATGTATATCGAGTAATCTACTATTATCTTAGTGAGGCTAGTTATTTTCTCCTGTTTGTCTTGAAACCTTCACGTGTGGGTATACGCCTATCATTAACCAATAGGTCGTTTCAGCATATGGAACACTTATAGCTTCCACTTCTATTGAAGGCTTGTGATCTCCTATGGTATATTTTGAGAACAGGGCCAACGTGTAATCTAGTGGGTCTGGCTGGAACAGCCAGATTAATGGAATTTCTTTTGTTATTGTGTTAGAATGGATAGCAATTTGCTTTTGTCTTCTGTCATGAAGAAAATAAATTTTACCATCTTTGTGTATTTTCTCTATGCTAATCCTAGGGGCAGGATTTAAGGCTATCTTTAGTCCCCTATTTTTGCAAACGTTGACGTTTAGTTAGCAAGGTATGGTTAGTATTATGTGCAATAATACCTCCATATTCAAGATGAGGTAGAAATGTCAGCTACCGTTCTCCCACCTTTTACCACAGACAGCTCCTCACCATAGGGACATTTTACCATGTTTTTGCATGTTAATTGTCAATTTGTCACAATCAGACAGACTAACCGGTTAAAATCCATTTTTATTTGGACTTCAGTCCTGGCATGTATATATCATTAGAATTCAAAATGTAATCCCAACCATCCGTGCAGTTCTTTTCAAATTATGTCTAATTT
This sequence comes from Harmothoe impar, assembly GCA_947462335.1. Classification (NCBI taxonomy): domain Eukaryota; kingdom Metazoa; phylum Annelida; class Polychaeta; order Phyllodocida; family Polynoidae; genus Harmothoe; species Harmothoe impar. The sequence continues at coordinate 33,699,238 of OX381719.1, forward strand.
TAAGTTTCTTGCTTAGAAAGAATTACCAAGGAAAGATCTGAATTCACTGATCGGAAATCACACTGGAACTGTGTATAGTATGCTGACGTATACGGATTTTCTGCTCATCGATCTTTATTTTTGCAGTCTACCGCAACAAACCTTTAAACATATGATTTCTGTTGCTGATGCATCACTATCCCTAGAAGCAAAACACAACACCCAGAAAAACATTTCCCGAAATCCTAACAGCTGTTGACAGCAAGCATTCATTGCATTGTCGGCAAAACGGCTCCCTTCATATTATTTTCAGGCCCTTTTAAAGGGTTTGGACTGAAAAAACGAAACCTTTGGATGCTGGTCATTGTTAAATTATTTAAATCGTGAGCAGCAAAAAATAAAGAAATACCAGGTGACCATTTTTTATTTCCAACACTCTCAATGCCATGCCGCTCACACCTCAAGGTGCAATGATGGGGCCACCTCACAGCATCCATTCACTGCGAGATTACTGTAACCATCAACGTGCCTGCCACCTCACAGCATCCATTCACTGCGAGATTACTGTAACCATCAACGTGCCTGCCACCTCACAGCATCCATTCACTGCGAGATTACTGTAACCATCAACGTGCCTGCCACCTCACAGCATCCATTCACTGCGAGATTACTGTAACCATCAACGTGCCTGCCACCTCACAGCATCCATTCACTGTGAGATTACCTCTGTCTGTCTGTCTGTCTGTCTGTCTGTCTGTCTGTCTGTCTGTCTGTCTGCATATTTCCTTCTTTAGGTCCAATGGAGAGATTCCCCAGGTTCGGTCCGTTTGGGCCCTGTGGACCTGCTGACCAGCCTTCGGCTGTGTTGATTTTAAAACTATATCATCATATCTGGAGGGATTCTTTCAGGGTTTCTCAGACGTGCCTCAGGGCCCCTTCCATTTCCAGTACAATCATAGGAATTTGACCCACCCTTTTCCAAATCTTGCGTCTGTACCTGTTCCTAGCTTAAAATCCCAATAATAATCGTTCAAATGTGATACAAGCACAACAATCTGATTGCATAGTCTTCACTGTAGTAGATTTTCTTGTCCACGCTCCTGCTTGAGTTTGTCAGTATGAGCTATATCTGATATCTGGTTATTGGCTCCCCCTATGAGTCATACGGAGGGTCCATATTATGTGGTGAAACAACTTCCTGGGAAGAGTAGCAAAGGTTCAGCATCTCTGAATAACAACAGACTCAGCTCCAAATTGGAATCATTAGATAATTAGATCATGTCCTTTATAAAACCCTGTTGATAGTTGGTGTATATGAGCATTAGCGTCTACTGTTAGTTTACAGTAGCCAACACAACAGAACAGGTGGAAATACTCTTGCAGTGACCATTTAGTATCCCAAGTCTACACGACTGAAGCCCTCAAGTACATCAACTCAGGTTACTCAGCTTAACGCCTGTAGCATTGCTAGGTATCCATTGAAAGTTCCATCATCAAATAGTATCTTGAAGGCTGACAGAAATATGTATTCTTTACAATAGTCTTCGTACAAAGCCTGTGGCTTCCTGGTCCTCCTGGGGACCAACCAATCAGCATGTGGCACAATATTTCCCAGCGGTACTGGCAGTATTTCCCTGTTGTATGGAGTGCGAGGTAAGAATACACACCCCTGACAACGACTAGCCCTCGGCCATACTGTGCCGCTTTTGAATTAACCTAATCTCCCGGCCACCCATGCGTTTCATACCCAATCCTGGACCAATCAGGAACATCAAGAGACCATTAGTTGGCTCTTTGAGCCCACCCTTTACAGCATTATTTTACGACCTTGACCCTGGGGACCTAAATGGCGGCGTCACGTTTTTGATCACAAGGGTTATGCACGTGATCCCAAAAGCAACCAATCAGGTGACAGCAGTGAAAATGGGTCATGTGACTTTAGAAGTTGGGTGTGGCGGGTGAGGAGATACGTGGAAATGGTAGCTGATTCAGAATTGGGATGGAGATTGGCTGGCGGCTAAAGGGGAGAATGAAATAGAAAAAAGGAAGACATCACATACGGCTCCAGGTTTGCCACATGGAAATGCAAGCCAAGACACAAGCAAGCCACTTGTTTAGCAAATACTGTAAGTTTCGCGTAAAAGCCACAGCTAGGGCCAAAAAAAAAGAAGGTTTGTTTCCGGTCACCTGACCGGGTCTAGCAAAACAGGGCCGGGTCCCCCTCTTTTTTTTTATTCCTGGAAAATTTTGCTATTTGCCGTTTTTTACGGTTCGTAAATCGGACAATTATTAAGGATTTTAGGGCAAAATCCTAAAACCGGACCCTAAAAGGGTTAAAAGCAGAAAAAACACACAAAAAAAAACCCGGCCGGCCGGACCTAGCTTGTCAGACCATATTACCGGAAACCAACCTTCTTTTTTTTTGGCCTTAATTGTTGGCAAGTCAGATCGTCAGTGCACTTATTACATTGGCCCCAAGTCAGGATGTGGCTTATATATGAGTTATTATAAGTATGATACAGTGCTAAATGAACAATTTTCAGACCCCCTGTTTAATAGGCTTATAGGATCTCATAAATTTGGGGATGCTGCTGATACGCGAGTTAGACTCATACACAAGAATTTATGGTATCCACTCACTGTAAAGGGGTCAAGAAGTAGTCCAGTGTGCATAGTCATTACTTGATCTGGTAGGCTGACTGGAGGGAGAATCATTTATAAGAGCGGTCACAATGGGCAACAGTCGCACCCTAAGTATTCCGAAGTGAGGGCATCGGCCCTATAACGGCCTGAGCCTGATACTCAAAACTTCTCAACGTGATACAGACCCCCCAAAGTCTGTTTTGTCAATCATATCTACATATTCATACACCAGTGCTACCAAGCTCGGAAGTTACCTGATAGCATACAAGCCCTCAGAGACGTATGATACAAGCCAATTTGACAGGAAGTAGACTGATACAGTGTGATCTCATATTTTATAACCAAAAACGTTTAATAAAAAAGCCGCTACTGCTCTGAACAGCAACCTGGTCTGCACTGGCGGCTGCACAGCCCTCACCATGTGACCACTAAGCAGTGAGGGGCCTGGATGCTCATCTACATCCGGGCTCCCTGACACAGGTCATGGACCACTGTGTAGCTGCAGTCATAAACAGTTGTGTAGATGAACGCCCACAGTGGAGTCTGCTAACAGCTCCCTAGATGGTCAGTCTACACCTTAGTCCAAATCCTTTTTAAGCCACATCTAGGCGCCCGCTATCTCATACCCCTGCACATGATGCGGACGCCGACTACCCGTATGATAGACTAAACGCTTCCCCTACACATATAGGAAGGTGTGCACTGATCATCTAGGCTTCCTTTAATGCCTTTTGCAGTTTAGGGGCTTTTCCAAGAGTTCCATAGTTTGATCGACTGAGTCTCAAATAAACTGTGAAGAAGCAATTTGACTTGATTATGCTCTCTCAAAATGTCAGGATCCATAAGCGTTCCGCCCATCACATCCTGTTTCCAAAACCCCGGGCCGAATCTGATCCCCAATGTCATATTTTGGGTGGAGTCATATTTTAATGTGGAAAGTGAAATTTGAATCCTTAATGGCGGAGTCTTGTGGGATTCAGGACCAACGTGAGAATACCATGTTCAGCATGCTGCCAAGGTTTTCCGGAAGTATTCAATGGATTCTTGCATGTTCGTTATTTAGTGCAACTACTAAGAGTTTCAATACTGCTAGTTGTATGTATCCACCATCCATAAATAACAATGTGTCGTACTGCTATATATCACAGTAGGAGGTACGCAATTATTAGACTATAGATGTATTAAACCCCCAAAACCATCGCTAATTTTAAATCATCATGATTTCTCTTAGGCTCAAAGGGGCTTGATCGTAAGACATAATAACTCTTAGCTTACTAATAAAACTATTCCTACATTGTGTAATGAATGATAAAAGATCAATTCAATTTCAAAGGTTTGTATTATACACTTTCAAATACATGTTTTTCGGTGGATAACATTGGGTCGACCAGCCCTCAGATAAATATCATATCTGATTGTAGTATACAATTTACACATAGTGTATTTGTGAATCTTGTTGTTGGCACGTACATACAGTTGCACAATAAAAATTGTTTCATTCAAGCAAACAGTTATGATTTGTTGTCATCATTGACATAACATAACTGTTATTTAATATTCCTAGCATTCTTACATATAGCGACTACCTACTCTCCAAGCACATACTTAGCTGTTGCAAAGAGATGAGCATGCTGATTCGTCCATTTGTACTGTATACTTGGCAAAGAAATAGTACACCCCCTGTCCTGCTTCATAATACAATATTTCCTTTGTTTTACACTTGCTTGTCAATTCAGATCCCTTATTTATTGCAATATAATCACTGATATTGACATATGTCCCATCCTCTCTTGAACAACTGGTCCATACTCCAGACAGAAACAGGACGGACAGAAACAGGACGGTGTTGACAGCTATCTTTCGGATGAAATTAACAGTGACAGCAGGATAAATTACATTGACAGCAAGAAAAAAAAACTTTTTCAAAATCTCATTTTTTTCATCCTGGGAAATTGGACAAAAAGGTTGTTGTTTTCTGGTGACCTTTGTCGGCTTCCGTACTATGGTAATTTGGATTTTCTCCATCCATGTGTCGGATATGCTAACAGCAATGAGAGTTTGATAATTATCCGTTGTAATAACATCACAATCACTGAACAGAAAAATACATCATGACAAAATACCTGTTTACTGTGGCGAGGGTGTATTGTCAATGTGAAATTCACCTAGGAGTATACAGAGCCAAGCCATTTAGTCTTGCACGATGAGGTCAGTTACCTCAACAAAGGAAACTGTAGCTGATATATTTGGTAAATACAGATGAAAATGAGTACTGGCGTTGGGCTCTGTGGTATACAATGCTAGCAGTAATATAAAAGAACTACTATAGGACTCGAGGGTGGGGGGGGGGAGCAGTATTTATGAGGAATCAGCAGCTAGTGAGGTCTGTACTATGTTCCCCTCTGAAGATGCGCGGGAGAGTGATGAGTCATGCATGTGACCTGTCCAAAGTGCGACAGCTTTGTTTGTTCTAGTAGTTAACCAATGCACCACTCAGCAAACATGGAATAACTGCTGAAGTACTGGTGCTGACTAGTGAGGAGCAATTCACAGATTACATCTTGGTGCCATACACGGGCTGCGGCCGTGGGCACCACAAGATGGCGGCCTACTTTGAGCGACCTGTTTGATATTGGTAACACCTCCTATAAAGCATGCACAAAACTACCCACTCAACTTAAACAATGGTCGCCTGTCACTTTTAATCACTTCCATTCTTAATTAATACTTCTTTCCCCATTGAAAGTGGAAAACCTACAGATTCTTGTTGATACAGACTCTGCGTTGGTGTTAGTTAAAATAACAGTAGGACAATGACAGTTTCTCCCACTCTTCTTCAAAAAGGTTGTATTTGCTCAATCTGGTATTCCAACCAATTGTTTAAATAAAAACAACTTTGCTGAGTTAACAGTAAGTCATTTTTGAGTGTGCCATAGAACATTTGTCAAATTCCTCATAGAGTTACTTGAAGAGGGATATCGGCTAGTTGGTTATCTTCAAGGGGATTTTAAAGAAATCAATAGGAGATGAAATTCACCTGAATGCTGAGAAACATCAAAATTGAGTATACCCGATAAAATGTCCCTTCCCCTCCACTCACATCATAAGTATCACATGGGGACATGAGTGGTGGCGGTCAATCATTGGTAATCAATGAAAAACTCTCTGGCAGTCTCATTTTATCTCCATTCGTGTCCTAGTGAGGAGTTTCATCGTTAAAAGGCGCCTTGAAGACTCTTCCTGCCCTCACCTGCTGTATGATCCCTTATCGATTACTTTGCTGGACACGCCTTCCCAGCTCACGGACTGTGAGTCCAGGACTAGCACGACCAGGGTATATCTCTATAGTAGTTAGGTGTATGTGTGTGTGTGTGGGGGTGGGGGTGGGGGTGGGGATGGGAGATATGGATTCTATGTGGGACTGGGATGGAATAGAGCTAGTTTCTCTCATCGATTGCTTACGCCTGGTTAAGCAACACCACTATGAGCCAGATCCTCAGTCGACAACCAGCCGATCGGGTGCACACAGCTGGAGTGGCATGGAAGTAGTCGCTGACTGGTGATCAGAAGGGTGATCGTTTGATCAGATGGACACGCTGGTCATTGGGCCGTCAGTCGGCAATTCCATGGCTCAGCACGGTAATCGGTTGATCGTATAGGTGTGCTTGCCATCAGGTTGGGGACCCATGCAGCTATACTCTCGTTCCCAAATATTTCCAAAGGAAGGCTCTGGTAACTGCCAGTGCCACATGACCTTGGAGTTGGGATTTTGCTGGGTTTGGGCAATCCCTGCTGGTAGCTTGGAACCAGTGGACAGAAACCACAATGTTTGATGGTAGTTTTACCACTTTATTTCTACCCCACTTTACCTCTATAACTTAGGCCACTTAAAAAATTAAATGGTTTCTCATCACCGCGCGCATCATGAACATCAAGTTTTGAGGAAAATCTTTTTTTTTTTTTTTGGCTAATTGCTTATGAAAAACATGATAAAAATGGACAAATATTGGCATATTTGGTATCAAATTAAAGCTTATACTGACAGCAATGCAGTGGAATAGAAATAACTTACATTTTCGCCACTTTCAAAGATCAACTACTTAAATGTGAATTTCGGTCACCAAAAATGCATTTTATACATTGTAGCCTGCGGATTAAAAAAAAAAAAAGCCTCCCTCGTCAGATTTTTCAGTCATTGGTGATGAGAAACCACTTTTTTTTGAGTGGCCTTATTACTACTTCGAAACCACACTTAACTTCTGTTTATTCAGACAACGCCTCGCCAACTGTTTCAAAATCGAAAAACAGACGTTAGGTTTTGATAACGTCAGAGGGGCCTACGCTGTCAGTCTATTACAGCAATATATAATGACGTATGGAGAGTGATAAGATCTGTCTATATTGTGGTGTAAGCTGTATTAAGACCTGGTGAGTGTCTTACCATCAGAACCTGTGACGTAGGCAATTAATGCCACATGGGCACTTAGCGGAGTGTCAGCTTATCGCCTGGTGAAGGATGTGGAGGTGATGATGGAACCATCCATCCCTGGTGGGTAATGTGGGCTTCTCAGGATGATATCTGAATTCTGCCGATTGATAAGAGAATTCAAAAGCGGAATTACTTAGTGGGGTGGTGATGGATCTGACGGGTTGCCTGACTCGGCCATGGGTCCCCTGTTGGCACGTTTAACTTCCTGCAGTTGGATTAAGGCAGGGGGATAGTAGCATACTTGTCATACTGCATGCATTGTCATTTTGTCAAGATCTATATACCGTGATATTGATCCCGACTTAATGTTTCATCAGCTGTGCTTACATGAGTGGTTCCTTGGTCTAAGGGATGGATACGTCAGTTGGACATTTGTCTGGGAGGAGCGGTATTACTACAGCATGCTTAATGTGGGTGGTGCCCATAGCTTAAAGGTATATATAGCAAAAGATTTCTAAGGCATTATATTGAACCTCGAATCAACTAATACATCATGTAATAGATCAGCGGAGTGGTTTCTTGTACATTGCTGGTGATATATATTTTCGAGCTGTATAAGTTCTTTATGTTGCCAGGATAAACGGGAATGATGTATTTACATCTTCTCATACTCAAACAAAAATAGAGCCAATGCATTGTTGGGACTGTACCAAAATAATCTGATACTTTAGGAAATCGAACACACATAATTCACACTCGACCTACAACTACTATCTCAGACTTACCAGAATTGCTCAGGTCATGACAGAAAGCAATACCTATCTTCATATTGATATTGATGGGCCTGAGCCCTAGGATGTGGGTGGGGGCTGAGAAGAGGAACAGCACTGTATGTGTCTCCTTTGTATTGGCAGTAATTCAATCAGGATTTCTTGCAGCATTTTTTATCAAAGGCATGAAGGTCCATGATCAGTGGCCGTGATGCTATTCACAAAGAGAGTCTTTAGCATTCCGAGTATCTTTACAGCCGTGACCTCAACTAGATCTCATGGAATACTGATGTATAGAGCTGTATGTAGTTGTCAGCACAGGGCCCTCTTCTTGTCCCCCTTTCCTGATCTCAAAATGCACTGATATTCCTTACGCTAGAAACCTTAGTCAGTACTGACCAACTTTTAAAGTATTTGTTCGGTCCCTATACAACCCACAAGGGTGAGTCATGTCAGTCAATAACAGCTGAATACTGATCAACCCACCTTAGTCTTTCCATTTCTAGGAATGATAGGTGTATCAGTGTTGGTCATTTTGACCAACCTTGTAAGTCAACGTTTGGAATCAAGGATGCATTGTATAATCTCCAGTGCTAATGTTTACCCCAGCAGTCTCTTGAAGCAGTCTCCTGAAAAGCACATCAAATCACATACATTCACAACCAAAGTTACTCTAAGATTATTGCAAAGCAGCATCTCAAATGCATGAACAGATGAAGCAATTAAATATTATGATTATTTCAACATGTATAGACCCGCTATATGCATAGACCCTCTGGAAAACTATCCTTACAACATTTTCTGCCATCTGATGTGTGATTTGTGCATTAGACACTTATATACATGTCTGGATATCAGTTAATCCAAATGACCTATGCCCCTATGACCAGCCTGGGTTAGGCACTAGTGACTAACGTAGCAAACCTACAGAATATCAGAGCAAGATCTCACAGAACACTGACGTATATTGCTGATCACCTTGTGTAGGTCTCACTAGGCCTCCCCAGCCCCACCTGCCTCTACTGATCTCAACTAGGTCTCCCACGGTACATCTGCTGATGTGTAGGACTGTATGTGGCCACCCCCCCCCCCCTCCCCCCCCCCCCCATATCATCATGATAATACATGGGGTCTTAATAATCGTGAAGGACTGGATACATGTGCAGTACCATAATAGTCCTAAATGCACTTTATTTCATTAGACAAGTTGATGAATAGTGTATAACAGCAGAGCCACAGGGCGAGGCTGATGATTCACTATTCATGAGTAAGTCTGTCTTTAGGACGAATTTCTTAGTGAATTGATCATGGTTTTGCTGCAATCTTATCTCTTTTTGGTGGGGCAGTGGACAGGGTGAATACAACATGTTCATCGCCACAGTGTATACTGTACATCAAAAACACGTCATTTTGTACTGTAGATCAACAGTGGATTCTACTGCCCATGCAGAATAAACTGAATAATGAAGTATCAAAAACCTATAAAACACGTTGGGAATGAACGGAAAAAGAAAAGATAAATGAAGATTTAACATATTCCTTAGCTATGGAACACTCCACAAGTAAAGCTGTCATTATTGGGTATTGACATTACCTAGAGATAAATGACGTAGAAGTATTCATAGGCGGCCATCTTGAAATGGAGCTCCCATAATGGCCACAGTCTTGTGGTATTTTTACAGTCAAATTATGCTGCTATCTCAGTATTTGCAGATTTGGATTCTCTGGGAAAAACTGCATAAGAATCAATTCTCAAAAGATTGTTGCAGTCCTAGGTGAGTAACTTATTAGGAAAGCGCTGTCTAATTCCATTACCTCCGCAACTGGTTGAAACAAATGCTCAGCATGGAGAGAGCTCAAAATTATATAACAAGGGGACAAATTCAAGGATTTTACGGCAAAGCCGTAGTGGCTTTGGGTTTTATAGGATTGTTATGAACTACAGGTGAGAAAACGAGGGGGCATAGATTTATAATTTTTGGTGTTTCTGGGGTTCTTATGCAATTCATGTTTGATGGTTTGCAGCAACACTGCATGGTCAGTAAATTACACTCCATTGATGCCTATGCAAATACCATCTCGGCAGCCATCTTGAAAATTACCTGGATCAAAAATCGGAGCCTACAAATGGATTCTACACCCAAGAAAACCCTACTATCCATGTGTCATACAAGGAAATCAGACAATCTTAAGTTTTTGGTGGCCATCTTGGTAGCCATCTTGGAAATTTCTCGGATTGAAAATCTGAGCCTGAAAATGGATTCTACACCCCAGAAAACCCTACTATCCATGTATCACACAAGGAAATCAGACAATCTTGAGTTTTTGGTGGCCATCTTGGCAGCCATCTTGGAAATTTCTCAGATTGAACATCTGAGCCTGAAAATGGATTCTACACCCCAGAAAACCCTACTATCCATGTATCACACAAGGAAATCAGACAATCTTGAGTTTTTGGTGGCCATCTTGGCAGCCATCTTGGAAATTTCCCGAATTGAAATTGTGAGCCTGAAAATGGATTCTACATCCCAGAAAACCCTCTTATCCATGTATCACACAAGGAAATCAGACAATCTTGAGTTTTCGGCAGCCATCTTGGCAGTCAGAGGGAGGAGGGGGCAGAAGGAGGGAAGGCAGAGGGAGGGCAGAGGGAGGAGAAGGTAACAGGAAGGAGGAAAATGGGGTAGAGGGGGGGGGTAGAGGGGGGGAGGAGGGGAAAGATGGGGTAGTAGGAGGGGGCAGAGGGGGGAGGAGGTAACAGGAAGGAGGCTAATGGGGTAGAGTGGGGGGGAGAGGGGTAGATGGGGTAGTAGGAGGGGGTAGAGGAAGGAGGAGAGGACAGAGGGAGGAGGAGAGGGCAGAGGGAGGAGGAGAGGGCAGAGAAAGGAGGGAGGAGGAGGAGAGGGCAGAGGCAGGAGGAGAGGGCAGAGGCAGGAGGAGGAGAGGGCAGAGGCAGGAGGAGGAGAGGGCAGAGGCAGGAGGAGGAGGAGAGGGCACAGGGAGGACTTGTGATGGCCTTCCTTTAAAGACTGTAAAATATTATTTCAGGGTTGGTGCATGTGTGTTGGGTGGGGGAAGGTAATTATGTTGGACTTCACAGTTTGTCTTTGGGCGGGCTTGAGTGATTTCAAGAGCCACCCTGGACCCATTCAACTTCTAGTATAGGTCCTGTTTGTGCATAGTATGGGAATTGGCATTGACATTGACAGCTTGGCTTGACATAGGAGTCAATAGTTATTAGGCTGGTACCTATCCTTGCCATTGACAGCTACATTAGAGAACTCAAAATATGGCTGTTCACAAGATGTCTAGGCCTTACCACAAGGTACATTGGTTCTACATGCAGTAACTGAAAACAAGATCTAGGATAAATTAGTCTTGCACACACCTACAAGGACACATGGGCATGCCAGTCCTAGGCAAGGTTTAAGGGCCAGCTAGGGCTACATCTAACAATGACCAAGGGGGCCTATGCTAGTCATTTCTTGTCGAAAAGCTGACACTCTGGTCTGTGAGGTAAATGGCTTTGGGGACAGGGTCCCAAAGCCAATAACAGTGAGCTCATATTTCCGAAACACTTTCTATGCTGAATAACACATAGGCCTAGGTGGCATCTACTTTGACCTATAATTGCATAGTTTAGATGATAGTATATATGCATGTTGCATTGTGTAAGGTAGGCATGATAACTATTTCAATTTAAAACCCTTATTTCCCTGAGTATGTAATATATGCAAATGAGCTACTTATACCAATGGCATTCTGAAGTTTCTATCTCAATTATTGACAAATTCAGGGCCATTCTAAATATTTCGGGGAGGAGTATATTCATGCAGAAGATGGTGAATATCAATGGTGGTAGAAAGCAAAAGCTACCACTTCTACAGGTCTATCAGATTTTTTCCAACTCTATACATATATACATTAGGCCAAAAAAAATAAAAGGTATGTTTCAGGTAACATGGGAAGAAAGACTAAGGTCGGTAGGTCGGATATTTATTTTATTCTATTTCATTTTTTTAACATGAAAGTACTAACCATCCCCCTTGTAAACCCTAAAAATAACCCAAAAAGTTTTAAAATATAAAATTTTCTTCAACATTTCACAAATAAACGTAAGGTCGGCCCTGTTTTGCTAGGGTCGGTCTGGTGACCTGAAACCTTTTTTTTTATTTGGCCCTACTAAAAATTACTTAGCCCCCAAATGAGACTCATGTCTCATATAAGGGGCTTTGGCTTATCCCCTTATTCCCACACATCTGTACAGTCAACACTCAGCACCCCATTCCTACACATCTGTACACTAAGTCAACACTCAGCACCCCATTCCTACACATCTGCACACTAAGTCAACACTCAGCATCCCATTCCTACACATCTGTACACTAAGTCAACACTCAGCACCCCATTCCTACACATCTGCACACTAAGTCAACACTCAGCACCCCATTCCTACACATCTGCACACTAAGTCAACACTCAGCACCCCATTCCTACACATCTGCACACTAAGTCAACACTCAGCACCCCATTCCTACACATCTGCACACTAAGTCAACACTCAGCACCCCATTCCTACACATCTGTACACTAAGTCAACACTCAGCACCCCATTCCTACACATCTGTACACTAAGTCAACACTCAGCACCCCATTCCTACACATCTGTACACTAAGTCAACACTCAGCACCCCATTCCTACACATCTGTACACTAAGTCAACACTCAGCACCCCATTCCTACACACGGTCAATGCCTGTAATCACTTTGATGGCGTCTAATCGCAACCAGCCTTTCACACCTCCAATTTCCCCAGAGAACAAATACCCAGTGTCTCTTTGAAATCACAAAAACCTTCCCAAAGACGCGCCATGATTACAGTCCCAGATCTGGAGTGGTGTCTTTTCATGTCCCGATATTGTCGTCAAAAGCACATGTTTGCTGCAGCGCTACTTAATGATTGCGATAATTAGTTTGACCTAATTCTAGCAAAGGCTACCAGCTGCATTTTGGTTATTTAGGTGATAAAGGCATCTGATGGTGACAAAACAATATGGCTGAGTGGAATAATTCTGTACAAGAGGGACATTTTAACGAGGGGACATTGTGTATTAAGTCTTAACCCAGGATTTAGTTGCTTTACAAAACTAAGCATTGTTTTGTGAAGCATTTGCAGATGTATCGGAGGTCACAACAGTTTTGTTACGTATATTCTAAACACCTCCCGTCCCCTCCAGTACTTCACCTTCAGAGGACTAAATATCAGGCGCCTGGATTGAAACTCCTAAATGTATGATGAACTTTGAAAGCAACAGAGAGCCGCCAAGAGGGCTTTGATTATATTCCATGGTCTCCATAGTGGGCGTGATAGTCTCTGAGCTCCCCTATCATTAAGAAATCTCTGTCATGTCTTTCTGAACACAAGTCGGATAGCCAAAGTCTGAAGTGGCCTAAAAATAGGCTGCAATTCCACCAATATAATTACTTTCTCAAATAGTCCAAAGCTGCGATGTTTCACACATCTGCTCTATGAAAGATAAAGGGGGAATTCGAGGCCATTGTTGTTAACACCGGCACTGTCTCCTGTCTCCGACAATGAAGTGGCTGATAAGTTGGAGTTGTTGATAACTTGGGTCTTAACTTGGGGCGGACCGGAGGGGGGTTCATTAAGCGTACCTGCAACGGTGGAGGTATGCCAAATGGCGCGCGCCGCTCGCCAAAAGCGTGCGCCTCCCTGGCCTAATGAACCCCCCTCTGTGTAATGCAATAAGTGCCTCGCTCCACGCCGACTGCTGCTGGAGGGGCAGTTCATGGACTGCATATAAGGCCAAGGGATATGATATCCTATAGTTACTATCACAACATGAAGGGTGCACTGGGGGGGGGGGGGTTCTAGCGAGCACTAATGTACGATATAGCTTCAAGCTCCTTCGCGTAAAGCTGGCCTACGTGGATCTCTACAAATTATGTGAATCGAATTTTAAACCTGAGACAGCAGAGAAATCTACCATGGTAGAGAAATCACATGTTTGCTCCTGGAGGCCTCTCCCAGAAGAAGGCGCTGCCATACAGATTTTCCTTTTAGAAAAAGATGCAAGTGCATAACTATTTCTTAATACTGTTTCTATGAACATTTTTATATAACCTTTTTAAACTTTATATTCCAAGTCAATGGAAACTCTTGGAAGAGGTAATGCAACGGACAACATTCATGAAGGCAATGATAAAAATATTGTACAAAACCCTTTTGAATGTCAACAAACAATACCATCGCAAATATGCTGAACGGTAGGTCCAACACAAATATTTACATGTGTGCTACCCAATTGAAAAAAAAATTCGCTCGTGCGTGCAATGTCTGAATCGCCTATCAGTGAAGGCACTGGACCTGTGCAAAAAATGACTGACACCATGAAAGGAGAGTCTGATTGAGGTGAGGGGCTGTGATTAAATCTTTGTGTGCGCCTTTCTCAAGTAACAGCCACAAAACAGAATGAATTCAATATATTTATTGACTTTTGTCTTCATTTTGTAGAGATTAAAATGAGGAGATGCACACATTTATTGAGTTTCCATCTGCCGGACATGTCCAGAGAAGGTCTTCCTCAGTTGCTCATGTATTAATTTTAGTACCGTTATGGTTATTTACAGATTTATTATGTACAAGTACACAATGAGTTTGCATATCTAATAGTCAGTGCGCTTATGATACAGAACGTATACTCTATGCCACAGTATTCCAAGAATATTGCAGACACTATAGCTGTGAGCATTCTTGATGATAGTATTTGTAATTAAACCATCGTGGGGCGTCCCGGGTATGAACTCCAGACCTCTCACACCCAAAGCCAGCATGACATGTTTAGACCAACGAGGCACTGGTGAATGTACGAAACACTTCCAGCAGCTGATTTGGAAAATGAGAAGTGGAGGTAGATTTTAGTGGAAAGCCAGATTTTGCCATTTAACTTTGAGGACGATATAATGCTCTTAGTCGTCATGATGCATTAATGTTGCCCTCGTGAGTAAGTTGCCAGTGCTGCATTCAAGCATCATGCCGACCCTATGGGGTTGATACACTCCCGACGGGTCGGCATTATGCACCGAAACAGCACAGGTTAGTCACTTGTTGCGGCTGCATTGGTGCATCACAGCGACATGCTATCCTTAAAGGGTTAATGGTAAATTGTAGTTCAAAATAGGCAAAAAGACTTCAGGTAAACATGAGAGGACCCGCACCCTCTTGATCCGCCAGTGAAGTATACAGCTGCTCTGTCTGTATTGTCTCAATAATGAATAGCCAGTAACATGTCCAACAGACAGACAGTCACGATGCTGCACCCGCTCCACACACAGACAGACAGTCACCGTGCTGCACCCGCTCCATACGCAGACAGACACTGTGCTGCTACCGCTCCACACACAGACAGTCACCGTGCTGCACCCGCTCCACACACACACAGACAGTCACGGTGCTGCACCCGCTCCACACACACAGAGCCAGTCACGGTGCTGCACCCGCTCCATACGCAGACAGACAGTCACGGTGCTGCACCCGCTCCACACACACACAGACAGTCACGGTGCTGCACCCGCTCCATACGCAGACAGACAGTCACGGTGCTGCACCCGCTCCACACACACACAGCCAGTCACGGTGCTGCACCCGCTCCACACACACACAGTCAGTGTGCTGCACCCGCTCCACTCACAGACAGACAGTCACCGCGCTGCACCCGCTCCACACACAGACAGACAGTCACGGTGCTGCACCCGCTCCACACACAGACAGACAGTCACCGTGCTGCACAGGCTCCACACACAGACAGACAGTCACCGTGCTGCACCGGCTCCACACACAGACAGTCACCGTGCTGCACCTGCTCCACACGCAGACAGACAGTCACCGTGCTGCACCGGCTCCACACACAGACAGACAGTCACCGTGCTGCACCGGCTCCACACACAGACAGACAGTCACCGTGCTGCACCGGCTCCACACACAGACAGTCACCGTGCTGCACCTGCTCCACACACAGACAGACAGTCACCGTGCTGCACCCGCTCCACACGCAGACAGCTAGTCACCGTGCTGCACCGGCTCCACACACAGACAGTCACCGTGCTGCACCTGCTCCACACACAGACAGACAGTCACCGTGCTGCACCCACTCCATACGCAGACAGACAGTCACCGAGCTGCACCGGCTCCACACACAGACAGACAGTCACCGTGCTGCACCGGCTCCACACACAGACAGTCACCGTGCTGCACCCGCTCCACACACAGACAGACAGTCACTGTGCTGCACCCACTCCACAGACAGACAGTCACTGTGCTGCACCCGCTCCACACACAGACAGACAGTCACCGTGCTGCACCCGCTCCACACGCAGACAGACAGTCACGGTGCTGCACCCGCTTCACACACGCAGAGACAGTCACGGTGCTGCACCCGCTCCACACACAGACAGACAGTCACGGTGCTGCACCCGCTCCACACACAGACAGACAGTCACCGTGCTGCACCCGCTCCACACACAGACAAACAGTCACGGTGCTGCACCCGCTTCACACACGCAGAGACAGTCACTGTGCTGCACCCGCTCCACACGCAGACAGACAGTCACGGTGCTGCACCCGCTCCACACGCAGACAGACAGTCACGGTGCTGCACCCACTCCACACACAGACAGTCACCGCGCTGCACCCGCTCCACATGCAGACAGACAGTCACGGTGCTGCACCCGCTCAACACACAGACAGACAGTCACGGTGCTGCACCTGCTCCACACACAGACAGACAATTACGGTGCTGCACCCGCTCCACATGCAGACAGCCACGGTGCTGCACCAGCTCCACACACAGACAGACAGTCACCATGCTGCACCCGCTCCATACGCAGACAGACAGTCACCGTGCTGCACCCGCTCCACTCACAGACAGACAGTCGCAGTGCTGCACCCGCTCCATACGCAGACAGACAGTCACCGTGCTGCATCCACTCCACACACAGACAGACAGTCACTGTGCTGCACCCCCTCCACACGCAGACAGACAGTCACGGTGCTGCACCCGCTCCACACACAGACAGTCACCGTGCTGCACCCACAGCAAAGCAAGCACTTTGAATGATGACTAACTCGGCAGGAAGATGCATGGGATCGGTTAGGGACAAGAGAGATGGAGCATGATAGATGGCAGCAGCGGCGGAAATTACTCACCCAGATAGATTGGGTACATCAATTAAAGCTGATAACAGAATCACCCTCAAATCGTTCAAAAGGCAAACTTTCTTCAGACGCAGACCACATTACGTGAAGCTGTCCTACATCTTGATCATGTCATGTCGACATATGTTAGGCCACGTTTAAAACTGCTGGCTTGGGAGTTTTAGGGAGTTTACCTGAAATATCTTAGCCTTTGTAGTTTAATTGTATTTGACACCAACATTACTTCGTAGTATTATATATCTACTTCACAAGACTTACTTTTGAATATTCCATACATCTAGATCATTACACTATTCTGTGGGAATAGTTTGATATGATGATAATTCACTATAACTTTCACAGCCAGAGTATTGTACTGTGTTTTAGTTGTACACATATGTCATTGCACAGATTGAAATCTCTTGGCATGCAAGCAGCCTCGAACCCTAATTTAATGCGCTCCTAACTCCCTCTGCTATCACCGGGATAGTTGCAGTCACAGACTCTAGTGCAGTCCCCATGTTATTGGGGTTGAGAGAAGGTGAGTTATCTTCTCACATCACAAAGACATGGTAGGATGTGTAATGTTTCAAACCTATTCAGTCCAGCACACAGCATCCCAAACCGGCCAGGCACCAGACCTAGCCCCCCCCCCCCCCCCGTCTACAGGGTATGGCGTATTGACGAAAATACCGCTGCTTGTTGAGAACATGGTCATATTTCCACAGTTCGCCACTCTCACTTGCTGAACTAGTAATTGATCCATCAAACATGGGCATTATTTAACTTGTAATACACACCATCCGACAGTCAATATTGGCTTCGTTGGCTTAGATTGATTAAGTAAGCAATGACTTCTCGGCTGCTTGAATTCATTTCCGCTTCAGGTGTAAAATTTCCTGGATCCACCATTTCCAAAAGCTATTCTTTATTGCAGCAGAACAGCTGGAGCAGTTTGTTCAATATTATTTATCGACAGCCAGTGTTTTATTCTGTTTGGTGAAGAAGCGATACCACTGCACGACCTTCTTGTGACTCCCACCATATGTTTATTGCCTGCAGCAAATGACGCAGTAAATGGGCCTCTCTGGGGGTCCAAACCTCCTATTACATTTACAATAAATTCCTGAAGGATTAATAAGATTGGAGGTTTAAGAAGAGAAAGAAGGAAGAAAAAATTATTGAAAAAGAGGAACGGCAACAAAAGACCTCAAAAGAAAGCCCCACTGGATCAGAAAATGAAGGAAAAAATCTTGGCAGGTGAAGCCACCCGGCCTGATAACATAATTCAAATTGATAATAATGATGAGAAAAAAAGACAAAAACAGAGAGTAGGCGGCACCCTTGCAGCCCATTAACGACTGTGCATGACGGTTGGACAGTGAGCAGTCAGGGCCTTCCGCCTACACTTTAAGAAATGTGTGTTACGTTAACACACTTTTTGTAGCCACTTTTAACACTTTTTTTTCCGTAGCACAGCACACACTTGCCAAAAGTGTGTTGAAAAAAAGTGCGCTACTCTTTATATATGCATGTTCTCGCAGCACGCATATCTTAGTGCGTACAGCCTGCGTGGAACAGCGCTCCACATAGTGCCCTCAGCCTTCTATCAGCCCCTCCTTATCCCTCCGTATACTGCCTCCCTCACCCTATCCCCACAGTTGAATGTTCAAATTGCCGCCAGCAGTACTTATGGCCTTGCTCCACACATTAGTGGAAACTAGAGCCTCGCATGCAGGTAAAGTATGATACCTCCATAACAGTCTGTCAGACTGGTTCACCGTGACAGAGATGGCAGAAAGCTCCAGTCGGCAGTGTTCACTGAATATATAAATCAATTAAGCCATGGGGATAATACTTTGTTGGCATTCTAATGAGTTCATCACAGTCAGGAATGTGCTATATAGGTGTAAAGAACAGCTCGTAGACTATATGTATTCTAAGGTCTCTATGTGCCCCATTCCCTAGCTTCATCTCAATGAAATGTGGCCTGATACTTAGCAAGCAAAGTAAGATGAAAATCTGACCCATTGATGGATGACATATATTTGCTTATGTGTTTTCATTGAGAGAATATATATATAGGCTAGTGTTAAAAGGTGCTTTCACAGTAATGGTGCACAGGGTCAAGCTATGCGCCCATATGATACAAATTAACATATCTAAGAGTATTAGCCTAATTCATGTATAAGCCGCACCCCGACTCTGGGCTGATCCTATTAGCCGCACCAGCAATACAGAAAATGGGTACAGGTGCCGGGACTGTTGTATGTAACGCCCATTTGGACCACAGGACGGCTTACTTTACAGGTGCAAACTTAACGTTGGTCTCCTCAGCTTTATGGCCATTGCAGAAGAACATGCGTTTTTTTTGGGAACACATGGATAAGCAGTCTTTTCAATCAATTTTATAAGTGAAGGGTATTCTACTATTTAGAGTGAAGTTGATAATTTATGTAATGTAAAAAGAGTCGTGTCTGCAACGGCATGCCGCAAGTGTCCTGCAAAGTCATCCTTCACAGAAAAGAATGCATATAAAATGCTCACAAAAGAAACAATAGCATCTGTTTTTGTTTGGGAATAAAAAGTTGGTAATTGGTTGCAGCTGTGAGGGACGGTTTTCATCTGAGCATAAACAGCGATTAGTGCAAATGCAGCGATTAGTAAAAAAAGAAAAAGACTGTGATTTTAACAATTAGAATCTTATCATTTTCTCCCAAATAAAACAATTCAATGATGAATATTACTAACTGTTATGGGATCTACAGGTCCTTTGTTGATGGACACCAATTCTTCACAGTATTGAGGAGTAATGAGATGTCAACTATTCAGCACTCAGATAGCCGGGTCAGAGGCGCAGCTAACTCAAATTTAGCTGGTATCTCTCCCGCAGATAAATGCCTCACTCCAGCTACACTCACAGAAAAGTGAGAGTCATTCAACCCTCACCTGAGGGTCAGGCACTGCCTGACCCTCAGGTGAGGGTAGTTTTAGCGACAATGACTCTCACTTTTCTGAGGGTGTACCTGTAAGCTTGGGGTGCTAAGAGGTACGTCGCTGGTCATTAAAGTACTAATGATTAGTAATTCAGTAAGTCATTTGACAGCCTGCACATTACGACACCATGCTGTGGCACAGCGCGACACGTGGCAGCATGGCGTTTCACATTGTGGCGCACCACGCCGGGCGTCCTGGTACTTGATGGCCGCACGTCGGCTGTAGTCGTGCAGCTTTTTAACTGACTGAGCTGCTGTTTTTAGGTCAGGAATCATGCTCAAAGAGCCCCAAAAGTTTCTAATTGGTTTTATGTTTGTGTAAGATTGATGAATGGGTCTGCATAGAGGATTAGGCAGTTTAAAAGATTAGGGACGTTTTTTTTAGAGTTGATAGATGAGTTTAGTTTGAGGGGGGGGGGGGTAGGTTTCTCAGGATGATACTGGTGGTGGAATTAATCTGATGGTGAAGAGTATCTGACTTAGTAAATGGTATTCCATGGTATCATATCAAATCCATGCAGGAATCATTTCGGAAATCAACTATTGCCTCTGGCCTTGTGTCAAAGTAGCATTCTATTAATTGTAACAATTTACAAGATGGAATTAAGATCGTTGACTTAACATCAGAAAACATAGTTTCAGCATGGACAAAATTGTCTCAGAATCCTTCAGGTTCCAAGCTATCGCCAACTGGCATCTTTAGATGGTGCATGACGCTAAGTTTGTCCTACCATCGTGTCAACATCACTGCGTTTATAAAGATATCGTGTCATGCTGACAACCTGATACCTGGAACCACTTTTTCCAGCACTAAGCACTTTCTGTACACAGAGAAAAAAAGTAAGGGTCAACTAGACTCTCCCTATAGTCAGCCCTGCCTCACTGAGGTGAGACAATCTAATCGTCAGACTGGCCTCTGTTAATAGTCACATTGAGTTACTCCCTTATGAGGGTCAGCCTGATCCTTGAATGACAGTCAGGCAAGGCAACTCTTCATATCAGAGTCTGTCTCTCTTTCTACCGTTAGGCAATGCCTGACCCTGCGATAAAGGTCAGTCAACCTGAGCCTTCTTTGTTAACTACCAGGTGGGGACACAATGCACTATTGAGCAGTGTTGAGCATAATCAAGGTGTAAGACACCATTACGTGGATTTGGAGTTAATAATAACTCTCTAAGCTTGGCCATTGGTTCCATGGTTGTCATTGGTACATAAGTAAGAATTGGGAGAACAGTGGCTTGTGCAGAGTATGTAAGACGATTCTTCCCACCAGCCTTGATGTACTGAAGGAAATAGTGCTGAGAAGGGTACTTGGTAGCCGCATGGGCCACTTGTAGATTTATAGCTCTATTTCTTGCATTCTAAATGCCCGCTCCCCTAAAACGGTACAGCATTCTCTGGAGAAATAAGTGGGATAAGAAACCGGGTTAGGGTGAGGTCCATAAGAAACTCATGGGGGAAATCGGTGCCCTGTAAACAAGGTAGCCTCATGGTAACCCTGGCCGTACCTCAGGTTGTCTGTGTGCCACTCGGGGCCGGCAGGGAGGCCATTCGGACATGGTTATATAGAACCAAGGGCTTTTATTTGAACCTCAAGGTAGTCGGGAATGGCATTTAGGCTGAGAGAAGGTAACATTGACTATTGTAAGATTAACAGAAGTGGTTAAAGTACTTAAACAAATCACAGCATAGCTCTTGGCTTGGCATTAGCCTACCCGTAGGTACAGCACTCTGAGAACAGTGTGTTACGTTTACACTAGTACTCTTATTAGGCCTGTGTCCACTAGCATATATGAGGCCGTTTGTCGTCCGTTAAAACGTGAATTTGAATACAAATACAAAATATATGTTTTGTGTACCTGTGGACACAGCTGGATGACAAAATTCTCAAATACAAAAGTGGGAGAGCAATATGCAGGGGTCAAAAATGGACGTCAAAAGTGGGCATTTGAATATCTAACATGTTTGATTTTTAGTGCAGAAATTGGAATATATGCTCTTTATTCTATTGTAAAACCTTGTCCATGTTTGCCCTGGGCAGTCTTGGCAGCAATTTATAACGCCTAGTGGACACAGCATACCTGCAGTTAAAGTAGAATATATCTACAAAATATATTCCCAGATATGTACATATTTCTGGACGTCAAAACGACCATATATTCCACTTTATTTGTCGTATAGTGGACACAGGCCTATTAACACGCTTTTCTTCAGCCACTTTTGAACACATTTTAGTGTAACACACTACGCACTACACACTCGTTGCCAACAGTGTGTTGATCTAAACGGTGTGTTGCAAATATGTGTGTGTGTTTCCTTTTGTATGTTCCCGCAATACACACTTATTAGAGTGAAGACTATGTTTATATCTACAGGAGGTCAGTAAATATTCTGTTGTGTCAACCCCATTCCTATTCTTTCTACGGTGTCCTTTTGATTCCAATCCATACCGCGAATTTAGCAATGCATTGCATTGTGCTTTATTCGGATAGTTTGGTCTCAAAAATAAGTGGCTATTGTGGGGCTTGTGTGTGGTAGAGTGCTGTGTGTGAGGGGCGCGGCAGTGGGGCAGCAGGCTGTGTCTGACAGCAGCATTCACAGCCTGCTGGGGGCTCACACCAGCTTCACATTGTCCTTCTTTATGTAAGCTGATAGATCTATACAGGACGGCAAAGTCAATTCCTCCATGCTTTCCATAAGCGACTGGTCTACTTCAGCATAATTGAAACTAACAACCATAGCAGGGTAGATAAGAGGGGGCTGGGGGGGGGGGGTGTCAAGGGGGTCCAAAGCCCCACCCTCCACACTTTTTTTCTGATACTTTTATCTGCTAGGCCATGCGGCGCAACGCTTTTCAGCACTTTGGAGTTTAGTGGACACACTGATTCTCAGAAAGGGCCACATATCTTTATTGATAACACGTGTCTCCAAGCAAGCAAGCAAGCACCCTACTCATCAGGGTCCTGTGTAAAATTGAACAGTTTGAACGCAGTATTTGAGTAATTTTTCTTCTAATTCTGCTACGATGACTACTACTAGAGGGAGAAGAGAGGTCTGGCTCTGACAATCTCTCTGTTGGAGAACCGAGGCAGCTTGTATTTCCCTCATATCGACAGCCCAAGGACAGACTGAGACGACTGCTACACACAAAGTCAAAACATGTTTTATAATTGATCAGGAAACAAAGCACCACAGGCAGAACTGAAAATGGGGAGTTTTTTTTGTATGGAAACAGCGTTTCATTCAGAATTCTGCTCCGTAGTGGATTATAATCGGGGTAGCTGAGAATGGTAGCTGACAGTCTCAGGTCTGTACTTCCCACCCTTACTGTCCGGGAACATGGTTAACTCATGAAGAGATCGGGATGACAACTATTGTAACATGATGGTGCCTCAACGTGACATATTGTGGTGCTGTCAACCAAGCAGGTGTTGCTTCTGAATAGGAGCTGCTTCACAGCTCAGACAAGGCCCCGCAGTAACCCAGAACTCTACAACTGATATCTGAACGAGGTTCCACCAACATGCTGCTGTCGCCGAGGGCACAAAACACGGACCTAATGAGGACTGTCAACGCTTTCATTTTATAGCTGAACTTTCATACATGCCAGGATTCTGGTCCGTCCACTCCACAAGCTGAGGTATAGTAATATTACCTACAGTGCAGGGAACTTGTATCGACCACCCCCTGTGAGGTTGGGTAACTTGGCCAATATGGACAATCTGAATTAGATACTACAAACGTGCCAGGTCTCAATTATAAATTATGTAATGCGCTGAGTATGCAGTGACTAATTATATAATAATAATAATGGAAATTTCGGCTTTTGGATTTTCCTACCCCCTCGGGTGCACGGCAAGCCACTACCGTAAAAACTTGCGTATACGCCTAACTCATGTATAAGCTGCACCCCGACTGGGTAAGAAAGTCATGGGTCGGTAGGTCGGATTTTGTTTCTTTACACGAAAGTACTAGCCATGCATAATCCACATACCCTAAACTTGACCCGAAAAGTATAAAAATGTGGAGATTTCTCCAGAATTGCATAACTCTGCATGAACAATGCCGCCTCTATATCTCACATTATTTTCTGAATATGAAAAGCATAGTCAGCTCTGTGCAAACCCTAAGATTGACCCAAAATAGTCAAAATATGAAATCCTTTTCAAAAGTGTATAAGAAAACGTAAGGTCAGCACAGTATTTATAGGATTGGTCGGGTAACCTGAAACAAATCTTTTAAAACTTGGCCTCATGGCGACTTTTGAACCGTTCTATATGAGTCCAATACTCGTCATAAGTGTATTGGCGTATATTCACAAGGACTAGTTACCAAAGTCTCCACCAGGTGGGGGTGCATACCCACCGCCCTTGTCCACCTGTACGTTCATTGTGCTGTGTATTGACATGTAGACGGTTGTGTTTTTTTTTTCCCACAATGCCTAAGGATTGTCAGGTCTGTAATACGGCGTATGACGGAAGGTTTAGGCGATGCCCTGAGGGTGCCCGGATTAAGCAAACCGAGGAGTTTGAGGCAGACCTATCTACAGGAGCAAAAACTCGCATCTAAGCCACACCCAGACTGTGTGCTTATACAAGAGGTTTTACGGTATGTAGTCTTATATGTGGGCCAAACCTCAGATGGCGGGTGAATTGATGCAATTGCATTGACCAGACAGGCATGTGGTTGAACCGCTATTTTAAAGATGATGGTGGGCAGAGCATGCGCAGTTTGTAGATTGCTAATTAGACGGTGCTACTTTCTATGGCCAAACACATAGGGCCATCTAGGATTGAAAGATGATTGGTATCTAGCTTTGTCATACCTGGTGCTATATACAGTCATTTACGCCAAGAATAGCTATGCATGCTGCTTATGCAGTTCAAGCCTGTTGTGGACAACTGGTAAAAGGTAAGAGGGGCAGTGGAGCAGTGCTAGCCATAGGCAGATGTCTGACTATATGTTTTTCAGAACATTATGCTAGATGTTTCCTTGACATCATTTTACCTTTTAGCAATCCATAGCACCTGACCCCGAGGGCCTGGGCTGCGTGAGGACTGGGCGTGGAGGGAGTGACATTCACAGAGATAGAGGCGGCATTAATAGTACCACCCACATAGTGCCCTTTGAGGAGCGGTAGGATGGGGATGGGAATAGAAAGAGAGGAATTAATAGACCCTTCACTAGGTGAGCGTTAAAGAGGGTGTGGGGGAGTACACGAGGGGTGGGGTGTGGAGCAGGTCAGCAATGTGCTTGCTGCTGCTGCTGTTTGTTTAAACACCAGCATACTGATGTGCCTGGGTCTGGTACATGCATTGTGAAGTCCTAGACCATTCAGCAAGTTACAGTTATTGGGTGGTGGTCATCATGGTCCATAATGGTTCTATGGAGTTTACAATGCTAGCATTATAAGAAATGATTTGCACCCTTTGCTGTTTTACAATTTTCCTGATGATGAATGCAATTTGTTCCTATATCTCAGGTATGATGGATACACAAGACCCTT
The DNA here is from genome assembly GCA_947462335.1 of Harmothoe impar. Lineage (NCBI taxonomy): Eukaryota > Metazoa > Annelida > Polychaeta > Phyllodocida > Polynoidae > Harmothoe > Harmothoe impar. Next base: position 33,724,775 of record OX381719.1, read on the forward strand.
CCATCTTGTTTGCCCCATGGTTTGACGATTGTAAGAGATGATACGATATTAAACATGGTTTTGTTCTATTACCATACTGACAACTATCCTTATCACTTTTTGCATTTGATGCACCATACCAAAGCCCTGGATTCTACTACAATCAGTGCAACTAGGCAAAATATTTCACCACAACCACAGGATTAAACTACAAAAATTAGACAACGACTGACAAAATCACAAACAAAAAGAGCCAACTCAGGATTTTAGTACACAGCGTGTCAGCCACACCACAGCCGCTATGATCAATGAGGCCTAATAGATCCTGTTTCAAACCCAGGCCGCCTGCTAAAACTATGATCCCACAAGTAGCGACTGTTAACAGCAGGGGCTCTATAAACAACCATGGGAATCGTCAAAATTCCATATAGCCAAGGATTTACTGTGGTAAGTTTGGCCAACGTGTGTCTAATAACAGTTGAATAAGTTACCACCTTCTCCTAATTGATGGATCCCAGCTAATGCAAATATGACACATGCTTGCATCACCTCACCTTCACATATTCCCTGATCTTTCCTTCACAAATAAGGAAGATATCCCATTAATCTTTTTTATTTTTAAATGGTTTGAGGAAATATCAAGTCGGGTAGGCTACAACACTGAGCCTCGTATTTCGCAAAAGGTGAATAACCAGCCCCCGTATTTCCTCAAACCTCCGTATTTCCTCAAAACTTCACTTCCGGCAGTGGGTAAGGATCACTCCGCATACTGCGTTCTCTACCCTCAGGCAGTCCGAGATGGTCTAGTGGTTAGTGTGCTTGCCTTGCACGCCAGCGGCCGGGGTTCGATTCCCGGACGAATCCGGTTTCGTTTTGGTCGTGTGACGGTCGACTCCTCTTTTCACTCGCCAGTCGAGATTTCGAGATTCATCAAGTTAAGAAGCCTCAACCAAATTTTCTGGGGGGTTAAGGCCTATTTTACCTCTTGTACGTCCAAATATAGGATCTTTTCTCTGGCCTGCGCTATGTTTCTTTCAATATAACTCCATTTTAAAGCTAAAAACTACCATATTACTTTCCGGGGAATGTGAAGAAACCACTCGCGGCCTGCCACTGTCAAGCGCAACCCGGGCAGCCACATTTTTATCGTCTAAATTTTTCCCCGATCCATCATGTTAGAAAGCCTCAACCAACTTTTCTGGGGCATTTGGGTCTTATTTATCTATCAAGCGTCAACATATATGCTGTTGTGTAGTGCTTAGGCTTTGTTTCAAGCTAAATTTATGTAGGCCTATGTTAACCCCCAAAGGAAGTCAATGGAAAAAAAAAAGATATCGTCTACGATCAACTTGGCAGCGGCTCAGGCGAACTTAAACTTAAACTTGACCTAGATTTTTCGGGCGACGTCATATATTTTTCGGCGATAAAGGATGATTTATACTTTTATCGTCTTGTTTTTTAACAAATTAATACGTTAAAATGCAAAATAAGGCTTAATTTATACAAATATAGACGATATAGGCGATCGAGGGGGGGGGCTACTTTTTTGGCGGAGGTGCACAGACCGGAAGTGTGTATTGATCAAGGTGTCATGGCGGCTTTCGGACGTGTTTGGGGACGATGTAGGTTAATAAATTGTCTATTTCTCCTTTAATATGTGACAAATGCATTAAAAAATAAATACAGGATCAGTTTAAGTTCTGTATTTCCCCTCCAGATTGACATCTCAAGCCCCCGTATTTCGTTTCAACCCTTATAAAGGGTTTCAACGAAATACGGGGGCTTTCGATGTCAATCTGTCGGGGAAATACAGAACTTAAACAAATCCTGTATACGTATAGCAGTCACATCTATATGTTAAATGAGTGCCCCTGCAGCAACAGTCAAAGTACTGCCCTTTTTTAAGACGTTCTGTGGATTAGATAGCATTTTAAAGATTTGGCTGTTTTCAAAATGTTCTACCTTTCATGAAACGTTCCCCGGTACTGTCTATCAGTAATGAGCATTTTGCGTGGCTGGTTTTGGCATGACAAACATCACTTTTCACATACTAAAACCGCATCCCCAGACACAGCCACCAATAGCTTCAATTATTCCCTGCTTTTGACTCGGCCACCAACAATGATTACCCAGCCACTGTTTTGGCTGAGTGATTAGAGTGGAAAAAGATGGCATGTGGAGGATTATCATTGGGCAGCGGAGATGTAAAACGGCCGCCTCGGGTGAGGATTAATAGGGGTCGAAGATGGATGCTCATGCATGGTGGGAAGTGCTTTCATAAATTATAAAGTTCAATGAAGAGTTAAAAGAGACTGTATCATCCGATTGGAATTGATAGGAAGGGGTTAATAACATGTGTATCATGGGGATGCCCACTCTTGGAGCCTCTGTAAGCACAGATCCTGGCCCTCTGCTCACATCATTAAAGCAGATCCCCTACAACACGATGACAAATTCAAAGTTTCGTATTAGACGATGTAGAAGTATGAACTATGACGTTACCCATACGATCAGCCGAACATGTCATGATCTCCACCTCCCTATTATGTCTATACAACTTACCATTAGTAATTCTACATCCTACGCACCACCCTACTGCCCTCAACCACCCCTATCTACTGTCACTTACACCCTGGTCAACATCCTACATACCTTACCCACTACCCAGTACATAAAATAAAAAAAACTTTATACAACATTATAACGTTTCTCTATGGCTCCTAAACCTACATCCCTTTAAGACGACACTGCTTCGACATCTCTACTCCGCTCCCACAACCCTACCCCAACTGTCCCCCGCACCGTCCCTACATGATCCTTACCGACCCTTGTAACGCCACACTCTCCCTGCACCCTGTTACAGACCCTACAACTCCCCTATAACCACTTTTAGGTTCTCCTCTCCGACCCCCTACACCCCTACCCCCACCTTTTAGGCTAACCGAGGTATGGCTCTGTACTGATTACCATAAGGTTATCCAGCATGCCCTGTGGCGGCCACACGTGACTTCCGGCTGTGGTGCTGCCCCCTGTGGCGGATGGCGGCATTAGTGGGGCGGTGTCAGCGTGCTGTAGCTGCACGTGCTGGGTGGCGCCATCTACTTCAGCTACACTGATAACCGCCAGGCTCCAGAACTTAGTCAGTACTGGCTAAGAAATCAGTCAATAGTACCTGACCTAGTCATACTTTGGCTCCCAACCTAGGTTAGTTAATAATGTCATGGTGGTACTGACCAACTCACCTTAGTCTTCTCCATTTCAATCAGTATTAAGTTAAGTCATTTAGAGTAAGGCATTAGTCATATATTTATATATATATATATATATATATATATATATATATATATATATATATATTTATATATATATATATATATATATATATATATATATATATATATATACGTTGTTTTGCCTCAGTCATTTTTGATTAGCACTGGTCATACCTGACCAATGTTCCTATGGCGAACCTGGGATATAGCCACTATACAGACTAAGGGCCGCAGCATTTAGATTATTTGTGTAGTCTGTTCTTGTTGAATGTAGGGTTGCTGGTGTCCCACAGAGGAGCATCTCACGTCGGTGATTGTGTTAGCAGGAGACCTAGAGCCTTTACCTGATCTCTAATGACTTATGTCAGAAAGCGTCATCTCATTTCCAGCGCCCAGGATATGAACCGCTAGAACCAGGGGACCTCATATGTAACACCCCTTTGTTGAACTTCGACACAGAAGTACCAGTGCTGTAGCCTGTTACAGCCCTATGGCACTGGGTCTCTAAGCGGAGGGTGCGGAGGGTGGGTGAGATAGGGGGATGATATGATATGAGAGGTATTCAGGAGAAGGGCGTGAGTCAAAGCTGAGACAATCTTTGCCCGTGCTACACAATATGCATATACAGTCCTGACCAGCCCCTACCTATCTGTCCACTGCCCCGCACTCATCCATCTCCTCCCGGCCTCACCCATCATACATAGTCACACAGCTTACCAGAAACATCACACATACAAAAAGCCACAGCACCCAGAGACAAAATGTAAACGCCAGTGGAGATTCTCCTGCACCCATAAGAAGATAGGATCGTACAAAAAAGGCATAGCCTTTACAGATGAGACATCTATGATCTAAGCCTGGCTATGCTGTATTTGTCCTAACAGAGCTGGGGCGAATAGAGAGTTGTGCGGTGGAGTTTTTGTTGTTCTGGGACTCGATCAGCTCACCCTAAGATTGCTGCACATACAAATGGTACTCCCTAATCTAAACACAAATATCGGTTACTTAATACAACTAAGTATTATAGGACCTAGATGGCCTGACCTCATCGTCCAGTTGTTGACTCTGAGGCGATTATCATGATGTTAGTATGGTCTCAATGGGTATTGATGGTATGAGGCGATTGCCTTATCATGTTATTCGTCAATCAAATTGTGGGCTAAGCTGAATGTCCAATCTTGGTCTTTGGACAAAAGGCCTCCCCAGCAAACTTTTAATCATAGTGGTTTCTATGGAAGTTGAAAAACACATTCCCACAACTACCTCGACGTGTTGTTGTGACCAACATCCCTTAGCCACATCATCTTGCATTGGTTTCAGTGCAGGAAATTGCTCTCTCGTCTAATGAAGCTAAGCATAGCTGGGAACGGACTGATCAAAGGTCCGGAATATATAAAGTATTCATTGTAGCAGCGGCCCTATTCCATAAGGGGGCATTAGCTTGTGTGGAATATTCATTCTTCTCATGAAGCAAGATACTAATTTCTAACGTGATTTGTTTATGTAACACAGGACAATGCAGAGCCATAGTTAACAGGATACACAGAAAGGTCTATACAGATGTGAGGGGATTCCTCTGTATTACGTCATTTATCCATCTTTCTATGACTCGCATGCAGTCAGAAAGTTTTGTCTGGCCGTCTAGTTAATGCTACTCTGCCCGGCAGGGGAGCAGTGTATTGGCGACATTTCTATATACTACTTGCTACTCTGCCCGGCAGGGGAGCAGTGTATAGGCGACATTTCTATATACTACTTGCTACTCTACCCGGCAGGGGACCAGTGTATAGGCGACAGTTCTATACTACTTGCTACTCTACCCGACAGTTCTATATACTACTTGACAACATTAGGCCTCAAGTGTTGGTGGCGCACACCGAGCCTGGGGCAGCCTATACTGCTATAGTATGTACAAACTACCCACTCCCACATACCGGCCACATACACTTACTGTACTACCTCAATACATACTGCATCGTATTCTGCACATATAGATCTTCATTATAACCTGTCCAACTTGTCTAAAACACTTGACTATCATAACTCTAATAAATGAAACCTTGATATTACCTGGCTGTCTCAAACCTTTCTATCCTCATTCCGGCACACAACCTCCCTTACCCCCGCTCCCCTACCTGACACTCAGCCTGTGCTTTTTCTACGTTTTGTATCCAGGAGGAATGTGTGATGAGAAATAGTTGAGTGATATTAGAAAAACCCAGTCTATGGAAACCAGACACCAACTATTTAAAGATGGGCGATAAATGGGGCTGATTGGAGGACAGTGGTACAGATTAATACCGCTAGGGGGAGACAGGTGACCGATGTCATGGCAACCAGGTCACGGCGACCTTGGCCCTCACCTTTGGTGGCAGTGAGCTGGGACTGTGAGGGGACATAGGGGGGATCTGTTTAGTGTAATGGCTGAGTAAAGGTTATGTATAACATTCCTGCATTCTCATAACCCGTTTATGTTGTAGGTCATAACGATGTTTACATGTAAGTTCCGGCCCGCACCAATGGTTCACACAGTAGAGAGAGAGAGAGAGAGAGAGAGAGAGAGAGAGAGAGAGAGAGAGAGAGAGAGAGAGAGAGAGAGAGAGAGAGAGAGGGAGGGAGAGAACGGCTTTAATGATGGCTTGAACGTGTACACTTTTAATTTGTAACCATACATAGAACACCTTGGTAGTTGAATGGCCATACATGAATGTGTCCTGGTTTAAAATAAGAACAGACAAAAAGTCAGGTTTTCTAATATGAAGTGCAGAGCCACCCCTTATCAGGCACCTTGATGTAAACACCTTCCAAGGCCAGCTAGCTCTGTACAGAGCCCTGTTTTATACGATGGGCGCCCCATAGCAGTCGTCCATCTTTAATGCGTGTGTCCCACCATGTTAGGTACACCGTACCATAATCGGCCCTATTTGGGTACAGCCCCTACACACATCCGTCTTGTGTACACACACCTCCACCCTCTGCCGGGGTCTTCTCACAGGCCGTCCTGCTGCCCGACAGAGGACCTTCACAGGCCGTCCTGCTGCCCGACAGAGGACCTTCACAGGCCGTCCTGCTGCCCGACAGAGGACCTTCACAGGCCGTCCTGCTGCCCGACAGAGGACCTTCACAGGCCGTCCTGCTGCCCGACAGAGGACCTTCACAGGCCGTCCTGCTGCCCGACAGAGGACCTTCACAGGCCGTCCTGCTGCCCGACAGAGGACCTTCACAGGCCGTCCTGCTGCCCCATAGAGGACCTTCACAGGCCGTCCTGCTGCCCGACAGAGGACCTTCACAGGCCGTCCTGCTGCCCCACAGAGGACCTTCACAGGCCGTCCTGCTGCCCGACAGAGGACCTTCACAGGCCGTCCTGCTGCCCCATAGAGGACCTTCACAGGCCGTCCTGCTGCCCGACAGAGGACCTTCACAGGCCGTCCTGCTGCCCGACAGAGGACCTGCACAGGCCGTCCTGCTGCCCCACAGAGGACCTTCACAGACCGTCCTGCTGCCCGACAGAGGACCTTCACAGGCCGTCCTGCTGCCCCATAGAGGACCTTCACAGGCCGTCCTGCTGCCCGACAGAGGACCTTCACAGGCCGTCCTGCTGCCCCACAGAGGACCTTCACAGGCCGTCCTGCTGCCCCACAGAGGACCTTCACAGGCCGTCCTGCTGCCCGACAGAGGACTTTCACAGGCCGTCCTGCTGCCCCACAGAGGACCTTCACACGTCGCCTTAACGCTACAGAGTGTCCTGTCTCATGTCTGGATCAGGTTCAGGTGCAGCGCTTGACACTCATCTCTAGGGCAATAGCAGCAATGAGCAGGGTTCTCATCCTACTCCTTGCTTCTTTATCTTACATGAAGGCATAGATAACCCATTTCGGCAATTCAGTAACAATTCCAGATGATCTAACAGCAGAAGAATAAAAGGGATGCAAATCACAGAGTAAAGATTATTCACTTTAGTCAATTTCATACAAATTCTTATATAAATTTGTATTGATAACTACACTACTCATTCACTAAAGCTAGTGTGTGTCTACTTGTATGTCCCACACTTGACGACCATGGTAGCAAGGGTTTACATCAGCCATGCTACAAATCGCGGACTGCTTGCAAATACACACCAGGTAATGGGATAGGGGGGTGGGACATTCCCTCTATTTGTCAGGTTTCCTTATATTCATGGTCCCTAAGATAGCAGCGTATCAGTGTCTCTGGTAGTTGTGTCATGTTAACATTATCGGCAGTACTAGAGTCTGCCCTATGCCCATTCTGACCTACATAAATCATCAGCATCCCGTTGGGCGCCGCCACTACATCACCACACCCAGAAATTCCCGACCTGGCCACAAGGCAAAACCAACAAAAATGTAATACTCACTTATTTTTACAACCGATTATTCTGCATAGGTTTACCACTAGATGACCTAGTTTGGCTTCTACCAATGTTATTGATAGATTTCGTAAAGGAATATCATATGTCAGGCATTTTAGAGCCTTTCCCATATTTTTCAAACCACCAGAAATATTATCCTCTGAAATTGATGAGGATAGTGTTCCTCTTCTGAGGTCTTGTTTTAGGATGCCATGCCCAACCGTGTATGTGACAGGCAGTTATATCATCCATCAGTTTCCTCATTTCAGTTTAATACGGCCATCTTTTATTCAGTACTCGGGTGTCTGTCGGGGGCGCGGTTACTCCCCCAGTGTCCCAGCAGTCTGACATTACTACTGTGACATTTGTCATACAGGTTAAAGAACCAAGGACTCTGGCTAAATTCTCCCCTCTCCTGCTCATTCTCCTTCTTACTCTCTGTCTATGTTTCACTGTTTGGCTTTCTCCTTGTCTATCCCTGGTTGTCCTCCATGTCTACTGCCTGTTGGAGGCAGTGAATGAGCTGCATGGTCTATCTGTCTGCCAGGCCTGTGGTCCTGTGATGTATGTTAATGCTACAGCAGGTGGTGGCTGTTTTATGCAGGCTTCTTGGCAACTTGTTAAAGTAAATCACCTTAAAAAGCTCCCCTCATTAACACCAGGGGGCAGGCTGCGCCATTATAGGCTGCGGCTGCAATACCTCATCCTTAAAGCATATTGACTAGGGAGATGTATGAGCATGGCATGATTGGCTAGACTGTCCCTAGACCGCTCTCAGCTCTATAATCCCACATTAAAGGGATCATTGCCTGTTAGATTTAATCCAATAAATGTCCGTGCTATTTATCTATGGAGGAGCCTTTCTCTTATCATACGACGCACCAAGTCAATTGCTAGAGTTGGAGCTAAGGCATTATATAGAGGAATTCGTTCCAGAACCATGATAACTAATTGGGAGTCGTGAATTGAAGAAGTCAACACAAACGCGGTAATAAGTGTTTGATCTCAGTTATTAGAATATGAATGTCCTCTGGAAACATTATGTCTTTGGATCTGAATAAAATGGACTAGATCACCTCGTTTATTCCCAATTCCAGATGGGGATGGCAAGCAAGACGCATGTTTAGATTGAACGGCTTATATTTTATCAGCCGCCTACCCACGTTGCGGTTCTGTAATGATTACTTTGACAGAATCAGGTTAATTGTTTCATTATTCCGAATAAGTCATCTAAATTAACAACGTGAATAGATCCTAGCATAGTATTCATTGTGGGGTGGTGAGTAGGGCTAATGAACTTTAATTCATGAATCATTCCCATTATCCGACTTAACATTGGCCTTTCAACAGTCATGGCATGATGATGGCCTCCTGAGATGTGGGGACTACATCCATTCTGCTTTTTGTGTAAAGGGAAGAGATGTAAGAGTCTAGATATGAGCTTTAACTGACAGTTAACTGAGAGCTAAGCCATCATAGACTTCAAGAATTGTAGAACCACATACATATTTGCAGCTTTCTTCTACCTAATTTTACGGAAAGATTTTAGAGCTGAATTAAATTAAACCGAAGAATGAAAGCTGGTCTAATACCTGGAGTTCAATACCATCCACCCACCGAGGTCAGAAGTGTCCACACCGTAAGGCCATGCACCTGGTGTCAGCGGTTACACACCATCATCGACGCTAAGGCTGCACGTATAGCCGCTCCTACGTGTAAAAACCTTTATCTACCCCTGTCGCTCTCGAGCCGTTTTGATTGCATATTTTGCTGTTTTTATTGCATTCATATGGCTGATAACTGCTCTTTTGTATAATGACTCGTATACATAATGATCCCATTGTTCAATGGGGAGGGGCGATGAGGTGATTAGACTGATCTCTCTATTGCACTCCAGACCCATGAGTACTCTATTTATTTTATCTTATGCTATGCTATAGGTACACTCTAGGTAAAGAAAAGAAAGATTGTAAATGTCTGCCAGCTGGGAGTGCCAGTCAATCAGGGTCAACTAAAGCGATGCGAGTCGAGTTTCCCGACTACGGGAACCTCAACGTTATGTTATGGACTTACACCTAGAGTACCGTGGGGTATTACTGGCACCTTAAGAAGTTTTCTCCCCTGGTGCAATTTCTGTGAGATTTTTTTAAAGACCTTTGTCACATTTTCCATTAGTTATGGACAAAATATTATATGTTGTCACATGAATATTTATGTTGGAATATTTCAGGATTTTGTTGACATACCACATTCATATGTCATTGATATACACTCAAACACAGACCTGGACCTCACACAATTGCAGTGAAAGTATTTGTGAATGTTGTTTTGGATACCCAAACAATCCAAATTACTAAGGAAACAGCTTTACCCTTAAATCTAACATATAAATCTGCAATGCTGTGTCGAAGAAAGAATCAATAACTGATTATTATCATGTTCATCTTAACTAGAAAGGATGACAGTAAGACGGGTGCCAGTAATACCCACAACTGTAGAAATCTGTTGGTATTACTGGCACCCCCGTCATCTTGGGGGCATTGAGACTCAGCTCAAAAATGACTGTTCTAGCAGACAGAGGACATAAATTGGCTATGGAATTCTGCTTAAGGTTTATGAAAACTCATATACATGAAGCTGTGAATCTGGATCCAATTCCTCTTACATCTTGGCAAAACCTATAACTGCACCAATTTTGAGCTTAATGACTCAATGATCATAATTTTGAAGGGGATTATCATAATCACAAAGTTTTATTTCCATTTTCTTTTTGTCATTTAGGGTAAGAGGATAGGTTCCCAGAATGTCTTAAATTATCATTGGCTACCCTGAGCCGATTTGCCTAGCAAGAAATCCACACAACACTGCCAGGGTGCCAGTAATACCCCCCCCCTGCCAGTAATACCTCACGGCACTCTATACTGAATCTGGGACCTGCTGGCGAGGCCAACAAAGGGCCCCTTAATTAGCTCACAGCTGGACTGGATACACAATGTCTCTGACAAATTATCAGGGCAATATACTGTAAAACTAGTGGCAAATGTGATAACCAGGAGGATGGAGAGTTTATTGATAGTGCCTGTAAATGACACTTAGGGTAGGTGTTGTCTACATTGAGGGGGGGGGGGGGGCTGTGGCTGGCTGAGGGGGGGGGGGGCAGGCCTATGGCTGACTGAGGGAGGGAGGGGGAGTAATATTTATATGTAGCTGCAGGCAGCTGCGGCATAATACATTAGGTGTAGGGAAACACAGCCCACGGGGAACCGCACACTGACATATTAGTCATTTTATTGCCCTGATAATTTGATATTAGATGACCCATGGAGAGATAGGTACTGGGAATTACTTCTTCTTCTTAGTACACTTTGAAGGAAGGCTTGGGACCGGGCCCTTTTATTCTGTCACAGCCTCAGGCCCCTATGGGTTTAACACTGCGAATCATCAGAGGCACATTTCGGGCACTGAACAACTTTATCATCTCCGGGTATTTCCCCCCTCCCACCTGCGTGGTGTGGCTCTCATTCTGTATTCTAAACTAGAAACGTACCAGAACTTATAGTTTTAGATTGAACATTATGTTAAAAAGGTATCCTACACTGCTGGCAATTAGTGCTGCATGTTAGCCGAGTACTAGTGGGTGAGGGGAGACAGAGAGAGCTGCTGCAGCAGATCTACAAAGTGCCAGCCCCTGCACACGACATCCCTGAAAGTGACGGATTCACAAGGACCAAACGATTAGTATTGGCCCCGAGAAGGTCAAATTATTGTCAACAACAAACAGAGTGGCTGATAAATGTGATAGTATATCTTATCTTGCACATATATTGTAAATGATAGGGTGAGTGGTGGTTATCTATGCCAGCACTTACCCTCTAGGTTCACCCACTCATGTCGCCAGTAGTGAAGACCAAACAACCATAAACTGTCTGAGATGACTTGATAAGAGTGTGCCCGCCGACCCAGTCGTCACCCTGCCTCCTTATCCCTAATGAGCGGGCTAAAAACTGAGGAAGGATGGCCAGGGCGTGCTATAAAACACCGAGTGGTGAGCCCAGCCCCTGGGCGGCGTCCAGTATAACATGGATTTTCTAGCTGCCATTATCAGGTACTTACTGATGGGTCATTTGGTAGGATCATGCATGTCTGACACCTATCCTTTTAGGAGAAACTGCTGTGGTTACTTACTCAGCATGTAACATCAGTACCTTTAAGAACTGATCATTTTTTAACAACAGAGGATGGTGGGGTTTTGCCCTGGTTTTTACGTGGAGTGCACAAAACCTTTGACGCCTCCTGTGCAAATTCACCACTACGCACACCGGTCGAGGATTGACCTGCGCTGGGTAAAGGAACATGGGATAACATGTCGCCCAGAGTTCCACACACCGCACACTAGCCACACTCAAAAAGTAAACTTGTTTCCAGACTGTTCCAAGTGACAGTCATAAAATAAATGAGTCAAAAACTTGTCTAAGTGACAAGGAAGCGGATCTTCTAGCTGGAGATAGAAGACCCACTTGGCATGTGCCAGCCAAAAACCCGACATTTGCCAGCTCCAGATTCTATTTGTGGGATAGTAACCTGATAGGTTAGACAACTTTTGACTCGTTTATTTTATCATAATCACTTCGACGAGTCTGGAGACAAGTTTACTTTTTCAGTGCAGGGGTACACTACATGTAGGGAACCATTCATAACAGAGTAATATCTCACAGGAACATTAACCAACCAGAGAAAAATTACTGTGTTCTTCCCAATCCTAGGGGTTTATTATACTTTATTATGACACTGGAATCGATCTGCTTAATTGTATAATGTAGTTTCCGGTGTATTTTCAGATGAACCAAATCTATTACATATAATCACTAATTCCTCTAATCGCCATGTCCCTATTAGCAAATTGCACCAAAGCAGTTTGAAATGTAAAACCTCTGAATCAACTTTTCCCCTGGAATGAATGCACAAAGGGATTAGTGAATCTGGTCAGACATTGATTCAGGTTTACGCCCCGGTTTACGTCAGCCATCTTGTTTCATCGATTGACTGCCCCGCTGTGCTTACCAGGGTGATGTGGTTATCAGCACCCTGGTAATCTCCCTACAAGCACCAATCCCCAAATGAGGTATTATTTGGTGTCAGTTAATACACTCAGACATAATCCATACCGATCTTACATTAGTCTCAACTTTCGGAATTGAAGTCCCAGGACTTCCCATTGAATCGAGAAATTGAATTGGGCGTAATGAAATTACAGACAATCCAATACCTGTTTGTTTGGCATTGTTTCTTTTCTTATCTTTTGACTAAAAACTTTCCAAAACTGAAGTCGCTCTACTAATTAGCCCAGGGTGAAGTCTGTAGAGTAGGAGAATACTAGGCGGTTCATAATTTGTAAAATGTAAAGCATTTCCTAATTGGCTACCTTGCCGGTTATTGAGACACTGTAGTCGGCAGTGGAACTGATTACTGATTGGTGTGATCTCTAGTACCGTCCTAGATATCTGATACTGCTTGGTAACATGGAGAGGTAAACTACAGGTCTGTGCAGAGAGTGGAGCATGACGTAATTAGATGTAGCAGAGACGTCACAGCTTCAAGCCAACACTGCGTTAGCCAGGACACATTGATATAGTAGTAAATTTTTACCATATATATATTCCGAGGTGCTGAAGGAAATTACCTTTGAGGTGTTAACATCATATGTATTGGACATGCTAATTCAAAATTAAACTAGACATGCAGTATCAAAATTAGTTCCCTCACGCAAGTGAGAGAATGACTAATCCTATGAAGAACGCATATTACTTAATAATATACTCCTGCTATATTGATGCTCATTCTGCACAAGTTGTCCCAATAGCTTGACGTGCCGCTAAGATGTGGCGACTGTAGGAACTTGTCAGCATGGACTGCAGCATTGTGGTGGGATATAAAGGAGGAGGCCGGGAGTGGTGTAAGGAGCTGCTGGACAGGGGGAGCACGTCAACTCCTCATCAGGACGGGCACCTAATGAGCCTGATGTGACTGCCCCGCACATTACCCCCCCGCAGCACCATCAACTGTCGATTGGCCGTGGAAATCACTGCTCAATACCTTCGCTGTAGGCCCCTTTGTTTCCGCAGTTGCTTCAAGTTGGGGATTAAGTTCAGGCGAACTAGGAACAGAATGTAATTGTTACACGCAAGTTGCATGATATCTTACCATCAGACTTAATTAATAGCTGTGTGTTTTGTTCCACGTGTAATAAATGATGCTGACGAGAAAGCATTGGCTCCAGTGATTCCACAGGTTTTAATAGACCAGGTTCACAGTACATGACCTCTTATCCTGAGCTCTCATTGGCTGATATTGGTAAATCGCCTGAGCTAACATGCCATCGCCAGCCAGGTTTTGAAGTTGTAACTAGTGAACAAATCTTTGGGAACCTGGCGGGGGAGGGGCGGGGTGAAACCTTGTATCAGTTATATGATCACTGTTTGTAAACATTTAACATTGGTACACATAGAACCAACGTATATTTCTCAATTGAATTATATGAAAGAAACAAAGCGGTAGTTTCTTTTACCAACAGGGGCTTTTAAAAGAGGGGGTTTGGATTTCATTTGGTTCTCCTCCCTTTAATTCTTGCTGAGATTCCTTTGACATGATCTAATGACTAATATTACGAGTCTGTTATCTGATGTTTTAAGAACTAATGTAAAATATTTATGACTAGATATCAATATTCTATTGGATCCATAAACATTATACCATATCTCCACATCTTAAAGTAGAAACAGTTCTACAGTCGTTGCAGACCCTGGAGCATACATATTGCATCTGCGTGTATGTGGTATAAAAACGACCAATTCAGCGCCATTTGTTCTCGTGACAGCCGTAGCACATCATTATAAAAACACTCCATTTGCAGACCTGACGAAATGCAGTAAAATGTTGCCCGTGCCATCCCTGTGTCTGCTACGACTCCATATAATGCTCTTACATAAATAAACACGGGTCCCCTGTGAATGCTACAACTTTACGTCTACCCCTGTTATATCTTACACCCCGACATAAGTGTATGCCCCCACCACAGTCCCATAACACTCAATGCGGACACACCATCCAGCAGGGGAGATCAAATATGTAGCACCCCATGAAATATGGCCTGGGATATTGCCCCAGGCCGCGCCGCTTGGTGGTACTGCTGTGCCGCGCAGTGTTCCCGCTATGTCTACATAGATGCAGGCCACTTTGGCACATGTTTATAGATAACACACAGGTCAGATCTCTGGGGCCAAGATCATATTCTCAGAATTTATTCAACCTCCTCTAATGTGGCCAGCATTGGAAATATGAAAAAGTGGCCATATGGGAGGGAGATGGGTAGCCCTAGGAGGGAATTTATACAAAAGTAAATCATCATTAGGTATGCTTTACACCTGTATTATATACGCTGGATGACTGTATGGATATCATTTCACACCGCAGACATGTTGTACCTCCATCTGGTATCACCTTCTACCGCCTACAAGGAAAACGGGATGGGGGTATGGATGGGGGTCCCCATGATGCATGTCGAATTCAAGAAATGGTCACTGTCGCCTCTAAGAACCTGGCATGTCCCATGTCGAATTAAAGAAATACAATATGTCTTGTCACTTATTTTCCCCTGATGTGAATCATGTCACTAAGCTCCAAGCTGCATGTCGATTTTAACAAATCGCCAGTTCGAATTTAGCCACCCACCTCATTGTTCTCTGCACCATCCTTTTGGCAAATGATGTTGGTTCAAGAGGCATGTACCAGGAGGCTCAGGTAGTTGTGTGTCAAGCCTCCATTTTGCTTTTGTGTGTAGTTTACTTTGGAGGGTTCTCTCTCATTCGCTATCTGTTTATCTTCTTTATAAATTAAATTCTCCATGAAATGACATTTGATTAGATAGCGGAAAGAAGGGAGAATATCATAAATCTCAAAGAAATAGAGCATCAACACATAGATCTGTGGGAGACCACATGTCAGTCAGTCAGAGTGTAATCAATGCATTGTCTCCCAATCAGGCTAAGACCCTCAACTCACACCTGAGACAATGGGGAGATGATTAAGGTGATCAAGATAGGGGTGAGATGCCACCTATCTTCCTAGGTGTGAACAGTGGCTTATAATAGGTTTACCCACAATGCACTGCTCTGGAGTCAGGGGTCAGTTAAAGTGGCATTCTCACCGAGCGTTTCCCACTCACAATTCTAGTACTGTTCTAGTCTGCTATGTGGTAAGTGCGAGCGGTGAGAATCCCCCTTTAAGAAATGGCAGCTCCCGTACCATTTAGGCTCTCCTCATATAACCAGGTGGATATCTGCAGGCCTGGTCAGTGGAGATATGGTGGATGCAGCATAGGGTCCATAGTACACCAATCGGGGCAGACACACATGTACGCCATATACCTGATAGCTGTAAATTGTGACACCAAGTGATGGGTTAAAGAGTTTATTAGTAGGAATAATAATATCATCTGATGTTAGTCGCCAAAATCCAATTCAATGTCTCTACACATTAATGGTTTGCCATATAATCGGTATCTGATTTCCTTTCTCTGAAACAATTATCAACTAATTATGAACTACTCTGAGAAGTCTGAGATATAAACTGACTGGTGTTTAACAGATTCAGTACCACACGACAGCCGTAACCGGTGTAGTATACGCTGACATACGTCAATTACCCTCATCACACTGTTGATCTAATTGTAAGGCAGCGATAATATCAGCTCCAAGTATCGCTGTCCTCCGGTGATCCAATTAACTCCCCTGCACCATTTACTGCGGGATTGTCTCCACCACCGGAAGCACCTTTTGCTGTGGGGCTGTGTCCACGGGACGCCCACGTGGGTTCTCATCTTCGCACCATTTTCCTGTATCCTCAAGGCAACCAGCTATTAGGCCCCATTTGCAAGGAAAATAGAGGGAAAAAACCAGTGCATTTCACAAAACTCATCTGGTTGCACAACCGCTTGTTAAGTCATATTTACCGAAGTGGAAACTCAGTGAATCAGAGACTATTTCACTTGGAGAACAAGAGGCATGGTGGGTGTAATTTGTGTTGTTGCTGCGGGTGTGTTGCAGCATAATGAACATGCACACCCGGTATGGGTAATGTAATGTGTGTGGCAGCATAATGAACATGCATGCCAGGTATGGGTAATGTGTGTTGCAGCATAATGAACATGCAGCCAGGTATGGGTAATGTGTGTGGCAGCATAATGAACATGCACACCCAGTATGGGTAATGTGTGTCGCAGCATAATGAGCATGCAGCCAGGTATGGGTAATGTAATGTGTGTCGCAGCATAATGAACATGCACACCCAGTATGGGTAATGTGTGTGGCAGCATAATGAACATGCAGCCAGGTATGGGTAATGTAATGTGTGTCGCAGCATAATGAACATGCAGCCAGGTATGGGTAATGTGTGTGGCAGCATAATGAACATGCAGCCAGGTATGGGTAATGTGTGTGGCAGCATAATGAACATGCAGCCAGGTATGGGTAATGTGTGTCGCAGCATAATGAACATGCAGCCAGGTATGGGTAATGTGTGTGGCAGCATAATGAACATGCACACCAGGTATGGGTAATGTGTGTCGCAGCATAATGAACATACAGCCAGGTATGGGTAATGTGAGGCGCCAGACGTGCAGTCCGCTCTTTATGCTGCAGGGGGAGCTGCATGCCACATGTCGTGTGAAGAAGCGCGCCATCACGGCAGCAGACTGAATGGGCCCTGGGAGTTGCCTGCAGCTACTGCCTTCATGTTAAACCTGCAGCACACTCTGGGCGCATCATTCTACGCACTATAATGGGGGAGTGGATGTCGTATGACAACTGAAGTATTTGCATCTATGAGATACTAGACGTTCTTAGTTGTAATTTATCTTGGAGTATGAACAGCCTTTTTTGAGAAATGTAAATTGATCATTAATACATTAAGAAGCGACGTTTCACGATGGTTTAATGAATATATAGAAACCAACCTTGCTCTATTCTATGATAGAGCACATTTCATCAGGGAATTTCCAGATATAGAGTAGATTATGATGAATATCACAAACCAAAATAAAATCTCCACACCCACGTAGGGTAGGTTCACCACTTTCAACCGGTCTGATTCATGTTTTTTCATGAGCTACCTTTCAGGTCTAACTGCTCCTAGAGTTTTTTGTGCATATCATTCATAATTGAATCAAACTTTAGGTATTGCTCTGGAGAGTCACTTTCATGATGACTTACAATGCCATATATCAGTTTACACTATTTAATTCCATGATTTATCAGAGTATTCAGAATTGCCCCTTTTCACCCTAAGTCAGCCAAAATGCACCTTGAGTCAGCCATATTTGAACCACCAGAAATATGTGGAATAAACCAGTAATTTTCTGGTTTTCATAAATGGATGAATGCATGCATCATATATCAATATGTTACAACTAACAATAGAGAAGAAAATGATTTATTGAATATGGAATAGTCAAGACAAAGTCAGTACTGTACCTTAGGTGAATACAATTGCATTTTGAGCTATCAATACAAGTAAATATTACCTGTATGAGCAATGAGGACCAAATATAACATTAGAGACATGCAGTATGGAGTTCTATTGAATATATCGGGGGCTCTGCCTTCTCACCCCCTTTTCCCCCCTCTTTTTGCGTTTCACCCTTGCCCTCTATACAATATACAAGTAGGCCTGCTATCCTTAACCCTGTAGTAGAAGAGGGTATTCTGGAAGGAGGAGGTATTCACAAGGGTAGGGGGAATGTTCTTGGACAGAAATTCAAGGTGAGAGAATTCCAGGGGAGATTCCCGAGAAGAAAACCGCATGGTTGACTTAAGGTATGATGTGGCTGACTTAGGGTGAATTTGTGGCTGACTTAAGGTGAAATGGGTATACCTGAAGAAATCAGTCCTAAATATAATTTAGGAAATTAATTTTGCTCAATAAAGACATGATTTGTGTGATTTAGATACATATGCAGCTCACAAAACCGATTGACACTGTGTATGAAAGGGACAAACACTTCAAATCAACTACCAAAGAGTATAAACAGTGGGGAGATTTTCATTCTCTGTTTGCCAAAACAGGTCAAACAGGAGTACTTCTGACTGATTTTACAGTATGAACAAGAGTGATGATGTGGATGCAATGTGCAGTATATATTTGGAAAACACTTGAATTCTTAAATAAGTGGGAGTTTATTGTCACCAGATGCATATTAAACTTGTAATTTCATGTCAAAAGTGGTTGACTCAAGGTATGAGTTTGACTCAGGGTGAACCTACCCTACATGAGTATATTTCTATAGGCCTGCTGTTAAGTAATAGTGAGAGACAGTCTCATGGATGTGTACTTTAAGTAGCAGATAGGTGCAAAAATGTTAAGATCTCCCATTTTCCATGGGAGACGGTAATGGATACCTACCCCCCAGCCACTCTAGCTCTCATCAAGCTTAAAACCTAGCAGCAATACGCCATCAACACGTTGTTAGTTGGCGCCCAGCCCGCTAGGTGGCTGCCGCCCTCACCTGTCGGCACAGGTTGGTGCCTGCTGGATACCAGCTAACACTCAGGACGCTTACAGTTGGGTGTGGGGGTGTTGCCGCAAGCTTATTGAGTACTGCTCACTGGCCTCAGTAGTCCTCAACGAACAGGCCCAAAGTAGTACTTAATAACTTTACATTGTTGCTTTGGGGGTTGAACCATCCACGATCTGATATTCACAACTGTCTTTCATCCAATTGCCTACTGTAATATTTCATTCCTATCACATTAATATAGAAATACCATCTGGTAGACGGGAATATAAAGGGTTCCAGACATCTTCAATCTGGACAGACACAAAGGGCAGCGGTAAGCTAATGAAAAATAGGCACTGTCCTTTGTCTTTATGATACATGAATACAGCCCTTCAACACATGTATCTTCCCCCTCCCCCCACCACGCCACACTCAGTCACCCAGCACCTCACCATTACCTCCCCCCCCCACGCCACACTCAGTCACCCAGCCCCTCACCATTACCGCCTCCCCCCCACCACACCACACTCAGTCACCCAGCCCCTCACCATTACCGCCTCCCCCCCCACGCCACACTCAGTCACCCAGCCCCTCACCATTACCTCCCCCCCCGACATCACACTCAGTCACCCAGCACCTCACCATTACCTCCCCCCCCCACCACACTCAGTCACCCAGCACCTCACCATTACCGCCTCCCCCCCACCACACTCAGTCACCCAGCACCTCACCATTACCGCCTCCCCCCACCACACTCAGTCACCCAGCACCTCACCATTACCTCCCCCCCCCACCACACTCAGTCACCCAGCACCTCACCATTACCTCCCCCCCCCACCACACTCAGTCACCCAGCACCTCACCATTACCTCCCCCCCCCACCACACTCAGTCACCCAGCACCTCACCATTACCGCCTCCCCCCACCACACTCAGTCACCCAGCACCTCACCATTACCGCCTCCCCCCACCACACTCAGTCACCCAGCACCTCACCATTACCTCCCCCCCCCACCACACTCAGTCACCCAGCACCTCACTATTACCTCCCCCCCCCCACCACACTCAGTCACCCAGCACCTCACCATTACCTCCCCCCCCCCACCACACTCAGTCACCCAGCACCTCACCATTACCTCCCCTCCCCCACGCCACACTCAGTCACCCAGCACCTCACCATTACCTCCCCCCCACCACACTCAGTCACCAGCCCCTCACCATTACCTCCCCCCCCCACGCCACACTCAGTCACCCAGGACCTCACCATTACCCCCCCACCACACCACACTCAGTCACCCAGCACCTCACCATTACCGCCTCCCCCCACCACACTCAGTCACCCAGCACCTCACCATTACCTCCCCCCCCCACCACACTCAGTCACCAGCCCCTCACCATTACCTCCCCCCCCCACGCCACACTCAGTCACCCAGGACCTCACCATTACCCCCCCACCACACCACACTCAGTCACCCAGCACCTCACCATTACCGCCTCCCCCCACCACACTCAGTCACCCAGCACCTCACCATTACCTCCCCCCCCACCACACTCAGTCACCCAGCACCTCACCATTACCTCCCCCCCCCCACCACACTCAGTCACCCAGCACCTCACCATTACCTCCCCCCCCCACCACACTCAGTCACCCAGCACCTCACCATTACCTCCCCTCCCCCACCACACCACACTCAGTCACCCAGCACCTCACCATTACCTCCCCCCACCACACTCAGTCACCCAGCACCTCACCATTACCTCCCCCCCCCACCACACTCAGTCACCCAGCACCTCACCATTACCTCCCCTCCCCCACCACACCACACTCAGTCACCCAGCCCCTCACCATTACCTCCCCCCCCCCCCCACCACGCCACACCCACTCACCCAGCACCTCACTATTGCCTGTTCCGGCCGCCTCCTGCCCAATACGTGTCCCGCTGGGGGAAGGGCACCTCAGCGACTCACGTGACCTTGTGGGTCACATGACCTTGCCTGCTCCAGCCATCTAGCGGTAGAGCTAATAACCCCCTGAGGGAAGGGTCGATACCAGCATTACCTGCCCCCATCTGCCCCCACTAGACATCTCCCGGTCTCTTAGATGGTCATGTTGAAAATCTCAGAAAACCCTGTTTGTGGAAATTCTTGTTGTTCTAAAAATACTTTGTCTGAAACCCAATGGCACCTGAGCACAATTAGCTGCCATTTAAAATTTAAAGGAAGCCCTGCTGCAAACTTCTTATCTAAAAACCTGGCTGATGTCTGATGGGTCCTGAGGCTAGCTCGTCTGTTGTGAGGGGCCAGAATGTTAGGGAGAGCCCCAGGAATCCCATCTAGCTCACTTCCAAAGGCATAAGACGAGAGACAAAGATAAAACCTTGACTCGGAGTCTGTAACTAACACAGCTAATACTGCCAACCAAGGAGTGCATGTGTCCCTTGTGCCTTTAAGCAGCTGTGAATGGCATCTTGTTGACCCAGTGCACCACAGGCTTGTAATCCTGCAGCGTGTGCCGCAGTGCGTGAGGCGGCAGGTCTCCATCCTCACAGGTCTAACCATGGCTACTGGCACACAGAACACAATGTTAAAACATATAGGCATGGTCTGTGTTGTTTGTGTGAGAGACACTTCAGGGAGGGTGGACCTATGGTTTAGGATGTAGTAAGGATTTGTGGAAATTGAACTATTGCGTATGGAATATACACACAAGACCTTTTAGCAGACAATAAAGATTTGAAATGTGCAATGCAGCAATAAGTATACATGTACTTCGTTATACATGTACTTCTAAAAGAGAATCTGTGATGCCTTGAAGTATTGTATGTGAGGGATAGATTACCAAGTCTGCATTACTCTCCAATAAATCCAAAGATCCTGATTGAATCCGTTAAGCTAAAAGTCCCAAAGACCTGCTTGTGTCTGGGATATGTTGGACTGATGAGACACGTTCTTTACTGTGTGTCTAGTGTCTAGGTCCGGGTAGTGCGTAGAAGGGGGGGGGGGGGTGTCACACAGGAGTAGTGACATCTAATTTAATGGATGACTTGTGGAGACAGAGATGGATGAAGTGGTGGGGGATAAGCTGACCTTCTTCTGTCTGTAATCACTCACAGCTTTGTCTTTACAACATTCTCTAATCCAAGTTAAGGCTTTTAAAGACCTTTACCATTAATGAAATGACATCTTAATCTTGCCATTTAAAATGAAAACTATAAAGCTATACTATGCTCAACAGAAGTAGGAAAATAAACTTGAAGGGAGAAGAGTAAACGTGCAGTAAGTCAGGCAGTTCCTTCTGTAAAATCACTTATCAAATGTTCTGTAAAGTAATCAAATTCCAACTAATGGAATTGAATGGGGCTTAAAAATGGTTATTTCACTTCATTATCATATGAGGAGAATTCATAGAAAGCTCAGAATTTACCCATATCATAACAGAGAATGGAGCGCCTGTGTCAGACGATATCAACGCCTGCCTACCTGTCACCTTGTGCCCTCAGTATGGCTGAACGGCTTACCTGCAAGACAAGATGGAAAACAAGGTTAGAAGTAAAACAACCTCTCCCTTGCTACAGAATTGTTAACTTGACTCAACATACTCTTCTGACTATCACTGTCTAAGAGAACTTAACTCTTCTGGGAGTGCTACGTTCAATGTTGTGAAAACCCAGTAGGCACAACATTCAGTTCAACGTTGAATTAACATTGAATCAACATTGAATCAACATTTATCAATGTTGATTCAATGTTCGATGCCTACTGGTAAGGACCTAGATATCATTGATATGTATTAAGCTCATAGTGTTGAAGCTATAAATCTACTGTGTATGTAAACAATGTAATATATATGACGCCCTGCCGAGCATATAGCATGTATTATAGTAATGTGAACCTGAGCGGGTGCAGCCATTTGGCTGTCACGTTCTGTTTACTGCCACAAAGGGGGGGGGGGTATCAATGTTTGCATGATATTTCAAAAACACAATATAGCTGGGTACCACAGCATGTGTGCCATTCCATATGTATATGTGGGGTACGTATACATAGAAAGAGCATGCATGCTGTTACACACAACATGGGTAGGACTGATAAGGTACAACATGATGAGGAAATACTGATTGTTGTCATCCACATTCATATATATATGAATATGACACCGCACAATTCATGTGAGTGACCTCTAGATAATTATCGTGATTATTTACAGAATTGGTAATAATGTATGTATGCTTCAGAACCATAACATCCGTTTTCTGCAATTCTTAAATTGTCCAAATTCTTGATGCCAATTGCCGTAGGAATTATCATTTGAGACACAGCATGGATAGGTTTTTTTCGTCACCAGTTTCGTACAAATAGTAAAACATCTACCCAGTTGAGTATTCCCAGAACTCATAGCAAACGCACAGCAAATGTCATCTACACATTCTTTACCCAGGTTCCTTCGCTTCATTTGCATTTTGAAACTCCCTACACAAAAGTCAACTGATAGGAAAAGCCTGTTGTCGGCCCATCTATTAGCAATCCGTCATATTTCCATAAATACTGGGTAGGCATTTCCGTTTCCTGACAAGTCTGTACATGAGCACGTGGGCAGGTTCAGGCCGTGGTATCGGGTATTGGGACCGTTTCTTTTACCATGTTAGCGCCCAGACAACGTCCCTGTGTCATTACCTGGCTGCAGCTTCCGGTGAGGAGTTCAGGAAATGCAGACTACACTGTAAGAAAGATGTCGTCAGAATAATGGTGATTCCCTGGCAACTTTCGGGACATAACTTTCACCGTTTTTTAAGCCCCCCAGACGAGTTCCCAAATTTTGAGAATTGAATAGAGCCACTCACACTTTATGCGGAAACGTGTGCCCAGATATTTATATTCAGCTATTTAGATAAATGAAGGGATATCGAAATACAATTACAAGGGGACAAATTCAAGGATTTTACGGCAAAGCCGTAGTGGCTTTGGGTGTTATAGGATTGTTATGAACTACAGGTGAGAAAACGAGGGGGCATAGATTTATAATTTTTGGTGTTTCTGGGGTTCTTATGCAATTCAAGTTTGGTGGTTTGCAGCAATACTGCATGGCCAGTCAATTACATGCACTTAGCTAAATCTTTTTGATTTTCATTGGTTTTACTGCAGCTGGTATAACAATAGAATCCAATATGTGCCAATGGAATCAAATAGGTACCAATGCAACTCCATTGATGCCTATGCAAATATCATCTTGGCAGCCATCTTGAAAATTACCTGGATCAAAAATCAGAGCCTACAAATGGATTCTACACCCCAGAAAACCCTATTATACATGTGTCATACAAGGAAATCAGACAATCTTGAGTTTTTGGTGGCCATCTTGGCAGCCATCTTGGAAATATCTCGGATTGAAAATCTGAGCCTGAAAATGGATTCTACATCCCAGAAAACCCTACTATCCATGTATCACACAAGGAAATCAGACAGTCTTGAGATTTTGGTGGCCATCTTGGCAGCCATCTTGGAAATTTCTCGGATTGAAAATCTGAGCCTGAAAATGGATTCTACATCCCAGAAAACCCTACTATCCATGTATCACACAAGGAAATCAGACAACCTTGAGTTTTTGGTGGCCATCTTGGCAGCCATCTTGGAAATTTCTCGGATTGAAAATCTGAGCCTGAAAATGGATTCTACATCCCAGAAAACCCTACTATCCATGTATCACACAAGGAAATCAGACAACCGAAGCCGCGGCTAGTACAAGGGTCAGATCCCTGGTGCGGCTTGTAGGATCAGCTCATGGTCTGGGTGCGGCTTATACGCGAGTTTTTGTTACTATAGTACAGTATTAAAGCCACCATAATCAGATGGCCAGTGCGGCTTATAGGATCACCCAAAACTCGGGGTGCGGCTTATACGAGAGTTAGGCTTATACGCGAGAATTTACGGTATCCATGTATCACACAAGGAAATCAGACAATCTTGAGTTTTTGGTGGCCATCTTGGCAGCCATCTTGGAAATTTCTCCGATTGAAAATCTGAGCCTGAAAATGGATTCTACATCCCAGAAAACCCTACTATCCATGTATCACACAAGGAAATCAGACAACCTTGAGTTTTTGATGGCCATCTTGGCAGCCATCTTGGAAATTTCCCGGATTGAAATTGTGAGCCTGAAAATGGATTCTACATCCCAGAAAACCCTACTATCCATGTATCACACAAGCAAATCAGACAATCTTGAGTTTTTGGCAGCCATCTTGGCAGTCAGAGGGAGGAGGAGGGGGCAGAAGGAGGGAAGGCAGAGGGAGGGCAGAGGGAGGAGAAGGTAACAGGAAGGAGGAAAATGGGGTAGAGTGGGGGGGAGGGGTAGATGGGGTAGTAGGAGGGGGCATAGGAAGGAGGAGAGGGTAGAGGGAGGAGGAGAGGGCAGAGAAAGGAGGGAGGAGGAGAGGGCAGAGGCAGGAGGAGGAGAGGGCAGAGGCAGGAGGAGGAGGAGAGGTCACAGGGAGGCACAGGGAGGAGGAGGAGGGCACAAGGAGGACTTGTGATGGCCTTCCTTTAAAGACTGTAAAATATTATTTCAGGGTTGGTGCATGTGTGTGTGAGGTGGGGGAGGGGTAATTATGTTGGACTTCACAGTTTGTCTTTGGGCGGGCTTGAGTGATTTCAAGAGCCACCCTGGACCCACTCAACTTCTAGTATAGGTCCTGTATGTGCATAGTATGGGAATTGGCATTGACATTGACAGCTTGGCTTGGCATGGGAGTCAATAGTTATTAGGCTGGTGCCTATCCTTGCCATTGACAGCAACATTAGAGAACTCAAAATATGGCTGTTCACAAGAGGTCTAGGCCTTACCACAAGGCACATTGGTTCAACATGTAGTAACTGAAAGCAAGATCTAGGATAAATTAGTCTTGCACACACCTGCAAGGACACATGGGGATACCAGTCCTAGCAGGGTTTAAGGGCCAGCTAGGGCTATATCTAACAATGAACAAGGGGGCCTATGCTAGTCTTTTCTTGTCAAAAATCTCAACCCTCCTCTGTGGTGCAAATGGCTTTGGGGACAAGGTCCCAAAGCCAATAATGAGCAATTCGATGGTCGGGGCATGCCCATCCCTACTCTCATTCCCAATCCTCTGGTAACTGCCAAGTGACTTTGAACTTGGGGGTTTGCTGGGTTTGGGAGATCCCTGGTGGTAGCTTGGAACCAGTGGACGGGAACCAGAATCATACTTTCTGGTTCCATTTCTGGCGGTGTAAGATGACGGTTGTTAAGAAGGGCCTG
The DNA here is from genome assembly GCA_947462335.1 of Harmothoe impar. Taxonomy (NCBI): domain Eukaryota; kingdom Metazoa; phylum Annelida; class Polychaeta; order Phyllodocida; family Polynoidae; genus Harmothoe; species Harmothoe impar. The sequence goes on from OX381719.1 coordinate 33,751,218, forward strand.
TACATAGTCTGTTTCTATTGAAAGCAAGTCTGATCCAGTGACAAAACAAGTGCAACTGGAGAGGCAAAACCTTGGACTGTCTACTGAAGGGTCCTCACACTTCGCCACCACTGACTCCATAGTAAATATTCTAGTCAGGATAGCACAGATGCTTAAGAAGATATATTATAGATTTGCCGTAGAGGGCAACGCTATGGGACGGCCCCAGACAGTCTATGCTTGTTTATTTCCCATCGATGAACTGGAACATACTTCAAACGCCAACCGACAACCTCAGCCGTTTACCCCTGTCGACCTTGCACATTCAATGTCACTGAAGTATGAACAACCGCAATAAATGTAGACCATTTATTGCCCATCTAGTAGGAAAACGATGGAGGAAAAAGTACAAAAACTGTGTATGTGAATGGGCGAGGGAAGCATCAGCCCTGGTTGATAGGAAGGGCGGAGAGTGCATATAGTATTAGAGTTGGACAGCCGGCTATTAAATAGGATAACACACATTGCAAATACCACGTGGTGACTTGATAAATATAAAGAAGGGAAGAGCATGTATCAACACAATATATGGCTTGGGTTGACAGAGGCACGTTCTGGGGGAAGGATTGTGGCCCGTTTAGGGAACCTTTATTGGTGGGCCAAAGGATCTCAGTTGGGATGGGAACCCATTTTATATAGGACTATATACATGAATACACTTATATACTTATGGCTTCATAATAATTAAGTCTTTGGTACTCATTTGCACCATCAACTATACCGTCATATCACCATGGAATGAATGAAAGACCATTTACAGTGTGTCCACTTATAATGTATTGCAGTCATAATCATGATGATAAGTGCCATAGAAGTGTCAATCACTGTCAATGACTTACCTATCCAGACGCCGCATGTGTTTATTTATGTAGCCTTCCTTACAATGAAGGTAAACATACGGTGACAGATATCAGGGGAAAATTATATAAAAATCGTTTGTAATTGATGACTTTGCCCTATAGGCTGTAGTTACGTGGGGGACATTAGTTTGTTTGAACAACTCACCAGTAGCATTACCTGATTCCCCTCGTCGCATTGTGTTTTTATCCAAGTTAACACGGCTGCAATGTGCAGCTATTTGTTACAGTGTCATACTTCATTCAGTATAACAGCAATCATTGCGACTGCCGGCTCTGCCCAATGTAGGTTCTGGTAGTCAAAGGGTGCGTGTAAATAGAATTACTATAGTACTGTTTTTACACCCTGAGGTACACTAGACAAACGTTCGCCCCTTTATGATGGGACTGAAACAGAATATGTGATTGGGCAACTATTCCGTTTTTATTGTTTTCCTATGCACTCCATATTTCTATATATTTTTCTATGATTGTGCTGATTCTCTGGTTACCACTGCAACTATGTATAGCACAACTGGTCATTCTGTGGGGCTGCCATCTCATACCCAGAGATGTTGCTGGTTCCTGGAATACACCACACAGGGACCAGGACACCTGCACCACACAGGGACCAGGACACCTACACCACACAGAGACCAGGACACTGCTGTGCACCACACAGGGACCAGGACACCTACACCACACAGGGACCAGGACACCTACACCACACAGGGACCAGGACACCTACACCACACAGAGACCAGGACACCTACACCACACAGGGACCAGGACACCTACACCACACAGGGACCAGGACACCTACACCACACAGAGACCAGGACACCTACACCACACAGGGACCAGGACACCTACACCACACAGGGACCAGGACACCTACACCACACAGGGACCAGAACACTGCACCACACAGGGACCAGGACACCTACACCACACAGGGACCAGGACACCTACACCACACAGGGACCAGGACACTGCTGTGCACCACACAGGGACCAGGACACTGCACTACACAGGGACCAGGACACCTACACCACACAGGGACCAGGACACTGCACTACACAGGGACCAGGACACCTACACCACACAGAGACCAGGACACTGCACTACACAGGGACCAGGACACCTACACCACACAGGGACCAGGACACTGCACTACACAGGGACCAGGACACCTACACCACACAGGGACCAGGACACTGCACTACACAGGGACCAGGACACCTACACCACACAGAGACCAGGACACCTACACCACACAGGGACCAGGACACCTACACCACACAGGGACCAGGACACTGCTGTGCACCACACAGGGACCAGGACACCTACACCACACAGGGACCAGGACACCTGCACCACACAGGGACCAGGACACTGCTGTGCACCACACAGGGACCAGGACACTGCTGTGCACCACACAGGGACCAGGACACCTACACCACACAGAGACCAGGACACTGCTGTGCACCACACAGGGACCAGGACACCTGCACCACACAGGGATCAGAACACTGCACCACACAGGGATCAGAACACTGCACCACACAGGGACCAGGACACCTACACCACACAGGGACCAGGACACCTACACCACACAGGGACCAGGACACCTACACCACACAGAGACCAGAACACCTGCACCACACAGGGACCAGGACACCTACACCACACAGGGACCAGGACACCTACACCACACAGAGACCAGGACACCTACACCACACAGGGACCAGGACACCTACACCACACAGGGACCAGGACACTGCTGTGCACCACACAGGGACCAGGACACTGCTGTGCACCACACAGGGACCAGGACACTGCACTACACAGGGACCAGGACACCTACACCACACAGGGACCAGGACACTGCACTACACAGGGACCAGGACACCTACACCACACAGAGACCAGGACACCTACACCACACAGGGACCAGGACACCTACACCACACAGGGACCAGGACACTGCTGTGCACCACACAGGGACCAGGACACCTACACCACACAGAGACCAGGACACTGCTGTGCACCACACAGGGACCAGGACACCTACACCACACAGGGACCAGGACACTGCACCACACAGGGATCAGAACACTGCACCACACAGGGACCAGGACACCTGCACCACACAGGGACCAGGACACTGCACCACACAGGGACCAGGACACCTACACCACACAGGGACCAGGACACTGCACCACACAGGGATCAGAACACTGCACCACACAGGGACCAGGACACCTGCACCACACAGGGACCAGGACACTGCACCACACAGGGACCAGGACACTGCCGTACACCACACAGAGAGAAAGGAAGTACAGGCCCTTATTTTTATGGTTGTGCACGTTAAACTCACTAAAGCCCTCCGGTGTTATATAGAACACTAAGAGAACATCTATGAACATATTGTTTATTCCCTCAGGAAACACCTTGAGTTTAACACCATATTTGAAAAGGGCACTATAATGCAGATAAGGATGAAGCAAAATGAGATTCAATTACAAAAGATCACAAATCTACCACAGTATCTGATGGGTATTCAGTTGTACTTCTTAAAGACCTGAGAAAGAAATATAAAGATCTTGAGAACTACATGTAAAATATGTATAAAATTATGTTTGAAATGAAAGGAACTCGTGACTTGAACATGTAAGTTAGCAGCCATAGGCAAATAGGCAAACATAGAACCCGTTATAATTGATTCTAGATCAGTGGAAAGGAATAGATTAGAAAGTCTGCAGTTTCTTTAAATCCCTATAATCCCCGCTCTGCTGCCTTCTTCCATGGTGTCTCAAAGACTCAACACCAGAATAAAAGAAGATAACAGACGTCACAGCACAGTGTGGAAATTCCTCTCATTATCGTCAAGCAGGACTATATTACGGTCAGATGCGTGGAGAGATCCTAATCAGGTTAGGGCGGTGAGGCATCTGCTAAGTAGTTCCACTGTTTGTCTTAAGGGTGGTAGCAGACAATGATAGTGTCTCATCCATGAGTAGTGAGAATGCTGGGAATATTCTCTGCGGGCAATACTGATGAAAAGCCGTCACCTTACAATTCTTCACGAGACGAGAAGGAAGCCAATTGCGCCCGATCTACGTGCATGGGTGGTGTAAAGCGGGCGGGGTGAATGAGTCGTGGGGAGCGGTGCCTGATTGAATGAGAAAGGCCCTGGGCGGGGGCCGTCTGTGTGTGCTCTGATGTAATGGTGGGTTGATGCAGGCTGGTGAGGAGGGAGCAGCTCACGGGGCGGTCAGGGGGCAGCTCCCCGCTACCACATCAACATCAACAACAGCAGCAGCAACATAGACGTACTGGTAGCAAGCTGAAGCCCCCAACTCCTAAGTAAGAACCTACTCAGTGGGAGATGCTAGTGTGCAGACACCATTTATAGACTGACCGTAGGTAAATAAATACTCCCTCACAGTTGTCATTTAGCCATTAGCTTCATATAATAAATTAGTCTAATTTAATATATGAAGCTAATAGTTTTAATGGTAATAGATAAGACCATCATAGAAACAGCTTGGAGGATGTCATGTATTTTGCCCTGCTGGGTCTGTATATCAATGCAGCCCTTAGCAATGCCCTGAGGTGAGTGAGTGTACTGGGTGGGGGGGGGGGGGATGCTACCAACCTGCTACCAAGGGTTAACAATAGAGTATATCACACTGTCTCCTGCTGCCATCCACCCAGGCAGCGCCATTCTCTGTCGCCCTCTATCTTCATATCTTCATGATATGATGATAGCTCTTGGGTTAAGATCTGATTGCTGCTTGTAATTAACCAAAAATGAATGGTTATCAGGGCACCTGTGAGGTGTATATCCATACGATTCACCTCACAAGTGCCGGATAACTATTCAATACTGGGTTTATCATACGATTATTCGACTCAAATGTTAAAATTTACCTTAGATACGTCCTACTTTGGCCATTTTGAATGATATATACGTAGAAATGAATGGACTGGAGTTTGCCATGTTGATTTTTAGGATAGCGTCGTTCTGGTATGGGAGGGAGGCAGCATTCATTATTTTGAATGCAATAAATTACTTTCGCGCCCAAGCTATATGAAGACTACTCTCATTCCCAAATCCTTCTGAAGGAAGGCTCTGGTAACAGCCAAATGACCTTGAACTTGGGATTTTGCTGGGTCTGGTCAACCCCTGCTGGTAGCCTGGAACCAGTGGGCAGGAACCAGAATGTATGATGGTAGTTTTAGGTAGTTTTACCATCAGCCTTTCTGGTTCCATTTCCTGTTCCTGTTCGCTGATTCCAAGCTACCAGCAGGGGTTGCCCAGACCCAGCAAAATCCCAACATTTGGCTGTTACAAGAGCCTTCCTTTGGAAGGATTTGGGAATGAGAGTATATGAAGACAAGAACATGGCAAGACGATATCGAAAACTCAACAATATTTATCAATGAATTTCAATGAATTAATATAAACAAAATTACATAGAATACATAGGAAAATAGCCAGACTCTCGTAGAGTGGTCACACAAGTATCTCTAACCCAATGGTTGGTATAGGTCTAGCACAATGGTTTGTATATGGGTGTAATGGGTGGAACTGTTCAATCCCGCTGGTTTGTTTTGTTTAATATGTACTTTGAGCACATTATTTGCAGCAGTGAATGCAGGGTCCACTATTATGTTGTAGTTAACGTTGAAGGGGAGTTCATTGATATGCCTTTGTATTGCAGCCCTGATGCACACAAGAGATTTCTTCCCATGTTCTTTTCCATCCTTGGTCCGAACCTCAGCATAAAACCTTTTGAGGAGAATGCAGAGTTGATCTTTTCCTTTTAGCTCAAAATCAATTGGTTCCTCAACTGCCATCGGCCATTCTGCAATAATAATCTTTTTAAAACTTTTTATTGAAGCACACACTCGTGTGTGCCCTATAACTGGGACACGCTGACCTACTTCTGAACTCACCAGGTGGGGGTTGACCCCCCTCCCTCCTGCCTGCGTGGTGACCAGTCCCCGCTGGTCACACTGACAGAGAGCGTTGCCGGACATGCACAGACATTTTTTCTGGATGGATTACGATAGGCGCCCATTGTTGTAAGCATATAGGCGTTGCTATACAATTATGGGGAAACAGACTAGGTATTGTGCTACCTGTAGGTCCAGTCACCAGGCACCTACTGGTAAGAAATGTCAGCGGCAGCCAATTTTCTCGTCAGGGGAGTGTTCGGAGGAGGAAGACCTGAGCCGGTACGACGAACCTCATGGCCGGACGCCCAAGGGCAAGGGCAAGCTGCCCAAGGGTAAGCCTAACACTCCAAAATCCAAAATAAAGTCCAAGGTGCCGCCTCAACCCACCTTGAACTTACCTGATATTGCCTCCGACGAGGGTAGTATCCATGCAGGTGATGAGCCAATCAAACCTGACGAGGAGTTTAACCGGTTTCTCAAGAATATGAAACGGGTGAATGACAGGCTCAGCCATGCAGACTCCAGGATGCAGAACATCGAGGTACTTTTGAATAAGGTGTTGGAAAAGGGGCTTAAACTGGAGGATCCTCCCCTCTCTGACTCTGACTCTGGACCTTATTATAGTAAATCCGGAGGTGATTCGTCCAAGGTGAAAGGCCATAGTAAGTCCCGGGTGAAGTCAACCATCCATGTCCCGGCAGGTGACGGCGGTGGCAGGGCCGGCGGCATCGGGCCGGCCCCTGAGCCCGGCGCCTCAGGCGGTGCCTCAAGGGGCGGGGGTGCTGCCGGAGGAGCCTCGGGTGGTGTCCCCAGGAAGCCATGTTTCTGCTCGGGATGACTCACTATCAGAGGGGGAGTACTACCGTGATACGGAACAGGAGTACATGCCCAGGAGACACCATACACGTCACACCCCTCCCAAGTCAAGTAGACGTGCAGTAGTCAAGGAGACGCGCTTCAGGGAGTTACCTCCAGGCAGTAGTTCCCGGAACCCTAGGGGTGACGATCCTAGGTACACCTCCTATGTGTTGTCCTCTTCTGATGAGGACAGGCGTAGACATAAAACGTCATCACGTGGTCACCATGGGTCACCTGGACGCCGTAGCTACTCCAGGGGGTCGACTTCTTCTGATTCGTCATCCTCGTCCTCCTCCAGTGGTGACAGCAGGTCTAAAAAGAAGCACAAGAAGCGTAAGTTTGGCATCAGACATTACTTGTTAAGAGAAGACAGGGATAAACCCATGTCTGTGGAAAACCTGTGGACGACATCCTCTAAGCTTACTTTGAGAGGGGTCAGGATGTGGGTGGCATGCTGAGACATAACGTGTTTATGGGAGAGAAGGCGGCTACCCGATCTTACACCACTGGGGGCCTAGTCAAGTACGATGAAGGTGTCAGGAAAAAGGCCAACAAGAAAGGAGTCTCAGCATTCACAGCTGGTGATCAGGAGCTGTGCGTGCGGTACCTAGGAGCTGATAACACCCGCGCTGTCAGGAGGAGCCAGAATCAGCAGGGTGCCTACAACAGTAGGCAGGGTAACAGGCAGGGTTCTAATCAGGGCAGGTCGGGCTGGTATCAAAACAGCCCCCCAAGTGGCAGTCAGGGACCCGGGCAAGTCAAGTCTAGCAATACTCGGGGATCTCAAGTGGAGACTGACTCCATGTATTGCATGAAATACAACGGGGTAGGATGTTCCTATAACCCATGCAGATTCCCACACGTGTGTTCTTATTGCTTCAAGCCCGGTCATGCCATCACCGCCTGCTATTCCCTGACCGGCCACCCCGCGCCGGGAGCTCGTCCCAGCTAGAATACTGACTCACCCTGTTTGTTGTTAGTAGGGAAGGCTGACGACTCGCACCCTACTACGGTCTCAGGGGCCGCCCCCGGGGCGGAAACCGGCGGATCAACGGCTATAATTAGTCAGGCGGAGTCGATAAATCAATTTGTGAGTGTAAACAATCACTCATGCTTGGTGGGACCCTCAAAATCGGATTGTTGTGATTGCAGCTCGCCCAGACGGGTGATTCCGGAAGGTGATGTCCGCCATTTTGATCCCGAATGGAGCCGAGTCGTCCCGAGCTCCGACAATATTTTGAAAACTTCTGATTTTTTTATGAATCATAATTCAAATATGCATAACGTCAGTTGCAATGACCAGTGGGATTTCACAGCGACATCGGAGCAAAATGTTTCTAATAATTGCCGAGGAAATGGCGCCTCGGGATTAGCCGGCGTCACTTCCGGCATGCTCGACCCCGCAATGCATTATGGGATCCAAGATGGCGACGCCCACACCACGAACCTGAGTTTGCCTACTAATCCAAAGGATGTGGACACCTATTACCGGATCAAATATATTAATAACTGCCAAGATCTAGTTTGTAGGAATGTCAGGCGCTCTGCAGGCTATGACAGGTGTGTGGAAGTATCGCCGGGCGTCCATATGCCATTGTTTGACAGTTGTTACGCGGGCACTTGTGCGTGTGTTTACATTCTGAACGGGGTCAAGTCACAGCTTCTACCGTGCCGCTGTTGTGCTATGTGCAGCAAAGATGAATCGTTTTCTGACGACGATTCATTCATTCTAACCGGTATTTGTCAGGGGTTTAATATACTGGACAGTGACTGCCAGCTGAAGTACTCATGCGTCAATTATGGTAGTATAGAGGATGCAGCCCCTGAATTGTCGGCGACAGTACTAGAGGAATGTGTCAACGGGAAAATAACTCATGTCAGTGAACAACCTTCTTGTGTACATGCTCTAGGGGCCATTAGGAGAGCTGACGGTAAGGTCAGGTGTATTACTGACTGCTCCAGGCCTCACAGTAGTATTAATGACTACATGGAATCTACTACTAAGAAATTCTCATACTCCACGGTGGAAGATGCAGTGTCCATCTCCAATCAAGGCGGCCTCGGAGCAGTGGTAGATATCAGCGCGGCCTATCGCAGCATAAATATACACCCCTCCAACAGGCAATTTTGTGGTTTTATGTGGAATACTGGCGACGGCGACAAATGGTATGTGGACAACTGTATGTGCTTTGGTATTCGCAGTGCTTGTGGTATATTCAATAGTGTGACGGATTTCGTCAGAAGATACCTATACCGACTGAATGTGTCAATTATCAATTACTTAGACGACTTCTACGTCTATGGCGATAATTTTGTGGAATGTCAGCACAACCAGACATTACTTATTAATGTCCTAAGGCACATGGGTTTCAACTTGAATTGGAAGAAGGCCACTAGTCCCTCATCAAGGGTCACATACCTAGGCATAGAAATTGACCTTGAGCAGATGGAGCTCAGGCTCCCCCTTAAAAAACTACAACGGACACAAAAGGCAGTCAAGGCTTTAGTGGGGAAGTCTTGGTGTTCTAGGAAAGACTTGGAGTGTGTTACTGGACTCCTCTCTCACTGCTCGTCAGTGGTGAAGGGGGGTAGGACATTCACCAGACGACTCTTCAACCTATTGAAGGCGACCAGGGGGAGACGTCGCCTTTCATTGTCTTCCATCTACAAAGACGACCTGCTGTGGTGGGACAGCTTCCTCACATGGTTCAATGGTCATGCCAAGGTCCTGCTTCCCTTCACAAACACAGCTGAGGTGTTCACTGACTCTTCAGATACTGGTTTTGGTGTGGCGTCAGACGAGGGCATACTATATGGGTGGTGGGACCAAACCCCTGAATCTGACACCGCAACGGATGATTCCCTCATCATTCCTTTCACCCCACTGTGTCCTCACAATGTCCCTCCGCCAGCAAAGGGTTCCATGTTTGATGATCAAATCAATGTAGAGGAACTTTGGCCCGTCCTGTCAGCTTTGATCCATTGGGGGAACTACTACCGTAACGTCACTATACTTTTGTACACTGACAACACCCAGGTCCAGACGATGTTGTCCACAGGCAGATCCAAAAATATTAACTGTATGCACTGGCTTAGAGAGATCTTCTGGATTTGTGTTTTCTTGAATATCTATATTATTCCAAAGAGAATATCCTCACATGACAACTCCCTGGCTGATTCTTTATCCAGACTACCGGTACTCAAGCACATTAATAACTGTTCCTCATTACATGACGTGTTCTCTCTCTGCTGTGCTTCCAGGGTCAGATCTAAAAACACGGTGGGCTGATCTGAAGGCAGCCTGCTGGTCTGAGGCCACTTGGTCTACAAGGAAATCCCAGTGGAAGAAGTATTTGACCTTCTGCTCTGATCATCAATTCCTACCGGTACCAGCCACAGTGGAGATCATCTGCCTCTACATATCCTTCCTCACATTCAGCTTCAAGTATTCTTCAATCACCAACTATATTAGTGCAGTGTGGATCCTGCATCAATGGTTTGGTGCGGATGTGTCAGCCAAATCATCTTTCTTAGTGAAATGCACCATGTTGGGTGCTAAGAGGCTCCTGGGTGATAAAGCCTCACAGGTAGACCCTCTACTACCACATCATTTGCTTAAGATATTCAGCGTTTTATCTTTGAAGGATCCATTAGACTTGCTGTTCTGGTGTCTAATAACCCTAAGCTTCAGGTGCCTCCTGAGGAAGGGTCATGTTACAGCTTCCCCTCATACCCTCCAGTCCAGTGATGTGATCGTGACGTCATACGGCTTCGACGTCACTATTAATTCCTCTAAGACGATCCAATTTAATGAGAGAGAGGTCGTTATACCGGTAGTCAAGTCTTCCTCCTGTTTGTGCCCTGTTAAGTGGGTCAGAAGATATACCAGGAATTACCCTTCCAAAGGCCCACTACTGCGTCTTCCATGTTCTGACGCCCCTCCTAGCTACTTGTGGTATCTAAACAAGCTGAGGGCAGCCTGCAAAAAGGCTGATCTCCATGGGTACTACGGTACTCACAGCCTGAGGAGAGGTAGTGCTACATTTCTAAGCAGGATCGGACTGCCGCTACATGATATTCGCATCTATGGTGACTGGAAGTCTCTATCTGTTCTCCTCTATTTGAGTTCAGACAAATCTACACGTTATTCCAAGGACAAATATGTTGCAGATTGCTTATCTCGTTATTCTTAAGGACTAACTCACCTTCGGTCTGGGTGGTCGGTGGTAGGAAAATCCCGTCTTGCACAGCCACTCCGTGTTATCCATCATCATACATGTATGCTTCATCCACCTCAGACCGAGGACCACTAGTTATTGAAGCACGCACTCGTGTGTGCCCTATAACTGGGACACGCTGACCTACTTCTGAACTCACCAGGTGGGGGTTGACCCCCCTCCCTCCTGCCTGCGTGGTGACCAGTCCCCGCTGGTCACACTGACAGAGAGCATTGCCGGACATGCACAGACATTTTTCTTTCTTTTCTACTCTGGTTTATAAATAAAAGTTATTAGGCGGTAGGAAAATCCCGTCTTGCACAGCCACTCCGTGTTATCCATCATCATACATGTATGCTTCATCCACCTCAGACCGAGGACCACTAGTTATTATAGGAAGGTGCCATTGATATATGTATGTACATATATGTAAATACTTATAGATATATAAGAAATGTACTTGTACGTAATACCTATTCTAAATAATAACTGCTATCTTGGTTTAAATTCCAGATACATGGGCTGGGCCGTGCAAGGTAGCATGCCCTCATGCTCTGTATAAGAAAGTGTTCGTCTTGTCGGCGTTATTTACATGCAAGTTTAAAACCTTTTTTTTTATTAAATAAATAAGTACCTCTGAATATTTTGATGCCCCAGGTGGTCTGTCCATGGATGTTTTGGACCTTGGCAGCCATTTCTAGCTAGTTCACATCAGTATTTCTCGCAGTTGCGAACCTTTTCTTCATCGGTTTTGACCACCCGGCTACCACGGGCAATGGCAATGGAACTCATCAGCGGGTGAGATGGGGGAAAAATTGGTTGCTTCCACCTTGCTCAACTTCACGTGGCTCGTCATGTTTACACATGGAGATTTCCTTTTAATACTCAAAATGCCTAACAAATGGATTATATATTGGTGCCATCATCAACACAGAGTTCTATACTATTACTTGTATTAAGGGGAGCAGCTGAAACCTCGTAATGTCTCTATAAATCGATGTGATCCGATGACGCTTTGCAGGCAGGGTGAGTAACAGTCTTCTTTAAAATAGTATTTAACATGGCATCCACGGCCTCACAGTTAGCACACTCGACTCACACTCTTGCCGCCCCCGGTTTGATCCTGGGACGAAACGTGGGATTTTATATATGTTTCAAAATTGAGGTTTACGTGCTGATATACCCTAGAATCATGCCAATATACCTGGATATCAGCATGGGGATATCACCTAAAAAGCATGATGAAACCAAAAATCATATAATAACCCATAATATCAAATAGTGTTTCCTTGTCCCATGTCGTTTGTCCATAATGTTATATTGGTCCTGGTCACTGGTGAATAGAACTCCGCCCACACCCTGCTGATCCAATCCCTGCCTCTGCTGTCTCCTTCCACTTCACTCCCATCCAAGCAGAAACGCGTCCAGACAATCCTCATTCCATAAAATGATTTGAATTGTAAGTTATTACAATTGAATTAACCCCATAGTGTGTCAGTCCTCTTGTAGTATACCGTTTTCATGTAGCGTTCCTTTCTAAGGGGACCTTGTATATTGCCATATTTTCTACATTGGACCATCCCACAGTGTGCGAGGTTCCTTTACAATAAGTAATTTGATAGGCTGGGTACTGTTCTCAGCAACAAGATAAATACAATACTGCTGGTCTAATAACTACCGACTATAGAGCCGTGTTTGCTGGACATTGCTTGCTTAGTAATGGGCAGTTGCTTTATCAGGTTGTTCCGTGTGTTGTTTTTCCAAATAGCAAAGAAGTATTTGCTCTTAGGGCTTAGCTTATCGTGGGTGACAAATATACAGGGTATCTAGTTACTTATAATGAATCATTATCAGTCATGATTGTCCATGATGTACGACCCCTCGATCTCTCAGTATGTTTTTACGAGCACTAACAGTTGGACCACGCCAAATGACTGCAGAAGTAGCTGTGCTGCCTCATTCTGCTGAGAGCAGAGGCCCCTAGCTTAGCAATATCGCCTGCCTCAGATGACACAATAGTATGTTTACACCCCAATCAACGGACCAATCACGTGCTCCCTTGCAAAACAGACATTGGGACATCATCTTGTCTGGTGCATGATGGGAAAATGGCGGATGCACCGGTACTTATACGTAAAGCAGCATTAATCCTGGTATTGGTTGCTAGGAGACTGAGATGTTGTTAGGAGACTGAGGTGTTTTTGTTGTTGTAAAGCAGCATTTTAGCTGAGATGTTGCTAGAATACTGGGCTAGTGTAAACTGCTAAAGTGACATTTGGGGAAGTAATGGCGCTAGGAAACTTTGAAGATTTAGATAATTTCTATTTTGAGTATTTGTGAGAATACTCATTATTAGAAATGTAGTCCTTAACTTAAGGAAACAACCTTGCCAAGTGTGATTTGAAATAGTAACCACCTCGTCGGCTCCAGTTTCGGGGTACAATCTCTGGTTGAGAATCATAGAAACCAAAAAGTTTCATCATAGAAATTAACAGCTTTGTCAGCATTTCTACTACAGTCTGGGAAAATTCATTTTCAATTCTTTTGAACTCGTTTTGAATTGCAGCTGACTTTGTTGATTCATTACAGCTTTTGCTTCTTGCTGTGTGCATTATTCAAAAGGAAAACTAATTAATACTGAAGAAACTTAAGTCACACTACGATTAGACACGCAAATAGTACATGTGACTCAATTTATCTTCAAACGGATTTGTCTTGTCATGATGTGAATAACAGCAAGCTCCTTTTCCATTATTGTATTTCTTATTATAAGGACGTATAAGGGCTGTAAACAGCTTCCCATTGTTTCAGTGTTCAGGAATTTTAGAGGTTATACTAGGCTTCGATTGCTTTTGTTAACGCACATTTCCCGGTCTTAATAATAGTAATGGTTTATGTAAAAAAGGTCTGCACTTTGGCTACTGAAAAGCATTTCTAGCCTGTGTAAGTATAATATCTGTTTGCTTCATGTGTACATTCATCCTTTCCGTGCACATGTGACTCTACAGAAAGTTTTTTAAGATCCAACTTTTAAGTATGTGGTGGCCATCTTGAACAAACTAGGCTTAACCCTGAGCGGCATATAGGAGATACAGGAAACTTGTCCGAGCAGCTAAATAGGTTGGCAAATCAGCCAAGCAGGACAGCAAATCAGCTTAGTTGTACGATCGGCTCACCAGAACCAGGGAACGCAGCAGCCACAGAGTGGAGACAATGGTGTTTATCGGTTCATCCTGAGCTGCCACACACCCAAGGTTTATGGAACACTTCAAACAAAGCGAGTTGTACCAGGAGCACGCTGCCCTCAAAGGGTGCATTTACACAAGAGACACCAAATCCCCTGGTGGCCATCTGCAGCCATTGGTGCCTGCGTCCCGGCTAGTGCTGGTTGACAACCCCGCGGGTACCAGCCTCAATACAGGCTCTGTTACAGAATACCTGACTGACTCATTACACAATCTTACCACTGTCTTTTTGGTGATGAAGAAGGGGTCTTTAGGTAGGAGGGACGCTGTAACAGTCTGGAAAGACGCCAGTATTAGAAGACGCCTGGAAGCTGAGAGGCAGTTTACCCCTATACCAGGTCTAGATATATTCTAAATGTCTCTATATCTTTTGTTCTTAGCTAAGTAGGCATGGTTTGTATGACTTTGGGGACATAATTCTAATTTATTTTTGCAAATTTCTTTTAGCTTTATTTCTACCATCTCCAGGATACTCTTATGGGAAAATTGGACCCATGTGCTTCTCATGACAGAGTATTTGTATTTTGATATTTTTATCTGGCTGAACAATCTTTACAGAAACACAGGAAGTTTTTCATTGATTAGCCAATAGGGCACCATCCGTCAGAGAAGGTGTGATAGATAAAGATAGATAGTCAAGTTCAGTCTCTCATCAATAGGGTATTACATATTTACACTTTGTATTAGTCAAGAGTCCATGATTAAGGCGATAAACACCTATAAGGCGCTTTTAACAGCCGTCAAGAATCTGTTGTGTTCAACAAGGTGTTGTGTTTCCGGGTCAATGTCATTCCATAGGCTAATGTCTCGGTACTCTTCTCGTATACGGCCTTCTTTGGTCTCATGATCTTCAGCTTAACACGAGCGTTGCCTCGCAGGTCGCGAGCAAGTATCACCACTACATTGTTTTCATTTTGGGCCGTTTTATGGAGGTGCGACAGTAGTTGTATATGTCGGCCGGTCTCGAGGTGGGGCACACCATTTCTAGTGTGCAGTGCGTCTATGTCAATGCCCCTCTGGTCTCTGATCTTTTTGCATATTCTGAGGGCGTCGTTCTGGAGTGTCTGTAATTTTCTTACTGCCCAGACGGGGCCTCCCTCATACGAGAAGCTGCAGTATTCCATTGCCGTCTTGATCATGTGAGTATAAACTTCCACGGATGTCTTTTGGTCTGAGCCGGCCCTTATCCTTCTTAGTTATGGGAGACGGGCCATGACCATCCTGATCACCTTCTTCAAATGAAGAGTCATGCAGAGATGGTAGTCAATCACCACACCGAGATAATTGAATTGGTTGACAACCATTAAGGTCTCATTGTTCATGCGCAGATCCACTCCTGTCAGGTCAGGGACAGAACGGGGAGAGTACACCCACAGTACTTTGGTCTTGGTGGCATTCACGGTTAGTTTGTTCTGGGCACACCAGGCACTCACTCGGTCCAGGTCAGCCTGCATTAAGGCCCTAGCTCTTTCTACATCCTTACAAGAGACTACCATGGCAACGTCATCCGCGTATAGGTAGTATTTTGCGTTTTGGATTACTTTACAGATGTCATTCACGCACAGGACGTACAGCAGTGGACCAACGACGGATCCTTGTGGTACGCCGCTGGCCACTGTTTCACTGTCGGAGAGGTTGTTGTCTGCCCGTGTTTTCTGCTGTCTTCCTTCGAGGTAGAAACTTAGCCACATGAGAAAGTTATCCTGTAGGTTGAGACTGGCTAGCTTACGTAGTAAAATTAAGTGGTCAACCGTGTCAAACGCCTTCCTCATATCGAGGAAGAGCACGGCCGACCAATGACTCTTGTTCAGGGCAGTGTATACATCCATGAGCAAGGCATACACAGCGTCGCCCATTGCTCTACCTGGCATAAAGCGAAACTGCTTGTCACAAATGATCTTCCCGTCGATCATGTGTTTCAGTAACTGTTTGTGTATTACTTTCTCACAGAGTTTGTTGAATAAGTTGAGTAGGCAGATGGGCCGCCAATTCCCCACATCGGCCAGACTGCCCGATTTTGGTAGGGGGACTATCGTGCCAGTCTTCCAAGTGGTAGGTATTACCCCCGTGCGGATTGTACTGTTGATAATCACACTGGCCACTAGAGGGAAATGTGTGAGACAGTCCTTAATAACCTGCGCCCTCACGTCTGGGATGCTGGCACTCTTGTGAGCTTAGATGCCTTTGATAAGTTTCCACACTTGGCTTGGACTTGCCTCCAATAACTCACAGTGTGTGGCATCCGGCACTGGGTCGATGGCAGGGGTATCGTTGACAAATGCAGCAGCGAGAGTATTGCCTATGCTTCAGTAGTACTTGTTTATAAAGTTGGCCGTTTCCGTGTCAGGGACAGCATGTCCAGTGTCGTCCTTTAGCTTGATAACAGTTTGGGTTGCGGCACCGTTCCAGAGCAGCTTTATTTCTGCCCAGAATTTCCTTGGGTAATGTTGGAATCTCCGCAGTTTGTCTAGGACGGCCTTTCTCCTATTATTGGCCAGCTTGTTGTCTATCTGTCTATTCAGCCGGGTCAGAGCAGGAATGTGCCTATTGTAGACACCACATCCTATTTTTCTAGATTTACGGTCCTTTTTCTCTTCTTCTTTTTCTCTTGCGGATCAGTACCAAGACATCCTGGGTGAACTCAGGTACAGATGCTCCCTTGATTTTTCTCACGGTCACTGGGCATGTCAGATCTAAGTATGACACAATGGCCGCCATTGTCTCATCATAGACCGAACCGGGATTTTGTAGGGTCACAACACGCTCCAGGCCTAGGTCATGTAGGTGACGGCACATGGCCTGGGCATCATAGTTTTTATAAGAGCAGCCTACTAAAGTTTCAGTGATATGTTTGACATGTTGTTGTTTTCTCTGGACAAACACAGGAGTATGGTCGCTCAGTTTGTCGTCAGTCAAGCCGAATGATAACACGTGGACACTGTTGGTGTAAATGTGGTCCAGAGTGGAACTGCCATATACGGGGTGCCAGTATGTCGGTGGAGTTCGCAGGTACTTAAGCCCACAGTCGGTCAGGAACTTAGTTAGATGCTGTAGTTTGCAGAACCTCTAGCCTTTGTGTTTACATTTAGGTCCCCGAGCACCCAGATCTCTCTATTACCTACAAGTGGGTGACGGAGCATGGTCGTCAGCTGTTCATAGGCTATGCGGGCATTTCCTCTTGGCCGTTTGTAGGTTGTAACAATTATTCGCTGCTTTTGGCCAGGGAATTTAGTGATGATGCCCACCGCCTCCAAGTCTTTGGTGGCACTGACCTGGTCCCAAAGACCAGGTTAGGGTCCCACATGTGTGGTGGGTGCCCCAAACGACCTATTGAGGGGCCCACAGGTTGTGTGAGGGCCCCAAAACTCCCAGGGGGTGCAGAAACCGTGCACAGGATCCTGCTGTACCGGGATCGTGGGTGCCAGGGGCCGGCGTCCAGTGTAGATAAAGCGGTCTAACCGGGAGGGTGTCATTGAGTCCGGGAGCCTTCTGAGAATGTGACAGCGCCCCTTGCCCAAGCTTGAGCTCTGTAACCAAAAGGGGATGCATGCAGAGTAAATGCCCTCCCGCCAAGAGAGGTCTAAATTATGGTCTCCCGAGTGGTCCACATATTGTCAGCTATGCCCTAAACCCAATAACCACTCATGTTTTTAGAAACTGTGTATGGATATGGCTGTGGGTGCGCAGTAACAGACTGCATCCAGCCCGCACAGGAGACGAACTAGCCGCCTACAAGCATTGGTCGGCTGTGTCCTCGTGATGTGAATGGAACTTGTCCAGTGTGCATTATGTGTGGTGCCCACCCCGTGTGTGATATAAGAACTAAGTTAATGATGGTGTATTGACAGATCACGTTGTGGGATACTGTCTTCGTTTGCTCAGATACTGTCAAATGCATGGTCGGAAGTCAAAACATACCCTTTGGAAATACTTGGGGCCATTGGGGCTTAAAACTACTTGGCCTATTACATTATCTTGCAGTTTTATTATTCCAATCGTTACCTTATTGAACCTATACTAAATAGTATCAAAGCTGTACTTCCCCATAAACAATAACTGGCCTTCAAGGTGGGATGTTAAAGTCCAACTTTCTTCCTTTTGCTTGACCCATTCAGTCCAATAACATACGTTCTTCCTCACCACTCCTCTTCTGCCTCCACCTAATTACCGCGAATCCCTGGAGGACTTCGACTCGCCTTAGCCCAGGCCTCGAGGTCCCGGAGGGATGGTTACATTCCAGGTGAGACAACTCATTTAAGTGTGGGTATTTCGTCACTTCACTTAAATAGAAGATCTCTACCTTTTTAGCCAAGCCCTATGCAGCACAATGGAATTATTGTAAAAGAGCGAGAGCTGCAGCAAATTAATAGCCAACATGAAGCATTACAGAAACGATTGCAACCTCAATAGCAATGTAAGCCATATAAATATATAAATATATGTGTATATATATATATATATATATATATATATATATATATATATATATATATATATATATATATATCGATGTCTATATCTCTATCTCTGTCAATCTTTCTACCTATCTCTCTCTCTCTCTCTCTCTCTCTCTCTCTCTCTCTCTCTCTCTCTCTCTCTCTCTCTCTCTCTCTCTCTCTCTCTCAAAGAAAAGGGAATCTCAGTATATCCTGTCCAATAGAGGCATGACTGCGGTGAGTCATACTGGTGACAAGTACGAAAGGACCAGCCTGTTTATAGAATAAGGTTCTAGTCAAACACAACAGATAAACAAATCTAGCATTAGGCTGGACCCTTGCATAGTGTGTGACAGAAAGGGTGCCACATACTGCCGACTGTCGCATCAAATGTGTCCTGAACGCCAAGTTTCAACTAAAGGTTCAACCCCTTCAACGTGAACTCAAAGCCAAGTGGACCAACAACATATGAAAAAAAATCCAGTTATTTGATCATGTGAAATCAAGCTGCAGGTCGGCATGCTTCACACTCCAGGTCTCAAATTCATGAATACTATTGGTGTTTTTAAGTTAGGGCTCTCCGTGACATGTTAAAGGACTTAGTGCCGAGACTGGAAATAAATTGTTAATCTATTTAGGCATGTCAAGCCTGAACAGTGACCATCCACACTCAATTCCCCACAAGTGACGTTTTAAAGCAAACAGAGAAGGAAGAACATAATTAATTGAGTACTTTCTTATTCACTAAAAATAACAGATGGAACAATCTTATTTGCGGATTAATCAGGATTTCATTGTGATTAAAAAGTGTGTATTTCATTGGGAAATAAGGCATTGCTGAGACTAAATGAACGGATCCTTAAAACAACAGGGGGTGCTCCGCTACTGTAGGCTAATACTGCAGAACACTTCAAGTAAACAACCTCTATAATCATAGCCACAGTTATTCTGTAACATCAACATAATACACATAAACAGGTATGTGTTCAAATATTAATACATTTAATTCATCTTCATCTCATCCGCTTCATGCAATGAGGGAGCATCCTTGTAAACGACCATAAGGAACCCTCGATTTACATATGCTACAGAATTTTGATTCGTGCTTAAAAAACAAAATCCATTTCAAAACTTAGATCTCTCGATCCTTCCAATAGATGTCTTCAACCATCCGGGAAACACAGCACAACTTGCAACACGAAGGATGCTACAACGATATGAAATAGAGTTTTAGGGGTGCCTGAAACACAGTTATGCAGCAATTTCCGTGCTATGATCGAATACCTTACTCACCATCATTTTCAATATATTTCCTATTGTACAGCAGGAAATCAGTCCCTTGTCCAGTCACTCACAGGTGAATACCCATTCTATGGGACAGCAACCAGGTTATGGGGTCGTGCCAAATATATTCTCTAGCCAATAGAATTTTCCTTTTCATATTATGTGAGAATAGTGAAAATGTTCCCCTGAGTTATCAACACCAAGTAAACAGTATGTATAAGTCAACAGACGTATTATTTAGTTTGGTATTATATGGCACTTTTACTGGACCCCCATACCGATCCACAAGACTGCAGATGTACGACTCAACTAAATACTCCATCAAAGCAAATAAACTTAGTTTTTTCAGCACGGTTTCTCCTCAGTCAGCAGTTTCAGCAAGTACCTGTGTGACGGGAGGCTGGTTGTGGCGGTGAGGGTGGCTGGGCGGACAGGGGCTGACCTGGCTGCAGTTGGTGTGACCTGTGTGGTGGGCAGTGGCGTGCTGGGTACAGGCGGCACGGCCATGCAGCAAGCCGCACTCATGCGTGCAGCCCCAGGCTGCTTATTCCCAATCGCGTGCCAATATGTACGCCAAACGCTGCCGTGAGTGGCCTTAGTGCTTACTGGGGGTGAACTACGATCCGGGTTCCTGTGGCATCCAACATAGCACCGGTCCCACTCCACAAAGAGTGAGGGGTCCAGATAAGACCTCCGCCATTTTGTTCTCGATACCAGTCCAACACAGTGAATTAGGATTATCACTTGGAAAGTCTTTAAGATAATGTGCATGTGCTATGCCCTCGGTCGTCATTATGCATGAACGCAGCACAAGCAAGTCTACTGGCCAGTTCTGCATTTCGTGCATCATGCCGCCCCTTTGAGAATGGATCAACACTATAGGGTCAGCATGATGCATGAATACAGCACTGGCGAGTTAATCCCCAAGGTTGTATTCATGAACCACAATGTTGAGGGGAATACTGCATTTACATTGCTCTATGAGGCCCATACAGGGTAACACCAGTCGGCAGAGGGGCGGTGTAGACCCTACACGGTGGCAGCAAACAGCGTGTGTGCAGGGTGCAGTCCCAGTCGGCAGGACACACCGGGGGTGCTGGGGCAGGCAGAGAAGTGCCACCTTACACATCTAGGGGTGACACATATTTCCCGCCATTGATGACCGACCTGCCGACCCACAACACCTTCCAGCCCGAAGAAAGTGGCCTCTTGATGAAACCTGCACGATACATACCAAAGACTGCAAGGATGTCCTAACGCCTCATCCTTCTTCCCTAAAACAACAGCCCCACGGTTCTTTTTCAGAACCCCTTCATCTGTTACCCTCATCTTACTCTTCGTCATTTCCTTCAAAAGTGAGCATAGTTCCTTCTATCTGTAGCTGTCTATTATGTTGCTGCCCTCATGAGATGCTATGTAAATGTGCTCTTGAAAGCTGAGACATGACTGGTAAAAGGATATGATGTGGTTTTAGATGAAAAGTATCTAGCAATGTATTGTATTCCGCATTAGCAAGATGTCCTGTGTACAGCGCCATGTTGATTGGTACCAGTGTAACCAGTGTAACCTCCAGCAACCAGCTCAGCCAAATCTCAGGTCCGAAATTAGGGTACAAACAGGGTGTGAGTATTGTGAGTGGGTTGTACCTGGGCATTACTTATGTCACCTATCCCTCATAGAGTAGTGGTTAGCATGGTGGATTCATGATGAAGAGGACCTAAGCTCAAATCCCTCCAAGGCCACATCTTGTCACCATACCATTAACAACCAATACCTTTTCATTTATATAAATATAGTTCCTTTGAAGAAATAGGAATAAAAAATTTGTTCAAAGACGATTGATATTTCTTTGATATCATTTCAAGGTTGTAACTCACTTCTACCTATCAAAGCAAAATATATTTGATATATAAGAATGTAAATTCATGGTATGGTCACCAAGATATGACTTGACCGGTATTTGAGCTTAGGTCCTCTGCATCATGAATCCACCATGCTAACCATTACACTATAAGGGACAGGTGACATAAGGAATGCCCAGGTACAAACCACTCACAATACTCACACCCTGTTTGTACCCTAATCTCGGACCTGGGATTTGACTGAGCTGGTTGCTGGTGACAAGGGGGATACAATTGGTACCAGAGCAACACCTGGTGGCAGCACCAGTATCTCGCTAATGCCTAATAATGTGCAGGCTGGGGTAGGAATACCTAAAGTACATGTTACTGGGGCTAAGTAAACACAGGGCTCTGGGACTTTCCTTGGATCTCCAGTATCATAAATAGTTAATTATTAATATATTGTTGTTGTGTGAGTGGCAGGAATACTCACTCACACACAACGAGACAACTTAGATTACTGGTTAGATATACATATGTGTATTACTGTGCTACATACTAGAAGTCATTGATATGGGAATGCACAGGGAAGAAACTATACAAGAGAACATAATGTAAGCCTGTGAGTAATGGTACTGGATGTACTAGATGAACTTCCACTCTAGGATTCACATGAAACAGGATGTATCAGGGGGACTGATTCACACCAGGATGTGCCTTGGGCACTGATTCATGGTGGGATCTCCCCTGAGGACTGACTCATACCAGGATATGACTCAGTGACTGACTCATATGGGGATTTCCCTTGTTGACTGACTCACAACAGGATGTGGAGCCAGAGTTACTCATTCCAGGATACGGAAGGAAGAGTTATTGCCTGAAGGACTATAAAATGGCAGTCAGCCTCCTACTCAGAGGAGGGATGTAGTCACTTTGTTCTGTGAGACTGAAGGCAACACTGGTCAAAATGACAGGAGAGGAACTTGGATTGTTGTCCTATAGACTGACAAGGACCTACATGGAGATAGTGATTGTGAGACTACTGCTGTGTGACTTAACTGCATTGGATACTCCCTATGACTATGGAGACTAGTGTGGACTTGTGTTTGGACGTGTATTGAGATGAGAGTATAATAACTGTGCATTCCCCATGAACACTACAGACTATTTGGCATTTATATTATATTAGGGGGTTCCACTCAGTCACCAGAGCGTGTCCCCACTGCGCCCACTGCTACCACTGCGAGTACAGGGCGGCTGTGGCACGTCCCTCTGTATTAGCATGCAACAGACACCTCTCAGTTGATGCCAAATCCGGGGAAATCTAGCCATATCTCATTAAATCGAAAGGCATGGTATTATTCTACTCATTCAGGGTCACATCCCTAACCAACCCCCTTTTTTGTACCATGTTTGGTTAATAAATTATGCTTAAAACAGAATAACATGTAGCTGTATAATGGAGACAGAATAATAAAATGAAAAAAGGGGTATGGTCCTGTTATAGACTAAATATATGAGAATTAGATGCACAAATAAAAACTGACCTAATTATTACCGTTTCTCCCGGATTCTAAGCCTAATGAAGGTCACAATAAAGTAACCAATGTCTTACACAATAATATCAAAAGATGTATCCTCTGAAAGATCTTAAATCATATTTTATATTGCTACAATAATGAGATACATATCCCTTACGGTTGCTAATCTATCAACATGTAAACTTTATGTATTTCCCCCCACCAGGCCCTCAGGCTGCACGCAGGGTGACTACTCAGTGTGCTGCAAGCCCCAGTATACACTCAGTACAGGTGCCACGGGCCTGGTAGCCACAGCAGGCAGCTGGTGGGGTAAAGAATTCGAGACTTTTCCAACTTCCAATGGCTCCCAAGCATTTACTTCAATATATTTTATCATTCTGTTTTTTATATTGGATTAGTATAGGTCTTCTCTATCGAGTCTATATCTTAAATGTTATGTACAGAAGTTTTCCAATTTTCAATGGAACCCCCTAATTATATTGAGAAATATCATTCAGTACTTGTGGTTTGTGGCAATAAATATAATTAGCATTAACACCTCTAAAGAGTGCTCTCTGTCCAATGCAGGATGAGCATGTATTGGGCATATTCAACTAGTTCCCTAAGATCAACAATAAGGGGATATAAAACTATTCCCCTACACAAAAGCATCCAGCTCAATATGCATGGGGAATCCTTAAGACGGGTCGCCACTAATACTGGCCTGGGGGCCTACAGTTTTCTCAAAAATTACCTTATTACCATATTGGCTATTATGCAATATTTTGTAATTTTCAAGATGGCTATTTATGCGCCTGTAGATAATTCTCTCCCTCATTTTGCTGGGAACAGGTAAAAGCGAGATAAGTCACCAATTTCCAACCTGCTTGGTGTCTCCAGACTTAGGTAGGGATAAAACCTTTGCTGATGACCATTTACGTGAAAAGGAGGCAGGGTGTAAACAAATATGAATAAGGTCCCTCAATTCGGGCATTCTAGACATAGATGGAGGCATTGGTACATATCTGTCTGATTTATCACTGATAAAATGAAGGGATCCAAACTTGTCAAATAGTCGTCTTACAAGACGAGTTTAGGGTCTTTAAAGTGACGGTCATAAAATAAACGAGTTAAAGGTTGTCTACCTGAGGACCTACCAAGTTACCATCCCACAAAACAACACTAGACTCATCTAACTGACATCGTTAGTCCGGGTGGTGGCCCACTCCAAATGACAAGTCTAGGGTCGTCAAATTCACAACCCTAGAATAGTTAACCCTTTATCGGCTGCAAACTACTTTAAATATGCTTTAATCCTTTTGTCAGCATGATGCATGAATGTAAACCTGGCGAGTCTCTTCATCAAGACTGCATTAATACATCACGCCGACCTTTTGGAAATCTATTAACAGTTAGGTGAGTATACTTACCAAGGCTGAATTCATGTATTATGATCACATAGAGCATAGCATCTTAAAGCACTATGCAGCCCTTCAAGGGTTAACTTGTGCACTATAACCTCTACTTCACTGCAGGTGGAGCTCACTGGGTTCTGAGCCTAAGCATAATTACTGTCCATGTCTCCAATGGAGAATAGCTAATTGATAGAGGCATGTAGGTTAGGGGAATCCCTGCCATGTCCTCAAAGTCTGTATGAGAGTATTTCTAGTCCTCAGTAACAGACTGTTAACACATATGTGTGGGTGTCATACCAATGAGAGTTTCCTTGCAGCTACTGTACTATTGAAATAAACACAAAAGAGGTGTCTATGCCCTACACATATTTGTTTTGTCTTAATTATATCAAAACTTTGAATCTTTTACTTTTACTAGCATCCCCAATAGATAATTCTCAAGATTCTCCAAAGCATGCATGTGTATTTCCATAATAATGACTAAGATCAACATAGAAATTATGCAATTCATTCCCTCACTTTATACATAATGCATGCTATACTGACACCACCTACAGGGGAAATCCTGAATCAGGCCCTGGTTGACGTGTCTAGGGCTGGCATACGTCAGGCTTTGGGCTGGCACAGGCCAAGTAGGTGCTTTATCTGACAACTATAGTTAGAACACCCACTACCTTGTCACATAGAATAGTCTGCAGACGACTTTATTTTTTGAGTGATGTTTAAAAACCTTCCGGCCAACCTACCCAATATTGGCATTGGTAGAGTATATATAGACTAGTTACTTCTCGCAATCGCCTCGCCAAGTACTCAGAAGTCAGGGAAACCAAGACAGATTTACCAAACTGGGGGTTAAGCATTCCTGATGGAGGCTAGTCAAGATGGCCGGCTAAATGGGAACACCTCATTCATTGGAGGACTCCACCCCTGCCCATCGCCATATTTCACACCAAATACCCCTGCCATCCCTGCACGTCTATCAACATTTCCCCTTTTATCGCCGTTCTGGCAGCTGACCCTTATTATCGTTCAGCCAGTAACCCTTCCGTATTATCGCCTGCCTGTTGACTCTGGCCATGACCAAATGTCGCCTGTCACCATGGTAACCACAAGCAGGCAGCAAACCACCCTACAACCGCCAGGATTCCTGTGCAGGAATCCCAATGGTTATTAATCACCCGGCACGGGGAACCTTTCCCTTTCTTTATCTGACACACAGCTGTTACTCTCCAGGTCAGTTTCCTTTTATTGTGATTCTGATTTGGAACTTCTGAGGAGTAAGGCTGGTTTCTTAGACAGTTTCCTCCTTAGACTTTGGCATACGCCTTCCACAACGGTCTTGATATAATGGTGTCACACAAAGATTCCACTTAAATTGGATAAGGAATATATCTGAATGAGTGAGCATTATTTACTCACCTATTAACATACAGCTGTAACTGATTCTTCAGAGTAAGTTAAGTGAATCAAACGCAACAAGTTGAGCAGTTTTATCCATTGCACAACCATTTTGAATGTAGTATTTAACAAAAAATCCAGAATGGAATAATCATCAATGTAGTTGATAACTTTGAGCGATGCTCGAAGAAGCTAATTCTATACAGACGCTGCAAAGGAACAAGTTTTACATTAGAGTGGTAGTCCTCACCGCGGTTTCTATGGAGGGTGCCCTGTTATATAACCTAGTGTAGGACCAGGGTCTACAGGCCTTATATCAATAATCTGGCCTCCTTCCCCAGCAGCCTACACATGGCAGCTAGGGTATAGTCTAGAGGATTGATCATAAGGGTTTTGGTCATTGTCTATGCATCCAAAACTAGGGCCTATAGTCAGGCTGTATGTATGGACATGCATATTTGATATCAAGTACCAGCTTCGGTGTGACTGTCAGGCCGGGGGACTGCAGCTTGGGACTTGAACAAGATGCAAGCTGACAAGGGGATAGATTAGGCAATCCTCAGCACGCATCATCAAGCGGGCATCGCTTCCCAAATTACAGCCATCTCACGGCTCGGCCGAGGTGCTTGATGTTACACGCTATAGAAAAGTAATGAGCTTCCGCCTGTTTCAGTTTATCATCCTGGCTTTGAGTTAAGTGGTGAAAATCTAATTTGAGGCGCAGTAATTAGGGCAGACCACACCACCCCCTTCCTGATCCGCCATCGTCTCTCATCCCCCACCCCGAGGGGTAACCTAGGCCTTCAGTAGAGGCTCCCTATGGATCATCTCCCAGGGCAGGCACCTAATTCTCAGCGCCCCACGCAGCAGATGGTAGTTTTGCTGATTTAGGTTGGGGATGGCGCTCCTCAGGGGCGGCCAATAAGGCTCAGATGACCCTGTGTGATTAGTGATAACATATCGGACACTGGGCTGGGGGTGAAGGGGTAAGGAGAGGCGTGCTTTAGGAGCTGCAGGGGGCTGCGGGGAGGCACACACGTGCTGAATACACTGCACCTTAGAGACATGAGCAGTTTGACATGCAAAATCCCAATTATTTAGTTTGGTGGAGAAACAGAGGACTTATGATGAAGAGTTTTCAATGGGATGGGTCTGAAACTATCTTTACAAGTGCATATCATTATCATGCGTGTAGGCCTATGTGTAAAGCTATGTACGCTGCATGGGAATCCTGAATAACCAGTAATGAATGGCTTTGATGTGAGAAACTTTAAAGTAGTGGTGAGTAATTCAGTATTTATATGATGTCCGTAAAGGAGGTTCTGGATTAGATAAATTGACTTTCAGCCTCAAAGTAGGTTAATGTAGATAGATGATCCACATGTTGGGTTGTGGGGTGTAGGCGGTTAAGGTGAATGGAGGTGCTGGTTTAGACATTGAATCACTTGTAGTGCTATGTCATCCCACTGTCCACGTCCTGTTCATTAAAATTATTGAATACCAGGTGCGTAGAGAAGGGGGACGAGAAAGGGTGGAGTGGAGCTAGAAGAGACGGTTGTTTCATAGAGGAGGGTTAGGAGAGTGGGAAGGTTAGGGGAGGAGTGAGGTGGATGGAGGAGGTGCCAATGCAGGGAGGGACAGATAGGGGGCAGGTAAGGGCCAGGTAGGGGGCAGGTAGGGGGCAGGTAGGGGGCAGGTAGGAGGCAGGTAGGGGTATGTAGAGGGTAAGGGGCCGGATACGGGACAGATAAGGGCCAGGTAAGGGCAGGTAGGGCAGGTAGGGCAGGTAGGGGGCAGGTAGGGGGCAGGTAGGGGGCAGGTAGGGGGTAGGTAGGGGGCAGGTAGGGGGCAGGTAGGGGGTAGGTAGGGGGCAGGTAGGGGGCAGGTAGGGGGCAGGTAGGGGGCAGGTAGGGGGCAGGTAGGGGGCAGGTAGGGGGCAGGTAGGGGGCAGGTAGGGGTAGGTAGGGGGCAGGTAGGGGGCAGGTAGGGGGCAGGTAGGGGGCAGGTAGGGGGCAGGTAGGGGGAAGGTAAGTACGGCTGAAGGTGGGTAACTGATCTGCTTGCAGCCACAGAACCAACTAACCTTTCTACAGGAACGAACAGAGCAGCTCAGATGGCAGAATTACATTTCCTGCAAAAGACATATTCACCTTGCGGACTACCACGTGGCGGGTGGCCTCGGTCTCACCTGCCTCGGACGGGGCGGCCTGAGTAACGGGAGCAACTCCTGCAGGGGACAGCGGAGACTGATGGGGCTGTTATCAGTCACAGAAGTTGCAGGATTAAGACATAACTTCGTGGAGACGAAGCGGGGAGGGGGGGGGGAATTTATTTCTCTTGTATTCTGCTGGTAAAGCCAATGTCATTGGACTGTATTGCGCCAAGGGAGCCTCACTTAAACTACTCATTCCTATAAGTAAGCCATATTAAGCCAGAAAGCCCCCCCCCTCCAAGAAGCATAGAGAACGCAGTAGGTGGACAACATACATTGATAATCTAAATGCCCTGGCTCTTCTAAAGTCTGGAGTGGCTATCGCAAGTTAGTCATAGGGACATTGGTCAGGCAGGACCAAGTGCTATTCACAAATAACTGAGGCAAAACAACATATGACTAATGCATTACTCAAAAGGACTGTAGGTTGGTCGTATAGGTAAGGTACCATTGACTGCTTTGTTAGCCAGTACTGACTAAATTCTGGAGCCTAAACAGTATCTGTTTGGTGCTTCTTACCAGGAATGTGGCCTGGGAACAAGGGCAGCGTGTGGAGGGTGGCTAACATGACTTACCGCCCCCTCAGCAACGTGATTCTCACACAGAATACTACAGACAGCTTCACTTGATTAGCTGAACAACATGGGGCGCAGCATGACAGTAAGAGGGTAAAATGACACTATTTGATCTCATAGATGAAAGACTTTGCGATAATATGACCTAAACGAAAACCTCTCTGAGACTGCCTTTACTTCGGTAAGACCACTTTGATCCTACATTCCTACAGGGGAGCTCCGCTGCTACTGATACGGGTCGAGCTGCATCTTCTAGACTTTAAGACATAGACTGTTTTAAGGTTATAGGATTGTAACAGGTTTCTTTGTCGGAAAGCCGTCCATATGTCCAAGATCCAATAGCATGGCTATCGGTTAATATGCATCTTATATGTCTAAAACCTGACTCTTCTCTATGCAACCTCAACTCTTCAACAATTGGATGTTCTTTAACTTCCATACTCATTGTCACGTGTAGTCATCAGATCTCAATCCTCTTATTGCAGAGGCATGTAGAAGCCTTCATATTAAGTCTGGAAAATATGTGCCATAAGTGTTCTCATTTTTGCCAATAGACTCGTAGCCAATTATACTATATAGCAGTTTGTAGGAAAGCATTGTTTGCCCTTCAAGGACTGAACAGTTCTTTATTACAGTATGCCCATTTGTCGTCCTGATGCAAGCATGCCACTCTGGCGGTAACTCACCAGTGCCACATCCAAGCAGCATGCTGACCGTACAGGACAGATTTACTCTGGAAGAGTCGTCATGATACATGAATGCAGCCTGGGGAGTAGGCTCTGCTGCACCCATGCATTATGGCGACCATTAAAGTTATCTGCAGCTACTACAGCATACTGTGACCAGGGATAGAGGGCTCTGTGTACAAAGATGCTGAGTCAGCATTGCTGCTCTGTAATCTGTGCAAGGAGCTTACGACTGCTGCCAATAACACAGGATCATCTTCCCTCAAGCACGGCATCCAGTGCTGCTGTTGGTGCCCAAGGGTCCATCATGCCATGAGGATGCCTCAAGACCATCCGCAGGGAATTCTAGTCTCTTCAGTTGTTATAGAGTGTGCTCATCAAGCGTCCTATGTGTGATGAATGGAACAAACAAATGACATGTGTATTTTCTTCAGATGAAAATACGTTGGCAATGATATCTTTTTAACCAACCTGACTAAAACACGCTTTAAGACCATTCACAGCTCCTTTTTGTAATGCCAAATAACTCTGATCTTGTTCAGTGACCTGAGGTCACGGTGATGTCAGTGGCATACCTGCTAAGACGCTGCACAGTCATGAATAGTGTGTGGTAGCTTGTTCATCTCTATAAAAACTCGGTAAAAGCCTTTGCACCCTACTCTTTAATGGACTTCTTAATCCTTTGGTCTCTGTTTCATTTGTTTCACATATGAATTATGTTTGGGAAGTTTGCTTTTCCCCTACAAAGGTACTAGAATCTTTAAACTATTGTCAGACAGAATTTGCACACAACACATCGAACGTTCTCTACAATTTAACAGTAAGTATTTTATATCATTTCTTCGCTCTTCTGAGATTCATTCCTTGTGGTTATTATAGAAAGAGCATTCCATCCTTAAATCATAGCGGAATTTAACAATTTAAAAGACGTAGAGATGCAAAGGCCGTTTGGTAGTTCCCCAGCATTGGTCAGCGCCTGTCCTAACAACGTACATTGCTACTTGCTGGAACTCTAGGATGAACTATGATAGTAAACTGATACCACAACTGCATTTTCCATCACACTAAAGTTGCTTCCAGTGGTCCATGACTAGGAGGCCCAACTCGAGGGCAGTACACACCAGATGCCGCCTACCTTTTAGCTGGGTCTCATTAAGGATGAAAGCCTTACCTGCAAAATGATGAAAAAAAGACCATTAGTAAAACAATTTCTGTTTTGCCTTGCATGTTGAGTGCAATTGTGCGACCATTAAAGCCACACAACTGATTTAACTAGTTACCTTGCGAAACAAATGGCCCAATAAAACCGATGCGACCGCAAAGTGCGCTAGCAGTAAAACAATCATGAAACTTGGAAACAATATTACTGCCCCTGGGAGGGCATTGTTAATTCTGATACCAACCAAATAAAATAAAGGATGTTTTACACAATTCTGTCCAGTTTTAACACAATTAAAACAACACATTACAGTTTTTAGCAAGTCACCACCCTGCGTTCCGAAATTTCAATATTGACCACCGTCGACCTCCCATTTGAGAAACTTAAAACTCTCACAGTGTTTAGCCACCTATACCAAATTTTAGGTTATGACATGCAGACAAATCCAGGAGAAAAATATATAATGGGTGTGACCCCAAAAAGTCAGGCTAGATTTTGCGTGAATCGCCATGGTAACGGGGTAGTGGTTTTGTACAGTGAGGCCTACGCAGCGTATAGATACACTATAGGGCCGTTTCACCCCCATAAACCTACACTGCTATATGGAGTAGATAAATCCTTCCTTTAGGACTATAAATAAACACCTTCTGATCACCCTAATAACAAATAACCATGTATTTAACCCTTCTTTCCCTCCCCTATGGGCTAAATTCCGCAAAGTAACCAAGTTCATAAGGGACTCTTTGGCCAGTAAACCCGGAAGTGACCCGATTTAGGGTGGTGACACCTTAAAGTGCAAGTTAGTATGAAATAAGCGGATAACAATAGACATTTTATGTTAAAGAGCATTATCTTCAGGTCACTCAGTAAAAGGCGAATGGTTTTGTCCCAGACTCATTTTTGAACTGTAAGATAATGAAACACTATGTAGTCCTGACAGGGTGAAGGGGACTAGTGAAGTTTAAACAATATAGGGATAGGGAGGAACACACATTGGGCTGCCAGAACTCCAATGGCTGCATACAGACCCTACACCACAGGCAGCACACGGGGAACTGCCTGCAGGATGGCTGCACAGCTCACAGACCCTACACCACAGGCAGCACACGGGGAACTGGCTGTGGTGTGGCTGCACAGCTCACAGACCCTACACCACAGGCAGCACACGGGGAACTGCCTGCAGGATGGCTGCACAGCTCAGAGACCCTACACCACAGGCAGCACACAGGGAACTGCCTGCAGGATGGCTGCACAGCTCACAGACCCTACACCACAGGCAGCACACAGGGAACTGCCTGTAAGATGGCTGCACAGCTCACAGACCCTACACCACAGGCAGCACACGGGGAACTGCCTGCAGGATGGCTGCACAGCTCACAGACCCTACACCACAGGCAGCACACGGGGAACTGCCTGCAGGATGGCTGCACAGCTCACAGACCCCACACCACAGGCAGCACACAGGGAACTGCCTGCAGGATGGCTGTAGCTCACAGACCCTACACCACAGGCAGCACGTGGGGAACTGCCTGCAGGATGGCTGCACAGCTCACAGACCCTACACCACAGGCAGCACACAGGGAACTGGCTGTGGTGTGGCTGCACAGCTCACAGACCCTACACCACAGGCAGCACGTGGGGATTCCATCTGGTGTCACAGGGGAAGATGTAGACGACCTGTCAGTTAGCCTAACCTGATTTAGCTGCGCCCTGTCATGAATCTCGGAGGGAGGTGGGTAGGTTTTAAGGACTTCTTGCTGAAGGGCTTGTAATGCAGCCTGGTTTTTGCGATGGCTGTGACAGGTGCCCAGGCCGCATGCCGACATTAAGCCTTGCTGCTACAATGAGCCCCATTCAGGGCCTCCTGGAGCTGGGCACATTTTACTACTTAATATCCTAAACAATAGGATCAGGGAAACTCTAAGATGGTGTTAATTCGATGTTATTTGATATAGTGAATTCAGTTTGATCAGTTTATAAAAACTATGATGTGTGAAGCTACAAAACATAGTTGGGACTAGAATTGCGTCTGCCATCGATGGTTCATCTTCGGCTACGTTCCAGATTGTAATGCATTGTCATTTTGGGCAATCATTAGTTTAGGTGGAAATGGAAATGGTAAAATCAGAAATTGAAATAAAATGAGCACCGCCTCAGGGTAGGCGATAGAGGCAGCAGGTTAGAACTGGAGATTAGTCCCACATGGGGGCGCTGCAGGCAACTTAGGACAGCCAACGGTGCAAAGCCACCAAATTGATGACAGTCGCAAAGTTTGATTAAAATCTAATAACAATCGAGAAGAAAATACCCAGTTAAATACCTTCTGGCAAAAGCATATTGTCCCTGCATGTTACCAAGTGTGTGAATTTGTAATAAAGCCCCAAAGAAGAATGCCTTGTAGAGAAAGAATCTCTACCTACTGCCGAGCTATCAAGTGTACAAGAAAAACTATATGGATGGGAGAAGAGTAAAACAGGGGTTTCAGAAATCTGTTCTGAACTGCAGGGCCAAAATATGTAGCAGATCTTAAAATAGAGAAGAAGTAATAGATTGATGTAATTTCAATATCCTCTATCAGTAAAGGTGTCATAGCAATACTCGCTCAAGCTGCTACTGCACCCACTTACCACAAACACACACCAACAAGCTGTTACTGCAACCACTTACCACAAACACACACCAACAAGCTGTTACTGCAACCACTTACCACAAACACACACCAACATGCTGTTACTGCAACCACTTACCACAAACACACACCAACAAGCTGTTACTGCACCCACTTACCACAGACACACACCAACATGCTGTTACTGCAACCACTTACCACAAACCACACACCAACAAGCTGTTACTGCACCCACTTACCACAGACACACACCAACATGCTGTTACTGCAACCACTTACCACAAAACACACACCAACAAGCTGTTACTGCACCCACTTACCACAGACACACACCAACATGCTGTTACTGCAACCACTTACCACAAAACACACACCAACATGCTGTTACTGCAACCACTTACCACAAACACACACCAACATGCTGTTACCACTCTACAAACAGAGCAGACAGACCGATAGGGGCATGTCTAATTTTTATAGCAACATAACCTCTCCAGTCCCGGTTCATAGCCTACTTGTGAATTTATAGTGCAAACCAAAATAATCCTTTACATGTATATTATGTCATTAGATGGAGAAACCCAAATCATAAAATTCTATAGGGTCCTAAAATCTGATGACTGAGCAATAACGCTGCAATACCAGCAGTTTGTATTTGTGTTTGGTGCAGGCCATGGGGTATGTGCAGGGACTGTTAGCTGCGGTAATGACACCTTAATCACGGCTGCAGCTTTACTGCTAGCATTACCCGTAGGCTGATTAGCCGCTCCGACAGTAACCCTCACATTTAACCGTGCCTATAGGGCGCCTCACCTCTTGGGGATTCACTGACAGATGAGAACGTCATTCTGCTATCACCGGAGACAATCAAAAGGATGTCAGATTGAAATAACACATGTAATGAAAACGCAAACACTAATAATAAGAAATACTCCCATGCTATGCCTAAGCGTAATCAACAGCAAAGAGAAAGATACCCTTCTTATCTGTGCGATACAGAACGGCTTAATTTGTATACCGTAGTAGCCAGTTTTTAAGATTCCCAATGGTAGATGTGGGAAGGACGCCAGAAAATGTATCACAGAATCAGCCAATTGAATCATGGCCATCTCGCTCAAATGACGAACATACTATCTCTTCCCCCAAAAACGTGCTAGATGAGGACTCGATGGTGAAATATGTCATTTTGTGAATGTCGTGCTGGGAGTGCTACAATTAGCCGGGAGACATGTGTGAACTAGGTGTCACATATAACTGGTTACAAGATAACCAGGCAAACTACAACAGGTTTCATGTATCTATCCTCGGCACATTATCCCCCATTTCCGACCGTCCTTGTCACAAACCCCCCTAGCTTTACACATGTCCGACCCCCTGTGACCTTACAGCAGCCCCAATGGGTGGCAGTCACACATACTTCCCATTGCTCCTTACTCATTCCCCACTCTACACTGTCCCACAATGCTTCACGGTGACATGTGCCGGTCCAGGCTGCCCCTGGTGACGTCATGAGTGGCACGCCATCTTGTGGTTAGTGGTGGTGTTGTAGTGCGGCTGATCCCTGTAGCCCTGTCCACAGGCACCAGCTCCGTTTTCACTGTGGGACGGCTCAGCTACCTTTTGTTAGCGCCACCGTAATGCCTATAGGGCCCGTGCTTAGCCCTTTAAGGGCCGCATATCTTCTGAAATTCTTTATCATTTGTCGTCATGATGTACTAATACAACACTAGCAAGTAACTTGCATCAAACCATCATGCCGACCCTACAGATTCTATAAAAGCTCTCCTAAAGGGTAGGCATGATGCATTCATGTAGGCCTATTGAATAGTTTCGCCAAGGCTGCATTCATGCATCGTGACAACAAGCGGGCTAGCGCATCAAAGCACTACATGGCTATACATGATTAATGGGGTAACAGGACGATGTGTGAATGGTATATGGTGAGTGGAGCAGTACATGAGTGGATGGCACCATAATGGTGGGTACAGCTTCCGGGGTAGGGGCGGGGGTTAGCGACTCTCCTTACACCCCGGGTGAAACAAACATTTCCCATACATAGTGCTACAGGTTGGATGACACTGTAGGCTCCAGTCCTGGGCCCTGCCCCAGTTCTCATATACTACTACATGGTCCTGGGCCCTGCCCCAGTTCTCATATACTGCTACATGGTCCTGGGCCCTGCCCCAGTTCTTATATACTGCTAAATGGTCCTGGGCCCTGCCCCAGTTCTCATATACTGCTGCATGGTCCTGGGCCCTGCCCCAGTTCTCATATACTGCTACATGGTCCTGGGCCCTGCCCCAGTTCTCATATACTGCTACATGGTCCTGGGCCCTGCCCCAGTTCTCATATACTGCTGCATGGTCCTGCGCCCTGCCCCAGTTCTCATATACTGCTGCATGGTCCTGGGCCCTGCCCCAGTTCTCATATACTGCTGCATGGTCCTGGGCCCTGCCCCAGTTCTCATATACTGCTGCATGGTCCTGGGCCCTGCCCCAGTTCTCATATACTGCTACATGGTCCTGGGCCCTGCCCCAGTTCTCATATACTGCTGCATGGTCCTGGGCCCTGCCCCAGTTCTCATATACTGCTACATGGTCCTGGGCCCTGCCCCAGTTCTCATATACTGCTACATGGTCCTGGGCCCTGCCCCAGTTCTC
Organism: Harmothoe impar; assembly: GCA_947462335.1. Classification (NCBI taxonomy): domain Eukaryota; kingdom Metazoa; phylum Annelida; class Polychaeta; order Phyllodocida; family Polynoidae; genus Harmothoe; species Harmothoe impar. The sequence goes on from OX381719.1 coordinate 33,787,199, forward strand.
ATATACTGCTACATGGTCCTGGGCCCTGCCCCAGTTCTCATATACTGCTACATGGTCCTGGGCCCTGCCCCAGTTCTCATATACTGCTACATGGTCCTGGGCCCTGCCCCAGTTCTCATATACTGCTACATGGTCCTGGGCCCTGCCCCAGTTCTCATATACTACTACATGGTCCTGGGCCCTGCCCCAGTTCTCATATACTGCTACATGGTCCTGGGCCCTGCCCCAGTTCTCATATACTACTGATCCCTGTACCTCTTCTTTTCTCAGTCAATCCCGAAGTCACCACAGATGCCCTAGGTGTCGAGTTCCACATTCCAACTTGGGATGATCCTCATTTGTGATGCCACTCTCTGAATTATTACATATTAAAGACAAGACACATAATCATCACATTGCCGGGCCATAGAAACGTTGGATCATTATAACTAACATGGTACTGTCCCCTCCCCACCACCCTCCTAAAAATTGAATTTCTAGATGTCAACTTACTGCATTCACACGCACGTGGGTCTGTACTCGCACCTGTGATCTCAACTCACCCTGACCAAATCAAATATACCTGTTTTATCTTCAATGTAAACCCCTCTCAGCTTTGCCTGCTTATATGTTACAATTTTCTTCAAATATGCATAACATATTTGACTTTAAACCTCCTCACTCCAAGAATACATTAAGCTTCAGTTGACCAGGGCCTACTGTGAGAACTGTCAATGTAACCTATGTACTGCAATAAACACTCAGTATTCCTGAGGTACAGCAAACATGAGGCGTGGGTGTTGAGGTATGGGGTGGTTGCTGGTCCTTCAGCGGTGCTGCCATACATCTCACACCTGCAGCTGACACAGCCTACAGACGGCCGGCACCTGCCTGCCGCGCACTGCCCCTCTGTCAGGACTACCGGGTCTATAGGACATACTGATAGCTCCTGATACCACTCAGTTAAACATCAGTTAGCACCTTGGTAAAGCAAGAGTGCTGACTGAAAACTGCCGCCCTGAGCTAACACAAACTCGCCAAACTAACTGCCAGAGATCCACTCAGTGGTCATTAATATAGCATGGGGCTAGCCAATACAATGTCAGCTAAAGTAGTCTTAGGTAATAAGACAATAACACTGTGTATAGTCAGTCTTAGGACTGGCAATTACCCAAGGCATTTGATTGCCTAGAACCGGGAAAGGCCTGCACTCTGCAGGGTCACCACATGTGTTGGAAAGAGTTAGCACAGAGGGCCAGTGTAAGTGTGATGTCACACTAGCAAATTACTGTCTGTACAACTAAGGCAGCTCATTCACGAACCTCCCCCTTAATACAGACAAGTGATGGGAGCTCATAGTCCCCCCTTGGTATAATGCTTTATTTCATGGTGAATACGGGACAACAAGGCTAAAGCAATGGGAGCTCCGTTCCCTGGGATAGCGTGCAATAACCCTAGGCCGTATTGCACGCTGCAGCCGTATTTCACGTGACCTGTGCAGAATTCAAAATGGCGGCCGACAGGAGTAAACAAACACCGCGGAAGTAAACAAACATCGTGGATGTAAGCAAATATGGATTGGCTATCTATTTTAGATTGAAATACCCTGAAATAAATACAGAGCGTCACTTGAAAGTGACCTCTTGACTGTTTCTTGCACTCGTGGGGCTTGGGCCGTATTGCACTAGGCGTACGGCCAGCGTGCAATATGGCCCAAGCCCCACTCGTGCAATAACCAGTCACTCTGTGACTTTAGGGTGCAGCTCTGTCTATGTATTACTCCCAAAGCATCTCTAGTATAGATGTTTCTGTCACTTTGAGCCCAATAGTCTACCTCAGTATAGATCTTCATGTCACGGTGAGCCCCATAGTCTCTCCCAATATAAATCTTCATGTCACTCTGAGCCCCATAGTCTCCCCCAGTATAGATCTTCATGTCACGGTGAGCCCCATGGTCTACCTCAGTATAGATCTTCATGTCACGGTGAGCCCCATAGTCTCTCCCACTATAGATCTTCATGTCACTTTGAGCCCTATAGTCTCCCCCAGTATAGATCTTCATGTCACGGTGAGCCCCATAGTCTCTCCCACTATAGATCTTCATGTCACGGTGAGCCCCATAGTCTCTCCCACTATAGATCTTCATGTCACTCTGAGCCCCATAGTCTCCCCCAGTATAGATCTTCATGTCACTCTGAGCCCCATGGTCTCCCTCAGTATAGATCTTCATGAGGCCAGGGGTAATATATAAAGGTCCCCTAAGCGCGCCTCTCCAGGACCTAATCACCACCAGCTGAGGCAGAGCGGCCACCACATTAAATTAAAATTGCTCCTGAGACCTCGGTTACTAGTCTGAGCCACCCACACTGGTCTGACACTCCCCACGCACCGTCTGTTATATCACTCTGCTCCAAAAACGTCAGTGCAGGTAGACATGCTGGGGCATCTAAATCAATAAGCAGCCGGGACATTAAGTAGGCCATATGGGTACAAACTGATAAACCTCATTCAGCGCCAAGAATATCATTTGTTTGAAGCATTAAATCAGACAAGCTATTGCATGAAGTCAGCCCCAGCACTAACTCTAGTCAGTGAATCTTTACATAGAGGGGGGCAGAGCTACAGTTTGGCGGCCAAAGGTCTGTCAGTGCAGAGCCCACTATTGCACCCTATTATAAGTGGAAGGTAGTATCTGCTGGGAGATGGTCTGAGACTCTCCCATCCTCCACCGGTAGTGCAGCCTCTCTCTATACCCGCCCTTAGGCACCAGTCTAGGGCAGTTTGGGTGGGGATTTATCTTATCTTTGTTCAATGCTGGAAAAACTTCAATCCCTCTTTGTTTACAGTGTGGGCAGTGGGCCATTCCGTGTTATATAGACAAGTTGGAGGAACTTTCCCCGCATGACCCCCTCAGATCCCAATAATTTCCATCTATGTGAAGATGTATGTAAGTCATGACGGTATGCAGAATCATACTATCGCACTCCCGTAACTTTCCGGGAATTTGGCCACTGAACATATAAGGGGGTTTGGAAAATCCCATTTTGGTGCCATCTCCAAAACGCTATATCTTCAGAATGCAACAAGCTAGAGATCTGGTATTGATTGTGTTTTCACACACATCCATATGCTCTTGGGAAATGCCAATATTTGGAGGTTTTGATAAAGGCTGATACTTGAATAATGAGCACAAAGGTCGTACATTTTCTAAATGCAACTGCAATTTGAAAAGGTTTGAAAACCCTTAGCATCAAAACCATTACTCCAAATGCCATGGACATTTGTCTATGGTTGTGCATTGTCCTGTCAAAGAAGGCAGTATACTTTAGACTCTATAGACATTTCTCCATTTCACTTCAAACGCTGTCTAGAGAAGCCTCTTCTTATATAAGGAGCATTTGTTTTCCTCAAGGACATGTTACTCTCTATTACAGTCATTGATTCCTGTATAAACGATTTGATATGCCCACAGTAAAAGAATCAATGGATATCATAAACTGGACAGTGAATATAAACTTCGTCCTCTTTTATAGAAAATATAATTATATCATTTCTAATTTGAATATCTTCACATATAAAGTGCAACGCCGAGGCCTGCCTCAGCCTACCACTGGTCTGTGACGGAGTGACGCCCAGGTCTCTGGTCTGTGACGGAGTGACGCCCAGGCCTGTGGTCTGTGACGGAGTGACGCCCAGGCCTGTGGTCTGTGACGGAGTGACGCCCAGGCCTGTGGTCTGTGACGGAGTGACGCCCAGGCCTGTGGTCTGTGACGGAGTGACGCCCAGGCCTGTGGTCTGTGACGGAGTGACGCCCAGGCCTGTGGTCTGTGACGGAGTGACGCCCAGGTCTCTGGTCTGGGACGGAGTGACGCCCAGGCCTGTGGTCTGTGACGGAGTGACGCCCAGGTCTCTGGTCTGGGACGGAGTGACGCCCAGGCCTGCAGTCTCAGGGTGGAGGGGGCGTTCCTACCTCTAAGTCTACCATCGTAATGCCTCAACAATTACCATGCTTGCCTCCCCAGACATTGTGGGAACTCCCCTACATCGAACAGCTGCAATTGAGGATGGCGTCACGAGAAACTTGAGTCCACTGAAAATTGCTTTTGCTGACAGATATGGAGAAATGAACGAGAGTAAAAAGAGAGGGTGGGAGGGTAAAAATGAGACAGAAACGGAAGGAGAGGGGTGGTTGTATAATGGAGTGAACCTCTTATCGTGCCCCTTCTGCCTATAGGAGTGCCTTCACACCGGGGCAAATGTCAGGGTACGTAGGGCAGGCTTCACTCCATACATGAAATACAACATGGTGAGCCTCCGCTGTAAAGGGAGCACAATGTGCTGACATTTAAGTCTGCTGCATGTTAATGCTGATGGTGATACAGTACAGGACATTTATTAAGCACCAAGAAAACAGTCGTTAGCAGGGTCTGTGTTAACATGAAGTAACTTAAGTCTGTTTTATATCCACTTGTTGTCACCAGAAAGTTTTTAATCATCACAAAATTGTTTTCATCTTTGTGAATGCCTCTTTACTGACCAGTTCTGTCTAACATTGTTTTTTAAACACCTCCCTCACCTCCATTATCGGTGAGAGGGGGTAAGTGCGGGACCGGGGCGTCCATTCATGCAACTCAACAACAAAAGCTGCCGTGCACGACTTGCAGAGGTGTGTCGGAGACAGCCCTGGGGCTGCTACAGGTTCGTATTTCATACATGGGCCGTCGTCCCTGTAAATGGACTGCTTCTTTAGCCTTTACTACTAAGATGTGCATGGCCAAGCACGTTTTTACCGTCGAACACACCTTTTAGTGCTGAGTGCTGTAACCGCCGTGAGGATGTTCTCACCTGTTTGTACGACATAGTGCAAAGAGCATATGACATATTTGAGATATTCTGAGAGGAGGAAGAAACTAAATATATTGCACGTGTTATTAGCTCCTCTAATTCCCTATGGAGAACTGTATCTGTCAAAATACAGTTATCCTATCTGGGCCATACACTACTGCATGTCCTATTGTTGCTATATATTATCATCTATTCTGGAATAGACTTTACAGTATTGACCATTTAGAAAATCTGTCGTGAACTATGCCAACAACATCTCATCAATAAGGAAAAGCATATAGAAATGACCGGGCTAATCGTTAGATATGATGACGGTAAGTTTAGTGTGTACTATCCTGTGTGGAACAGCTGAGCGGGCTGCAGGGACCATAAGGGCAACTCACTGTCTCAATAAGGTCGTGTATAAACAGTTTTAATTAGTTTAATATAAGTAGAGCCTGCAGGGCCCATGTGGTGACCGGGCTGGCCGGCTGACAGGACGGACTGCAGGTGGGAGTAATGTGACACCACTCAGCACGTCCTGGGTCCATGGCCATACCAGGATTAACTGACTAACATGGGGCAAGCTGGGCAGAGGTCCATATTGAAATCACATGATCCTGGTCGCACATTCAGTTGATCCTGGTCGCATATGTAGTCGATACCAACAGTTTAAGGTTGATCGCTACTCATGGAATATGGACTACTGCGCACCTTTTTGCACATTTAGCTTTAACCTGTCAGAATGGGCCAATATTAGAGGACCGGATACATATACATACCCACTAAGCCATATTCAAATATTGGACGATTCCAAGCAAAATTGAGGATTTTATTGCACTTTGAATATTTGATATATTTGGAGCCAGTGATATTTGCTATTTTTAACATATTTTAGAATATTGGAATTATTTACCAATAAATCATTATTGAGATTGATATAGATCTCATGACTGTGCTTCAAACAACCAAGAGTATAAAATATATACACTTTTGACCCCGATCCTTGGCTTTTTACCCATTATTTTGGCCTTTAAATATGAGATTTAGACAGTTTTTGTCCTATTTTTTAACTTTAAAGGCCCAAAACCCTAAAAATATGCGCGGGACCCCCTATCAAAATTACTTTTTTGTGTTAGCAAATGATCTGAACTATTTTTTGAAAAAGTAAAGAAAAAAGTCTATGGATTATTTTTGCTATTTTTTAAGATTTTGTTGAATTTTTTGCATCAAATTTAATCAATCGTCCTATAACCACCACTTTTTTTTCACAAAAGGGTTGTTTTTAGACCATGATTTTATTTTTCCCCTTTAAGGCCACAATAAAGGATTATTCACCTCAAATATAACATTGATGTGGGCAGTGGTTCACTAAGAAAAAAAATCATGAAGATTTCCCAATTTTGGGTATTTTTTGCCAAAAATAGAAAATACTTTTTTTTTCAAAAATCTGTATAAAAAAAAGTAGCTCGGGACCCCCCCTATTTTTTTCCATTTTCCATTCTTTAATGATCTAAACTACCATCAGGCAAAAAATTAGGAAATTCTATGGATGAAAAGTCAAGAGTAGCGATCAACCTTAAGCCCGATATCTGCATAAATAATGGCAACAGAGTGAGGATAAAATAGAGCAAGCTTTCCTGACCAATAGAAATTACTTCTAGCTTTTAGAGACGCTAATTTGTACAAGTTGTCAATGGTGCACGTGCCGTTGGCATTCTGTCCTGCAACATGCTAGCTAATGTGTGGCAGGATTTCGTAACAAATCCTAATTGGAAAAATAATCCGAAATCGAGCTCTATGATGTTGCATGACAAGACAGTAACGGTCAACCCCCACACACCCAAATAACAGGAGGACGAATTGTGGCTTGCAGCACGTTGACATACACAGCTGTTCCCACGATGCAGCATCTAGTTTTATGTAACAGTTCTAATGCCTGATTTGGTCAGCTATTGACAAGAACCTGAGGCTTTTGTTCTTTTTGCTTTTGAACGTGATCAAACCACATTGTGAAAGGAGACAGATAAACGATCTATTGCCCTGATTCATCTTGCTTTCCCGCATGTTTTGGGGCCGTTTCATTATTAGCCATTTGTTATTTGTGCATTAATCATCAACAAACTACTGATTGTGTGTCCGGGTACACTTGTAGGACCCAAGAATTCTGCAAAACGATCTTGGCTATCTGGACTAACCTTTATTGTGTGATTAATACACTATATTGAATAAGGATACTTTTCAGATCGAGGTCTTTTACTTGGTGGTTTGTTTTTGTGTTGTCGGTTTCAATTACAGTCCAGGAGATGGACCATGTGCATGCTATGATGCTCCAGTTACCAGATAGTGTTAGATACTAACATCATTGGTTTTATGGTGAACACAATGGTTTCCAGATCAGTAATACTAACAAGCAAAATTTCTATTGACTATAAAAACCGCAGTCACAGTAAACAATAGCTGTTTATACTTATTCAGTGGCGTAGGAAAAGGGGGGGGGGGCGGGGCCCCCTCAACCACAAGGAAAGGGGGACCTGAATATGTTTTGGCCCCCTCCAAAATTTTTGTCGAGACCCTGTAATATAATACAGAAAATTCCCAAGCCTTACCTCTCATGCATAAGAAGAAGTGGGAGAAAGGGGCATGGGCCCCCAGTCAGAACTAAAAGTTGCTCAAATATGACTTTTCTATACAATTTCAATAAAAGGGTGTATATGTATATATTGTATGCGTAAAAACCTATGCTTAAAGTTGGTTGGAGTTCTCTCCCGGGGACCCCCCAATGAGATTCCTACACATCTGGACGTTACACCAATGTCTGCTTTGGTAAGGGGCGTAGGAATCAGAAATCAAGTCGGCCCTTGCCACTCTAATATAATCCCAACTTTCCCATTAATCAGCTGTTAATAGTCCTATATTGACATGTGTTCGCGCCTGCCAGCTCAAACCTTTCCTCAAGGTTGTGGTAGATGGGCTCAACATAAAATATATTGCTTCCTATGCTCGGTTAGTGGCGTTGGCCGAGGGATGACGCGATGCGGGTATGGCCATGATATGGCTTAATTGTAGCAGTACGTATGAACCACAATGCAATATGAAATATACTAGTAACCAAGTATCAAATGTCCATAGATAACACATTGGTCCTCTTATTCAGAGTTTGTATCAGGTCCTCCGCCCTTAAATGCCCTTTGCATATGGCTCTATATGTACGCACATCAGTCTCAATCTGCCAAGGCTCAAAGCAAAAGCAAAATGACTCTCTATACCCTAATACCACATCTCCACTATATCCTCATTGATACAGAATATTGGCTTGGCGTCTTTGAGCCCCATATGAATGGAGCCTGAATATAAACGAACAGACCAATATCTGACTTCATGAAGGAATAAACTCTGTTTTAGAGGCACTAAACCTCTATCTGCCATGGCAGTGGGGGAAGCTGGGCTTGGCGGCCATAAACTGCCATCATTACATCCTTATCACCCTCTTATAATAGTCAATATGATGACTTTAGGTATCCCCCTTATTGAACATCTGCCATGGCCATTAGGGAAGATCCAGCCATTATTATATTTTAGTTTTACCCCTGCAACATGGCCTCATAGATTTAGCATAAGGACATATCAGCGTGTGCTGCATTCACAAACTGGAGGTGATACTTTGAGGGCAGTGTTTTGCAGTATCTACAAATGAGCAGCTGAGGGCTGGAACTGACTTGGATCTCGGCTCATTTTCCATCAAGCCCTTATGCTATTTGCACCCTCCAAAGTGTCTGGATAAGAGGTCTTATTCGTACCCTGAGGGCGTGCGAATAAATACACACTAACATACGAGTCTCCAATACAGCTATTTTTATCAGACTTGTTTATGAAGGGTGTAGTGATATTATCAGCAGAGCCCGCAGGCTGATAATATCACTACACCCTTCATAAACAAGTCTGATAAAAATAGCTGTATTGGGGACGAGTATGTTTGTGGATTTATTATCATTTGGCAACCCAAAATCGAATGAAAAGGGTTATTTGGGCCCCATTTGTGGAACTACTTTTTAAAGTTTAGTAACATGGTAAGCACTGCGTACTCCCCCCCCCTTTTCAACAGTACACTCCAAGCATGCACCGCACACAGCCATAATAAGGGATTGTTTTTCACACCTGCTTGAGCCACCACACATCCACTTGAGATACAATTAACTACTGTATGCACTCATCCGTGCTCTGCAACAACACACTATGCAACAGTGCTCTAAACTCAGACCCCAGGGGGATCACTTCCTATATAATAATTGTATACACGGGTGTGTGGCTGGCAAGGGTAGTTTTTGGCCAAATTCCCTCTCAGCAAGGGTCCATATTCCACCAAAATCTCTCTCACCAAGAGTCACTTTTCAGCAAAATCCCTCTCACCAAGGGTCACTTTTCAGCAAAATCCCTCTTACCAAGGGTAATGTTGTCAGAGGTCCAGCCACACACCCATGTCAATACAAAATTGAGTGACCCCCCCAATTAGTTGGTGCAGTTTATGGGTCAATGACCCCTCCTCTGATTTGCTAATAATTAGGGCGAACTACTTTCCTGGAGGTGGACAGGGTGAATACAGGAATAGTTATCAGCATAGTGTGGGGGTCTCTCTTTGTTTCAATGTATCACCTTCGCCAAATGATAATAACGACCGCTATTCGCCCGCCCGCGGCTTGTGGATAGCATCGGCCGTCACCCAAGCACCCATATCCATGTACATAGACTCTGATAGTGTTTTTACAACAGACACATTTACATCACATGACATTACATGAATGTAATCAAAATGTGTGAGTGCATTTGAGTTGTATTTGGCAGTCATCCAGACAAGCTCATCTGACAACAGAAATTGAATGCCAGTCCCAATGCACAGGATATTATATTTTCTTTTGAACGACAGAACCGAATCACAATTATGACTTTGCATGAAATGACGATTGTGAGTTCATTCAAATAATGGATGTGCAAGCCTCTTACTCCTGGCAGCTATGGGTTGGAATCATCTCTGAAGCCTTATACACAGTATGGGAGACCTTGTCCTATTATGTATGGCTAGTCTAGCATGGTAAGTTGACAGGAGGACAACCAATGCATTTGATGCCAATGTTGGCTTAGACATCCACCTACAACATGTGGAAGTCGTGCCTGCGATGAAGGCATAGACTGTGCATACAGCTGGTGTACATAAAGATTCTTTGAGGGAGGATTATTTTGATGACCACTTGCAGTAGGCTTACTGGGAGTATAGTCAGCAAGCACCTCCTTACTGTGCGTATGTGTAAAGTGGATGGTTAAATCATCTCCTACACTCAGAGAGCGTAAGGGTGAGCTTGTCAGTCTCAGAGTTTAGTGAAGATTTCCACTCCACATTGTGTGGAATGGTACTGTGCCAAGGCATGGGCACTGCCGGAGGTATTTTTGATCATTGTGCTTAACAGAAGAGAGTAGTGCCAAATACGTTACTCTCAATACTTAACGGCAACAGTATCATCCACACCTTTGCCACCGATATTCCCCATTAGTTTCAGTCACTGAAAGTTGTAAATGCTCCTTTACTTCATCGGTGAAGCTCTCTTACCCTATGTCTGATAATTACTCTGCAATCTCTTAGACCAACATGTAGCTACAGCCTCAGTCAATCTACAGCCAGCCACCGCTTCCCTCCAATATGGTCACCTCGTTATCCTGATCAGGCCAAAGACAGGGTATTATGGTCACAGACAATCCGGCTGGGTTTTATTGTGAGAAATTGAAGTAATACTAATCAAGAACAAACTATGTGCTAACCATTAAACCATTAGACTGTATAAACAGCTGCTGACGATGTCCGATACACTGTCATCATGGTGGTACCAAGTAGGTGCGTGGTGGTGCCTTGTCCTTGCAAACTATCAGCTGAATGGCTTTTTAAAGGCGTATGTCAAAGGGAAATTGCAATGTGAATATTTGATCATACATAGTCTCATAATTTGTCAACTGAAAAACTTTAGAGCTGCATTCCTCTTCTCCAATGCCACTTAGGATATCTTATTACAAAGGAGAGAAAAAAGAACAAGACTCTCAATTTGTAATCCAAATCAATTTGCTCAGACTCATATCCTAAGGATTTATCTCTGGAGATAAAATAGATGGGCAGCAATGCATCCTTTGTGGATGCATGGGGATCCAATTCAGGCCAGCTGGATGTCACATCAATATATCTATATCCTGAAGTATCATTCATCACATTCTACCCGTCAGTATTACCATTATGTCTGTGAATAAATGTGCATTCCCTACCAATGTAATGTGAACCACTAAGTAAACTCACTTTTACCCCCATGCATTGAATCCCAAAACCTTTACAGGAAAAAAGACTACTGGAGTCTCTCTGTCCTTGCTCTGCATGTCCTTATATCCCTTGGTCTATGTCCGCTCTGCTCCTCATGCTATTGGCTCTCTAGACACCTGTGTATTTCATATTCCTCATAAGCTTTATGTTGGTGTCATTCTCCCTTGTGTCTTCATATCCTCCTCCCCCACTCTCTTTGTCTGTCCCTCCTCATTATAGTATGGCCCTTTCTCTTTGTCTGTCTGTCTCCTTGTTGTGATCAGGACTCATCCTCGTTGTCTCCCCCAACCTCCAATCCCTCCCCTTCCCCCATTACCTTTTCAGAAAACAGAGTCTGCAGAAAACACCATTCATCTCTGGCAGGGACAGCCGTCACGTCCCACAAACATTGCCCATTGACAACCTCTGTTTCTCCTCCGTCTCCTGCCCTGAACCTTTCTGTGGCAGATTCCCTGGGGGCCCATTTTCAGCCATAACCCAATAAGGGGCCAGTCCCTCCCCATCAGGGTAACACCCATGCAGATGTATAACCCCTGCTACAGTAGCCCTGCACCCCATGCGTCCTGCCCCTCCACCGCCCGAATACTCTGTCTCTGTCATGGCCGCTTTGTCTTTAGCTCAGGGATATGGCTAGCAATATCGTGTAGGCTGCCATCTGGTTCTCCCTTGGGAGACATAATTGGTTTCCACAGTCTAATAGTCTGCTGATTTGTGGGATCAATGTTGTTGTCAGCAAGAACCAGCAAATACTTGAGATACGCCTTATAAATGCCTTCTGCCACTGCTATGTTTGCTGGGTGCCGTGGTGACCCCGTTAACCCCCGACGTTGTGGATCTCGTTAGCAAAACGATGGTCTTCAGTCGGGTGTGCAGGTACTGAGAACTTAAGATGAGCAAAAGTTGATTGATATTAAACATATTGTCTGACTGTTATGGCAATAAGACAGTTCTGTTGTTTACATGAGCACTGCTAATTATGAACACAGACCATATACTTTTCCCACAACAGGTTCATCTCACATATTGATCTCCGGTACACATAGTTATTTCTGTGTGCCTCCTCCAAATAAGTATATGATATGTAAGGCATCCTAATTCCCCTCCTTCCAATAATCACCATCTATCCACATATTGTCTGATACGTATGTGCAGTTGTATTCCCAAGGCCAATATAAATGGAGCCGAATATACAGGTCTTACATCATGAAGGAATAAACCCTGTTTTAGAGGCACTAAACCTCCATGTGCCATGGCAGTAGAGGAGCCTGGCAACCATCAGATTGCTGCCATCACTCCTTGCTTATCGCCACTGCAATAGTCTCACTAATGACTTTAGGTGGCGCCTATTATTGAAAATCTGCTGCTCTCATCATTGTTATTTTACTGTACCCCTGAAACATGGTCCCATAGGTTAGCGTAATGACTTATCAAGGCACGTGTCACAGTCAGCAGACCCTTTAGGCATTGAGTGGAGCAGCGTCTGTCCTAGACTCCCAGCACGTCTGCTGAGGACTGCCACAGCCTAAGGCTCATGAAATCGATACAATTTGATAGTCTTTGACCGGGCAACATCTTTGACCGAGTGACGTCTTTGACCGGGTGACGTCTTTGCAATGACACAATCATTTGATATTTTACAGGGGGAAGGGGAGGGGTGGAAAAAATCGTTTTATGGGATAATTATGAGGTACAGAAATTCCTAAAACATAATGAAGAAATGAACCATTAAAATGTATTTTTTACTATGATAAATTAATGTTTTACTAAATGATCAAAGACGTCACAACAAAATAATGGTACGATAATGTTAAATAAACATAATATGTGTTACCGTACCTAATTGGGTCAGCCTATAATTATAACAAAATTGAAATGAAATTAGTAATATGCAGTATTAAAAAGTAGATTGACATTTCTGTCTACATAGCCTCCATTTTAGCCTGTTTGACGGTCAAAGATTTCACATGGTCAAAGATGTCACCTGGTCAAAGGCGTCACCTAGTCAAAGACGTCACCTAGTCAAATACTATCCAATTCTATCGATTTCATGAGACTTGGCCCACAGTTACCTGAATACCATGGTGCACCACCAGCAACATACCTTCTCTACGTCCAAAAAGTAATCTTATTTCAAAAGCAATCTGAAGATGTCAATTCAATTCAATTTCAATTTGCAAGGTTTTTATTCTGCAATTTCAAAAAATATAAAAGTATAAATACAATTACATTTGTTTCCATTGAATTACAGAAGAGGTTGATACTTATAATGAGTGATTAACTAACTAACATTTTTGTTTACAGCACCTCCATTCCAAGATTAAATGATGATGACTAGCAAATAGTCAATCATTGTGATATTACTGTGGGGGGGGGAGGGGGAGGAGGTGAAGGATGAGGTGATACCAAATTGAATTAAACATGTGCGACGCAATATAAGTCGTACTATACATTTTGTGTTGGGCAGATGCAACATTTACACAGCATGTTATATTACATACTGATCAGTATCAGACAATACGGGAACCATGGGCAACATCTTGGAGCGACAGAAGTATGTGAGCTTTAGCAATGGTAGAACACAGTATTATGGTGAAAGGATACCAACAAAGAAGTCCATAACTGAAGCAGCAAAGTCCTCTATTTCAAAGTTCCCAGGCTGTTACCATATAGCTATAGCAACCATTTCATGGTCAGGCTGTTTGTAAATGGTCAATTCAAGTCACATATAAGGGAAACTTCCTAGCGAAGTTGCTTCATTTAAGCAAAAGCTGCGCATGCTTATACCCTGTATCAACCCACATTTCATCTAGAGTCAATGTGGAATTCCTTTCTGATCGAACTCTCCATTTTCCACCGCAACATACAGTTTAAAGGACTTTCCTATCTTAAGGGAATAGAGTCTATGATTGAAATATGTCATGTTAGTATATCTGGATGAGTCAGGCCGATTACCAACACATGCCATGAATGTCATTATGTTTCTGAGTTGGAATTGGCAGTCCAACAAGCTCATCTACTCATCCATCAACAGCAATTGAATCCCAGTCCAGATGCATAGCGCTCTATACTTTGTCCTTTTGTATGAACGGATGATGGCAATGATAGTTCATTTAGATACTGAATGCGTAATCCTCTTATTTGTCGAAGACATGGATGACAATCATTCTGAATCCTCATAGTTGAAGGCTGCATGTTTATCTAGGTATCATCTACGGTATATATCCTAAGGAGCCCGGAAGCGGGGAAATGGTAATCTCTTTGTTGGCTAAAATCTCGAGAAATCTATTTGATAAAGTCAGCTGTGCTTATTCGATTGGTTGAATGTAAAATAGACAGATTTGAGAAACCTTTCCCTCATTACCCCCCTCAGATACTATCAATTTCCCACCTGCATCAAGATGTATGTAGTTCATGAATCTCCGAATCCAATATTTTCAGAATGCAATAAGCTAGAGTTCTGTCACACATTCATACACTCATAGGAAATGCCAATATCTTTGAGGCTTATACCTGAGCAATGAGACTAAAAGGGGGTTATACGTGTTTAATGTGTTTAGTACAGGATGGGGACTATCAGCTGGTGGCAGCTGGGGGGGGGGTGTTTAGTACAGGATGGGAATATCAGCTGGTGGCAGCTGGGGGGTGTTTAGTACAGGGTGGGACTGTCAGCTGGTGGCAGCTGGGGGTGTGTGTTTAGTACAGGATGGGGACTATCAGCTAGCGGCAGCTGGGGGATGTGTTTAGTACAGGGTGGGACTGTCAGCTAGTGGCAGCTGGGGGATGTGTTTAGTACAGGGTGGGACTGTCAGCTGGTGGCAGCTGGGGGTGTTTAGTACAGGGTGGGACTGTCAGCTAGTGGCAGCTGGGGGTGTTTAGTACAGGGTGGGACTGTCAGCTAGTGGCAGCTGGGGGGGGGTGTTTAGTACAGGATGGGGACTATCAGCTAGCGGCAGCTGTGGGGGTGTTTAGTACAGGGTGGGACTGTCAGCTAGTGGCAGCTGGGGGGGGGGGTGTTTAGTACAGGATGGGGACTATCAGCTAGCGGCAGCTGTGGGGGTGTTTAGTACAGGGTGGGACTGTCAGCTAGTGGCAGCTGGGGGGTGTTTAGTACAGGGTGGGACTGTCAGCTAGTGGCAGCTGGGGGGTGTTTAGTACAGGATGGGGACTGTCAGCTAGTGGCAGCTGGGGGGTGTTTAGTACAGGATGGGGACTATCAGCTGGTGGCAGCTGGGGGGTGTTTAGTACAGGGTGGGACTGTCAGCTAGTGGCAGCTGGGGGGTGTTTAGTACAGGGTGGGACTGTCAGCTGGTGGCAGCTGGGGGGTGTTTAGTACAGGGTGGGACTGTCACACAGCACCAGCCGGCTGCGGCCCCAGTCTGTAGTTACATCCAACAGTCTGCCTCTATCCTATCTACAACCAGCGACACTATGCGCCTTGGCCTCAATGACAACGAAACAAGATCTTCCCAAGATGGCCGTAGGAGCAGGGTAAATAGGGAAGCGGGACGCCAGTGATTTGCTTGCTGATGGAATTGGGGAGCCAATTTGTCACTTGCCCCAGATCCGCTATAGATTATATAAAATTGCATCGGGTCTACATGCATTCTTTTCATGGAAAGCGTCGGCAAATCATCAATGGCGATACCCATGTGATGAACTTGAAAGGCAACTTAGATATACCTGGTTGCCAGTATACCTTGCATAGAATGTGTCAGTGTTTTATAGTGTTCTAGTATATACAATAGAGCTGAAAAGGTGGCAGCACACGGGATACATCTGGCATAAAACAGGCTGGTCCGATCTGGCTGATGAACTGCTCACTTGTGGCAGTATCTATATACATCTCATGGAGCACGAGATAACCCACTTTGAACATTTGTTTCTATTTTCTATGTGGAAGGAAAGTATTATGCTAGAATTAGGGGCCCATACAACCTGATGAGATGCAATTGTCTATGTTTGTACTACGATTTGTGGTAATAAAAACTTTATGATAGTTTGATCAAACTATACGTTTGAAACCCCTTGAGCAGTTCTGTCCATATGTAACCCTGTGAGCCCTCAGAACAAAACAATGCATTATTCCACTTCACGCCAAAAAACAACAACAGCGCACAGCGCACAGTGCACAGGCGTCGTCTTTGTAAAGCCCTCAGCCGATGGGGTATTGAAGTGGGTAGGGCAAGGGGAAATTGGAACGTGCATATTTGATCATTTAACCCAGATTTGACGAATAAATCATACATGTGGCTTACATTCCTCCAAGCTAACAAAGGGTGGATCTGTGTTGTTCTTTCCTTAAAAAGGTACGTAATGTGTTACCCCAAACCCATTTTCTCAGGTTCATATCCTGAGGATTTATCGATGTATGTTATACAAAAAAGAAGCAATACATCCTTTGTGAATGCCCATTGATCAATTTCAGGCAAGCTGGATGTCTATTTACTGAAGTATCTGGAAACTGAAAGAAACTGAGTGTTCTCTGTCTTCTCCTTCTGAGTCCCAATGTCTCTGCTTATTATATAACATATTATGCTTTATTTCATCGCCATTGTCCTCTTCTCGCATTGAGCTAATAGTTCTGACTGCTATGTGAACTTGTGAAGCACTGTGATCGCGAAATGCACCTGTTAAATCTGGACACAGACTGTGAGATAGAGTACTTATCTTCCGAATCCAGAATGTGATACCTAAGCTGAATATCATTTCCTGAATGTCGTGTCTAAATTGGTGTATACTTATACGTTTTGAATGACAAGTCTTTGTTAGTGTTCAGTTTTCTAATTGACGATATATTTGGTATTTATTTAGATTTGTGCCTTGTTACATCACATGTACAGCAGTTGGTGAGCCTAGTGATAAAGCATGGGGTATTCTCGCATTAGATTCTTTTGTTGGCCCGAAATTGGAAAACCTATTATTTCCCTAACTTTGAGGACAGCTGCAAAGAAAGAATTCTTGGCATAACGAACAAGTCTACAAAAACAACATTTTGAAGCACCTGATGACAGAGCTGTGTTTCATTGTCACTTCAACTAAATACTTTTGATGTAACTCGTCTCTTTTTTCTCTCAGCATTGACTTTGGCAAGTGTCATCAGCACAGCTTGTCCCGAGGAGATATTTTCTCATGGACTTTTAGCAAACAAACAACTACTGAGTTGGCACCAGTGGCTCTAGAAATATCCAGGACCGTCCTGGCCTGAGTAACAGGAGAGGACACCATGGCCCAGCTAAAGGTAACCCGATCCCATTATCTGAACTACTCACTGATTGTTAAAGTCATGTTTTGGGCACCTGCTGCCCTGTCTAACAGACCACAAGCACACGGCGTCCATCCCAGTAAACACAACTACGTTGGTCAGACATAATCTATGTTGATTTTTGGTCCGAACTATGTAGTTTTAAGGTTTATGAACGTCAAAACGTTTATGGTTTATTTACCATTCTCAAACCTGCAGGTCTGATTTACGTAGCTCAGATGACTATCTACGTTCAACTGAGATCTAAACACATTATATATAATTCTACATAGAGGGATTCAGACAAAGACTTGTATTATATTGCAGACAAATTTACATTAACAAACAATATTCATACAATATAACTACTATAATTTTCAATCTCATTTCATTCTATCTAGTATATTCTTGTAGTTCAATTGAACATCTTGACAGTATAGATCTGTTGAATAGTTTTGGCTCCAGAGAGGCTTTGTATTTCTTCCATTACCACCAATGTAGTGTCTGCTCAGTAAAGTGCCACAAAGCACATATTCATGCACAATACTTTAATCTACTGTCCTTTATGTATAAATATCCTTTTGAATATGGTTTGTGGTGGACGTGGCGTTCGTTCCTCCCAACACTACATACCAATCTGACCGAGGTAAGTTTGAAAATCCCTCTCTGTGCCTGGTGCTGGTCATGTGACCCAATCTGAGTGATTTCATTGGCTGCCAGAAAGCTGGTCTAGCATTTCAGGTTTGTGTTTGACTTTATTTCACCATTTTATTTATTTATATTTTAATAAAGGTTGAGTTTTCTTAGGAAACTCTTAGATAGATAGAGTTACTCTATTTATTTTTCATAAATTTGGAATAGGTGTAGGTCCAATCATATGATTGGCCCATGGTGTTTTGTAGTCATGCCAATGATATGGCCACACTCAGTTTGGTATCTAGGTATGTTTCGGCCCTCTAGGGGACTCATCAGGTGTAATCTAGGGGTGGATTAAATGTTTATATTTAAAGAGGAAATTTACTTTTGTCTTAGATAAAATATATCTCCTCTGTGACCAGTTTGGGTTTTTACCAAACTATTAGTTTTTTTCAGACTCAGGCTTTTCATACCAGGTGGCACCTGGGTAGGCCTTTTAATGGCTACTTGGTCCAGGTAGGGGAATTTTGTGATTTTCAGGTCAGTTGGAATGGAGCTTTAGGTTAGACTGGGGGGGAGCTCGGTTGAGGATTTTTCCTTGACCATTGGTTTTTACCGATTGGGCAAATTTCTAAGTTTGAAATTTCCCCCAATTTTTGCCGGTTTGGCGTGGGAAAAAAAAAGACGTGGCTTTTTGTTGTCAGTCTAACCATAGCGGCTCTCCAGGATGTTCATTCCTGTTGGTACCATGGTTTTCAAACGCTGTATCCATGAAAATTCTATAGATTTTCTAAGTTTGGTTCCCCTCTTTGATTGGGGGTGTTCATAGATGAAGTCTAGAATGTAGACTCTCATGTCACTGACGCCATTATGTCCATGTTGGTTGAAGTGGTATGCCACTTCACTTGTCTTGTATCTTTTGTGTCTGATGTCTCCATCATGTTCACTTATCCTTTTTCCCACATCTCTGTAGGTTTCTCCTACATATCTTTTCCCACAGTGTTTGCAGTCTATGCAGTAGACTAAATTTGAGCTTTTGCAACTCACATTTGTTTTTGTCTCTCTGGTCATTTGACTGGTTATGGAAATTTTGCCCGATTTTTTTTCCCACGCCAAACCGGCAAAAATTGGGGAAAATTTCAAACTTAGAAATTTGCCCAATCGGTAAAAACCAATGGTCAAGGAAAAATCCTCATCCTTTTGAAAATGGTTTATTTGCATGATATTGAATTCATAATGAATTAGAATTTACTGCTTGAAAGTGGTAGATTTGTTAATGAGCTGTAATATTCTCTCCATAATTGATAGTGATGCCACCTAGTGTGACACAGAGAAGTCATCTACCCACTTGAAGTTGAAAAGTTACGTCTTTTACAGTAGATTTATTACATAGATTGACATCTGAATGAGGTAGATGAACGTAAATCGGACATCTACATCTGTTGAACGTAAATAAACCTTCACGTTTTGACGTCTACAAACCTTGCAAAATTACCAATCTCAAACCTTTTGGTTGGAAAACTACCTAGAGAAACCTCTGAGCTACGTTGGAACTATGTAGGGGGTTTACTGGGATATTGTCAGAGTGCTACCCTTACTAGGCACCAGCAGAGACTAGACAGTGGCCTGTAAGTAGGACCTCAACTAGGGGACACGGCAGTCTACCAGCACTTTGACTACATACTTCAACAACACTATCCACAATTACAGAACTAATTGGGAACCCACAGAGGTGGGAACCCGCGGCCGAATCAGGGTCACAGAGTCAAATCTAATCGAGGGTTAGCAGAAGCCTGCTACAGCGTAATCCATTTAGCACCACACCATCCGCCGTTGTCTGTACTGCCACACACAAACCTCCAAATACAATTCCCATTGATCCCTATATAGCACTATAACTGGTCTCTAGCCCGGCATGAGTACAGGTAAGCCCCCCCCCCTGTCAGCCGGGTTTTATCGTCTGGTGACTAGTCGGACAGATAAAACAAGTCCTGAGAAGGGAACTTATCTTATTTACCAAAGTCATGAGTCAGCACTGCCATTTCAGTGATATCATTAACCGCTTGTTATTGCTGTAATTCCCTTGTCCGCCGCTGCTACTGCCTCAGTGGCGCTGCCGCCTTACATTGCTCTACACGTGCAGCGGCCGCCACCAGAAGAAGCAGTCTGCTGCGCACGCAACAAGCAGCACACCGGCCCCAAAACAGCTGGTCGTGCTGTATGTCACATCACCAGGTTTTATCGTGAAATACGGCGTCACAGTGCCTGTTTGATTCTCACACATGTGATTTAATGTCAGCCTCCATCCTCTAATGAAACGCAGACCTCCCCCAGGACGCGGTTATTGACAACAGGCCCGGGCGGTGCTGTTGCTGCTGCTGTTACCAAGGGCTGGAAACTATTTGAATGGCAAAGGGGTCAATTTGATTTTGCAGGTGTGTCTCAACAGAAAAAAAAGTGAAGTGGAGTGACAGATACCCCGAAATGCTGGGACATTAAGTACTTTGAGATCAGCCTTAAAGGCCTACTTCTAACATGATATAAAGTGGTCCAACAAAGTAGAGGTAATACTCTGGAATAAGCTGATGTAGCTAGTTCTGGGGCATGCAGGGACAATGGGGATGTGCCACACGCCCACACACCTAAACCATTATAAAGCAATGAGCGGCAGGCATCTGGAATTGAAATTCTATCGGTTTAGAAGGTAGGTGAACAGGACAATCATTTAAGACCCATCTGACCCATCTGAAAGGGACGTATTCCAATTCAGAAGCAACACAAGAAAATAGAGCAAATTGCGCCATGGGCGTCTTGTATGGGGTAGTCTTGTCATTTCACGGTCAGGTCTCACCTGTACCCGCACGACACAGGCTGACACTTAGCTGGATAGGGTTACCATGGTTACTATGGAGCCTCGGTTAGAGCTGAGTCCTGGTAAATGGAATCAGTGTCTTACCCTTCATGGCCTGCCACACAGTCAGGCCACCCCCTTCAGGCTGAAATTGGCACTGACATCGGTCCAATGCAGCTTTCCACCTGCAGGGGAGCAAACCGCCCTCTGGTAGAGGAGCAAAGGCTGCTCTCCCTACCCCAATAGTGCCATTCCAGTTCACTGGGTTGCCTCATTAGTCCGGCTTTTACCATGACCGACCACTCCCTTCCAGACGTGTTTGGGCTGATTTGTGTTTGGGCCCTCCCCGGAAGCCGCCATCTTTAATGCTAATCAAATGTCAGTCCTGCACTTAGGTGAATTCTCAGCGGTCAGGTGGTGACAGTCTCAACCAATCAGCTCACAGAAATACGTTCTGCCCGGTCTTACTATTACAAATGGCTGTCTCCTCTGGTCTCCAGCGTTACATTCAGGTAGTGACCATCTCCCTACAATTTCACTGAAAGCCCAGACCATTCACACTGGAACCTCTTAAAACTCAGCTGGAAGATGGACAGGGTTTGTCTTCCATTTCGAACCCAATCCCCAATGTAGTCAAGGGAAAACTAGTCCCTTTCGAGTGTCTCCACCTCCTTTGAGACATTAACTCCTTTTTGTACCTAACCCAAAAGGAAATGTAATAAAATACATCATATTGAAGAATGGAGCTGACAGGAAAGGACCAGGAAAAGCTCTTAGTGTCAGTTCTCCTTTCAAATGTACAAGCAGCCCCTGCACCCCTTGGTGTGTTGAGAATGGGGGTTTTAGATTAATCTTGTTTCTGGTGTAAGCGGCCAACAAAGGCAGCAGTGGGAGCTTGGACTCCCCATTTTGCCATCTCTCTGTGAACTGAAATCTTTGCTGTTAAAATCTGATAACATCTCACTCACTCAGAATTATTAGCATTGTCTTGTATGTTTCAATCTGTTTTCGCATCGTGTATCATATTTATCAACATAAGATTAACAAAACTAGGTCTGATTATAAGCTTGTACCAGTTAAAACAGGTTATAAAAAAACATCAATAGGATTCAGGGAACCATATTTCCGACTCCGGGAGTAGATTTATATATAGAATAAATGGTAACATGGACTTTTGTACCAATGGATAGTCAGGGAATGCACCAGGGCAAAAACTAATGTCATGTGTCAGGATGGATGGCAGGATATCTGACCCTTTCCTCCGCGACCATGCCCCCCCCGTCCTACCATACTCGTTAGTCAGCATCTTCCCGCCCACTACATTTGGGGTTTCCTAGAGGTGATATCCCGACGGGTGACCAGACATGTCAGTGCATACCAGGCATTCCCTGCGACCTGGGTCTATTTAATGGGAGGTATACAGCAGGTAGGGGGCGGGGTGTAGGTTCCCACATTGAGTCATGAAGATGTCTGAGGCCTTGAGCTGGATGCACTCGGGGTTAAAGTCTCCACCACTCTCCCTCTACATTTCTTTCTCTCTTTCATTGTGGTTTGTAATTTAGCCCTCCCGAAAGTCTCCATCTTTAATGCAAATCAAATGTCAGCCCCACAGTTATGTACATTCCCAGCAGTCAGCCAGTGCCAGCCTCCACCAATCAGCTCACAGAAATACGTGCCTGCTATCACATATGGCCTTCTCCGTCATAACAATAATGTATAGGGATAATGTCTCTATTTCCTATACTAAAAAGATGCCAGCGATTCAAACAGGTCCACCAGTGTTGTTCCATAACTGTTGGGCTTCCATAGTTTTGTAGGTGCATTGTTGGTATTGCCGGCATAGGTAGCACTGTTATCTTGCACCTCTAATCAAGGGGGAAATTAGGGAAGCCATCATTATTGTTGTTACAAATTTTCCCATTTCTCCCTTAGATCAAAATAATTCCGGAAACAGATTCAGATATGTATTGCATATAACCTGTCCCTTTTTATTTCCACATGTAATTAATTTGACCGTGGGATATAAAAAGCCATTCATTGCTTGACAGACACTGTCTAATTAATACTTATTTACAATATCAGGAGATACACCTACGCAATTACCTGCCCAAATTACTTTTAATTAGACTTGGAAACTTATTCGCTGTGACGTCTGAAGAGTAGCTTCAGCGAGAACCAAGAGACAATCTGCATATTTTATCAATGTCTTCTGAGACTGATCACCTTGTGTAGGCTGTCATCTTGTCCCCCACATGTACAGTACTCATAGGCTAACAGGTGGCCAGTGCTGACCGACAGGTGGTGACAGGCTGGCGAATGCAGTGTGTAAGTGTCTAGTTTGTGGGAACCAGCTGAGATGTCTTTTACTTGCCGCCCCATGGTCTATGACTGCTGCTGCCATCATGGCGCGGTGGCTGACCAGGTACACCATTGTGCAAGATGCAGGCCCTACCTTTGGGGTGCTGGGATGAAGGAGAAGCTGGTGTAAGAGGCAGTCGGAGACAGCTAAGGTGAGAAGCAATGTTTATGGTAATGTGAAGCCCTGGGTGCTTTTCATCAGGCTGACGGCGAGTAATCAATTAGAGCCTCCTCCCACCACCTACAGGCTCTTCTCCTGTCTGCCCACTCCTCACACCATTTAAATAACCTATTTGAATGGCCATTTGTGAGCAGCTCACCCTCTTTTGATATTCACACTTTCAGAGTTCAGAGGTTTATAGTGATTATATATGATAGACAAACAACCCTGGAGGTGTTAAACCCAACCGACACTGTTTATGAGTGCTCCCCTCTGGGATATGTCCATCCTCCCCATGACCCCTCATAGTTTTATGAATTGAATTTTCTCTTTGGCGGCTTCGGCAAATCCTCCGGTATTAACTATAGCAGCCTCCAGACAAATACATTAATGCAGTGCATGTGCGATACATAGCCCTCTTCACAGTACGGAATTACTCTTTTTTTTCATATAGTCTGTAAATGTTTGTTGATTTTTTATCTCAGCAGTGTATTTCCAAGTAGGTCGCATCAGTGTAGTTTCAGTGTTGCTGTCAGTCCCAGGTATATACTTCTCTAGACAACAGAAATAATCTGACTCACATCAGTATGTGTGCACATAGGAGTACAATCCTCACACACATTATGGGAACGTTCCCTGTAGTAGACTTCTGGCTGTATTGGTTGTACGTCAGGCTTTGTGTAGACTGTTGTTTTAAGGCCTGAGATGAGGAGATATCTAACCTGCAGTAGCCTGTCTGTGTTAGGGTATCTAACCTGCAGTAGCCTGTCTGTGTCGGGGTATCTAACCTGCAGTAGCCTGTCTGTGTCAGGATATATAACCTGCAGTAGCCTGTCTGTGTCAGTGTATCTAACCTGCAGTAGCCTGTCTGTGTCAGGGTATCTAATCTCCAGTAGCCTGTCTGTGTCAGGATATATAACCAAAGTTTCGTTATACACCCCTACACAAACAAACAACTGACTTTTGCACAATTCGTCCCAAACACAAACAAACCCGCTAGGAAGCTTGCTCAGGTAAAGGACTTAGTCCTCGGTTATCTAATACAAATCTTAACAGGGTTTCAGAAGTTTGAAAAAGATATATTTGCTGTAGGAATTAATTCATCATCTCTTTCTCATTTGGTAACTTTTAATGTAATAAACCTTGCCAGGTAAGCGACAGCTGAGCGTGCATTGGACAGATTGGCAATACAATACGCCTTTAGGAAAAGCAGACTTCCCCCATTGCATATCTCAAAAACGTCATTGTAGTAAGCACAGATACTTTTATGTTTGTTTATGGGGTGACAGTTCATGCTGAAGGGGCCTGTAGATGTTGACAGGTGTGAGGGCTCTGTAGGTGACCAGTTCATGCTGTGGGGGTCTGTAGGTGACCAGTTCATGCTGCGGGGGCCTGTAGGTGACCAGTTCATGCTGCAGGGGTCTGTAGGTGACCAGTTCATGCTGTGAGGGTCTGTAGGTGACCAGTTCATGCTGCAGGGCTCTGTAGGTGACCAGTTCATGCTGTGAGGGTCTGTAGGTGACCAGTTCATGCTGCAGGGCTCTGTAGGTGACCAGTTCATGCTGTGAGGGTCTGTAGGTGACCAGTTCATGCTGCAGGGCTCTGTAGGTGACCAGTTCATGCTGTGAGGGTCTGTAGGTGACCAGTTCATGCTGCGGGGGTCTTTAGGTGACCAGTTCATGCTGTGGGGGTCTTTAGGTGACCAGTTCATGCTGTGAGGGTCTGTAGGTGACCAGTTCATGCTGCAGGGGTCTGTAGGTGACCAGTTCATGCTGTGAGGGTCTGTAGGTGACCAGTTCATGCTGCAGGGGTCTGTAGGTGACCAGTTCATGCTGTGAGGGTCTGTAGGTGACCAGTTCATGCTGCAGGGGTCTGTAGGTGACCAGTTCATGCTGTGAGGGTCTGTAGGTGACCAGTTCATGCTGTGAGGGTCTGTAGGTGACCAGTTCATGCTGTGAGGGTCTGTAGGTGACCAGTTCATGCTGTGAGGGTCTGTAGGTGACCAGTTCATGCTGTGAGGGTCTGTAGGTGACCAGTTCATGCTGTGAGGGTCTGTAGGTGACCAGTTCATGCTGTGAGGGTCTTTAGATTGGCATCCCGTGCCGTGGAGGAAACTCTGCAGCGGGTAACCATGACACCACAGTGTGAGTCCTGAGGGGGTGTTTAACCTTAGAGGGGGTGTGATTAGAGGGACTGTGGGGAAATAGATGGGCATTTTCTCACGGTAGGGCCCCTGTAATAAGTGGGCCTGTCCTCGCCCTGGTCAGCGCTAGGGGGCTTTTAGGGGGACATGAAGGGGGGAGTGCCCATCAAGTGTCAGAGGGAGCGGTATGAGTAATACGGCCGCCCTCTGTCCCCTGTCACTGGGGTAGAAATGTCAGCTATTAACAGCGCACATTACTGTTTGATGCTGAAGCCAAGACTGACGTATTGACTGCGATCTCTGATCTTATGCTGTATCCATATTGGCAGCACTACATTTAGGGTAGATTCTCCCCTTTGGGACGCTTGTTTCCACAGTGCAGGTGACTATTTCCCAAACAATGAATGGCTTTCTAAATTACTCAGAACTGGAAAGGGGAGGGTTTGTGGGTAATCAAGAAACAACCTTGTTCTAATGAATTATCTTGGAGATTTTTCAAATATCATAAAGTCTCTATTATCTTAGAATTACTATAATTTCGTTCATGATAATATACAAAAAAACTAGTATCATGTGTCAGTAAATAGGTCAATGCAAAGGTGCCATATTGTGTGAGTACCATGTCCTTGCATTTCCATGCATCATAGGATTACCCTCTTTATTCCACTGTACTCTACTTCCATTAATTCTATTATGTAGTAGTTATAGGACGTGTACCAATCTGTACGCGAAATACAGGGAAGGAGCCTTTAATATAGGTATAGGTATAGTGCTGTGTACGTACATATAGAGTAGCCGGGCTCTGGATGCTGATGTATTCGTGATAAATGACCTTACTACTATTACTATTGGGTACACTTTACTGGGAAACAGGTTGCTTGAATGAGAGTGGGGTATTTCCCATGAGCTGTGCTAGATGGTATATGGGTGTGGGTTTGCGGGAGTTTATGGCATAGTGTTTGGCCAGTTACGTTTGTGCTTATCAGTCCATTTCATTCCATCATCTATGTGTGTCTTGTTTCTTGTTTCTTGTAGTTGACCACAATCCTGATATTCAATAGTTGTGAATTCATCGTTTTAGCTTTCTCTGATTAGGATCATTCAGTTCCTGATTTAGAAGCGCATGCTGTGTGTTTGGTGTTTGTTTAGTATTAGGGGTTGTCTGTTGTATAGCGCTACAGTATTGCTTTTAATCCATGCTTGGTGTGTTGCCAAGTTGACCATTACGCTTTTGATCATTTACCCCAAATTGTATTCTATAGATGTGAACATAGGTAGGTTTCAGAGTGTGTTCCTGAGCTTTAGGAATTTCACTGATCATACTGTGGGTAGGCTACCAGAGGACAATCAGAACATGCCATCTCCATGTCCCAGGTCTGGTGATGTATAACCACTATACATGTATATACAATGTAGCAGGCTGTGCTCAGCCTCCAGTCAGAGATAGTTCCTGGTCATGTCCACATCTAGGTAAGGGCCCACCAGCCAGTCTACAGTCAGTCCCACCCCACAGTGGGACTACAGATAACTAGAACCAGCAGCACAATGTGGTATGGGCACAAGGCACAGTAGCTATCTCACTTCTGTAGGGACCTCCATCACACTATGCCGCAGATGTCTAGTGCTTACAACACAGCAGTCCAAACCATGTCTGCATACCAGGGCTGCCTGTCGTCAAATAAGCTAGTACTTTCTGCTTTAGATTAGCGCCATGGGCTGAGTTGAATAAATATTGATAGAACTTGGTGTTTAATAGGAATCCAAACAGGCCAATGCAGGGTGCACCTCCGGATGAAAGTGGGTACATCCGATTTTCACTAAATTCTTAAATACTACATAATACTGTAGAATATATTATTTGAGGGTTGCCGTACATTAAAATGGTATCCAGGGACATTACCAGCTCAGAAAGTGGGCCCCATGTTTTTTTACAGTGTATTCAATGGGGGGAATAAAATCTTTTATTCCAAAATGAGCATATGCACATCAATAAACATCAAATTTGAACAAAACCATAGGGAATGAGAGGAAACGGAAAAGATAGGAAAGAAAGCATGTTATTTGTGAACATCCTGACTCACTCTTAAGAAAATTCGTTTGTGAGCCCCAATCATCTGATGTACACCCTCAGAAAAGTGAGAGTCATTGTCGCTAAAACTACCTTCACCTGGTGGTCAGGCACTAGTTTTAGCGACAATGAGTCTCACTTTTCTGTGTGTGTACCAACTTTAAGGTAATGAGCGCTTCCTGGAATCCCAGAATGCGCTGGGGGCATCTGCCGGCGCCACCTGGTGGTTCTTAGTGACATGAGTGCCTGCTGCGCCCCTGGTGTGGGATGAGGGGTCAGGGATACCAGAGCCCGGGTCAAACCACCATCCAGTCAATGTCCTCTTGGGTACATCTGCCATTTACAATAATTAAAGAGCGGCTTCCACCGATTTAAGCTGCAGTTCAAGACAGCATATGACCACATGGTCTGTTTAAGTGCCCGTCTCATATGATTGTCAAAGAACCATTGCCTCGGTAAAAGTGTAGGGGCATGCCTTCTACCTTCAGTCACCTCATAGTTTTGATCATCATCACTGCCCTTGAAATGACCTCAGCTGTTAATTAGGGCATAAAGCCGCCCAGCAACCACCACACTCCGGACACTTGCCGGAGGTTGACCTGCAGCATTGCC
This sequence comes from Harmothoe impar, assembly GCA_947462335.1. NCBI lineage: Eukaryota > Metazoa > Annelida > Polychaeta > Phyllodocida > Polynoidae > Harmothoe > Harmothoe impar. The sequence continues at coordinate 33,815,426 of OX381719.1, forward strand.
TCTGACCAGTGCTTATAATAACCACTCCATCTCCAGAAGCACTACCTATGTGGGGCTTCCTAGGACTTCTCCGAATCTCATGTTGATGAAAAATTCATCATAGCTGCTCGTGTTGGGTGCCAACGACCCCAGAAGCCCCTTCCATAAACCACAACCAGCACTAATTAGAATAAATGTGGGCTGAGACCAGCGGCCAGAACCACTCTTATTGGCTGCTGGGTAGAACGTTTATAACAGTTTAGAAATTGATCATAAAGAGGACCCAGCCTTTAAATCATATAAGATGATACTAAAATCATCAAATTGTCCATTATAGTGCACTATCTTAGCAATCATTATAGTTTTTCGAAAATCATAATGTGTTGATTAAGTACTTTACTTGACGTGGAGTTATCAGTTACCGCAAAAACTGGCATGAAAAAGTAAAAGACGCCCATAAACGTGTAGGAGTTTAATCGGTACTTTTGTATATCGAGGCATATTGATTCCCCTCAGAGTCCGGGATTGCTGCAGCCTGAACAGGGGATACAACAACAAGCAGCCAGCGTGCCAGACCTTCCCATGCCTTTTATTGGGAAGGAAGCACAAAAAGTGCCCCTGTATGCGGCTCGTGCCACTTCCCATGTATCGGCTCACATCAAATTGCTCCCCAACAGCAAACCGAGCAGCCCTTTTGGTGACTCTGATCTGCTGGCTCTGATTCGTGATGGAGCCTTAATATTTCGTACCATCAGGTCAGGACTATTGGGTTACCCTAGATCATACTCCACCGAGATATATTTCTGTATCAACAGAGTGACTTTTGCAGTAGTGGGCGAATTTGAGTCCATCTATTGGTTCTGATACTCATACATTTGTCCCTATATAGAAAAGTAGGTACAGATGGTTTATACTTTCAGTAAGTTGTTATTTGATTGGAGATTATGCAAAACCTACACCTGACCTTGTCTTAACATATGGTTAGAAGATTTAAGAAAAATAATCAGCTCTGTAATTTGTGAAGCTGCTAAAACAGCTCAGATTTATCACAATGTCTTGAACAACATTTAATGCATCACCTGCTCAAAAACTTCCAAACAACTTATGCAAAGGTATCTACTTTAATATCCCTATTACACTAATGTTAATGCAGAATCAATGAAAACTCTAGACTCAATAAAAATTAATTGTTTGATGCCAGGTCCCCTAAAGCTAGAACTGCCACTGCTCCACTAACTTATTAATATTAGAAAACCAACTTTTAGAGGATCCTGAGAGTATCCTGTGCTAAGCTCTTTAGACTAATAACTGCTCCCATGTTGGGCTTCCTCAGGCTAATGCGCATGAGCAGCTGCCACTGAGCAGTTTAGTTGGAGGCAATCCCCACGCTGATCGATGCTAACACTACATCTCTGTCACAACCCGAGGCCCCATGCTAACACTACATCTCTGTCACAACCCAAGGCTCCATGCTAACACTACATCTCTGTCACAACCCAAGGCTCCATGCTAACACTACATCTCTGTCACAACCCAAGGCTCCATGCTAACACTACATCTCTGTCACAACCCAAGGCTCCATGCTAACACTACATCTCTGTCACAACCCAAGGCTCCATGCTAACACTACATCTCTGTCACAACCCAAGGCTCCATGCTAACACTACATCTCTGTCACAACCCGAGGCTCCATGCTAACACTACATCTCTGTCACAGCCTGAGGCTCCATGCTAACACTACATCTCTGTCACAACCCGAGGCTCCATGCTAACACTACATCTCTGTCACAACCCAAGGCTCCATGCTAACACTACATCTCTGTCACAACCCAAGGCTCCATGCTAACACTACATCTCTGTCACAACCCAAGGCTCCATGCTAACACTACATCTCTGTCACAACCCAAGGCTCCATGCTAACACTACATCTCTGTCACAACCCGAGGCTCCATGCTAACACTACATCTCTGTCACAGCCTGAGGCTCCATGCTAACACTACATCTCTGTCACAACCCGAGGCTCCATGCTAACACTACATCTCTGTCACAACCCAAGGCTCCATGCTAACACTACATCTCTGTCACAACCCAAGGCTCCATGCTAACACTACATCTCTGTCACAACCCGAGGCTCCATGCTAACACTACATCTCTGTCACAGCCTGAGGCTGTTACATACTAGTTTTCATCTCTGCCACAACCCGATGCTAATCGATGCTAGCACTTTGCCACAAATGACTTGAGTCTACAACTACTACTAGACTTAGATCACCATGAATATGACCTTAGCTGTTGAAATGGCATTAAATAACCATTAGTCACTAGCTCACTCAATCACTCATTCAAACTGGAATCACCGATTCTGGGAGCAACGGACACTTCTTACTCCTACTTTCCACTACCACGTATTGCCTGTTGACAAGGCCGCTCCCTGTTGTCTGTACATGGTTACTGACTAGTCTGGCCAATAAAAGTACAGACAGGTTATACACAGATTCAGAGTGCTGCATAAATATATTGTACGGCCATGCTAGCAATATCCTTAGGAGCGCCGGTGCTCTCTGTCATGGAACTGCCATAGACCTAGATAGTGACATTGTGAGGCCGCTACAAACAGCAAGAAAACAAGAACAGAAAAACTTTGCCAATTGTAAACCTGAAATGGTGCTTTTATTTAAGGTGGATATCATAAGACCTGTAGGTCCACGCTTGCTGAAATGTACGGGCTGCTACCTGAAGAGCCGCCTGATGATATGAAGCAACTACCAGAGGTGAGCAGGCAGACATTAGCATTGAGAGGGTATGAGGGAGCAGATGTGAGTGATTCACTGAGTTACTCGTGGATCGGGCTCCATGCGCAGTCCCAGGAGGTGGTTTAGATGGCTCCCTTTTAGTGGGTGATAATAAGGGTCACACCTCATCTCGGCAAGCGTCTACTTGCTGGTGAACACCCGTGTTGTACGGTGAGTGGGGGTATCCACTAGTAAACAACCAGAAGCAGCACCAGCAATAGCAGAGCCTTTCCTGAGGTATGCTTTACTTCTTTTTTAACTTGTAAGCTCATGTGTTGTGTTATATATTAGTGAGGGTAGCCACCTTCTGAATTCAACTCGAAGTACCTGGGTGGGCAGTATTTGTGGATAGTATATGTCCCTTAAAGGGGTATCATACACTTTATTTCCCCACACATAGATTTTAACAGGATTACAGCAGTCAGTTTGTACATGTATTTGCTGTATAAAAGTAAGAGAAAATAGGACCTTGTGGTTGAAATAGCCAGAGCAGAGCAGTGGCTCATGAGCCACTTGTGTCAAATTATTGAGATAACTATACCATAACTAGACCATATTCATGATGTATACAGTCGTTTCTATCCTTAATGTCTACACAAATCAAATTATATATATCAGTACTTGTCAAGAGACATATAGATATGGAGACATTTATGGAAAAATATAACTATTTTTTACTTCAAAGTTCAATCATTTCAGACAAAAAACTGATTTCCTTTACATTCCATTCGAAATGGAAATGATCCTTTACATATATGTTCTACATGTTCCACAAAAGTGGCTTATCCAAAGAAGAGATTATTCTGAGAAAAGGATAAATTTAATGGGTTGATTTCAATACTAACTCATTCTTTATATGTTCTCAATATGCAACATACCACTCTAAGTATTGCTCCCTTTGAGCCCCTGCTACTGGTTGCGTAGCCAGTGAGTGTGCTCCCCTATACCTACAGGCTGCGCAAAGTAGGTGCACAGTGACTGATCAACACATGCACAGTGACTGATCAACACATGCACAGTGACTGATCAACACACGCACAGTGACTGATCAACACATGCACAGTGACTGATCAACACACGCACAGTGACTGATCAACACACGCAGAGTGACTGATCAACACATGCACAGTGACTGATCAACACATGCACAGTGACTGATCAACACACGCACAGTGACTGATCAACACACGCACAGTGACTGATCAACACACGCACAGTGACTGATCAACACACGCACAGTGACTGATCAACACACGCACAGTGACTGATCAACACACGCACAGTGACTGATCAACACACGCACAGTGACCGATCAACACATGCACAGTGACTGATCAACATACACAACGAGTGACCAACTTTCCACTTGATAGCAAACTAAAGATAACACACACACTTATATTCCGTACAGTACAGCAGTCACAGAGACGGCTACATGAGGGGCATGTGGCCCCGATGTGTGGCACGGTTAGATGCTCTACCACATGGACCTGATACACACGGAGGGGTAACATCTCAGTGGGACTATCCCTACTCGGCGTGCTGGTCGTCACCCAAACCCGACTCGGTACACATCTGGTACAACACACGCACCAATAACCACTTACCATATCATTACACAACCACTTTTTCCTCAGACATACTTTCTGAACTGAAGGAACAAGTACAGAGGACCCTGGACTTCTCTTCCACAGGGTAAACATTGTTGATACAGAGTCGCACTGGTATTTGTATTCTCACACCTAGCTAACAGAGCATGTGATAGAAAAAGGTGTGACTACTGCCGGTCTGGCAACTGTATGGAGTTCAGTTTGCCTAAACGTTAGCACAAATGTGCATAATATGTTCCAAAGATTCGTACCGGAACACATGCACACATGCACATTTGTAACGGAACATCATACACAGGGATCATTCAGCCATTAGAATATTGCTTCATGTACTACTTTTTCATATGTAAGTGCATGCAAATGTTTTATTTGTTTAGGTTACAAACCTGTCCAGAGATTACTGCCAGCACTCAGCATTTCCATTTTTAATAAATCTAGTTGACCGGCCATAAAATAATAACAGAACCGAACTAAGCGCCATCACGGTGACATAGGTGGGGGATTATCTACTGTTTAATTTCCATGTCACATGTAAAATACGATTTTCGCCCTTTATGGACCTTGCCTTAAATATTCCATATTCAAAATTCAGATGCATCCACGATTCATTAAAATTATTTTCTAGATATCACCCGGTCTCCCTTTCTCTGCTATTCATTCAACATTCAACATAATCAAAATATTGAATAAGAATTTCCTATCAACTGCATTCAATTATGTCAAAATATAAAAGAAAATAATGAGCCTACAGGTTGGATGGTAGACTTGTATTATTGGTTATTTCGGCCACGTCTCTGGGGCCGCTCCCTGGAGGAGCAGGTAATTAGTTGATATTCCCCAGGTACCCGGTGCCCGGCCGGCCGCGGTGCACCCACTTCAGGCCTGACCTGCTTCAGCTGGGACAGTCACCTGGGAGGCCGCTTCAATTAGGTTTTATCCACCCCATGTCAATATGCTCAATGACGAAGACTCAGTTTCTGCAGTTAGTTTCTGCACAATAACTAGTTATAGCTAAAGGCAGATTATCAAACATGTGATGGCTTATCTAGGGTAAGGTTACCAACCGTCAGGGTCTTTAGCATGGAGCTAATTCTGATGACTTTAGGCTAAACTTTAGGCACCGTTTACTGTTATCCTCTTAGCTGGTCCATTACAGATTCTGTTTTCCGTTGTGTTGCCTATTGTTTTCGCATTAGTAATAACGACACAGGTTGCCAGCCCAACAGACTAGGCCAAAAGAAAGTGTGTTTCAGGTTACCCAACCCTACCAAGCAAAGCAGGGCCAACCCGAGACATTTTCATCTAATTTTGAAAAAACAACACTATCTTTGGTCATTTTGTGGCTATTTTAGAGGCGAGTTGAAGCTCCACGAGTCAACGTGTTGGTTGGTGAGTTGGCACTGGAGAATCTCCTGATACTTTTTAGGCTAAAGTAAAAAAGAAAAAAAATCCGACCTACCTACCCTAGATTTTAGACCATGTAACCAGGAACACATCTTTTATTTTTTTGGACCTATTCAGAGTCCTTCTCTGTCTGTATATTCACAACATGCTGATAGTGCATTTTGTAGTCTTCTCTTTCAATATTTTTCTATGGTTTTATTTCAGACATGCAGTGGTTCCCCCATATTTCCCTTTGTGCAACTGGTGTGTTCCGATCCTAACACGTTTTCCATTTTAGTATGTCGATACAATTTAATGAGAATCCCAGTACATCACCCCTAGAAGGAACATGCCATGAGGGTGTGTGGTACAAATGTATTGCTGGAGCTTTGAATACCGTGAGTGTACTATTTTCTGACAAATGTATCAATTGTTGGTGACGTTATACTACTGCACAGAACTTGTCTAAGGGCTGGGTTTTCTAATGAACGCCTGTCCGAAATACGCACTGGGTAAGCGAGGTGTTAGAATAAATAAATGCACAATACACAGGACTTAATTGCCCGAGGTTGAGGGGTAAGGTCTTCCAGAAAGGACACGATGTATTTGCTTGAAGTCCCTTTTCCGTGCATTGGACTAATACTGGTACAATATTGGCAATAGGATGGTTACCGTACCGTCGCGATAAAGCGCCTGGTCTTGAAAGAGCGCCGGTCGTGAATAAGCGCCGGGGGTATAGAGGCCCCCAAATGATTCTTAAGCACAAAAAACGTGACCTTGAATAAGCGCCTGTCTTGTTTCAGCGCCTGAGTAAGAACACCGCCAAATTGAAGAGCCCCCCGGCGCTTATACACGACGGTACGGTAATGCACATTTAGAGCCCCATATCAATGTGGGTAGGGTTTCTCTAGAGCTTGCCAGATTGGATAGGCCGCTATCCTGCTCAAAGAGGCTGCATGTTTAGAAGGCATTCAATTAACTTCCTTACTTTCCTTCTGGCAGAATTATCCTGATAAAACTGTCACAATCTATGAAGTATATAGATCATGGCTTTCTATGTTAAGCCTTTTTAGCTCTGTACAACTACGATTAATTACTATATCATCAATTATTTAGGCTATCAGTAAAAAAACGTTTTCACAGAGGCATTTTCCCCTTAAAGACAAATGATCTTGCTATGACTACCTGTGGGATGACAGATGGGCCTGGCACTAATTACTAATTGGACAATCACTCACTACAGGGTTCCACATGCAATGTGTGTGTGCTGCTTCCCACTCTGTGTGTGTGCTGCTTCCCACTCTGTGTACCCCTGCAATGTGTGTGTGCTGCTTCCCACTCTGTGTGTATGCGTGCTGCTTCCCACTCTGTGTACCCCTGCAATGTGTGTGTGCTGCTTCCCGCTCTGTGTACCCCTGCAATGTGTGTGTGCTGCTTCCCGCTCTGTGTGTGTGCTGCTTCCCACTCTGTGTACCCCTGTAATGTGTGTGTGCTGCTTCCCACTCTGTGTACCCCTGTAATGTGTGCATGCTGCTTCCCACTCTGTGTACCCCTGTAATGTGTGTGTGCTGCTTCCCGCTCTGTGTGTGTGCTGCTTCCCACTCTGTGTACACCTGTAATGTGTGTGTGCTGCTTTCCACTCTGTGTGTGTGCTGCTTCCCACTCTGTGTACACCTGTAATGTGTGCGTGATGCTTCCCGCTCTGTGTGTGTGCTGCTTCCCACTCTGTGTGTGTGCATGCTGCTTCACACTCTGTGTACCCCTGTAATGTGTGCGTGCTGCTTCCCACTCTGTGTGTGTGTGCGTGCTGCTTCCCGCTCTGTGTACCCCTGTAATGTGTGCATGCTGCTTCCCACTCCCTGTACCGCTATAGTGGAATACTACCTTTAACTGCTGGCGACACACAATGTACGTCACTGAGTCTCACGTTTTAATACGATAAAAACAAATAGCAAGGTATTTCACTGTTGGTGATTAGACTGACTCAGTCGCTCATCCGTCACTATCAGATGAACTAATCTTATTCCAACACCTAGCACTTATCAAAGCCTTCCTTCTCCTGCAGCATACACAAGTAGCCGAGTGACCACAGACCAGGTTTATGCCTATATAGCATGCTCAATGACAATACCACGGTGTAGATATACAGTCTGTTATCAGTTATGAAAGTACACATAACTTCTTCGAGATATGGAAAACAGTAGCCATCTAGCGAAAGGATTTTGCACATATATATGAGTTAACTATATATATATATATATATATATATATATATATATATATATATATTTATTTATATATATATATATATATATATATATATATATATATATATACACATACACATACAGACTATATATACTAGGTCCCTAGAACTATCCTGTCAAGGGATGTGCTAATTCACTTACCTCACTTTAACCTCCTTTCATTCAGGTTTTCAGTTTACAACTGCATCCTCATTGCAAGACTTACCTACAAGAGAAATAAATTATACATGTATAGGAGCTAACATTTCTGACATTCAGAATCATATTTCAGGAAGGTATCTAGAGCCTATTGTTATAAATAGGATTGCCACCCAACAGAGGACACACAAGTGAAGAAAAAGTTATGGTGAATAATATGACAGAAAGTACAGAAAGGATGGTATAGAGTCTTGTACCATCCACAGAAAGTTGCAGAACTACTGAGCTGAAAGAGGGACGAATTGCACAGTGGTTTTCTAAGGCTGATAGCAGAATTTCAAGCTCAAGTTTGGCCAGGGCATTCCTTGATGAAGTACAGGCAACATCCCAGTGGGCACAACACCACCTACTAAACGTCTAGTAGCCATCTCCCTGCAACGAGTGCACCGTTTACTAGCTGGCTAATTTGGTGGCTAATGCAACACCTTGCAGCGCTTACTAGTTGGGTTTTTGCAGCCCTGCAAAATAAGCCCTTAGTAGTAGCTGCTTATGCAGTGGTTATTAGTCACTGCAAGTGCAGCTACTATTAAGAACTGTGAATGCAGCAGCTACTAGCTGGCTAATTTGGTGGCTAATGCAACACCTTGCAGCACTAACTAGTTGATTATTTGCAGCCCTGCAAAATAAGCCCTTAGTAGTAGCTGCTTATGCAGTGGTTATTAGTCACTGCAAGTGCAGCTACTATTAAGAACTGTGAATGCAGCAGCTACTAGCTGGCTAATTTGATGGCTAATGCAACACTTTGCAGCACTTACTAGTTGGGGTTTTGCAGCCCTGCAAAATAAACCTTTGGTAGTAGCTGCATATGCAGTGGCTATTAGTCACTGCAGATAAGCTACTATCATGAGCTTCAAATACATCACTTAGTAGTTGACTACTTGGTGGTTAATGCAACACTAGTAGTCGACCTGTCCAAAGGTGTGATTTAATGCTGTAGTATATGACCTTTAAGTAATATGCTATTATACACAGAAATGGTGTTTCAATCAAATTTGGTTGTAATCTATGTTATAAATCATGCCTAAGCATATTTTAAGTCTTAGCAATTGATGTATGTTCTATGTTTACATATTTAGCACATTTTGGTACACACACGACTAGTATATGTCATTAATATAATGATATCAAAAAGTTCAAAGAGTATAAAACTTCAAAAAAGGAATACTGCTGCCACCTACTGGCAACTAATGCATGCCTCGGCAACAGCTAATAAGCCTTAATTATGCAGCTGCTAGTAAGCCCTGCAATAGCTGCCCTTAATAGTCAGTGCTTCTGCAGCCCTGCATTTTGCAGCTACTAATAAGAGCTTACTAGCCACTGCAAAAGCAAGTTATTAGCCTATATTAAGCAACAGTGGTCTGGTGCATTTAAAAGCTATTGAACTCATCCAATCTCGTTGACTATGCGATTTTCATTGATTAAAAAACTCATTTTGTTCATTCAGTATTTGAAGAAATTGAAAATGATGTCAAATGCATTCATTCTATTGCATAAATCAGGGATATCTTGGTCCGTGCAAATCGCTATGCATAACATAGTGTTTGCAGCCCATGGTGGATATTTAAGGAAAATCACCAATTAACCAAAATACTGAGGAATATCCTGCTCATGATTTAACACATATGTTATTAGGCACCATGTGGACTGATAGATTTTAATATTTAGACACCCCTTCAAGTTATAATCCTCATTTTCAGTTGTCTATGGGGATTAACACTAACTTGCGATTATGTGTATCTTGTGAAATATCTAGACAGAGGTAGCTGTTGGTAATATGAAATATAGAAAACTGGAGGGGTAAAGCATGATATGACCATGTCTCATTGAAAAATATTGTGTGGTTTCTGTGCATTCAGGAGAAAACACTGAGTGATAATAGGGGATATTGAAAGCACATGGTCTTCAGCAACCCTGCATTTGCAGCTACTAATAAGAGCTGCTGTGCACCATTTACTAGCCACTGCAAGAGCTATAGTTAGGCAACAGTTAATAAGCCTTTCTTAAGCAGCAACTAGTAAGCACTGCATTTGCAGCCCTTAATATTCAGTGCTTCAGCAGCCCTGCATCTGCAGCTACTAATAATAGTTGCTATACAACGGCTACTATGTACTGCAAATTAAGCCCTTATTTAGCTGTGTCAGGCAACAACTAGTAGTCCCTTAAATGCAGATACTAGTAAGCCCTGCATTAGCATCCCTTAATAGTCAGTGCATCTGCAACCCTGAATTTGCAACTACTAATAGGAGCTGCTATGCACCATTTACTAGACACTGCAAATGCAGCCCTTATAAAGCTCTGTTATGGAACAACTAGTAATCACCTAAAATGCAGATACTAGTAAGCCCTGCATTACCATCCCTTAATAATCAGTGCATCTGCAGCCCTGCATTTGCAACTTTTAATAAGAGCTGCTATGCACCTGCTACTGGGTACTGCAAATGCATCTCTAATTAAGCGATGTCAATAGAACAGCTAGTAAGCTCTTAATATGTACCAACTAGTAAGCTCTCCATTAGCTGCGTTTAATAGCCAGTGCTTCTGCAGCCCTGATGTTGCAGCTACTTATAAACACTGCTCTGCTGCAACTAGTAGCAGTTGCATTTGCAGCACTGCAATGCACCAGATAGTAATAACTTAATAAGCACTACTCAGAATTTTGCCAATCTAGCTCAAAAAGGTTGATGGTTGCATGAGTGACTAGTAAACGTTGCAATGCAACTAGTAACTCAAGCAACGACTAGTAGCTGGTGCAGCCTGATGGTGTGCCCACTGGGATGGAGAGCCTCCTGGGGTGGTCAGTGCACTGCGGCACACAATGATGCCCAACGTGCATGACCTGGGCGTTATTATCACTCACGATACTATTTCCATTTGACGATTTGAAAAATGAAGGTGTCACTTTAACATCATTTCCATATTTTGTTACGAAGGGAATGAGGGGTTCCTCTTGATAAGTCTCCTGGCACAGTTGATCTGTTGCAGGTGGGCACAGGAATAATGGCTGGTGTCCCCGTGGTTGGTGTTCTTTTTGTAGAAAGATAATGGTCCCTTAACAACACTGCTGATTGCTAACCCTTCGTACAATACCCCGTCCCTCATGTTGTACCCCTGGTCTGTAGAGGTAGGAGTACCTGTGTGCCCTCTATTCGTCTCTGAGAAAGCTAATACAGTCCAGACATTTTACTGCCTTTGCATATGTTTGTTCAAACAGCATACAAAGAACACAGTTTCCCAATATTCATGAGTTATTACAGTGCTTTTCTTTTCTTGCTGCACTAAATATGAGGATGTACGGTTATCTAAAGCTAAGATGAAGGCGTAAAATCTGGTTTCTTTGTCTCAACAAGTCTCAGGTATGCAGTAAACTAATTAGCTCTTCCCAACAAGTAAAGACATAAAGACATGTAAGCTTAGATGTTTCCTCCTTTGGCAATGAGAAGAGCGCCATTACCTCATTCACTAAGGGTAGAGTAGAGGTTGTCAAAAATGCAGTGTTATACTTGACTCGGACTAAGCTCTTACTCTCCTTCTAAATAGTCATCCACATGTTTCTACTTTCCTTGTCCCGTAAGACTGCAAGGGTTTATAAAAGACTTGGGAATTGCCCATGAAATGTGACTTCAATTTAAGAGAAAAAGGACCACACTTTTGCCTGTGCGAACAACAGCAGTGGTGTATTTTGTAAATTGGTTTGAATAAAAGCATTTCAATAATGCAAGACAGTATTTTACATCATGAATTCATCGTCAGGACCAAAACACACCTTTGCCCAGGAGTATTTGTATCCAATATTCCTAGGCAAGTGAGTGTTTCTATCTGCCATTGGCGGTGTCTGTCAATGCAATGAGTGATGAGGACATGGCCTCACCACATCAAAACATCCCCTAAAGCGGCTGGCCGTATGTCAGAAGATTATTCATACAGTTCCTCTACTCAGACAAAATAATAATCTGCAGCTCCTGGATAAGGAAAGCGTTCATGATGCCAAATGTCTAGAGCTGTGAGCGATGCATCTAAATATAAGATAAGTTCCCTGTGAGGGTGAAGGAAGAGAAGAGCACAAGTTCCTGCGGGTTTCAACGAAAATGTGGTTTGGATATCCAAATAAATTAAGATATTATCAATTGAAGTAGATCATAGGAACTGACTGGTGATGGGGGAAGGTGAATATCTGATTGATAAGGCTGAAGTTGGATCTCATGAGGAGGGAAGCCCAGACATATATCTAATCAATTGCCACAATACCACTGACGTATTTGTACGTTGTTTAAATTATGTTATGCTAATTCTACCACATAGTACGATTAGGCACTTTTACATCCTTGCCATTTTGCTGAAAGTTGTATTATGATATGCCGCAAGTATAAAAGTAGGAACATTAAAGATGAACTTATTTCTTCAAGAAACTTTGTGTTCCCTTCAGCAATATTATATGTTTCTAACGTTATGGTGATATGTGTCATTGATGGACCCTCTCAAATTGAAGAGGCTGCACAATTGTCCGTACTCGCAACGATCTACTGATGAGTGTAAGCGGTGAGGAAAACAGAAAAAGGAAAGGGGGTGAACTTCTGTTTAACCATTCAGTAATGAATCTGCAATCTGTGAATTAAAATTTGATCCTTCGAAGGAGATTTTGTTATTCATTATTCCAATCATTGCTGGGAATCATTCTCGAAATATGCATTCATATTTCCCTTGCCATATTTGCTGTTGGGTAGGGTGGCGTAGGAGGGAATGGATACTTCTACCCATCTAATCTACAGACACTGGTTTCAAATACAAATATACTTTTTGCATAGAATTGTCAGTATGTACAGGACAATCTGCACTGCATAGGTATTGCTGCTGGACTGTCAGCCATACAATGCTGAAGTGCCCTTTTGTAGTGTTTGACGGGTAAAATTAATTCAATACTGGGATGCAACTTGCCGGCAATGGATTGATGCATCATGACGACCCTTTAGGAGTGTCTTAATCTGGCAGGATCGGCATGATGCATGGCTGTAGCACCAGTGAGATACGACCCTGAGCTGTATTCCTGAATCATGATGACAACCCTAGTAGCAAACATTGTGTGGCTCTGGACGGAGCCACACCGTGTTTTCAAATGTGGCCCTGAGTGGGCTAACCAGTGGGCGCCCATCCGTTTAGGGCACTGGGCTTCCGTGTGGCCCCAAGTGGGCTGCCCACTTTAGGTTCAGATCGGGTTTCGGACGGGCTGCCCACTTTGGGCTTAGATTGGGTTTTGGACAGGCTGAAAGTGGGCTCAGATCGGGTTTTGGATGGGCTGCCCACTTTGGGCTCAGATTTTTTGGACAGGCTGGCCAATTTGGTGCCACAGCACCACCTGATAATTATGGGTTTTAGAATCTATTCAATCATTCCCCAATATTTTCTTGTTGAATAAGATCCTGCTAATCAATCAAGGACCTAGGTCCTTGCGAGTCAATCTACCCTAAGGCATAATCATTCTCTTCCTATCCAATTATGGAAGTATCAAGCAGGCCTATTATCATCAGATATAAGCCACATGCAGCATAGACAAATGTCTATGGTGTACATTGGCCTTCAAATCCAATGTTCATACCTATATCGAGCGATCTAAGCCCGATTTGGGCAGCCCGCTTTGAAACTGGTCTGGGCCCAAATCGGGCAGTCTGGTCAGGGCCATACTTCCGCCCAGCCATCTGCCCAACATGAGACCATGCTCAGTTTTGCCCAACTCCAAACAGCCAATCTGAGCTAAAACCAAATTGGCCCCATGCGGGCTTGCCACTAGGGAAAGCGCAAGCTACATTCAAGCATTTGGGGTAGTCTGTTATTCACCCTACTCACTAGGTATGAATTGAACTGAGACGTGTGGTTTTAGCGAGAAGTACAGATATCAGCACAGTATAACGGAATACAGACTGTGGCTGTGACAGGGTTGCTTGGTTAATGAGGGGCTTCTTCAAAGATTAAAAAGTATCCAATTAAATGAATTACTCATAAGACTAGGAGCGTCATTGTTGTGCGGCAGGACGAGTGTGTTACTGAATACAATATCTGCCTCTCAGGAAGCCAGTATCAAGCACAGCTTTCCTATATGCCAATTTCACAGCGTTCCCATATGCCGAGCTAAGTTTACTTCACTCTCTGTCAATAGACAAAACCTAGTTCTGGTCTGTGAGAGAAATGCTTATTGCCACAATAACGCTGTTGTTAGCAAGGAACCAACACACAGAGTTATGCCAAAGAGGTGTGTTTCAGGCGACATGCTGCAAAAAAATAGGGCAGGTAGGTCGGACTTTATTCTTTTAATGTATATTTTTTGTTTTAAGTAGTACGAGTCACGAATCATCTCATGGGGCATCAGTATGACTCACTGATTTCCTCCAGTTTCCAATATCACGAAATTGTGGGAAGTTCTTGATGAAAAGCAGATTTTCTGAAGTCAGATGACCAATTAGGCCAAATGAAGGAAGTTGGGGATTATGTCCCCTGACCAAACATTTCCTAGTATCCAGAAAAACATTGATATTAAAAAAAGATATGGTCGGGTCGCCTGAAACACAGTTTTACTTTTTGGCCTGATTAACGATATGCTGTATAAAGATAACTTATCATGATGAGGAGACCGAAAGGTTAGTAAATATTAGACTGCAGGGATAGGACGACAGAAAACCCTTATTATATAAGTTTGGGTCCCAGTAATGATTGAACGTTACCCATATTGCATTGTGCTTTGGGATCTGGTTCCCTGCAAGCCTACTTTGACTGATAGGTACCCAGATATAATACAACGTGGTTATTGACTGTACCTTGCACATACATATTGACTACCGGTAATTCTGGGTAGAAAGCACACAAGGCATGAAATGCACTTTGGGCTGGATTAAACCTACCTCTTTATTACAACATATTATAACATATATATGTAAGCGAGCAAAAGAAAAAATTTCCACAATATTAACTTATAACAACGCGAGCAGTGAGCTGGCCAACCTCTCTAGGCGGCGCTCTGGCAGAAACAAGCCGGTATCCAACGTACACACAACACCGCGCTGTAGCCTAGCGACGGTCAACCTAGGGGGCGCCCCTTACCGGGTAACATATCCAGTTTGGCGCGCGAACGAATAGCCTCGCCAATAGTGGAAACAACCTCACTTGTTTCTAACCATTTACCACTTTTCATGTTTCTAGCTTAGGATTAAGCTGTTTTCATGCTCACAAATTTACACTCACCTCTACAATTTCTCATGCATAACACCCTTTACCTATCTCCCCCTCCTACCTCCCTCTGTCACCCATTTCAACACTTACATTAACACAGATACATTAGCCCCCTTCCCATTCTCTCCCAATATACACACCCTTTCCCCTATTTAGACACTCCCCATTCCCTTCCCCTCCCTCTATGTGTTGTGAGAGTCACGTGCGGACCTTTGCCGTGCTGGGTCGGTGACCGGCTGTAGGTATGGCCCGTCAGGTCTCTACCTCCTGCAGCAGGTACAGTATGTATGAACAGGCAGAAACTAATTATACAAACCTAACATGGCAGCAGTCAGTTTATGTATAATTCATAATCATAGTATGGTATAACAATCAGGGTTATTTTGAAAATCACTTTTTGATCATGAACCCACCAGTGATTGTAGAGGTAAATATGGAATTATGTTATAATTTTGATAATGGTTTATAATATCCCCGCCCTTCCCTCTGAATGCACTGGGAGGAGTAAAGAGCATTACTGGAAATGGGATGGTAGATTATATATGTAATTCACTTCCACTACAGCCATTGCCCATGATACTTATATCTGATATTCATGCCAATATTGAAAAATACATAATATCTGCATCATGTAAGTTTCAGTATTTTCGAAGTTACTGTCTCCCAGGTAACAAAGAACGTTAATCCAACGTTCATCTACATTAGTTAAATGTAAAGCTGACAATGTTATGTGAAACACGTTATAACGACGTTAGTTTAACCTATCCTTGATGTCTACAAACGGTTTATGTCAATTTAGGGTTGAATTAACGTTATGCAAGTGCCCTTTTCTGGCTGATGTTAGATCAGCCTCCATTTGTTAACCTCCTGGGAGTAATGTTATTCTAACGTGTTTTCCTCAACGTTTTTCTGGAGGGCTTTTATCACCCTGTGCATTTTCTATCCCTTATTATCATTTCTGCTGTGTACTTGCACCCTGGGATTCCCCCTAGTGCTCCAACCCCCGACCTGCTCTCCCACCTCTCCCCCTAGTGCTCCAACCCCGACCTGCCCTCCCACCTCTCCCCCTAGTGCTCCAACCCCGAGCTGCTCTCCCCCTTCTCCCCCTAGTGCTCCAACCCCGACCTGCCCTCCCACCTCTCCCCCTAGTGCTCCAACCCCGAGCTGCTCTCTCACCTCTCCCCCTAGTGCTCCAACCCCGAGCTGCTCCCCCACCTCTCCCCCTAGTGCTCCAACCCCGAGCTGCTCTCCCACCTCTCGCCCTAGTGCTCCGACCCCGAGCTGCTCTCCCACCTCTCCCCCTAGTGCTCCAACCCCGACCTGCTCTCCCACCTCTCCTCCTAGTGCTCCGACCCCGAGCTGCTCTCCCACCTCTCCCCCTAGTGCTCCAACCCCGACCTGCTCTCCCACCTCTCCTCCTAGTGCTCCAACCCCGACCTGCTCTCCCACCTCTCCCCCTAGTGCTTCAACCCCGAGCTGCCCTCCCACCTCTCCTTCCTCAGTGACTACACCTCAAAGCATGATTTCATTTTGACTAGTGTATTTATTTCATTTTGAAGCGTGTACTTAATTCTCATTAGTCACAGAGCCTGTGTTATTTTTCCTCTTCTTTTTTATCCACTACTGCAGCGTCACTGGTGTAAACAAGCAAAGCTGTAGCATGACAGCCTGGGATGGTGGACGTGACGCTGTGGTACTGGCACGTGTATATCGGACTGTGTATGGTTGGGGTAACAGTGTGAATGGTGATGAAACAACCACCTGTGGTGATGGCAGGAGTAGCAGGCTGAAGAGAAATGGGAGGGATGTAGAGACGAGACAAGGCGGGAGATGTAGGATGGGGAATGGGAGGGATGTAGAGACGAGACAAGGGGGGGGTGTAGGAAGGGAAAGGGGAGGGATGTAGAGACGAGACAAGGAGGGGGGTGTAGGATGGGGAATGGGAGGGATGTAGAGACGAGACAAGGCGAGGGGTGTAGGAAGGGAAAGGGGAGGGATGTAGGGACGAGACAAGGCGGGGGTGTAGGATGGGGAATGGGAGGGATGTAGAGACGAGACAAGGGGGGGTGTAGGATGGGGAATGGGAGGGATGTAGAGACGAGACAAGGGGGGGGGTGTAGGATGGGGAATGGGAGGGATGTAGAGACGAGACAAGGGGGGGGTGTAGGAAGGGAAAGGGGAGGGATGTAGAGACGAAACAAGGAGGGGGGTGTAGGATGGGGAATGGGAGGGATGTAGAGACGAGACAAGGCGGGGGGTGTAGGATGGGGAATGGGAGGGATGTAGAGATGAGACAAGGCGGGGGGTGTAGGATGGGGAATGGGAGGGATGTAGAGATGAGACAAGGCGGGGGGTGTAGGATGGGGAATGGGAGGGATGTAGAGATGAGACAAGGCGGGGGGTGTAGGATGGGGAATGGGAGGGATGTAGAGACGAGACAAGGTGGGGGGTGTAGGAAGGGAAAGGGGAGGAGACGGCAGGAAGGGTAATGACATCTGTAGTGAGTGAAAAGAGCAAATATGAAAAAACAGGGATGATATAGAAAATTCGGGGAGAGGGCAAGGTGGTTTACAAGCAGAGGGGCCGTGTATGGGCTTAAATTGAAGGCACCACTGATTCTGTAAGTGAGCAGGTAGCCGGTTAGAGGCAGAGGCAGGCAGAGGTAGTATCAGTAATGGTACAGGTTTATATGATATAAAGGGAACAGTTGGTATTTAAATAAACATATTGAAGAGATACATAAGGGAAAGTGGAAGGGAAAGCAAGTATTACGGATGCAGAGGGGTTGGGGAATGTGCGGAAGGGCGAGGTATGTGCAGGTTAGCAGTTTGAGACCCGGAGGATACAAATATGTCTCACCACTTTGTTCCTTCAGGCCCACTCTGAATGGCTTTAATTGCAGGGCGGTTAGGTGTATAACCCAAACTCTGGCAGACTGTATTGATTATTTCCGTTTTCTGTTTTCAGCTTTAGTCTTTTTATAGTTGGCAGATTATGTCAAGGTGAAGTGAAAATGCCATCTAACAGGAGATTTACTCTCAAAGAACTGATACCAAGGCTGCATGATGTGTTTGAACCATAAAGTCCTGACAAATCGGTGGTGGATTTATGCTGCCAAAAAAGTCACACTTGACTCCCAAGCAATTGTGTACATATCACTATAATTCACTTTCCTGCATCGATTGCATTAGTCAAAGGAGCTTTAATTGTGAATCACTGATTCAAAATCAAAAGCTAGTTATTGTATTACTGACTTTAGACTGACAAATCTATGTAGAAAAATGGAGTAGGATAACGGTACAAATCAAAGATGTATGTACATGTGCGTTTGACAAGGTGCACTAAAAGTGTTAGTAGGTCATTTCAGGTTAACATTGGAGAATATTAAGCCTACTCTTCACTGCTTGAGATATTTCTCGCATTAGTATTATAAATCCACTTCTAATATAATTGAACCACTTGAATCTGTAATTTTCAAAACCTGATCAGAGGCATAACCGGATGAATCCAAAGCCTTTAATTCTCAAACACATATATACTAGTATATATGATTCTTGCAACAAAAGGACCCATGCCCTGTGTAAGATGGTGTATTACCGCAGAGCCTTAGCCGGTGCACCCCTCTCACATAATCGCCTGGGGGAGATACTGTGTATGATAAACGTATGGTTATGACATCCACAGGTCACTCCATCCCAGCATGTTTGGACTAAAGGCAACCCATAAAGTATAGAAAAAACCCTTTCCAGGAGCATTGACATTTAATTCCTGGAAATTAAACATGCAATGTCCGAGTTAACTAAGTACATCACCCACAGTAGATGACGTTACAATGGAAGACAATCCGTATATTAAGATTTTCCATACAATGTTGATTTCTAATCGTTATGGACCTCAATTCCACCTCTCTGGTCCTTATAAGGTTGCCTGCAAAACTTAGAAACGAAACAATCTTTTCAGTTCATGTATCAGATTTCTCACATTCAGGATAACATTTCAGTATGTTATTTAGTGTATATCTCTTTTGTTTCAAATAGGGTTGCCTCACTACGATCAAAGGTACCTCCTACAATATAGTAGTCCATTATCTAAGTACAAGGCCCGAGGATAGAATATGGCATTCAACATTTAAGCACAAGACTGTTAAATGAAAGGGTGCCATAAATATTTCAGTACATAGATGCACAAGTCCTTCACATACACATGCAATAGTTGCGTTGCTAAGTAAGTGCACTTTAGTGCACGGTGACAAATGTAGAGCAGCTATTAGTATATCGCCAGGGGGCCTTTCACATTTAATTCTTTTATATGCATCAGCTTAGATATCGTCAACATTATCACATTGATATCACAACTTCTATAGGCATCCTTGACCAAATGTAGCTTGCAGGTAAGTATTTGTCTATCGCTAAGATTGGTTGCACCAAACCCCTTGGGGAGGATCGGCTTTAGTGTAGCCAACCTACTTGACCAGCGCACTGTGGTGGCGCACTGTGGCGGTGCACTGTGGCGGTGCACTGTGGCGGTGCACTGTGGCGGTGCACTGTGGCAGTGCACTGTGGCGGTGCACTGTGGTGGCGCACTGTGGCAGTGCACTGTGGTGGCGCACTGTGGTAGTGCACTGTGGCGGTGCACTGTGGTGGCGCACTGTGGCAGTGCACTGTGGCGGTGCACTGTGGCGGTGCACTGTGGCGGCGCACTGTGGTGGTGCACTGTGGTGGCGCATTGTGGTGGCGCACTGTGGCAGTGCACTGTGGTGGCGCACTGTGGCGGTGCACTGTGGTGGTGCACTGTGGCGGTGCACTGTGGCAGTGCACTGTGGTGGCGCACTGTGGCGGTGCACTGTGGCAGTGCACTGTGGCAGTGCACTGTGGCGGTGCACTGTGGTGGCGCACTGTGGCGGTGCACTGTGGTGGCGCACTGTGGCGGTGCACTGTGGTGGTGCACTGTGGCGGTGCACTGTGGCGGTGCACTGTGGCAGTGCACTGTGGCGGTGCACTGTGGTGGCGCACTGTGGTGGCGCACTGTGGCTGTGCACTGTGGCGGTGCACTGTGGCAGTGCATTGTGATGGTGCACTGTGATGGTGCACTGTGGCGGTGCACTGTGGTGGTGCACTGTGGTGGTGCACTGTGGTGGTGCACTGTGGTGGTGGCCCACAGTTTTTCAAGAACTAGGGACTCATCACTCACAATAAGAAATGGCCTGTCTCCATTTCTCTTTGTTCATGTTTTTTTTGTTTCATCAAGGGTTTTCTATGTCACAACCATTCTGTAATAATACAAAAAAGAGCGGATGTTCATGATAGGCACAGCAATGAACTGTGGACATTTTGAAAGGTGTGTAGTGAAATGGCCATTTCTCGTAATAAAAGTCTCAGGTTGACACCCTTAGTACAGCACCCCCGCCATGTAGAGGTAGACAGCGCCTGAACCCTTGATATGTATCTCTGACTATGTTAATGCCGTTTAAGTGGCTCATTACTGCCCTTTTACTGCCTCAATCTGCGTGTATTTGTTCATACATACAGTTTGAATTTCTCTCCATTAATCTATTACAGCATCTCGGCTTTGTGGGGTTTTTCTCACTGAAATAGTTGCTTCAAAGTTGAGATGGAGATACAGAGTCTGTTAATGCTGCAGTTTCATCTTCAGCTGAAATAATGAAGCAACTCAGCAGCCTCTGACCCAGGTGTTGAGTGAACTAATCAGTCCTTCTCAACAGGGCAAGACAAAACGATATCCACCATGGATACATGGCTTCTGATGACTAAGTGCCATTACAACACTCAGCTTACTAAATGTCTCTTAGTAGGGATTCGATGGCCGCGGTGGCTTACGTTGAACTGGATGAGGCCTTATGTGGGCAGCTAACTGACTCTCACTTAAAATCTTAGAAATAGTAGACTGATATATTAAAAGGTCCAAGGTTTTGTTAAACTATGAACGTTTCTGGTGTGTGCGAGTAAGATTCTGCAGAAAATGTGTATACATACCATCAAGAAGCCCCCTGTCTCCATGTCTCGATTGCCCTTGCATCGCAAGAACCTGATCACAATTCCGAACATGTTTGACACTTATCCCTATGATTGAAGCAATTAAATAAAGCTACCCTTTAGATGACAAAAAACGTGTACATTTAATAAATCAACATTTTCAATTAACAGTTTCAACAAACCGTGGCAGTAGCTTTCCATCAATACTTTATGTTCCCCATGACCACAAATCCACAGGCACTGTAGACATTGCTCATGGAGCATCAATATCAAATATTCAGTGCGCCTGCTCCCATGTGCTATTGGCAGCGTCTGTGAAGGATACAGGGGATCAGGAGAAGGCTCGCTATCTCTTATTGAAGCACAGCCGCTGAAGTGGTCTGTCATATGGCAGGAGTTGATTTATACAAGCCCTCTACTCAGACAAACACTCCTTGCAATCAGACTGAGTTGTAATAATTGACATCTTCATGCACAATCCAATAGTGGTTCCTGGATGAGGGAAACCTTCCTGATGACAGAATTAATCCATGAAGGCTTCCTTAAATCTATTGGATTATGTATATTTGGTTCATGTCGATAATTAGAAGGGGAATCGGTAGAGTAAATGGCGAATCTCTGATGACAATGACAGATCTAAAGAACAGGCCAACGCAGACTAGTTATTATCAGTTGCTAATGATCTATATGTATTCATCACTTACAGACCTCTCATGCTATCAATCCAAACTACCCCTTTCTCATTTCCAGCTGTTAATTGCCAGTTGTTCTGCTCAGTTCTGTCAGATCAGGGATTCTAAGCTACAAGCTACGCCAAAAAAAAAAGGTGGTTGACATCATAAGTGTGAGGGATACGGTTTCTCCAAAAATGACATTTCTTGGATACACCGGGACTCAAACCCAGGGACTCCTTCTCTGAAACGGTTGCTCTGCCACTGAGCTACATCCCGTGTCACATCAGATAGACTGTGTCTCACATTACTGGATCGGTATGGTACAGAGGGGAGCAGGACTATCCGAGTGATACCCCATCACCAGGGTGCGAGTAATCCGAGCCCCTTCATAAGTGTACATCAAGGGTTACAGCACAGTTACAGTCATCCAGGTCAGGATGATGTCCTTCATGCTTTACAGATCCAGTAATGATGACAGTGATGGTACTACCTTGGGTATTCACTCCCATGTGCACTGACATGGTCATACATAAAGTCATATAGAACTTACTTTCCTACAAACAATATGTGAGAACTTGAGGGACATGCAGAACGATCAGGTTGTTTATTAGAGAGGACGTCTACTTCTGGATTAATGGACAGGAGACAAGTATCTCTGTGTAGCACTATTCATATCACACTTCCCAGAGAACTAAGTGTTATCTTGGCTTTACCCTGGCAGGTAAGAACTACAAGTCCTGTAATAATATAGAGACTATGTGATAGAGCTCCCTCGGGGGAACATGGCCCACCTTGATCAGACTGTTCATTTCCTGCATCTGCATACTGCGCCTGCTGCATACAGCCACCACCTCAGAACTCTAAGGGAATTAACCTTCCCCAGGGGGCGTGGCTTAATGTAACCACAGGGTCCCCTGTCGACCAATCAGCGCTGCCCATTGGAGCATGCAGCCATCCCAGGATGTAGCAGACAAGATTAGGGGGCACATACAGAAGTGATTGTGGGGCTGTCTTTGTGAGCTGAAGGTAGTGGATGGGTGACTTTACTACACATGTCAATGTTGTAAGACCCTTTTGATCGTGTGCTTGTCGGGAGGGCCTCTAGATGTAGATATTATGGTTACTATGTATAATCTATGTCTTTCATTACATCAAAAGAGGAAAAAGCGCACCAGGAATACCTTTCTGCAGTCTGTCTAATAATTTATCCCATTTTGCACAAGTAAAGAGCCTATACATTATAATGCATAGTATTCAACAAAAGAGAATTGATCCGGTCAGGCTGCATCTACAGTCTATCAGGATGAGACCTAGTACTAACCAGCTGACCATGGATTACCAACTTTGGACACCAACTGTTCTGTTCAGCCTGTGAAACAGATGGATAGGAATATACCCCTGACATGACTCTTCTTGTGCTAGGTCATGCGGATGAAGTAGAGGAAAGTATCATACAGGTTTTTATTTCCCTTTACAGATATCATCTACGAATAATCTATTTATCCCTTTTGTTATTTATTTTGGATGATGCATGAGCGAGCGTTCATTTCTTAATTACAGTGGGGGGGGGGGGTGGAAT
The DNA here is from genome assembly GCA_947462335.1 of Harmothoe impar. Lineage (NCBI taxonomy): Eukaryota > Metazoa > Annelida > Polychaeta > Phyllodocida > Polynoidae > Harmothoe > Harmothoe impar. The sequence goes on from OX381719.1 coordinate 33,839,116, forward strand.
TTCGCACTGAGGTGAGTAATCCTTTTGAAGTATAGTAAAGCGCTGCTTTTATTTTTTCTAAAAAGGGGCATATTTTTATGCCGCCCCCCTCCCTCAAGAGGGGTCAGAATGTTTTGCACCCCCCTAATAAATAAACACTCCCTAATTGATATCAATAAATACTACAATAGAACACCTCTCCCATTATTCCTTATTCAGCTGGTGATCATTTTTTTGTTCTTAACTTGGCTATTCTTAGCCTGGCCTTCTGCATTTGAGTTGGCTTAGTTTAAAGTGTCAATTTTATTGTTTGCCAAAACTGAAGGGCAAACTGGCAGCAAAGGTTATTTCTTGTGGTCCCAAGTCACGAAGTGTATGATGTTCTGAGAGATGGCTGCTGGGGCTGCGTATTGGTGGATGGTGAGGTGCATGGTGAGGTGGTAGGGGGGGATTCTGATGCGGCAATAGTGGTACAGGCGCCCCGTTAGACCCCTATGGATGCAGTGGTGAGGGGGTGAAGGGGTTATGAGAGGACTGATATGTTGAGCACACTACAGGACACTGAACCCGCCTGTGGCACTGGGTATCATTATTTTTATTTTTCAAGCTCAGGAAGCATCAGTTTTTACATATTTACTTCAGTCCTCTGCTGTTTCCGTTTGGCCAAGCTGAACTGCCTCTATGAATATTAAACCAATTCCTGAAGCGGTAATGAGTTGTGGAAAATGTGGGTGTTGGGTTGAAATGATAAATTATAAGCCCCGTTGAGGTGAATTTTAATTCATCTCTCAGAATTGATCTGGGTGGAGAGTAGGTTTAGATGATAAATTTAATGTCCCAACTTGAATATCAAGAAATCGCCGCAGTAATAGATTAATTCCAACATCCTTCCAGTACTGCTCCGGGCCCATTAATCTGGTAGTTAAATGGATAAATGGTGCAAAAATTAAGTCCATTTCAAGGATTGTCTAATACCACTGGAAAATAATCGGATTGCAGAGTTCTAGAAGTGCAGAGTATCTGTTAACACATCTTGCAGTATAACATCACCCCATTTGGAGGAAACCTGTTAACTAGCTCCCACAGTCTGAGAAATGCAATTGTATCAGAGACTAAGGCCCACTTAACCAGACATAATGTTGAAGCTCCAGTGATGATTTATATGTTCTACTCCAGGCAGGACATGAAAAAAGAGGACAACATAATCAAGTTGGTATCAGGGTAATTAGACTGCTGAGAACCAAGGAGCAGTAGGCTCCATCAGCATACTGGTGACAGGGCGACTTGAGTTTGAGTTTAAACATGTTTTTATTGACTTGGGGTAGAAGAGCCCTACCCTCAGGTAGTGCTGGGCAGCATGCAGCATGGTCTAAGTGTTAAACTCCCAGCGCCCTTATAAATAAGACGGTGTACTTGTCCCGGCTCAACTCCGACTGTCGCTGGAGGAGTACAGAGATCTGGCCCTTTAAGTCTGTGCTATAGTGTAACTCACAGGCCTAAACTGAGCAGCATGCTTAGACTACTTGTTGTAGGTGGCTTTATACAGCATAATGTATAACAGAGTTAAACCACAATTTAACCCTAGATTGCCCAATTGTACCATGTGTTTGGCCATTAGACAGGTGGCACCATCTTAGGTTTTTATTGTAGAGTGCAACCTAGACGGCACTACTGTCTATGGCCAAACACATGGTACAGTGGAGCCACCTAGGGTTGAAAGATGATGGTAGTCTAGCTCTGTCATACCTTGTGGTATATACAGACACCTGCTACAAGTGTTCTAGCTTGCTCTTCAGTTTAAGCCCGTGGTGTAACCAGTCAAAAGGAGAAGGCAGGCCATTAAAAACCTGTAACTTTGTACAGGTTGCCAAATACCTCCCAAAGCAAGGAATGACACTCACCGTATACATGTTCTGGTGCTTGTTTTTAAGTCCATCAAATATTTCAGCATGTGTTGACTGATAGATACTAAACGTTCGACCATCTGCTGACGGACCTATCATAGAGGACCCTTACTACCTAAGCTACACCCTAACCCCTCCCCGACCCCCTGTTGCGGCTCTTCTTTACCACATTGCAATAACCGGAGCTATGCCCCTGTATGGCTGCAGCTTTGACGTCGCCCTCTAAGACCCCCATAATGCTTCTACTGAGAGGCAAGCTGCTTATCAAAGGGGTTGTGGGTGAGAAGCACCTCCTTATATAGAGGTCTTTGTGAATGACTCAGTGGCCACTATCCGCCAGACTAGACTGACCCCACTATGACCAATTTCCTTGTTTATGTACCTTACTGCTGCCTTGGAGATTGTGACCCACTATGTGGAGTTGGTAACACTTTAAATGACCTAAAACACCTACAATGAATGTCGATTATCTAATCTGATGAATAGTGTTGCCCAACAAGAAAACAGTATACTTTCAAGGATGTGGTGAAAGGCGACATTGCAAGAACCATGAACCACCAGGTCCGGCAATGTACATGTGTATGTGTTCTGTAGCCCAAGACAATAACAACTCTCCGGTCTGTATTGTATTTGAGCACATTGCCTTGGACTCAAAACAAGACTCTGCTCCCTCGTTGAAGCAGATTCTGGCAGGAACATAGTAGGTCCTTCATCAAAACCAGCAGCAATAGAAACAATGCCTTTATGACCAGAGGACAATTAAGATTTCCTGTTTAATCCTGAAGTTGACAACCAGGTTTGAATAACGAGAACAAATCAGCACCATCAGACTATCAGTTCTCTATCAGATACTGTTTAGTAAGATCCATATACCGTAATACGAGGGGTCAATGATGTTGGCCTTTGCAGAAACTCTGCACATATGTCCAAGCAATCTCTATATGGAGATATAGGGTGAGTGGACCAAAGTTGTGATCAACAATAGAGTGTTTGCATGTAAGGTGGTACATATATATTTAGGTAGCATGTGCCTACCAAGGTCTCTACTTCCAAGGGTAGCGAATGGGGACGACAGCCAGGCATTCAGTATTCAAGGCACTATAGGCCTTTTTGGTGGTTATTCCTGCACAAATCTATTGGTCTGCACTCTCAGTACTATTCCTACCTACGCGCCGTTTCCCTATTTGAATCTTATACTGACTAATGTTGTCCGATGCGAGAATCACTCGGACAATAATCAAGATTACTACCTTCTGGTTGCAATTAAATTCAGGTCTATTCATGAGATCCATTACATGCACATTGCAGCAGCAACTGGGCAGACAAGCCGTGCACGTCCACACGTCTACTGGCACGGCTACTCTAACATGTGAGACTCCCAATGAGGGGTTCATGTTTGCTGCAGTCTTGTGGTTCATTATCAGCCACCAGGTGATGGTTCTGCCAGGTAATGTCTCAATCCTCCCTGGCTTCTGCTCGGCATGTATCGGCTTGTAATGGATTGTATTGGCTTCCCCTAGACACCTAGCCTTCCTGACCATGTTATCAATACCCATGTCCTCCTCTGCCCCACACTCCGGCTATACTTAACCCATGTTTCTCTCTATTCCTACTGCTCTCTTTCCCTTTTAATATCTCTCCTGTTCGTCACTCTATGTTTCCACATTCTCTTTTTTATGCAGCTAATGTTTTCTATACCCCTCCCTGCCTACTCTCGTTCCCAAATCCTTCCAAAGGAAGGCTCTGGTAACAGCCAAATGACCTTGAACTGGTAACAGCCAAATGACCTTGAACTTTGGATTTTGTTGGGTCTGGGCAACCCCTGCTGGTAGGCTGGAACCAGCGAACAGGAACAGGAAATGGAACCAGAATCCACCAATCCGTCCATTTTTAGACCACAAACTGGACGGATTGATGGACGGAATTGACGGACGGTCCTTGGTGGAAGTGGGTTTGGTCCATCTGTCCATCAAATCCATCCAGTTTGTGCTCTAAAAATGCTTTTTTGGACGGATTTTCTGGACAGACGGATGGACGGTCTTTGGTGGAGGAACCCCTTTAGGTAGATTTACCATCAGCCTTTCTGGTTCCATTTCCTGTTCCTGTTCGCTGGTTCCAAGCTACCAGCAGGGGTTGCCCAGACCCAGCAAAATCCCAACATTTGGCAGTTACCAGAGCCTTCCTTCGGAACGAGAATACTCCCTGCCCTGCTCGTCCCTGCACGGCATGCTTTACTCACCCTCCCACACTCACCCTACAGTCCTTCCCACACCGTATGCATTAGCCGCCTCCCTGCCAATATGCACATCCCCTTCCGAGTGCCCTGACCTATTGTGAGAGTCACGTGCCCATCTTACCAGTGGTGGGTCAGTGGGCCGTGTATAGGTAAGGTCCATGAGGTGCCAATATGTACAGGCACAAACTACTACTACTAAATGAATATCCACATAATTGTTAAGAATAGAATATGATAATATAATGAAAATGATCCTTATGAGGTAAAAGGCTTTCCAAAATACACATTATATCTGTACGACGCTTTTGGAGAACAACCCTCCTGTGATACACCTTCTGGGAAACATGAAATGTCCCTCCTAAAGATACACTGTTAGAAGTAAGTAGTGTTCCTGTACACCAAATACTGGGGGCAACTATGGTTCCAGTAGATTGTGCTGTAGACCTACAGCAAGTGAGCTTTTGTATATTTACAGCACTATGTACTGTATAGGGACAGCAGAATCTTCTGTTACTGTACAGCAAAATTGATTGTAAATCATAATCTGAAGGTCCTGGATTCACCTCCCAGTGCTGGTGATATTTTCAACCATCCATGTGAGGGAAAAACGAATTTTAGGTGGATGTAGTTAAAACAAGAGAAGTGGCTCCACCAAGGATTGAACTCACCACCTGTGGTGTTGGGGACAGGCGCTGATCCGTTGCGCCACGGAGCCGGTGTTACAAACATTCATATTGGGATATATCTCTACTCTACTTCTCAACTGATTAATAATAATTTGTAAAGGTCTGGGGTTCGCCTCCCAGTGCTGGTGATATTTTTTAACCATCCATGTGAGGGGAAAACGAATTTTAGGTGGATGTAGGTAAAACAAGAGAAGTGGCCTCACCAAGGATTGAACTCACCACCTGTGGTGTTGGAGACCGGCGCTGATCCATTGCGCCACAGAGCCAGTGTTACAGACATTCATATTGGGATATATCTCTACTCTACTTCTCAACTGTATAATAATAATTTGTAACGGTCTGGGGTTCGCCTCCCAGTGCTGGTGATATTTTTAACCATGCATGTGAGGCAAAAACGAATTTTAGGTTGATGTAGGTGAAACAAGAGAAGTGGCTCCACCAAGGATTGATCTAACCACCTGTGGCGCTGATCCATTGCGCCACAGAGCCGGTGTTACAAATGGTCATATTGGGATATAAGCCACCTCTGCCATGTCTGTATTAAATGAGCTACAGCCTTGTTGCTAAAGATCCCTGATGAGAGGTGGCTAGACCTAGGATCGATCCCACGACCTCTTGTGTACATATTATAGGGAAAAGTACTGTAGATCTACAAGTCACTACCATAACCTGCATCTACAGTAACAGAATTGTACATGTATAGTAGAATTTGCTGTATTATCATTTACAGCTAAAGTACTGTACATTTACATCAAATTTTGCTGTTCACGAACAACAACTTTTTACAGTGTAGGGCTGTCTGCAAACCCCCGCATGCAGGGGTGCAAACCGCCACATGCAGGGGTGCAAACCGCCACATGCAGGGGTGCAAACCCCCCCATGCAGGGGTGCAAACCGCCACATGCAGGGGTGCAAACCGCCACATGCAGGGGTGCAAACCGCCACATGCAGGGGTGCAAACCGCCACATGCAGGGGTGCAAACCGCCACATGCAAGGGTGCAAACCGCCACATGCAGAGGTGCAAACCCCCGAATGCAGGGGTGCAAACCCCCGAATGCAGGGTGCAAACCCCCAAATGCAGGGCTTCCTGACACAACCATGATGGTGCATCAGCACCTGCAGCCCCAGCACCAGCCAATCACTCCTAGTGCGCCACCCACAGCTACTGCCCCACTCCGCTCCATCAGTGAGCAGGTCTCAAAGGACCATTTCTTGTCGACAGGTGTACTCAACTGTCATTAGTCATGGAACATAGTGTTATTCTTCACCAATCCTTCTGTATGGCTACCATATACAGTGTCTACGTGAGCAGGGTTTGGGGCGGGGTAGATGAAGGGCACCATGCATGCACAATGTGCTGTGCTTAGGACATGGGGAAGGAAAGATGCATGTGAATGGAGGCAAGAGGAGGTAGTAGAGAGCAGGTTGTGGGATGTAAGACTTATGGGAATCAATATGAAACCCTATACTGATGGGAAGAGGTGAAGTCCATGATATAGGTACATGATGATGGGTGTTAGGCAGTATGCCTCTGCCTCTGGTGTGTGATGTTCAGATTAGTAGATGAGGAGTGACCATGTGAAGGCAAGCAGTTTGAGGAATGAAGAATGAAACTGTCACTCTGTAAAACATATATTTATCTTAAACATGTTTAAAGATAACAGTCTAGACTTTAAACACGTTCAATCTAAATGCCTCAACATGTTTTGGTGTTTACTCATTAGACACACCTATCTAGATATTAAACACTTGTTGTTTAATTCTTTAGGTGGTGGTTAGGTTCATTAAAGTACTTTCCTGGTTTAGAAAGGCGTTTAGCTTCTAAACATTCGCATTTTCTATCTCAGTATTGTTTTTAGTGTGCATGTCATCAGTTCATTTCGTTTCTTCAGGGCCCCAACGTAAATACAGGGCAGTCATCTACAGACTCCAATCTATCAACAATGGTGGATTATATCAAATAAGAGACCATTTTATGGAGAATTCTACCAAGGGAAAAACATCATCAACGCTGCAACAAAACAAATCCAAAGGAAATACTAACAAATTAGGGCAAGATTATTTCTGGAAAGAAAGTAATACAAAACACACTTAAACATTTGCCATTCTCTTGTTAATTCTCCCAACATATCAACGTTATGTACATCACTGCACTTCACTTTCCCGCATTTATTGAAGTAAATAAGCTTAAGTTGTAAAGTACTGATGAAAAAAATCAATGCTATATTGATTTTTAGACTGCGTAGGAGGGATGTATATTAAAGAGATCCCATCCCATTGTGCTGTTGTGGCGTCTTTAATTACTTAAAACAGCCTTAATTGTCATCCACAGTGATGGATGAGTTGGCAAATTATGGGGTGGCAGGAGAAATTATGGGATGGGAGGGAGGCTGATAATCCCACTTGGAGTGTTCCACTGGCATTACAAGGCTTCCCTCAAATCAATCAATCTCAGCATGGATTGGTAGTAGACGTGATGCCATCACAGAAGTCTAGACACGTTTACTAGAGCTACAGTAAAATCAAATTTGACCCACCTTTATATCCACTACTCAGATATGCAGAAATATTTATACGATGACAGCCTACATGAAGATGGGGTTATGCACACCTTGAATCCACACCACTGTCAGCATGCTCTATGTAGGGACAGACCAGATTTCTAGAACCGCCGCATAGTCCTACATAAGATATCCATGTAGTAAGTTGTCCCTCATCCTGCCCTCACATGCCCTGTCTATGGATCAAGTAAAATGTCATGCGTTTTCACCTAACCAGTCACATCTCGCACATCCTGGACCAAAGATAATCAAGTTAAAAGGGCAAAATAAGATTTTAGTAAAAATTCTGTTTATCAGACCTATCTTACTAGACTAATTTAAGGTCACTGAATCAAAAATGATGGTAAAAAGTGCCCCACAACTCTCAGTTTCAAGATTTTCCAACCATGATAATTTGTCGGTCCACTACTGAATATAATAAATCATGGTCTGACCAATATACAGCAGGGACAGCATTCATAAGAAATTGTCAATTTTGTTTGCATGGCAGAGATAACATGACTCTGAAGCACATTTTTGTGGTAAGAGACCATAAAAATCAGGATTCTACATTGTTATGAATCTAAATTAGTGATATTTTACCGATATTAATAGAAAAAATATCATAAAACATAAAAATTTATCCTAAAGCAATATGGCATTTTTTTAAGCTACCAAGATCAGGATTGTGACCCGTTCTGACAAGAGGTACCTAAAGGAAGCTATTATAACTTCTTTTAGTGCTATTTTTGAATTCCCCAGGTCAAAATACATAAGAATATTTGTGTCTGGTCCCGTTTTTTTTTTGCAATTTTTGTAAATTTGTTATACAGTGTTATTATGTTTACTTTACTACTGTTGAAGGAATGATACAGAAACTGACTAGAAAGAGGCATTCCTGTTTTATGTGTACATATACATTGATATAAAGCCCTATGTTTAAAGCTCTGTTATGAATAACCAGTGTCCATAATATTTTGACTGTAACAATTCACTAGAAACTGCAAATTATAGATATTTTGATGGATTAAAAAGTAAAATGGAGCCTTTGATTTGCTCTCTATGAAAACACTATAATCCTGAAATACAATTTTCTGACATTGGAAGGAATCTTGGTGGCTTAAAAAAATACCATATTGCTTTAGAGTAAATTTATGTTTTATGATTTTTTTTCTATCAATATCGGTGTAGGGGCACGAATAATACGTGTATATATGGGTTCTTGGAGTCAACGCGGGAAGTGCCTCCTTCGGACGCTAGGTGGCAACACCTACGCCATGTCCTTTCGATTATCCGGTAGCGGAGCCAGGCAGGGCACTCCAAACGGCGCGCCGGTGGAGTGCCACGTCAACACTGCTTGGTCTGCGCTCAGGGTATATAAGAGGCCGAGGTTGGCTACCTCAGGGAGTTTGTCCCAGGACGAGCTCAGACCCACACCTTTCGATACCTTTGTTACCTTTTCGATTACGGGGCACCTACACCCCTCCCACTCTCTGGCTCCTGCACCAGCCATGCTGGCTCAGGACCAGATCATCCAGCTTTGCTGACTAGGAGCTAAAGGTAGAACGCTGTACATCTTCGAGTTGGTTATCTAACTGAACCGAGCAAACCTTCGTGTTACTTTGAGGCTGTGATCGTGACTGAATAAAACCTGTTGCATTCAAACCGAATTTGGAACCTGTGTTCTTGTGATACTTCCACAACCCCTACATCAGTAAAGTATCACTATACTTAGTGATGAATCCGCAGGAAGCTATCACTTGGGTAATCCTACACCCCTATATAAGGACCATACCGATCCAGTAACGTACGGTGCGGTTAAGTTGTTGGATGGGGATGTAGCTCAGTGGTAGAGCATTGGCCCATGGGTCTAGAGGTCGTGGGTTCGAATCCCGCTTTCTCCAAATGACTTTTCCGCGACCGTTACAGTGGTGGAGAAAACGTGTGATGAGTGAACGGTGACACGTTGACAGGTCAGTTGGTAAGCGTTACAATTTGCTAGGGACTTGGTGACCTTGGAAACAGGGTCAGCCCCCAGTGTGTCCCAGGAATGGGACCCTCAGCCTACTGGGAGCAACCGAGTTGTAGAAGGGTATGTTGGAAGTTGGACACGCAGATGGAGACTTGTCAACGGTCGGTTGGATTGACTGAATCGGTATGGTGTGGAAAGCTTACATCGTTGGTGCTGGGGTATCTAAGCAACTGCTTGATAAAGCCCCATTGGGACCTTCGGTCCAGCGGGTGAGCATCCCTGATGTTGGAGGACCACTAGATTTCGGGGGGATGGGACTCTCTGTCACTACTTGAGGGGGAGGGAGAGAAAGCCCAGTCCCAGAGAATCCGAGTCTAGAAGGGTTGATGTAAGCTGAGTAGGGGTAGTGTAGGGGCACGGATTACTCACACCTTGGTGATAAATCTGCAGGGTAATCCTACACCCATGGGTCTAGAGGTCGTGGATTCGAATCCCGCTTTCTCCAGATGACTTTTCCGCGACCGTTTCACATGTGACTGGTTAGGTACAAATTGCAGACAATTAGTCTGATCGCCGTGGCACTTGTGTCCGCAGAAGCATATAGTCATTTTGAGACAATATAGAGGCAAAAAATTCAACAAGTGTCCATGTTTGTAGCAGGGGTAGGCCGGCAGTGACGTCACGGCGTCACTGGCAGGAGAGACTGCTATCCCCCTGGGGTTAAAATCCGTACTAATCTATTAGTCCTACTCATTTCAAGATAAAACAGTTACAAAATTTGAGGACAAAAATGCAGATATTTGATTGAATTTACAGGCACTGTACCTCATTGCTACAGTATTCACTCTCTATGTGCAGCATACCATAGAGATATCTTGAATACCACACTGTGGTATAAAGCGATATTATTTTTGTCCATGAGTTCCCAGTGAACTGTTATCAGTGTCATTGTCAGGGTCCCCCTGTCCTGTCTATATGTCACCTCGTTTCACACACCACTGCCTACATCCTGTAGGTAGGATATAAGATGCCGGTCCAGAGAACATCAATTTGCATGTGGATCAATATATATAGGCCTGTACCCAAGTGCTTCAAGGGATGTGTTGGCAACAATAGGTCTTTTGCCTTGATGACTCAAGTCAGCAAATTATCTTTGAAATGCGTTTAAATCTAAGAATCTAATCTGAGAATCTAAGGATGTAAAATACATGTTAACGTTTAAAGACATTTTACTGAAGTGTAACCATGGTTGACCTCATTTACACTGGACGATGCAGTGCTTGAGATATACAGGGGAAGTATGCCACGGTTTGTCACAATAGTTTTGTGCAGCCACTACTCTCAACCAACTTAGTTAGCCCTAGGCCGCATAGTGTTATAATGCATTATGCCTTTTGTGGTCTTGATACATGGATGTAACTCGCCGGTGCTGCATTCAGGCATCATACCTGCTGATTAGTTGCAGCCTTGCCAACTAGGTCGCCACGAGGCCACTACAGAGTTGTTGTTCCTCAGGTTGGACAGAAACACATGCAGGTGTGGCCATGCGGAAAGTGAACTTGTGTCACAGATGCTAAATCTTGTCTTCCATGGAGATAAACAGGAGAACTCCCTGCGGGGAGTACAGAAACACCAGCCGCTGCTCTGAGGGCTGCTGTGCACAGCTTATGGCCTCCGTCAAGGAAGTAGGGTTTGTAAGGTGATCCACCACCACACATGGCGTCTGGGTAAGCTGTCAGATCCGGTTCTCAAAGACCTGCATGTAACACTACGCAACCACCTCACCTACCGACTGCACACAGCACACTGTTCTATACAGGGTACACTCCATACAGGGCACTGTTCCTGCCACAGGGTACACTACATGTAAGGCACTGTTCCTGCCACAGGGTACACTATGTGTAGGGTACTGTTCCTGCCACAGGGTACACTATGTGTAGGGTACTGTTCCTGCCACAGGGTACACTATGTGTAGGGTACTGTTCCTGCCACAGGGTACACTATGTGTAGGGTACTGTTCCTGCCACAGGGTACACTACGTGTAGGGTACTGTTCCTGCCACAGGGTACACTACGTGTAGGGTACTGTTCCTGCCACAGGGTACACTACGTGTAGGGTACTGTTCCTGCCACAGGGTACACTATGTGTAGGGTACTGTTCCTGCCACAGGGTACAGGCTCTACTCTACTTCATTTCAAGGTGGCGTCTTTGTGATTCAGCTCGCTTACTGGGGTCATTGTCCGGGACAGAGGTCAATATTGTGCTGTATGTTGAAACAGTAATCCTGACCGTGGTTCGAACCACATGGTGCTGATCTATCATGGACGGAATTCTACCTCTAGACCATGGCTGATTAGACAATGCTAACCTACCACACGATACCATAAACTAGAGGGCAGCATGACTCCCAGCCACCCACACTAGATTCAAGACATGCGGGCACATGAACATTCCCTTTTAGGGTAGGTAGATCCTATAGTCAAGATTTTCGCTGTGGTGCCAAAATTACAAGTACTTGAATAGCGTAAAAGAATAGTGGGCCCTGAGCTAGTTCATGATATATCTGACTTAGAGCGATCTTAAATAGGATCATTATAGTAATTGGCCACATATAATATATGAAAATAACATGTTCAAGTAACTAACATTCTCTATAAATCCCCGAGGATATGGTCTTCAATGTTCTAAATCCAGAAACAATATTTTAGACATATGGCTCTGTGCATATTTAAAAGGTAGTTGGTGTTTGCAATAAAATAACATTTAAATGGGACACACTTTCTCAATGTGGTACAAGTACAGCTTTCAGCAGGCCCACTACCACATCCTTATAGAGCAGGGGTAGAACATTAGACCCTTAGGCAGAATATTCTGGTATCGATCCCCAGTCAAGCTGCGTAGAACCTTTCTAACCTTACATTTCTGACCTTACGTATCTGCGTAGATAGCTGTGTAAGCGTACCTTGGATGGGATCCCCCCAACTTAATGTTACAGCTATGTAACAAAGGACTGGTCTGTAGAGACCCTGCTACGTTACGGTAAGGAAGCCAACAAAGCCATCAAAGGGCGGTAGCAGCATACATCATGGGGAGTAGGAGCACCTGCCGCAGACGGTCTCCCTAACCACCCCTGGCCTACCAGACACATGCTGCAGGCAGCCTCCACACATGCTGCTGAATGCCGACCTAACCCCAGATCATGTCCAGGCTCTTTTTGATGAAAATTAAACATTTGAAAAAAGAATTAAGGACAGGCGTCTCTTAGCTCAAATATATTTCAAACAAATACTTTGTTTTGTCAAGATTTATCGGGATTTACAAAAGGATCAATGGGGGGCATAAGGTCTTCCACCCTCGGTAACACTATCCATTCAGCCTCAGAACTACAGTAACTGTACTAGGAATGCCTTGTTATAGTGTTGTAGTCGACAAGCTGTTACGCCCCTATAGCGGTATAGTAGGCACCCTGCGAGTGTAGCCGTGGATCAGATTATGGAGTACAACCACAAGTAGAATGTGTGACTCTCTGCCCTTACATCCTACATCTCTTTATCATTAAGTATGCACACAAGTCAGTGTCTGGCGTTCAATCATGCCGTCTCCCCCATCCCTTATAGTTGTATTTGAAGGCAGTGCATTATTGAATGCAGCCCCTCCAGCCTTGGGAAGAGTGAGCTGCTTTCAGAACGGAACTGCAGGCAGGATCATGTTGGCACCATCATAAGGAGTTAAGAATACTACTGCTTTCTGTTTATTGGCCAAGTACATATATACCTGATTGTACAGTGTTTGGCAGCTGATAGATGAAACCTTCAGTTTGTATTGAAGGTAAACCCACACCGTTTTACACGATAATATGTTGTAATATATACTTCGTAATTTATGATGGAATATGGGGACCAAAGGGGACCTCAACTGTTGGGACATTCATTTAGAGGCTTTTTGCACAGAGTGTATAACTTTTTTTTAAATTCCACTATTTCCTCCACTCAGGCGAGGCGTTATAATGACTTAATAGGATGCAGTAGTATGCAGTAAACTGCATAAAAAGACACGCATAGTTGATACCTTAAGCTCGCAGATCTTACTGCACGTCCAGTAACAGTCAGAGTGCAGTCGGGACAGGTACTCAGCCCTATATATACGGGCGCTGGGCCTTTAAATATCACTACCACCAAATTGGTTGGTCAGAGGTCAACGTTTAACATCACAGATACAACCAAGATACTCAGGTGGTGCCACAGACATGACAGATTATCTTCATTCTGAAGTAAAAGGTCTCCACATTATTTGTCTAGATTAGCTGGTGGTGGCAAAACATGTCTGGAAGTGTAGAATAGCTACTGAGAAGAGCAGATCTTGTTGAGTCGCGATTTTGTCCAAATTACCTTAAAGATGACTGACACTGCCTTGAGGAATGACAAATGGGGCAGGCACTAATTGCTGATTGGACAGTTACCGACTGCAGGGTTCACTCAGTAATGTATGTGTGCTGTCAGCCTAGCGCTATGCCACATTAACGGGATGCACTGATTTTACCTTGTGAGACCTATAGCTGAAACTAGTTCCTTGTATGTCAAGAATTGGCTGGTTTTAGGGGTCATAACCTTTTGAATGAATGATAGTTAAATATTCCTTATGTCATCTGTCCAGATTGGAGGAGTGGTTAGGACACTGGCCTACGTATCCAGGGGTCATGAATCTATACCAAGGCTGCACGATTGCCTGACCATTTTTCCTAGTTGGACAAAAATAGTACTAGCATTTACAAAAAAGATTTATACATAATCTTTTTAGATTACACTATAAATATTCATTTTGTGCTGTACAACCAAATTGTATAATATCACGATTTCTGACTAACCAAAAAGGCTTTTTCAAAATGGTGTGCGAAAAAAGGTCAACTACCATTCATTCAAAAGATTATGACCCCTAATCTTGTCCACGAGATTTGCCTAAGCTTTTTGCTGCAGAACAGACGGAATCCATCGGTACAAGCAGAATGGTGCCTTCCATTGGACATCTTTCTAAGGCGGAATAGTAGTACCTGAAACTAGCTCTAGACTGATAGGTCAGGAACAGGGAACCTATTTTGATTGTGCGACTGGCAAAGAAGTGGTTTCTCATCACCAAGGTCTGAAAAATGTGACGAGGGAGGCTTTTTTCTTTTTTGACTCTCGGGCTAAAATGTATGGGATACTATGGGATGATATATGTTTTTCATGCCCAAAATTCACATTTTAGTAGTTAAGTATTTACGGATCTTCAGTAGTGGGGAAATGTAATTATTTTTATCCTACTGCATTACTGGCAGTATTAGCTTTCATTTGATACCAAACATCCCAATATTTGTCCACTTTTATCATATTTTTCATAAAAAATCAGCAAAAGGGTTTCCTCAAAAGCTGAATTTTATGATGCGCGCGGTGATGAGAAACCATTCAATTTTTTTGAGTGGCCTTGAAGCGATCCATTTTGTGACGTAGTAATTAATGAGCTGGGACCTCAATGAGATCTGGTTAATTGACAATATTCTCTCTGGATACTGAAGAATCATTCTGTAAGCAATAATCAACTTTGCTACATATACATTGCTATTACTCCCTGAAAATGGTTCAACAACTTCATTGCCAGACTATAGCGTTATGGACGTGGGGGGATGGGCGTTGCAAACATATCTTACACTAGACGTACAGACAGTTCCATTTGGTTTCTGCCATAAAACAATCCATCTCTGAGCTGGTGTATTACGACCCAGGTCAGCCGGTGCACTGCTATCACATGAGGGTCGGGACATACATTTTTATCATCACTTGGCAGGCTTAATACATTAGAACAGAGGGACCCAGCGCACTGTGTTGATACAAACTACTGTATTCACCCTGTCCACTTTCCCAACTCTAAGAGATCAAATTAATGCCAAGCCATAATTAATCCACCACCATACCTACAAATTCAGCTTTGGAACAATCTTAAAGTTACTTAACTCACGGGTTGGACATATTTAAGTGATGTGAAGCATTTGATGAGCTTCAAAAGAGGCAGTTGGGTGTGGATAGATTTATTTTCACTGCAGATTACACAGTTACGTCTCTATTTCCAAACCAAGTATGGCTAACTAGGTCTGTCATGTTGAATAAGTGGGCTAGTTATATTGACTAACCCTGATACTTCTAGCATTCCTAGACATCAAAAGACTAAGGTGGGTTTGTCAGTATTGACTGACCAGACTGACCTAGGTTGGTCATGTAGGGAGCCAAAAAATGACTAAGGACGTTGGTCAATACCGACTAAGGTTTCTAGCATAAAGAATATTAGTGTAGTTCTGTTCCTGCAGTTCACAATCATGATTATACACATCTGTGAATCATCTTTATGCATTTTCTATATGATGTTTGCACCTCTGACGCGTCACTTTAAATGTAAATAATGAAATACTCCATGACTATGGTCCTCATTCAGCGACCTGGTTTCTGTACATACTCCTGAAAAAGACACTTTAAATTGAACGATAAAAAGTCCGAGGGTTTTAAGGAAGGTAGGAAATAGTGTCAGGACATAGCATACATACCTCAATTTAATCTATTATGATTTCGGTTTTCGGTTTTTCAGCTGCAGACTTACCTGAAAAAGAAAAGATACAACATGTTTTTATTATGTATCTCATTGCACACATATATATATGTAGTGGTTCATATGTTTCTAGTTTAAGGAACAAGACAAATGGCAATTTCCAAGTGCGAGAGTAACAATCTGTTTATTCAAGATAAACCGGGGAATAGTCTCTTCAAGAATCAGGAACTTTCTGCACTAACGTGCTTCCACATACAGAATGTGTAAAAGCTCTGTCCGCACAACTGGACCAGTGAAGTAGAGTCAGCCAGGCCTGTACTGACTGGGGAGCCCAGATAACACTGAGGTTTATGTAGCTCAGCTGCCACGTGCCAATGGGTCACATGATACAGGTAGACAGTCGACTTTCCCGCCTAAGAATGGCACCCGATAACCGATAACCGAGAGAGAATGCGGGTTCTCTACCGGATACCGGGCACACAAACTCAAGGCAGAAAGTCAAGTAAAAAGGTGTTACCTGGGAACTCCTATAGAGAACTAGGACCTGTTATAATACTGGACCCCTACACACACATTTCTGTTTAAAAAAGTGTGCCTCACCATCACTGGGAAAATATAGCATTCAGTGCAGCGGTTGACATGCAACGCTTAAGAACAGAATTGGCCCAGTAAGACTAGTTGTAGAAACGGGAAGCTACAACGCGACTTTTCTATGACTACAAAAGTAGTGAATTTCGACAATTTTACCATCAAAGACATGCTGGACAACACTAGCTCAGAAATTCTCAGAAGTCTGAGGTCTAGAAAATCACGTCGTGGCTTTTCCATTTCTACGAATAGTCAGACCGAGCCTTTAAGTATAGAACATCAATAATTATACTAGCTTGTATGGGCATCTCTAAAGCACATAACCCCAGGTTAGAAGCAGTAACAAAGCCAATTTATGAACCTGCCTTTCACTCCTTTGTTGGAGTATATATATATACTTGGTCAACAAACAGAGAAGGATACCTGTACGTCTAAGTGGAGTCCTTTCTAAATGTCAAGGTTCATATATATGCGATTGCAATACTATCTCTGACGCTGAGTGACAATCTGACAGAAAGTACAGAAATTAGGTATGATATCTTACACCGCCAGGGAAGGTTGGAGACCTATTTTAATGAGGCAAGGTGCCCCAAAATCACGCCAGTGGCTTACTCAGACTAGTAGCAGAAACCCAACCTAAAGGTTTGCCAGGACAACGTTATAACTCATTGCTGATTCTATCCCTATGTTTGCTTTGCTGTACTAGAATATGGGGATGTATTGTCTATAATCTACAGTTATTCAAAATTAAGATTGAAATGTAGAGTCTGTTAGTCCCTTGTGGCTGCAGTAATACCCAAAGGCAATCATGTACCATAAGGTCACTCAAAAATGAAATTGTTTCTCATCACCCAGCAGTGATAAATATGACGAGGGCATTTTTTACTGGAGGCTAAAGTATATAGGGAAATTAAGACTTTTTGCACACGATTTTCACATTTTGATAGTTGAGAGTTTATTGATCCACGAAAGTTGTTATAATGCAAGTTATTCCTTGCTCTCTGCATTACTGACAGTATAAGCTTTAATTTGATACCAAATATGCCCATATGTGTCCACTTTTTGCCAGATTTTTCATTAAAAATCTAAAGAAATACAAAAAAATTCTGAATCACGATTTTCATGATGCGCACGGTGATGAGAAACAACTTTATCTTTGAGTGGCCTAAGGCGTAAGAGCTTGATAACGATATAGGGACTACCGTAAAGCATTTAAGCCGCGGCTAGTACGTGAGTCAGATTGGCAGTGCGGCTTATAGGATCGGCTCATGGTCAGGGTGCGGCTTATACGCGAGTTTTTGCTATTATAATATAGTGCAGATATAAATCAGATCGCCAGTGTGGCTTATAGGATCGGCCCAGACTCTAGGTGCGGCTTATACATAAGCCGCATATATATGCGAGTTAGGCTTATACACAAGGTGTTACAGTAAGCCAGGGACTGTTGACTTATTTGTTAACCAGTACTGACTAAGTTCTTGGGCCTAAAGATTACAATGCAAGGGCCCCACCTAGACACTTATTAAACTGGTTCGGGGCCTTAGTATTTTCAAAATAGGAAAACCCCCGGGCATTTCGATTTGGAGTATCAGTATCAAATATGCAGCGAGCCTGCTTTCATTTGCATTGGCTGCAACGCCTCACTAATCTTATCAAATAGCAGCTCCTAAGCGGCTGGTTTATACAGTAGGAGATAATTCATACAAGCTTCACCCATTGGACTTCATTGGAAGCATCGACATCTGCACCACTCCTATACGAGAAAAACATTTCTCATAACAGAATGGTTAGGGCCCCACTGGCTCATACACTTGTTGTTCATGTAGGTTATTTAATGAGACATGGAGGAATGTGACTTTTAGTATTATGTATTTTATTGCACTGAGTGATTCCCTACAGTACAATCTGATTGACATGGCTGGGGATGGATATCATGCGGACGAATTTGAATCGTTCATATTCATTATTGGTCATTCATTATCTATGATAGCAACAGAATTTCCGGAATAATTGTGGTTTCATATGTTGCTTAGATTCTGACATTTTCTTATAAATATGTTTAACTATTAGTTGTTTGTAAAAATAGCAGAATCTTTGCCTAGTGTGGTTAAGTAGTTGCATATCCCTACAATGTTGCATTACAAGGAGTAGCGGATTACATACTGGATCATTGCGTTAGGATACTTAATAGTTTTCATTAGGACTGTAATCGTCCAAAGAATCATGATTATACATTTTTATTTCAAACCAAATCTGATTAACAGCACGTTTCCACAATTTCAAACCGAACATGATTTGCTGATGGTCCTTGAAAGTCTGAACTGTGAGGAAAACAGAAAAAGAAATGGAAACAGCTACTGATTAAACAGTCAGTAATGAATCTGTAATCTGTGAGATCGAATTTTATCCTCTGTGGGAGATTTAGTTGTTCATTAATTTTGATCCTCAACAGTGCGTGGATATAACAGGAATTTTCAAATATACATGTAGACACATTGCCATCGGCTATTATGGTATTCTGTCGTTATAACGACGTGCACTCTAAACTATTGCCCTGTTACTGCATATATTGTCCCTATGGAAATCACCAGAAGCAGAGTAGTAATAAACTTTAGTGTAGGCTCATAACTGGCATTGGGCATCTTCTGGTGGTGTCAGGTTTCTGATGTCATCACAGTTCATCAGGCATCAGGGACGGTTAGAGTTCATGCTGATGGGCTAATACGCAGAGAGCACACTCAGACGTTCTCCCCCCATAGGTCGGTACTCATCAAACAAAATACCTCAAAATACCCGAAAAGGTTATAATGTTGCTTAGAGTATAGCTGCAACATGCACAACTCACGTGGGAGTGTCGACAAGAAAATCTTTCCAATCCTAAAATCATTACAATCTTAACTTAAGATTATAACAATTATTTCGGACTATCAGTCTTGTTCTAACACCAGAGGGAACCCCTGTCGTGGGGTAGAATGCACACTGCGGGCCCCTCCTTCTACATAGCCTATGTAGGATATGAAAGGCCTACATCAGTAAAGCTTAAGGCAATTGGGTGCCATTATGGGTGTGTTGTCATTTTCCAAAAAAAAAAAGAGAAAAGGGGGGGGGATCTCCAATGTATACAATAATATTACTAGTACTAGTAGTGGCGCCATCTTACCCTTATGCAAGGTGACGGTGAGCAGCGATAATCTTGAATAACTGTTATAATCTTAAATGTTATTTTTAAGATTGTAACGTTTTTAAAATTATCGATTTTAAGGTTGGAGGATATTCTTGTCCACGCTCCCACGTGAGTATGTCCCGACGACTAAAACCATGTTAACTAATAACCCCCTAGAGCTACTATTCCTGATTAAATTTCCTCAAAATTCGTTATGGATATTGAGAAAAACACATAGAAAAAATATATGGAGGCGGAAAACCTTTTCCTGCAACTGATATTTGGTTTCATTTGTGGCTAAGTGAATATCTTTTGAGTGGCCGGGCTATGTGGACTGTACACCCCATCCACCAAGGGGTGCCATGGTATACTGGAGGACAGAAAATTGGCCAGTGGACCCTCTTCGTATTCTTTGCTCTTTGGTATGTGTGATGCTGTGGGTCACCCGTTTTGATTTCCAGTATGTCTGATAATTACCAGGTTGAAGCTTATAATCCTATTTATTTTTCCCTGTGAATTCCGGTATGGACTCCAGGCTTGAGATGGTACCTGTATAGATGTGTACTGTGGCCATGAGTGTAACCCATTCTGACAAGCGGGGCTGGTGGGTGTCAATCATCATGTCAACCTGTCACACAGACCACAACACCCGTCCCATGCTGTCGCTATATGTGCTAATTAGGAAACATGGGCATATGCAGGGGGGATAAGCTCTAAAGGTCACTGTGCAGCGGGAGGGCAGCGGCCGCGTGGTGCGAGAGGGCAGCAGCCGCCCATCAAAATTAAGCAGTTCCTTTGTGAAAACCATTGAATGAATATTGCAATAGTTTGTTACTGATTGCATGTGTAAATATTGGTTTACATATTAAACAATTCCTTGTACATCTATACCCCTGTTGTCCGCTGCTTGCTAGGTATTTATTGCACCCAGACAATCTGCATTTGAACGATAGGAGACTAGAAGGCTGAAGATGGCCCTAGACCCCTAAATTCGATATGGCGACATAGTCATTTCTTAAAATCGACATGGGATATGGTCATACTAGTGACATGGGACATGGAGCATTTCTTAAGTCTGACATGCGACATTGGCCTTAGTGACATGGATGTGAATAGCATCAGAACCTCAGAAAGTCCTAAAATGCACTAATGTCACGATAAGATTCTTAAAATTGTCCTGAATGACAAGCTCAAATTCACTCAGAACACATCAATTTTAAGTGTAAATTCCAAAATTTTCTGAAGATCGTATAACCTGTTTCAAACCATTCTAAATGCCCAAATTTGATATACAAATTTCTCAATTTTCCAGGGGCCTGCGGCCGTAAAGACCCCCCTTAGTGACACTAGCGACATGGGGTTTTCCTTAGCGACATGGGACATAGACATTTCTTAAAATTGACATGGGGACCTCCGGTAGCAGTATCTTATCGGGTTTTTGATGTGTTGTGTTGCCAAAGTGGGGTTAATGTGACCAAGTCAGTGGGGCTGGCACCCAAATGTACAACTGGTGCGTGACATCTTCACCTAACCTAATTCACAAGAAGCAGTTTTTGGCAGTTTTGCTCATCTCTTATAAGATGAGATGGAAGTGCTACACAGGTACCTCTAAAGCCCCCCAGCATCATTGATGGCCATTGCTGCTGTTTCAATGTCCCATCTTGGTTCACTTTCTCGACGATCTACAACTGTCCTTGTTCACAGTGCTTTAGTATCTGTTATCTCTCTCTGGCAATGCAGACCAGGTTCCCCTTAAATTAAGGCTTACTACCAGCACAATTTCATGCCCTAACGATTTGATTGAAATTACTAGGCTGCAGAAAACGTCAAAGAAATAATATTATGACTCAGCCAGGAGCACGATGAGGGAACAAGGTGCTGAGGCCACGTGATGAGGCTGTGTGTGCCGGGTACCAGCAGGTGGGGCCCTGTGTTTGGCTGTTGGAACTCCCTGCAGCCATTCTCATATTGACATCATCTAGATCACACCGACCCGGCCCACCCCCACCGACCTAATGACACAAGGGGGGTGCAGTATGGCAGCAGCGGGTTCTGAAAGATGTGTACTGTGATAACATAGGCAGGTAGCTTCACAATGTAGGTGCTGCATTCATAAACCTTATAATGAACCAAATCATGTTCTACTTTCTACATTTTCTATCCATCACTTATTGAGCAATCATCCTGCCCCTTTCCCCTGTCCATGCCCATGCCCTTCATTTGTCACACACAAGCTTAAGTGAAAAGATATTCACAACTAAGATAGCCATTTGTTTTGTTACAGTTTGTGTAAAGTAATCTTGATCCTATGGGGTACCTTTTACCATGTTGATTGGCACATCCACGTGATGAATATAACATCGAACCTTCAATAAATTTTAGGCCACTTAAGAAAAACACACTTGTTTCCCGTCACCAAGCCATGATAAATATGATAAGGGCATTTTAAAACTATTATATAAATCCAGATCATATACATATACATCAGAATTTGAACTGCATCGATTTGATGAGAGTGAGTTATGTACGCTATAGTTAGTTTTACCAGATCAAGTAAAAGTAGCATTCTCCATTTACACAAAGTAATTAATTATCTGAGCTGCAGCTTTGTACTTGTAAAGTTATTTATTGTCATGTCAAAAACTCATTGATAAATGGCAACGGTCTGAAACTGAATGTATGATGGGGATCTATCAGGACTCATTTATATTGTCTGAAGGATTAGAGAATGTTGAGATATGAAATAAACTATTTACCACTACAGCTCTCAGCACCCAAAACCTCCCTTCCTACGCACAACTTGAAATAGCTTCCGTGTAGAATCTACTATGAACTAGTTTCAAAAGAGGACACTGTTTACCAAGGGGATTTTGTTTCCTCGTCAAACCATTCATAGTTGGGTGAATGTGATGTGATGGGAAAAGCTTGTGCTGTGGCTCAGTTTGAGTTAATGGAAGCTTTTCAATTCAGCATGTACCCACAATGCACATTCATCATGACTGTCGGACTGTTTCCACCCAGCACTCATTCCATCCCCCACTACCAGGAAGCTGGCCATGTGGGTGGTGGTAGCTGGGTGCAGCCAATTCACAGCAGCTGGGTTCACATTGACCCGATACGAATTAGCACTAGCGGTCTTCCGATGTGACTGCCACCGTGGAAGTTATGTTGCTTCGTGATTAAATGCCACTAAATAAGACATCAATAACTTGCCGAATGACAAGTATGTTTATACAACCACAGACACAAGTTATGAGCTGCATGGATCTCCATCAGCTGGTCCCGGCATGACAGGCAATCTCTGCGCGGCATAACTGATCATATCTCTATCATAAGGTTGACTTTTGATGTACATGTCAGCCATATCACTACATGGCACTACCATATTACCTGTGTATTACCTTCGACCTCTGTACCCGTGACACAATTCCCATGAGAGAAGTATTCCAGTAACTACATACTATAAGGATGAGGATGGTTGATGTTCTAGGACTCACAGGGCTGCTCCACCACATTGGCCCCACAGAGGTCCCCACTCTACCATCTTACTCTTCAGTTTATTTCGATAATTGATGCATGCATATTTAGAAATTTTTGTCTCAGAACTCCTCTTATATACAATGTAACTTTTCAGTTTGTTTGGCCTCGGCTTGTTATATATCCTTTCTTGATGAAAGTTGAAATGGCGTTGGACAGAATTATAGTGGTATCTAGTAATAGATATCTCACATTCCTTGCTGCAACTTTAATTGCCCTCTAGCAGTTGCCGTTGGGCCAGTGGCAGAATTGGAAGACAGAGATCAGACGCATCACTTTACGCATGTTGGATATATATTCCTCAGTGTCTAAGCAAATCTAAATCTGTGTAAGAGGAATTATTGGGTGTGAGAAGGATCCTGCCAGGAAAGATGCCAGAAGCACAAGTCCTGTATTGTAACCACATGGTCCCCTGTCAACCAATCAGCGCTGTCCATTGGAGCATGCCGCCAGCCCAAGGTCATATTTGGAGGCCGTTTCCGTGCGTGGAGAGAAGTGAATGCAGGGACTGCACACAGAAAATTAAAGGAGTCGCCACGACCCTGACAGCCAGAGTTGCAGTTTGTCTCCCATGTGACACCTGTAGAGGAGAGTCGTATGAGTTTGCCTCTCCATTCCTGAAGGGTCAACAGCTGTTGACCCCTCAGAATAGGCAGAGTCAAAATCAAATACATAAGTGTATGCAGGTCAGGTGGATTGTGTATTTATGCCAGGGTAGAGTGGGGGCAACAGGTGTATATATTTAGTGGGCAGGCCAGGTGAGGCCTGTGAGAGAAGTGTGTAGGTGAGGTAATTGCCCAAGACAGGTCAATAACAAGACATTTTGTAATGTCCACCACTTCCCCCTGTGAAAGGGCTAAGTTATATCTGCCACATACTACATTCTACAGACCATTGGCCGCATATTAGATGCCAATATCAGATCTATATGAAGTTGTAAGCAGTGCCACACATTATATCTCACACAGTTAGTGCCCAGCCTTATGTTTATTTCCCATATCCACAAATATGATGACTAAGCTCTATACTGTTGATGTTCTTGGAATGTAATGAATAGTTTGTCATCACATTTGATTCAGATAAGTTAACTGGAAAGCTTATCCATTGACATCCCTTAGCTACACTATTTTGACATAAAGGACCTTTCTAGAAAGAATCAAAACTGTGTGGCATGTAACAATTATCTAAAGTATAGATAGTGGCTCTGCCTTGTGGTTGCCACTGGTACCAAATTAGCGTTGGTTGCCCCACCAGGTGGTTTCATATACAACTACTATCAGAGTCAACACATTTTTTATTTGACTCTTCATGAAGGGTCAAACTACAAATGACTGCTGTGGGCAGAGTCAACTGCACTTGACTCTGCACTGATAGAGTCAAGAGGGAGAGTCAATTTGTACAAGGAGCAAGGTGTATGACTGGAGTAGTTGTGACCCCTCCACCAGAGTCATCATGACTCTGCTACCAGAGTCAACTAGAGTTGACTATAGTAAATGTGTGCCTTTGTGCAGGTGGGGGCGGTGGGGGAGGACCTATACTAGAAATGTCAACTTTCTGGGTGTCTTTTGATCATCTGCCTGTCGGGTCGACTTCAAGATATTATGGGTAGAGTAGCAGTAGAAGTTAGGATAGAAGCCATGACCTTTCTGTGATCATATGCTATACTCTGTGAGGTGACGCAGCTAGGAAGAGGACTTACACTGAGTCTACCTTTCCGCAGCGATATATACTATGCCCAATGCTTTCTGCGATGACTATTCTAAACCATACATCATATAACCTTTTGAACCTAGAGATGTGACATCCAGAAATACACACATGACAATCTGACAATCATAGACAGTGATAGGTTACCTGTGGCAGGATTATGGTAAAGAGCTGCTGAATACAATCCCTTTCATGGATGGGTTTAGTGTATCTGTGTAACAGACACAGTCAGGCATGCCAATGACCCTTCTTCAGACCTAGTGGCAGTGCCCATATGCATTAGCTGATCGATACCAACGCTTCACAAACACACAGGCTAGCTTAAACAGAGGCTGATGCATCTTGGAGAGGGGACTAGGAATACGATACTGGTTGGCTGGGAAATTATGGAATCAAATGCTGGTTGGGACAGGGGATTTAGTTCTTTCACATATTCGGCTTTCAGAACAATTTGTCTCTGGTTAGCAGTTTGGGCCAGCTAGTCACATCTTGCATATTTTCTCACTCTGCTACTCACTGAGTTTTCCCTCAAGTACTCTGTCTTGCTTGAAAATCTGCAATGCAAGTGGTGCATTCTTAATGTTCTATGTCCTATTGGAGGAAGCACAAATAAAACCAATTATTGTTACTCGTACAGATCTAGAACCCTCACTTTGCCTGTTCAAAGTCAATCCGCTCCCAATGTCCTGGGCCTTGCCAGCTAAATATGTGCAGCCTATGGTGGTGGATAAAGTAGAATGACCATTTTTGCTAGCTCCCAAGAAAACTTGGCTTGGTTATTATGAGAGCATGTATACTCGATTGCATATTCAGATATCTATAATCAGAATAGTTAATACTGCAGATTTGCTACACACTCATATTCCCTACTCACACAGTGATTATTTCATGCAGCACTTAATTCGCGTGACTTAATCTAAAGTGTAATCTTTCATTATCTGCCAATGTGCAGGAGCAATATTGAAACAGAGCTTCTTGTGGTCCCAAGTCGTGCAGTGCATGATGGTCTGAGTGATGGCTGCTGGGGCTGTATATTGTATGGACGTATTTGTCAAAATCAACTCCCTCAGATAGGAGGGGAGACTATGATACCACTGCAAATCGTTTCATGGTTAGGATGATACTAAAGCCACAAGGAAAAACCCAAATAAGTTTAAATTCACACACACACACACACACACACACACACACACACACACACAAACACACACACACAGACACACACACACACACACACACACACACGGGCCTTCCTCTGATTCTTCTAGCATTGCAAGAGTTCAGGTACAGACTACCCTGGTGCTGCAGGTTCCCGGTTAGACCCGTGTAGATGTGGTGGTGAGGTGTTCTGAATACACTACTGCAACTGAGGTGCTAAACCAGCATTTGGCACTTCATATTATCACTAGCCGTATATTTCCCTGCAGTTTATTCCTCTGAGATTTCCATGTTGCCTACCTGGTGTGTCACTAATCATATTAGAACAACAGAAACATGCCCATTGGGATTAAATCGTTTTATGATGAAGAAAACAGGTTAATCACACAGAATGTATCCGGGGCACTTCAGAGAAGGTCTATATGTATAATTTGAGACCAACTTAAAGATATTACAGGCAGCAATACATTCCTTATAACCTCCTTACAGCGCTCCCCCACACTGTTAACCTAATAAGTTAATGGATTAGAACGAGAAAACAATGAAAATTAATGATTCTATGGAACTGTCTAATATCAACAGGAACTAATTGTACATGTACTACAATTAAGGAGTGAAGACTTCTTGCAGTACTTGTCTAACATCACTCCATCAGGAGTATTGGGGGAATTGAGTTTCTGAGAATTTAACTATTGGCATTGGAAGCTATCTGCACAGTGATGATAGGGAATCTTTAGTGAGGAGAGTCCTATCTAGTGCAGACCAGGTCTAAAAGGTTGTGACAGTAACCTAAACTACTCTTATTGATTATCCATGGAGTTTTGAATGTCTACCCATGCACAAAAGGTGGGATCTTCGAAGAGATGATTGGAGACTGGAGTCCCTAAATATCACTTCATAATGGGAGTTTATTCTCAGAGAAAACTCAGGAAATGACAGTGGAGGTTCAGACCATATACATAGAGAGGGGAGCCAGTGCGAAAAGAAATGGCAGGCTGTTATTGCCATGCTCACATGCGAGATTATACCTAATGTACAGCTATATAGTTCAAGGTGACTATTCCAAACTGGACTTTTATTAGTTAAGCCCGACCATGATCCAGGCCTAGACTTGAATCAATAAGGGTCATGTTATGAGGGTCACCACATCTGAATAGATGACGTAACACGACGCCATGCTCTGCACTACAAAGGTAACATGTCATTATGCCACTGTCAGGGGGAAGCTTTTGGGGCTGTTTACAGCGATTAGAAAACGATTCAGGACATCAGTTTGTTGGCCAAATGAAATAGATGAGGGGGAGGTGCGGAGACACACAGAATGGAACATGCCTCGTCTTCAGCCTGCATCATTTCTTTGGAAACCATATGAATGGCCCTAATTACAGAGCAGTTAGCCGTAAAACCCAAACTGTCAACTTTGGCAGGTTGTCATGGTAAAATAAAGAGACCATTTCACAGGAGATTTGGCTCAGAAAGAACCTGAACCAGCCCTGCTCAGTGAGTTTGGATTTTGAAATGAAAGCAGATCGCAATAAATTAATGCGATGTTTTCGACGGAAAGAAACTAAAACTGGACAGATGCCATTCAAACTTAAGTATCCTCCCCCTCCCCCTATTAATTCCACATCATCATCAATTGTATACACATCACTATAATTCACTTTCCCCATTCATTCCATCAGTCAATGGGGATTACTTGTGAATTAGTGGTAAAAAGGAATTGTATTTTAGACTGGAGGAGGGATATATATTAAATGGGTCCCATCCTATTGTGCTGTTGTGGCGTCTTTAATTACTTAAAATGGCCTTAATTGTCATCCACAGTGATGGATGAGTTGGCAAATTATGGGGTAGCAGGAAACATTATGGGATGGGAGAGATGCAGATAATGGCACTTGGAGTGTTTCACTGTCATTACAAGGCCTCTATCAAACCAATCAGTCTTAGCATGGACCAGGTAGCTGAGATGATACATGGCAGCACAGGGTATGTGTTCGGTTTCCCAGAACTGAGTCCTACAAAAAAATGTCGACAGTATTCAAATAACCCCCTGTTATATACTAAGATAGGCAGAGAGGAAGGTACTGTAAGCGTTACGCATAGCTTACTTTATTATCGCCTTAGATATGAGTGTAAAGCTTAACGTTAAGAGGTATACAAGATTCGATTTCCTCAGTTCCAGACTTATATGACCACTAGGAGGCTTCATAATGTCTACATGGGAACCTTATCTGGACCATAAACTATGTGGGAGTCTACTGCTTGGCAGTCCAGCTGATAGTTCTCAATCGTATTAGATTGGCCCATCAATACAAAGTCTCATATATGTATTTTCATATTGAAATTTTCCAGAGGATAAACAGATCCTCTGCGCACTGAAACTATCCAGTAACATAAAGCACGGTTAGACATAGCTCAGTGGTAGATAGAGCAGTCGCTTGCAAGTAAAAGGCTCCCGGTTCGGTTCCTCGAACTTGCAAAAATGCATTTTGGAGAACTATGACCTTTACAACCTTATCATTATCAAAATATCACACAAGTGTAAATCAATGTATAATCAAGTGCCTTATTGTTTTTTCAATTGTCAAAATCTGAATTTACAGCTGAAAGCTATATCATCACTTCCCATGGGCGGAAGTGTCCAGTTAATATCGTAACAGTAGATAGCCACCATTGTCAGGGTGTCCCCTGTCTTGTCTCCATGACACCTTGTTTCACACTCCACCGACCGGTACCTGCAGCATTTACAGGCTGACTGCACTCAACACATCCATCAATAAAGGCTGACACTTCAGTCTTCTAACCAAGGACTTTATAGTAAAAAATAATGAGTAAGTCCCTACTAGGTATTTGCTCGGTGGAAGCTGCTAAACTATAGACTAAGTTCAGTTTTCCCCATGTCGGTCCATATATCCCCTGATGATTCAGATCCCTCTGGACAGTGTGTGGGCTTCCAACATGCTTGTGCTTGCAAGCATTCCGTGATATTCTACACAATCAGAGAGATTTTGTATGATAGATATTAAGTGGTCTATGCAGTTAGGGTCCATCTGGCACTGGGAGAAGAGACTAGGAGAAGCACAACATTTGAAATACTTGCAGATCTGAATCAGCGAGACTGTATTGACAAACACAGCACTTACTCCCTCTTCTAGTTTGATGAAGAAGTGTCACAAAGAATCCCTGCTGAGAGTACAGAAGCACTAAAGCTATGAGGGGGGCTGTGGGTAGCTACAGAGAGGAGACCGAGAGGGCTTTGTAACACAGCTACTTAAGTTTCCATTCTTTAGATCCGGCCACACCTAAATAATTTCACCCGACACAACGTGATCCAACCCCACCCAACCCGACTATCGAACGAGTCAGACTGGCCAGGTAAATTAGATCTGATTGTCGGGTCGGGTCAGAACGGATCTGCTCAAAACAGCCTAGTGGTGGGGCAACTTAAGTTACCGGACCACTCCCCCTGCAATGTACACTACATATAGGGCACTCTTACTGCAGCGCACACCACATATTGGCTTATTTCTCTGTATTTTCCCTTTATAGGGCTAACCAACCCTCATATTTAACTTTCAATCTACTATACATCAGGGCATTACCTAAGCAGCATTGGATCGGCTTTGTTGCAGTAAAGGAATCCATAAAGCCATCAAAGGACAGTACATGTACATGGGGTGGGGGTAGTCTGCCGTAATCACCACTCAGACCACCCGGGTACCTGCCATGCTTCATGCACCCTGCTTATCTCATTAATGAATAAAGAAGGAGGAGATAATGTGACATTGCTTCACATGGGGAACCCAAGACGTTAAATACGTAATCAGACCTAATAAGGCTAACAAGATACAGGAGGCCAAGTGGCTGTCTACCATTTCTGCACTACCCCATATTGCTCCCGGCTTCCATACTGGGTGACAAAAATATATTAGACAACTAAATCAGAAAAATAGAGGAAATTATTCTGGCTAGATATGCAGATAACCAAAGGATATAATGCTCTCTGTGTTTGCAGGGGAAGGTCTGAAGACGAATGGTGTCCAATGAATCTAGACTCTTTCTTGCCTTGCCGATAATGTAACCATCGGAGAAAATGCAGATGCTAGTGTGCATTTCTTTCATCTTTTTAAGTATAACATCTCTAAACATTGTTTACATCTAATTCTTACAAGTGTCCTCAACTTACATTTTGTGCACTTCCCATTCCTACTAAGCCACACGCCAGCAGTGGCCAGCCATTCAGGATAATTCAGGGAAACTAGTGGCGGGACCCTGTGGAGATGTTCAGAATCTATAGAAACTCACTAACCCCACCTGGTGGACATTTTTGGAAATTCAGTGACTTCCCTGGTGTGTGTTGGTTCAGGGCTAATTTTTTTAAACATTTTGGTAAGTTTCCCCAAGAGAGCCTTGAACCTATAACCCTCGGATTTAGAGGCAGGCACACTACTGACTGAGCTAACCAGGCAAGTATCAGCTTGGTTCATTGATGACATAGTCAATGGTTTATGATTATAGTATAGAATGTTCCATTTGGATGATATGTTGGCTATTCATTTCTTAAGTTATCCTAGAAATTATAACGATAATCCACTCTGATATTTTGATATATTACAGTATGGATATGTCCTCAACGTATAACTTAGTCTGGTGAGGAGTCCTTACACCCTTCTTGACAAATGCCATGTCATTAGGACAGAACTCAATGTAAAAATGCACATTCTGTTGAGAGCTGCAGTATCAATATGGCTCGGTCAATGACTTCCATATTTGGGGTGAGCATTGATTATATGTTGTAGATGACACAATCGGTTTATATACGCTTTTGAGATACTACGGTTTATCCTTAAGAATATCTGTAAAATATGGTAGCATGCAGGCATATTGTGAGAGCTTTTGACACTTTGAGTTACATTTGTTCATGTGTGATGCAGACACTTTGTAGTATGCATCACAACAGACTTCTCCTATCAAAAAAACTTAGAGCATACCTAGAGCAGCAATGCTGAGAAGGAAATACATATTGCTCATGCAGCCATCCGTCTGTCCCTCCATAGTAGGCAAAACAAAGCACAGTTTATCAGACCTTATCTTGTTCCCGCAGTATGTTCGCTAAAGCCATATTTCTCCTTAACCTCGTACAGCATCGTTGTATAAAGCATACTTGGTGACAATACCAATATGTTTGGGCACAGACTATCCTTAGGTCTGAGCTCACACACTGCTCCTTTGGAGATAAAGACACCATTTCCACGTTTATAATCTGAATTAATGTGACTGGAGAGAGAAATGAACATTGGGTTTTGACAATTGCTTTGCATTACATGACAACATGAATAGGCAGTCTGTGGGATGTGTGGGTATGGTTTATGATGTGTGAAGGTGGAGTAATGGCCTTTATATAAGGTGAATTCATGCCTTTGGGGCCGGACGGCACACAGATACAGCAATCGGTCTACAGAACTGTCACTGCCTGTTAGTTGCATCAATAATGCAGGCTTTACATAATATGTTGTTTTCTGTTATTCATTCTGACTGGCACATTAGTTAAACTTGGCCTCACTCTTATCCTCATTCTGATATATGACAGATACTAGAGAGTTTTTGCAGTGCAGATATTGCCGTGCACAGCCCTAGATGTAACCATAGCGTGTTACCTAGCAATCGAGGCTAATATGTACGTTATTTACGTAGGAAAGCAGTGAATGACGTTCATCATGAATGTAGCAATTATTTGGCCTCACAGGTAATCTATACGGCTGTGCTATGGTCTCGGAATAATCATTATTTGATAAAGAAGGACAATATAACTTCCTATATGAAAGATCATACATCCAGAGTATGTCCTGAGGGAGCGTAAGATGGCTTGCCAAAGCTAGTGAGTGGAAGACGGGTACAAGTAAATCTCACACCAGGCTTGGCACCGGTAGAGGCTAGACAGGTTCATTTGGATCCTGGCATAAAAAACATTCATCTCTGAGCTGGTTTACTACTACACAGGGTCAGCTGGTGCAATACTATAACACAGCAGCTGCAGAACACGCCCTGTACCGTTACTGGAACATTTTAATTTAGATGGATCAACACCCCCAATGCTGTAGGTATTACAGCGCCCCCCCCCCTTTCTCAAATTCCTGGATCCGTCCCTGCACTACAACATGCAGAACACCCCTGTACGGTTACAACATGCAGAACACGCCTGTATGGTTATGTCACTACAACATGGCAGGCTACAGAATGCCCTCCACATTTTAAGTGCCAAGGTGCCAAGCCCAAGGTAGATTCACCGTAGGTCGGTAGCTCCTGTTCATATTTTTCAGTCCTGTGTGATACGTTACATCTTAGATAAACAATACTTTTAGTATTTATATGAGATTCCTATTAATACTGATATTTTATAATTTATAAGGCCTTTTCAGTTAGGCAATTTTCATCCAAAGCCAGTCAGATTGCACCTTAAGGTGGGTCAATCCCTTGATGTCAAAGTAGCTAGATTTTCATCAGGTTTTCACCATAAGACCATAATAGAATACACTTTCCAAAGAAACTGAGAAAATAGGGGGGTCCCGGGCTATTTTCTGAGATTATGATAATGTCTTAAGATAGTGTCTCATGGATTATACAGTGTTTTGCCACAGATCTGCATAGCACAGTGGTAGAATGGATGCCTTCATATTCAAAGGTTGGTGGTTCTCGCCCCGGTCAGGGAAAATCCCCAGCCCCCGCACTCTCTATGTAGCCCGACACCATCACCGTTAGAGGAATTAAAACATACCCCCTATCCACGATTCTTTTAGTGAAAAAGGTACCCTATTTCTAGTAAAAACAAGAACTTTTGAGCCCTAAAAAGAACGCCTATTTTTAGAAAATGCGAACATTTTTAGAACCCCCATCCTTTGATTGAATAATGAATAAAGCTCTTCACTAATACTATTACTTACAAGGAAAATAGAACATCACCATCAACTAAAAACTAGACATGGGTACCATATAATATGAATTTCTCACTCTCAGTTCAGAAAACATCCCATTTTTTCAACTTTCACGAATATTTCTTTGAAAAAGCGCCCCTATTATTGAAAAACGATGACATTGAAAGGTAAAATATTAAATACCCTCTAACTATGATGGTGTCACAGCAGACATGGAGTGGGAGGGCCGGGGGAAAATCAGGCATATACTATTTTATGACCATTTGATATTACTTAGGCCAATTTGAAACAAGGGTTCCCTGGTGTTCTATGGTCAAACTAGAGATTGTACCTGCGCAGAAAACGGCGCAGCAGACGAAAAAGGCATCATATTGACTCACCTTATAGGGGTTCCTCCACCAACGACCGTCCATTGATAAAATCCGTCCCATTTCCACCAAGGACGGATTGATGGACGGAATGGACGGACGTATCAAACCTTTTTGATATTTCCTTCCGTCCATTTTTCTACAGAATCTGTCAAATTTCTGGTCATCTGTGATGGACGGAATGGACGGATTGATGGACGGAATGGACGGACAGATCTTGGTGTAAGTGAGTTTTTGTCCGTTTGTCCATCAAAACGTCCATTTCCCTGCTTTTTTTGGACGGTTTTTATGGACGGACGGATGGACGGTCGTTGGTGGAGGCATCCCTTTAGAGTGCTGGTTCCACTGCCGTCGCATTTTTTCCATCCATTGACGGTGAAAAAGGTACCCTACATCCCTGTATCTCGGAAATCCGTCCAAAGTGGGTGGACGGACGGATGAATTGCTTCCACCAAGCTCAATCCGTCGACGTTTTTCAATATCCGTCGACGTTTTGTCAATATTTGTCAACATTTTGTCAATATTTCAGTCCATGGATGGGACATTTTGGCTTCCACCAATCCGTCCATTGACGTTTCCGTCGACGGACGGATCGGTGGAAGCCAAATAGCCAAATAGTCCCATCCGTCGACGGAAATGACAGAAGTATGGACGGAAATGGACAAAAACGTAGACGGAAAAAAATATTACTTTTTTTAAATATTGAGATTTCCATCCATTTTCTCCCAAATCCGTCAGCCTTCAATGGATATTTCACAATATTTTAGCTTCCACTGACCCGTTTTGGGGTCATTTTGATGGATAAAACCTGCTTCCACTGCTCCATTCGGCAGTGGAATCAGCGCTTAAGTCGTCCACTTACATTTACCTTCTACAACCAAAATGAAATTGAGCTCTTTCCTTCCAGATAAATGGGAAAACATATCTTGTTTTGTTTTCTTTGCCCACGTCAAATTTTCCATGGCTTGGTAATGCAAATAGCCTAGATGGTGTTTGGATGAAGCGGCTAAATCTACCCTATGCAGCTGGAGGTACATTGTTATACATTTGCTGAATGATGTTTGGACTAGAAGCAACTCAAAAGAAAACCATGAGCAGCATTAAATGCATTTTAGAGAAGATGTCTTGTCTGTTAAGTGAATGTATCTTAAAAATGCATTACTTGAGGAATATTAGTTGCTTCATTTTAAGAAAGGGCCGTAAGTGTGTGCTCTTTTTGTTTCCGCTTTAGCATACAGTGCAGGAGTTAAGTATACAAGTATAAGACCTAGGGATAAAATAGAGCTCTCACTATTTAAACAAAAGGCTGTGAGATGTAAGAGTACTTTAAATGTTTTAGTACAATGATAGTGTGCATGCAATAACTGTCTTTCCTCAACTAAGTATAGAAGTGTGCCCTTTAAACAATATGTCACATGTAAAGCAACATGGCTTGTACTTTCAGGAGGCCATGGAAGATATTCAACTGTTGCATATCATTATGATATTGTATAATAGGAAAGCTAGCCTATAGAAAGGATGAGAAGAGACACGCACATATGATCCAAACCATTACAGTAGGAATACTTGTACATTAATGGCTACTAAGTGCTGCTTCTCTGATCTCCATACCTCAACGGAATAAGTGCCCTCTTATAACACAGATCACGTGACGAGCGTCCATGATGTCATCCCTGACGTCACACTTTGGCAAAGGTTCCCCGGCAGCCCGCCAGGTGGCTCAGTGGACAACTCTCACACTGGAGACCCTCCCTTTGGTTATCACGATATGTTATCTTATATATCATTAACATAAATCAAGGAATTGATTTGCTTAGTTTGAACAACTAAGCAGGGTTAAATGATGTCAAGTGTATACAACACCATCATAAAACTTCATATATAATAAAACCGGCAAGCTCATAGCAGTAACAATACTGTTTGTATTGCCCTGGTGTTTCATCTTGGTTGGAGGATACCTACTTAGGTCAGCAAAAACAGAAGAAGGTGAGGGCTCCCTAAATGTCAGCTGTCATATATACGTCCTGGGTGCTGTTGCAGCACTATCTCAGGTCAAACATACAGAACTTACATGGAAGGCATGGGGTTCCAAGCACTACACGAGGAAAACCATTTACAGCCATTGTCCCGTCTAATCTAAGAATCATTTTCAATAATTAGATAAGGAATGGAACCACTCGATGTCATTTAATTTAAAGTTTAGTACATCCGATGATTGGGGCTCAAAAATAGGTTTTGGTAAAGGTTAGCCAGAATGTCTACAAACGTTATTCCTGACTATTTTATTCCTTCCAATTTCTCGTCATTTTAGTAAAATTTGATCTTATTGCCCAATGCATAGTCGTTGTGAGTACTATTGTGGAATAAGATCGTGCACGGTTCTATTCCTCCCATTGAAAGTACTCTGTAAATCCCCATGGGCTGGGCGCATTGATCCCCCTCTCTGATCTCTGCCCAAGACTAACATTTGATTTTCCACCATCCCCGAAATATTATATTGTTTGAGTATTTGGAACATGCCTTGCCATAGATGGATAAATGAAAAGTTGATGATGGGCACAAAAATACAGTCTGGTATACTGGTAGCTTTTGCCATCCTTAACCAATCCATCACTATATAGGAAGCTAGGCATTTAAATATCACATCTAGTTACTAACTCCTTGTGCAACACACCCGATGTATCATCAGCATTTAGGGAGAGGCAGTTGGTGACCCTATATGTATCTGTGAGGATGCTAATACAGACTAGACAGCCCAACACTGACATTTCACTGTCTTTGTATGCGTTTGTTCATACAGTGTACACAGAGTGCAGTTTCCCTGTATTCATACCTTGTTCTGAGCCTCTCGGCTCTCTGTCTTTTTGTCTTGCTGTACTAAAATATGAGGATGTATTGATTTTCAAAGAGTATGTTTTTGCCTCCAGATTTACGACTGCTATAATGAAGCAAATCAGCAGCCTTTAAGTCTGCAGTGAACTAATAAGCCAGTCCCATCAAGTCAAGACAAGGGGTATAAGGGTCAACAGAGCCATCTTCTCTTCTATTGAATCTCCTGGGTGGCAAACAGCGACCTAGATGAGGCCTTAGATGAACATCTGATTGAAAGTCACTGAGAAAGCTGAGAAATAGTCATCTCATAAGTAATGAAGAAGGTTGAGAACCTTCCTGAACAATGTCACTCTGCTGATTCAGATGGGCATAAACATTTCAATCATGGTAAACTGGTAATTCCGTGGGGTAGTGTAAAAACACTGTGACCTCGAGCTCATTTAGACATTTAATGATTCACAACTAGCTTAAGGTTATCACAGGCAGATTGGTATACTATATTTTTTTGAAAATGTCTACCTATGGTGGATTCATTTCCAAAGACAAGAACACAGTGTATTTTGTGAATCAACTTGAATATGTTTAAATAAGAGTTGTAAATAAAGCAGGACAGTATCCCTCCATCATGTATTCATATTCTTACAAAAGCCTGCCGCGAGGCACCTCATGCTTTGCCTCAGAGTATCGGTATCAAATATTTAGAGAGCCTGCTTCTATCTGCCATTGGCTGCATCTGTGAGTGATACTATTCCCTTATTAAAGCCCAGCCCCTAAAGCGGCGGGCCGTATGCCAGAAGTTTATTCATACAAGCTCCTCTACTCAGACAAATACTGCCTCCCATCAGACTTAATTGGAATGATCGACATCTACATGCACCATCCAATACTCCCCAGGCTCCTAGATAAGGACAACTTTCCTGATGACAATAGAACACTGCCTTTAATTAAAGAACCTCCTTGGAAGGGTGAAAGAACTTAAGGATACAAATTCCTGCCAATGTTGATGCAGATTGGTGCTGTGCTTAGGATATGCAGCAGACGTTTGGTTATCTGCCATTGGTTCTTGTAGATGAAAGAAAGTGGTCATGGTGAAAGGTGAACGTCTATTTGACAGGAAGCAACCAATAATTTCAATAATTCATATTAATCATCTATTTCGTTTGATGGTATAGAGAAACGGTATTTCCCAACCAATTGTGGCAACAAGAGAAGTGATAATTATGTCATTTTATAATGTGTCTTGACAGTTTAACCTGACAGGAGGAGAAATAAAGTCATTTTCAAACATTTCATTAATGAGTCAGTCATTTGTGAGATCAAATGTAATCCTCTGCAAGAGATATCATTATTCATTAATTAGAACATTGCTGTTAAATTGCCGAGGGATTTCTCTTTATTGAATTTGATATTTATACATGGGTATTGTCCACACTCAATTGCTTGCTGAGTAGGATGGATCATGAACGTATGTTCACTTGTTCCGGAACTGATATCTATATAGGGGAAGTGAAGAATCGCACCTGATTCCAGACTGAAATTCATTAGTTAAGGTGTGTACAGTGAGTGGAAGTGGTTTCCCCGGGTCACCTCCTCCTACCATCACCTGATACCAGGCAGGCAATGTGTGGCTGTCGGTGTAATCCATCCTGACGGGGGGTCCAGTATTTGTCAATCATCATGTCAACTTGTCACCTGGCCTACATGCCCCACCCTACCCTGCCCCTCTACTGCTAAATAGGAAACATGGGCAGTCCCAGAGGGATCAGCACTGAGGGGTTCTGTGTAGCCGCGGGGCAGGGGCCAAGTGATGGTTACGGGGGGAAGAATACAGAGATACGGGAAGGAGGGTGGCCATATTAGGCACTTAAGGTCCATCCACCATATCAACAGTATGTATCTTCCAATAGACTGATAACTTAAACATAGAATGTGTGAATAGCTTACATCCATTACAAGTTCAAACCATTACCATTACACATTTACTGAGTTGAATGCTCCTCGATGCCCCCATACTGAGACCGATGCTGTCTGAGCAGTTTCAGAAAGACATAACGCCAAACCAATTCAGCAGCATCCCAAACATAACCTGTGTGATGTTCCCACCGCAATACCCAACCTACCCCAGAGTAAGCAGACAACATGGTGGCCAACAATGGGAACTCTCTAATAAAAACTATTACGAACCATCAATTCAATTTTGTACTTCTCTGCTCTCCATACTTTTTACCAACCATCAATTCAATTTTGCACTTTAAAGTAAATGCAAGGGGAAAACACCTGTTTGACCTTTTACTTCATACATGAACTGCAACTTGAATATTGTTCTCTAAACCAAACTAAAGGGGGGGGGGGTAGTGCACTTGTTATTCCTTCTTACTGCCTGAAGGAACAGTATATCCCTACCTATGATGTCTGCGGGTAGCTCCCTGCAAAGTCCAATCTAAACACATTTAACTTCGCCTGTGTCGTTCCAACCCTCCCGGGGCATACGGAGGTTGCCATCCCTGATCGGCCAGTGGGCACTGATATAAACACAGACGGATTCCCTATGTAAGATTACTTTAATTTACCCTAGGTGTCAAGCAGGCAAGGCAAAGGGAGTGTGCCTGCCTTTCAAACGGATTTATAGGAAGATTAAGATTTTGTATCTCTTTTTATTCATGGATTTGACTACCCAAAATCAGATAAACGTAGGATAAAAGAAGGTGGAGTGTGTAAACCCACCACCAGGCTGACTGTAGCTGTTGTGATGAAAACTGCCACAGCTTGGCTGAATCCTGTCGGAATCTTACAGACTGCCTCTTCTGTCGTTTGTTCTTATCGCAGTGTAACATATTCTGCTTAGATGCCCTTCTTTCTTTTTACAGTACTATGTTTTTCTGAAATATCCTCTATGCATTTGAATGCATATTTGAAATAGTCATTAAGGACCTCTCTATTTCTGCTCAGTTATGGGACTGACTGTCACTCTGCTCTCTGATTGGCTAATTATAGGTCACGTGGGGGGTGGTGCTTAGTCCCGTGAGACCTGGTGGTGGCTAATGTATGAGCTACTTCCCGTAATGGTGATGGACACCGTAAGTGTACATCAAGGGCTGAAGGCTCGGTATTGTCAGGAGTGGTTCTGACGGGGCAATGTCCTTCATGAAATGTTCTATGTATAGGTGATGAGTGCTTGTCCATTATTGATGACGGTGGTGGTGTCACCTTGTGTAATCACTCCCTGCACACTGACAGAGTCATACATGGATAAACAGACAGTACATAAGAACCTATGCCCCATACAGACTAGCTGTAGATACGTTAGGGCAATGTGTTAGTCGGCAATTACGTACGGGAGGAGGGAATTACATGAATGGGGTATTAGCCTTGATGAAGGATTGTGATATAATTCGTGAGTATGAGCTTATGTTCCACCCATACCTACTGCAGACAGATTACAGTGGAAGTAAGCTGTTCAATACTGCCAAAGTTTCCGGCAAAATGAATAAATAAAATGTTAGGTGGCTAGGTCAGCCTGCATGTTGCCCGTTGAGTGCACCTTGACTATAGGCATATACAAAGTACGGCCTTCGGAAACTACACTTATATTATGTACTTCTGTGATCTGCTATATCACATACTGTTCTGTCTTCTAACGCATCTCTATAAATGCACTTTATGATATGACGCATTTGCAGAGACTTTAAATATGTGCTCAAAATCCAGTTCATGTAGCACAACCAACATGACATTAATTTGGCTTACCAAAGTTGTGATCTGTCCACAGCAAGAATCATAACAGAAACAGAATGGTCAAGGTATGTATTATAGTTGACATGTATTCCTGGATTAATGGATGGTAGGCCGCCATCTGCAGGTGGCATAATGTACATGGTACCTTAGATGTACCGCTGGTCTGCTTATAGTGAAGGGCCTTTGAGTGCCTTATACTCAATCATGAAAACAATATGAATCCTCTGAGGGAAGTATGTAGTAGTTATAGGACATGTACCAATCTGTACGTGAAATACAGTGAAGAAGCCTAATAGGCTCCTTCACTGAATACCCCTACAGATTTGTACTACCGTAAAACCTCGCGTATAAGCCGCAGCTTGTACGCGAATCAGACTCAGCTTTCTTTTGATACCAAACATGCCTATAGAGGATGCGGCTTATACGAGAGTTTTTATAAGTATACTACAGTACCAAGTTAACAATTTTCAGATGGCCCCTGCGGCTTATAGGATCGCACCAAACTCGGGGTGCGGCTTATACGCGAGGTTTTACGGTAGTCCTATAACTACTTTATGCCACTAGCTGTATACAGTATACAAGAGGTGTGAAATGCTTTGTTCTCCATGCCCACTGTGGTATAAGTTCCAGTAACACTTGTGGTGATTGCTGTTGTTATTCTTTGCATAACGGGGTGCGCTACTCTGATGCTGGTCCAGAAGTCTCTTCAATGTGACCTAGCCTACAGTGGCTTGGGAAAAGGGGGGGGGGGAGGCAGGGGGGCGGGGGCCAGGGGGGGGGGTCACCTGAATATGTTTGCCCCTCCCAAATGTGTCAAGACCCTACAATATAATACACATAAAGCCCAATATTTATAAGCGTGAATATGCGCCATCATGCATAAAAGCTGATGCTTGAATCTGGTTGGAGTGAGCCACACTACCCGCCCCTCCCCAGGAAAACTTGCTTCCCACGTCTCTGTCCTATTGTATTAAGGGTATGTATAGGCACATACAATGTGCACGTAGGGACGAATCTGCGGAGTCACTAGACGCCGCCCATTCTGTGCATAATCTTAAAACGCCACTTCTGGCGTAATCTTAAATCGCCACTTCTGGCGTAATCTTAATTATGGATGGCGTCTTATGTTGATATTTTGTACCTTTTTATCCAAATGGTGAGTGCTATTAAGACTTTAAGACTAAGAATAAGACCTTAAGATTATGCCAGAAGTGGCGATTTAAGATTACGCACAGAATGGGTGGCGTCTAGTGACTCCGCAGGTTCCTCCCTTGTTGCATACAATGTATAGGAACCTTACTCTGCTATATATGTGCATTAAAGACGTATTTTATAACTGAATTACTTCTACTGCATCCATATTAATCAATTGCCATTGAATAACATCAGACACCATCAGTGCCAGTTTTACAGTCTGAGATAAACTGTGTTGAGAGCAAAGTGTAACCCTGGCTTTATCCTGGCAGGAAAGACGACAGAAGTACAAGTCCTGTGATAATACACAGACTATGTGAGACAGCTCCCCAGGGGGGACATGGCTCGCCTTGATCACACCATTCATTTCCTGGCCCTGCACAACCCCACCTGCCATATACAGCCATCACCTCAGAACTCTGTAGTAAGAGAATTGACTGATCACTTCTTTCCCAGGGGGCGTGGCTTAATGTAACCACATGGTCCCCTGTCAACCAATCAGTGCTGTCCATTGGAGCGTGCAGCCGTCCCATCAGATTAGGGGACACAGACAGATGTGATTGTGCGGCTGTCTGTGTGAGGGGGGATGGGTGACTTTACTACAATTGTCAACGTTGTGAGGACCTTTTGATCATGTGCTTGTCCAGAGGGCCTCCAGATCTAGGGTATGGTAGAAGTAGAAATATCATAGAAGCATGTCTTTTCTGTTGTACAGAAAGAGGGAGAGGGGCATCAGGAGTACCTTTCTATGGCTGAACTATATACTACATGTTGTAGTTCTGGGTTGCTATGGTAGCATTGTGGAAAAGGGATAACAGAATGTCCTTCATTGATGATGCATGCCGCCTATCCATTATTCCCCTTTCATGACCTACCATCAAAATGGTTAATCTATACCAGCTATAGGGGTTACAGCAAGAATCGTGTATACATTATCGAATTATTAGTTACAGTGGTTGGAAGTCCAGATCTATTGCATTTGCCTAGTGGTGCCTATAGCAGAGGCATAGTTCAAATTTGAAAAACATGGCTTTTCAGTGAAAAACATGGTTTCCTGGCCAAAAAACGAAAAGGATGTTTTGACCTGATTTTTTTCGATATGATAAAACATGTTTTTTACAAACCATGTCAACCAGTCAAAAACGATGTTATTCAAAGGTTTACCCATTCGGCTTGTCATATGCAGCAGCAACAATAGAGAACTATCATATTTAATGGTAGCTTCCTCACCCCTACTCCATGTACTTTGTCTTGTTTGAAAAGAAGTGTAAGTAGTATATATCGAATTGTCTGTCCTCTCTTGAGACACATCAATGAGGGTCTGGAGATGAGCATGTATTTACTGCTATGTGCACTGGTACAGGCCTGACTCAGCATATTACTAATTCAATCCTGTCCCCTGCAATCTGAGTCTGGCAGCCTATTGCAGTGAGGTAGACTAAATGACTATGTACAGATTTTTCCTTTGCTTTACATCTAGATTAATACATGAATCAACTCCTTTACTGTTACCAAAGCTCGCATACTTGATTGTGTATTTAGGCTTATGGATAATCAGTATCAATAAATGCTTCAGCTGATGCTCTACTGTCATAACTCCTCCTCACCTAGTGATCGCACTACACTGCACTTGGTAGGCCCCCTGCTCTTGAGCAGACCTAATTTAAAGTGTCATTTTCATTATTTGCCGACGTGGAGAAGCAATACTGCAGCCGGGCGTAATTATTGTGGTCCCAAGTCGTGCAGTGCATGATGGTCTGAGTGATGGCTGCTGGGGCTGAATATTGGATGGACGTTTTGTCAAAATCAACTCCCTCCCGTTTAAACCATCACAGACCCTGTGAGGAGTTATGGACCTGCATCCTATCAGCCTCGTGGGAACCCTGTGCAGCATGCCGTGTCGCCGGTCACTCACCCGGGGGAATACTGGTAAGGACGGACATATGCTGGCACCATATGTCGTTCGGGGCAAGCTACCAGCTTTCAGTTTTAGTTCAGTTTTACAGTTTTCACCTTCCCACTTTAATTTCCTATTGTTGCTATGAATCAGTAAATGATTACTACTATTGAAAAATGGTCTAGATGACAAAATTACTTGATTCCAACTTGAATATCGAGAAGTCATCAGCAGCAAAAGGTTACTTCCAACCTCCTTCCAGAGCTCCACCCAGCCTATTAGTCTAACACTTAAATGGATGAGACTGTGGAGTGTAATTACGAGGCATTGCCATATATAACAGAAATGGTTGTTCTGTCGTGGAGTGCAGGGTAATTGTGAACACTTCTAGCAGTCTCACTGCATTAAGAGGGACTGTGTTTACTCCAGTCATCTTAGAAATGTAATATTGGCAATAACGTATCGGATACCATTTAACCTGAAATAATGTTAAAGCTCCACTTGGTCTGTATGTCCTCCCCCAGGCAGGCAATGTGGGATATGGGTAAACATAATCAAGTTGGTATCAGGGTAATTGGATTGCTGGGGATCTACCGGCAGAAGGAGTTATTTGCATAATGATGACAAGGCAACTTTAGCTTAGAGAGTCCTGCCGAGTGCAGACCAAAACGGCATGATTCTTAATTACTTAAGGAAATTCCCACTGCCTAAACTAGGTACACTTGTGCCATAGCCAAGGAGTTTTCAATGTTTATTCAGGCACGCCAGACGGGATGTTTTAATGAAGGACTTCAGAACATAGTTCCTAAATAGTACTTAATAATCTAAATTTACTCTACGCAGTAAATGTAGGGGATGGTGCTATAGTGTAAGCTGAAGCCATATAGGGGCGTGGGAGGTAGACGCCGTTATTGCTGTGCTATAATGAAGGAGAAGGAACCTTCTGCCACCTAGTGTCTTTACTACTTCCCCTTTTGAGTGGCTTACTTCCATATCGTGTAGGCAGAAGATGCAAGCCTGTTGGAGCCAACACCACATCACTGAGACAAGATGGAGGCGCACATGGTAGACCAGCTACAGCGACTGGTGTGATTAACCATGGGCAGTGTTGGGCATGTGCAGGGCAGTGTAGGGGTGGGGTGTTTGGTCAGTGCCACAGCGGAGCTATTCACGAGGGAAGGCAGGCTACTAAAGAACATATAGTGCTGTAACTGGGAAGTATGTACAGGCTACCATTCTCTCCTCATCACTTGATATCAAAGGCTACCGTTTTAATAATGTTGGTAGCAGTAATTACTAGAATGGTGCAAGGGTTCACTTGAATATAGATCGTCTGAACCAGGACATTTCAGACCAAGACCTCAATCCAGGACCTTGATTCTTATAGCACAGGGTCCTCAAGTTTATAGTCTGGAGAGCCCCTGTATTGTGGTTAATATAGTTAAATGTGAATATTGGCAGGTGCAGCTGGAATATGCTATATTCTGGCGGTTCTGCTGAATGTAAGTTAAAGGTTGTTTTTGGTCTCAAAAACTTTCCCAGCTGACAAAAATACGTTATTTTACGTCAAAATAAAGCTTTTCTTACCGTTATATAGCGTCTTTCCAGACAAAGGAGCCATAGAGAAACGTTCTATAGCGTTGTATAACGTTTTTCGTTTGCTCTGTTTCCAGTGTTCTAGCACAAGATGAAAATGATAGAAGGTGTATCATGACCTGAAGTGGTATGGGGTAACATGCAATATCTAAGACTGTATTGAGCGGGAGATGGAGATGGGTAGCAAAGCAGGGATACTTCTTGTTAGAGATGTACTTCCCTGTACGTTGCAAAGCCCTACCGGTGTACCGGTGATGCTACCTAATTGACAAAGGGTCACGCACATTCAGGCCGAGGGAGAGGGTGTTACTTTGAAGCCATTCATCAAATTGAAATTTATGAGCTTCTCCATGTACTTGCCCTTTAGTGACTTTGAAATG
The DNA here is from genome assembly GCA_947462335.1 of Harmothoe impar. Classification (NCBI taxonomy): domain Eukaryota; kingdom Metazoa; phylum Annelida; class Polychaeta; order Phyllodocida; family Polynoidae; genus Harmothoe; species Harmothoe impar. The sequence continues at coordinate 33,884,097 of OX381719.1, forward strand.
GCATGGATGAAGCCGACAAATTCAATATTCAGTTCAGTTTTGGTATGCCCCCTGCTGCCTCTACCGGCATGGCTGTGCAGCCTCACATTGCCGCTACATGGCTGTGCAGCCTTACATTGCCGCTACATGGCCGTGCAGCCTCACATTGCCGCTACATGGCCGTGCAGCCTCACATTGCCGCTACATGGCCGTGCAGCCTCACATTGCCGCTACATGGCTGTGCAGCCTCACATTGCCGCTACATGGCCGTGCAGCCTCACATTGCCGCTACATGGCCGTGCAGCCTCACATTGCCGCTACATGGCCGTGCAGCCTCACATTGCCGCTACATGGCCGTGCAGCCTCACATTGCCGCTACATGGCCGTGCAGCCTCACATTGCCGCTACATGGCTGTGCAGCCTTACATTGCCGCTACATGGCCGTGCAGCTGACGCGTGAGGCCTCCGCTGCTGTGGAGGGTACTGCCTGTTACATAGGTTGTGGGTGAGGAGTGCCCTCTGGTGTATAAGTCGATGTGAATGACTCAATGCCCACTATTGGCCTGGCTAGACTGACCCTACAGTGGTAACTTTCTTTAACTTGTTATGCACATTAGAGTTTCTGACCCAGCTCCAATATGTAAGCTAGAAGTTACTGCCTTAAATATTTCTATCATTTTTGTAATTTGTAACAGCTATGATTGGACGATTTGACCAACCCTGCATCAGTAACGCTAAGTACTTACTTATAGCTGCATTGAAAGATAAGATTATACTTTCACCGTGATTTAACCAAGTATGTAGATTATTACCTTTCTAGTGCCTGCTGTTTCATGAATACGTATAAAATCAATTAACACCTATTCTGCATCAGCCAGTAGTCAGACCGACTCTCTGGAGTCACCCTTCCCTTGCTGAATGTCACACATCTATACTCCCGCTATTTGTCCTTCCTGTTAGAGCCTGTACGTCTAGTGGCACGTATTGGTACAGTAATATGTGGCACTCTGTGACTCCCAATGAGAGGTTCGTCTTTGCTGCAATGTAGTGGTCCATCATTCACCCCAACAGGGGGATGTCGCAATAGGTAACGTCATGATGGCTTCTCAGCAAATACCCTGTGGAACTATTGTCAATCCTTTTATTATTATCACTCTTCTCGCTGATGCAAGCTCATGTTATGAGGTTAGTCAATTCATATTTTCTGGAATTTCTATCCATTTTAGTTTCATATATGCCAAAGCCTTTGTCTTCTTTATCCTGCCTTCTCCTTAATTATCTACAGTCCCATCACCTTATTCTGCTCTATTTGCTTCCTTCTGCGGCTTTCTCCCTCACCAGCTTGCACGTCCACGCTCTGTACACGTTTTCTATTTCTCATACCACCCTCTGCTCCACACCTCTCACCTCCAGCATACTGCTCCTCTCTCTACTTCATGCTATCGCCCTGCTGATTGAACTGTGACCTTCCCACTGCTGTGCTGGACATACAGCATTTCAAAGGCCTGTGCCTATGTCATGTGGAATGTAAAATAACCATAGTCCCTGTAAAAGTGTAGGGACATGCTTTCTATCTTCAGTCACCTCATAGATACGATCACCATCACCACCCTTGGAATGAGCATAGCTGTTAATTAGGGCGTAAAGCAACCCAACAATCAACTTCATGCTACCCACCCATGCCTACATCTATACCCTATATGTATGAGACCTCTTCCCACTCGCTGCAAATACAACACATGCCCTACCCTCCTGAACCCATTGCCCTACCCTCCCCCACTTCCCCCAGCTGCAGGTGCCAATACCTATTGTGAGAGTCACGTGCATACCTTTGCCATGCTGGGTCGGTGACCGGCTGTAGGTATGGCTAGTCAGGTCTCTGCCTCCTGCTGCAGGTACAGTATGTATGAACAGGCAGAAACTAATCATACAAACCTAAGCATGTAGCATGATATGACTTTCTATTTTTATTCAGTTTATTCTGAAAATCACTTTCAAATCCAGAAGTTGCATAAATGAATACATATTCAGTATACGTGGTGATAGTAGGAGATGCAAGGGGAACCTGTATACGACATCATTTGACCTTTACCTCCCAATTGTCTCTTAAAATCAAACAGCGCTTTTTCTAAATACAGCCATTGACCTGATGGGTTAATTATACTGTCTTGTATTGTCAAATGAGATGAGTCTTCCCATCTCTGTCTCAATATGTCCTAGATATGTACAATGTAAACCTTTGAATATGCAAATTTTGTATCATAAAATCTCTATGTGAACAAAAATGAAGGTATACAGTGGCCGCAGGTGTAGTATCACTCAATCACTCCGAGTGTCCCGCCACCACTACTCTCATTCCCAAATCCTTTCGAAGGAAGGCTCTGGTAACTGCCAAATGTTGAGATTTTGCTGGGTCTGGGCAACCCCTACTGGTAGCTTGGAACCAGCGAACAGGAACAGGAAATGGAACCAGAAAGGCTGATGGTAAAACTACCTAAAACTACCATCATACATTCTGGTTCCTGCCCACTGGTTCCAGCCTACCAGCAGGGGTTGCCCAGACCCAGCAAAATCCAAAGTTCAAGGTCATTTGGCTGTTACCAGAGCCTTCCTTCAGAAGGATTTGGGAACGAGAGTACGCCACCACCAGCTATTCCCTACACCTCCTTACAGTGCAATGTGCAACTCTCAGAGGACTGTTTCTTGTAGATGTCTGACTCAATTGTCATTAGTCACAGGAGCTGGGTTTTGGTCTTTCTAGTCTTCTTCATGGTTCTCACATTCTATATTCAAATGCATCACTTACTCTGTGTGTGTAGAGGTGAGGTGGTGGGTGGGAGCCTGCAGTATAGCGATGATAGCGAGCCTGTGGTTTCAAACCTCGCACTCCTCTGCTAAACTATAGTAGGGATCGGGTAAAGCACCAGGTGGCACCATGGTGTGGGGGTCTATGAATGCTTTACAGAGGGAGTTCCCCATGGGCATGGGAGCCCCCTTCACTCTGGCCCACACTGGAGCCTCATTTTGGGAGTTGTGTGATGTCATGTGATCCATTTGGAAGAAAAAAGATGGCCAACAAGAAGAGACCAAAGGTTACCACAGTTATATAAGTTGTCTGGCCCCTGTGATTTAATAACATAATGATACCATTTAAACCATGAAAATTGACATCAAATATTGAATCACCAAAATTCACCGCACAATAGGGGTAATTCTATATAACATGCTATTGCATTTTTTCAATTTTTAGGTTTTTTGGTTAAGGCACCTGAAAGCACCAGGACATCTAAATGTTGGTGTCTAACCAGCTATCTATTGCTCCTTATACACTGATATGCCACATGTAAGCTCTAGGATAGTACCACATTGTTACATAATAGCATATATGGTAAACTATACTTAGATGATTGGCCCTATTCATAGATTTGGATACATTGTGCCATTATGACCATCCCTCCTCCAGGGTTCCCTATCTCTCCTCCAGGGTCCCCACCCCTCCTCCAGGGTCCCTATCCCTCCTACAGGGTCCCTCATCCTTCCTCCAGGGTCCCCTATCCTTCTTGCAGAGTCCCCTATCCCTCCTCAGGTATCCCCTATCCCTCCTCTAGTGTCCCCCATCCCTCCTCCAGGGTCCCCCATCCCTCCTCCATCTCAACCTTTCCCCTCCTGCAGGTCCCCTATTCCTCCCGTATTTGTGCCTCCAGAGTTCCTCATCCATCCTCCAGGGTCCCCCATCCCTCTTCCAGTGTCCCACATCCCCATGTATTACAAACCCAACTGATGGTATCAGATGCTACCTCCAGGGTGACTCCTTTATTTAGGCTGACCATCACTCCCAGATCTTCCTATCCAACTTATATACTGGTTGATCACCATCTCTGTGTCCCTCTATCTCTTCTAAATGTTCCAAACTGAGTATTTTCCATACCCATTATGCATGTTTTAATGTTACCTCCAGGGTCTTATGCATTCCTCCAGGTATCCCAATTTTACCACATCGTCTTAATCCTTCTTCCATTATGCCACATACCTACCTATTCAAATGTAGTTTCCCACCTTTGGTATCACTAAATGTGCTAAGACACCCTACCTTGTGGTAGTCTGCCTGTCAGCAGAGAGCCAGTCCCAAATCACAGTCTCATATAGCAGATGCACTCCCCATATCCAACATTTCAAATCCATTTTTCTCAGCTTCTATTCAAGTTAGAAACAAAAATAAAACTGATTTGGAATACCTATAGCATACTGCAACATATATAAGGGGAGTAAAAGTTGTTTTAGGGTTTAATTTATTTTTGGCCTGTCCCTAGCTATACTGGTACACCTAGTGAGTGGTCAAATACGGCGGGACTGGGTTCTTTTTGCTTATTTTGAGACAAGAGAAATGCCGTCATGATAAGGACAGTAGGCGTGACGTATATCATTATATTAGTATGGGTATGTGGGTGTCAGTATGATTGGCAGGAGAAGAACAACTGTGGTAATGATTATTATGATAATCATAGAAGAGAGGTGGCAAAGGGGTAGGAATGTGACAAAGGGGAGAACAGGGTCAGAGGGCAGGCTGAGGAATGGCCGATTGAGCAGAATGGGAGTTGAGCAGCACTTGATGCTGAGCCCATATCTGGCTACTGACTGCTGTGAGGTATTGTGATATCTAAACTGATCTTCATTCATGCTTTGATAATAGCTAAACACATTGAAATCCCATTCCCACCATTACATCAGCATTAACAGCCTGCTTATCTGTTGGGCAAAAGTAGTTACTGACCCCCATGGCATGTAATTATCGCATAAGTTACTGGTATGTAGAAAAAATAAATACCAATATATGTCAAAGATACAAACAGGGCTCTTATCTGATGAATAATCTGCTAAATGTCCCACATATCAGGCGGCCTTAGTGCTCCCCAAACATTAGATTCATGTATAAATTTAAAGATGACTCCAGCAATGTATATATATATATATATATATATATATATATATATATGTATATATATGTATATATATATATATATATATATATATATATATATATATATATATATATACACACATATATATATATATATATATATATATATATATATATATATATATATATATATATATGTGTGTGAAAATATCCACACTGCAGTATAAAGCCATATTATTCCTATCCTTGGGCCTGAAGTGCCCAGTGAACTGTGTAACAGTGTCATTGTCAGGGTGCCCGTGCCCTGTCTCTATGACACCTCATTTCACACCTCGCTGCCCCGTACCTGCAGGCAGCATATAGACTGCAGGAACACATTAATCAATAATAGCAGATTTAACAAACAGTTATTCTTAAAATCTAAATCAGGGGAAAAGATACAATTCCGAGTAGAACCGGTAGTATTTATTGGTGAAAGCTGAACTTTACCTCTAATCTTAGATTTATGTTTGTGCTTGTCCTGAGGCTGAAGCCTTTTAAAATCTCAGTGAAATACCAGTGACAGAAATGTATAAGAAGGAGTTCATTCAAGGCAGAACTCTCATCCCTCCCGACATGCGCCGGTCAATGTAAGTGGCCATTTATTGGGTTGATGAGAGGGACTTCTGTTACTGATACTACGCCTTCTTCTTTAGATGAACAGGAGCCATGAAGAATTCTCTGTGATGTGTACAGAAACACTATCTGCTACTATCAGGGGGTTTGTGGGTAGCTTATGGCCTCAGTCAGGGACACAGGGTTTGTAAGGGGATCCACCACTACAGATGGAGAGTGTGGCATGGCCACCTTTCTGCCAGTCTACACCGATATAAAGCAGTCTTCCTGCTGCAGTGATCTCTACATACAGACCACCCTTCATGCACAAGTCTAGTTATGAAAACATTTGGTCGTTTTTAAAACGTAGTACTTCATATATGAACCACAGGGGGTTCTCTGTAAGCCTACAGCTATGTAACAAAAGCCTAGTCTGCTGTAGATGCCGCTTTGTTGCAGTAAGGGAGGCCACACGGCCATCAAGGGGAAGTACCCAGTATAAATCAGGAGGATAGCCTCAGAACGGCTCCTTAGTCACTGCTCAGGGCACACGGAATACACCAACTGCGTCATGCAACCTGCTCAGCTAATCTTATGGAATATACTACTGATTTAAAAAGGAAGAGGACCCTGTTAGTTGAATATATTCTACATGTACCAGATTTCATAGGAGGCAAAGCTTAAATAGCTAGGCCCATATAACCCTTTATTACCCTTCCATCATATTATTATTTTTTGTTCCCATTCAAGGTGACACAGATATTGCAGTACGATGTCCTTTTGAATAGGGACTGCTATACTTTTTTTGACAGCATACACATTTAGTTGGACGCCACTAGAGACCGGTGTAGTTGACTTGGCCTAAGCTGTCTTTGATGGTAGGTGCTGGATGACCCTTCCCAAGACACTGGAGGAGGGTGGGTGTAATGATCCATCCGTCTGAAGGAGGCAGAGTCCATAACATTGCTCTTATATCAGCTATGTGTCCAGGCAGCCCGGGGCACAAGGAGATGTGAGACAGCCTACAAGAAGCCCAGCACCAGATGGTGTCCGGGGCCTCAGGTCTGTGCCTTCTGCCATTATGTTGCATTGTAACATGTTTTGGTATGGTTTTATATTTCCTCAAAAGGTATGGGACTAATGTGATTTTGATACGGGAAGAAAGTAGTCTTTGTCTTTATAGTACAGGATGCCTCTTTAGAACTGTGTATCTATTTCTGTCTACAACGCGGCTAAACAGCTGTCCATGGTGGGCACCCCGAGGTGTGGCCATACACACGGATAGAGATCAGATGATGGAGTGCAGCCAGTTTTGATATCCTATGTCTCCTTACCCTATATCGCTAACTGTGTATGTGTATTTGAAGGCAGTGGATCAAGGCCAGCTCAGCCTCGGGAAAAGTGAGGTGCTTTCAGAAGGGACATGTAGAAACAGGCGGGAACATGCTGGCAGACTCACTAGCAGGAGGAATGCTGCTTCCTCTTCTGTAGAACGTACAAAAGGACCGTGTTTACCATGCTGAATAACGTGTTCTATTAATGTATCCTGTGGGACTCAGTCTCTTACTACCATTCAGGAACCTGCTTACTAATCCTTGTAAATTGTAATATATCAGACAAAAAATTGAGCTTAGCGATAGGGAGGCAGTCTGTATCTGTATTCAAGTACGTGTGGTAATATACACAGAGAGGTGGAATGTAGAGAGGAGGATTGAGGCATAGGATGGCGAGCATTAAAAATAGAGCGTTGAAATATACAAACTGCCATGAATACAAATCAGGCGCAAAGCCCCTGCCATCCCTCAGTGTAGGAGTGTCACTCCGAGCCGGGCTTACATGGATGCCCTGTATGTATGCAGCTTGATATATATATATATATATATATATATATATATATATATATATATATATATATATATATATATATATATATAATAAATTAGTATTGCATGTAGGTCAAGCTGCTTTCAAATGACATCTTTTTTGTAAAGGTCGCATATGGAAGAAGCTCATATATATACGGAGGCCAGAAGGGCCACCATGGTGTTTGAAAATATAATCAATTTGTTGCAACAGTTAAAGTCAAAATAAAAAGTCAAAACTGATTTTGAAAAAAATTATTGCAAAAAGGTCAAAGCGAAACTATTTTTGGCGAATAAGATATTTGGGACTACCTTTATAAATGTTTTGTCAGGTAGGGACGTTTGGCCACACAAGGACCTGGTCCTTTTTTTTAACGCAATGGACAATTTGGAGAGATAAGTACCTTTTCCAGAAACATCAATCCTGGTAGAATAGTCCCGTACATGATAGGCTGAGGTCATCCACTGATGGCGCCCAGGGGTAACACCACCTGGCACTCCCATGGAATGCCGGTTGTGGTGGGGGGGGGGGGGGGGGCTGCTACTTAGTTGGTGTTTCCAGGTCCCTCTCTATACTCTACCCCATAATTATGATACAGCACACTGTATGCTTATAAGGCTTATTGTTTTCATCAAAGTGTTCCAGGCTAAATATCCCTGTAGTAGTGCCTTGGTTACTGACTGTGTGCTTATAGAGGTAAGGTCAGCTTTCTTGATATAGCTTTATATGGCAGTATGCTTAGGGATTTCCTTGGTAGCAACGTATGGTAAGACTTACCACTAACTGCGCCCGGTAACCTCACACCAGACATAGCAAACATCAGCTTACCTACAAAACAAAACAGAAATATAGTTTAAGATTAGGATTGAAATAAGACATTCCCACTTCAAATTAAGACGAATACATGTATCCCTGAATAGATGCAGTATAATGTTTAGACCTGTTTTGTGGTAAATACTTTATATCTTATATCGAGTAAGAAATAGAATGGCCTCCGTGGGAACAATTACTGATAGCCTTAATCCATGATTACTCTGAAAATGTGTCGGCTTGTTCTCAGAATGAAAACAATGAAAATGGCGATGCAAATTACAATACCTGGGCTTTTTGGGGGGCTTTAAAGTCTATAAAAATGTGAATGCAAGAACCTCTAATACCCTGCACAAAACTAGCCCTAAGCCTATCTGAGACCCTGCACTAAAACAGGTCACTGCGGTAATTTGAAAAGTTTGAAAGTTCTTATACATCAAGAATACAACATTTACAAAGGGTTGACCCGATCTTACACCGAGGTGATAGCCACTGTAAACTTGGTAAACGATGTGTGAGCTAATGCACCAAGAGGACAAAAAGTAGAAGCAGCCTGCCGTGCCTTAGCTGGCAGATGTATATATCTTGCTCCTTAGGGAGCAGCTCGCCTGTACCGGGCCTGAGTGGGAAGAGCCCATCCCCAGGGGGCTCAGCACCAGCCAGCTTCGCTGCTACCTATCGGCTACAGTGCTCTTTATATATATATATATGTGTGTTAGTTATCTTTGTGTGTGTTAGTGTGAGTTATCTTTTGGCAATCATATACTGGTATACCTTGCCAGAATGGTATACTAGTATTCGTAAGACTTCTAATGACATTAAAGTGGCATGGTCCGATGATTAGGTCTCAAAAATGAATTTTGTTAAAATTGAACCAGATTGTTCCCTATGGCCATACTTTATGTGCTAGCTACTTTATTTACTCTCATTCCCTACAATTCAGCCTAGAATTTGACTAATTATCAGATTATGGCTCAATTTACTAATTTTGGAGTGCACGCTGTAATTCCCCCATTAAAAATACACTGTAAAACGCTATACTTGGCCCATATCTGAAGCTGTAATTGGGCTCTTATTGTACATAGATGACATTGTATTGTGCCCTATCCTCCAAATATGATATTGTACTAACATTTGAAACACATTTAAGCTGGATTTAAAACATGAAAAAAATCGGACCATGTCGCTTTAATGCATACCATACATAGCTATAGAGGGCTCATTACCCCTGGCGTTCATACTGGCGCTCATTCAATAGCCGGTGCTTAAAAGGGATGGTACGGTAATATAAATCTCTATTGCCCACAGCAGCATAAAGCATATATTCCACTAAATGTCAAAACTACTTTAGTTCCCAAAGTTTTCACATGAAGGCTCTAGGAACACCATCCTAACCAGACCTGGAGGGCCGTGTTTGCCTGTACTGGGAGGGCCGTGTTTGCGACCATCCTAACCAGACCTGGTTTCGGGCAGTGGTTCCAGTTCAGTACTGGAGGGCCGTGTCTGCCTGTACTGGAGGCCCGTGTCTGCCTGTACTGGAGGGCCGTGTCTGCCTGTACTGGAGGGCCGTGTATGCCTGTACTGGAGGGCCGTGTATGCCTGTACTGGAGGGCCGTGTCTGCCTGTACTGGAGGGCCGTGTTTGCCACCATCCTAACCAGACCTGGAGGCCGTGTCTGCCTGTACTGGAGGGTCGTGTCTGTCTGTACTGGGAAGGCCGTGTCTGCCTGTACTGGAGGGCCGTGTCTGTCTGTACTGGGAAGGCCGTGTCTGCCTGTACTGGAGGGTCGTGTCTGTCTGTACTGGGAAGGCCGTGTCTGCCTGTACTGGAGGGCCGTGTCTGTCTGTACTGGAGGGCCGTGTCTGTCTGTACTGGAGGGCCGTGTCTGTCTGTACTGGAAGGGCGTGTCTGTCTGTACTGGTGGGCCGTGTCTGCCTGTACTGGAGGGTCGTGTCTGTCTGTACTGGAAGGGCGTGTCTGTCTGTACTGGTGGGCCGTGTCTGCCTGTACTGGAGGGCCGTGTCTGTCTGTACTGGAGGGCCGTGTCTGTCTGTACTGGAGGGTCGTGTCTGTCTGTACTGGGAAGGCCGTGTCTGCCTGTACTGGAGGGCCGTGTCTGTCTGTACTGGAGGGCCGTGTCTGTCTGTACTGGTGGGCCGTGTCTGCCTGTACTGGAGGGCCGTGTCTGTCTGTACTGGAGGGCCTTGTCTGTCTGTACTGGAGGGTCGTGTCTGTCTGTACTGGGAAGGCCGTGTCTGCCTGTACTGGAGGGTCGTGTCTGTCTGTACTGGAGGGCCGTGTCTGTCTGTACTGGAGGGCCGTGTCTGTCTGTACTGGAAGGGCGTGTCTGTCTGTACTGGAGGGCCGTGTCTGTCTGTACTGGAAGGGCGTGTCTGTCTGTACTGGAGGGCCGTGTCTGTCTGTACTGGAAGGGCGTGTCTGTCTGTACTGGAAGGGCGTGTCTGTCTGTACTGGAGGGCCGTGTCTGTCTGTACTGGAAGGGCGTGTCTGTCTGTACTGGAGGGCCGTGTCTGTCTGTACTGGAAGGGCGTGTCTGTCTGTACTGGAGGGCCGTGTCTGTCTGTACTGGAAGGGTGTGTCTGTCTGTACTGGAGGGCCGTGTCTGTCTGTACTGGAAGGGCGTGTCTGTCTGTACTGGAGGGCCGTTTCTGTCTGTACTGGAGGGCTGTGTCTGTCTGTACTGGGAAGGCCGTGTCTGCCTGTACTGGAAGGGCGTGTCTGTCTGTACTGGAGGGCCGTGTCTGTCTGTACTGGAGGGCCGTGTCTGTCTGTACTGGAGGGCCGTGTCTGCCTGTACTGGAAGGGCGTGTCTGTCTGTACTGGAGGGCCGTGTCTGCCTGTACTGGAGGGCCGTGTCTGTCTGTACTGGAGGGTCGTGTCTGTCTGTACTGGGAAGGCTGTGTCTGCCTGTACTGGGAAGGCCGTGTCTGCCTGTACTGGAGGGTCGTGTCTGTCTGTACTGGAGGGCCGTGTCTGTCTGTACTGGAGGGCCGTGTCTGTCTGTACTGGAAGGGCGTGTCTGTCTGTACTGGAGGGCCGTGTCTGTCTGTACTGGAAGGGCGTGTCTGTCTGTACTGGAGGGCCATGTCTGTCTGTACTGGAAGGGCGTGTCTGTCTGTACTGGAGGGCCGTGTCTGTCTGTACTGGAAGGGCGTGTCTGTCTGTACTGGAGGGCCGTGTCTGTCTGTACTGGAGGGCCGTGTCTGCCTGTACTGGAAGGGCGTGTCTGCCTGTACTGGAGGGCCGTGTCTGCCTGACTTGAGACTTAGATACCTCACACACTGTGGCACCCAAACAGAGTGTTGGCAGAGGCTGCATGACGCCGGGTGCTGGGAGTGGGATAAGGACGGCCGACTGACACATGGAACTCACCCAGATAAGGAGAGGCAGACGGGGGGCTGACACACAGTACCGACAGGATTGGGGTTTAGGCTGATGGATTGGATTCCTCATGGATTAGGGACAAGTCACATATTGCCAGCTTGAGGCTGGGGGCATCGTGGATTTCGGTGAGCGGATGGGGACAGTTAAAAGGAGGCACATTGTGGGGGTATACCTATGGTGAACCCCGATGCTGAAGGGGAAGAGGCTGTAGCTGACTGCAGTCCATTTTGTTTTGGAGGATATACACAGGTCTGCTCAAACAGGGGTCTAGTTAGAGGGTGGATGGAGTATTCATCAATCCTATTATCAAACCTTAAACTCTAACTGCCCTTCTATTAAGAGTCGGAGTAGAGGGAAGACCTGTCCTTCGAGCTATTTATAGGGAATGTACCGATTTAAAGGAGGAGGGTTAGACGCTTTACAGCCCTAGTTTGCAGCCCATCTCGTGACTGTCCGGGGTGACTGTATACAACTTTAATACCAATCCCATATATACAGGAACAAGTGACTGGCCTCTAGAGGACCAAAGGGCCGCTTATATCATGGCATGCGGATCTCTATGTGCAGAGATAGACTCACCTGTTCCTTTGTTAGTTTTCTAGATGGAAATGAGATACATTATTTAGGTGTCTTCGTTCTGCATGTCATACACTGAGATTTGAATATAAACTTTCCTTTTTGTATGTTTGTGTACTACAGTAGTACAGTTTACCTCAGACATTTGAAGCTAATGCAAGTGCCTTGCACATCCACTTTGGTTTTGTTGGGCAAAACACTTAACGGTTTCTCTACAAAGCCTATCTTTGCATAGTCTATCACTGATCGTTTTGGCAACTTGACGTTTGTGTGAGGGATATGTGACAGAGGAAATAGCTGTGCACATCAGGGGTATAATGCCGGTCATATTTTATTTGTCAATGAGTACCGATATTTCAAAAGCCTGATAGATGCCCATAGAAGCTGTGTTAAACACCGTTAGACATTTTACAGTAGGTCTGCTCTAGTAAAGATCTGTAGGCTGGCTCATACGTGGTCAAACTGCCAACGTCTTGTATTATAGCTGCCTTCCTTCCCGATAGACAGACCTAATATCATGACTGGATGATGATTTGCAGGAGTCACACACCAGGATCTGCGTTGTGGCAAGTTATCCTTCGGAATGAAATTGTTAGCTGTGCGTAATGACAATCTGTTACCCAACTCAAACTCAATGTTTATCTGTTACCCAAAGATTTACAGACATTTCTCAAACAGAAAGCAATATAGGCATGAAGAATATATCCACATTTCCACATCCCCCTTTCTAGACAGACCATACAAGCCTTAACCTTTACACTATTACAGTAAACACTGTCCTTCTTAAATATAAATGGGATTTAGCCCATACACATTGCAGCATGTATATCTATGACCACCATGCATACAGGCTGCCTGTAAGCAGGCTGCTGTGAGGCCCCTCAAGCCCTGCTTGGAGGTGTGTCTTTTAGCCTGAGGGAGCGGCCTGATTTATGAATGTGCTGAGTAGGAGGGGTAATCCAGCAGCAGACATGGGGCGGGGAGTCCCTCTCACTATCATCTGTGTATCAAAGAGACATACGTTTTGTAACGTTCTGCCATTTACTTTGATAATATTCAAGACTTCTTAAAAACCTTTGAATGATCTTGGAACTTTATATGTACCTAGTGTGCTTTTAAAAAAGAATCTAATTTCTCCAAATGAAATTTGTTGTTGTTGTTGTCAAAATCGAAATCAGTGCTGTCAGTGTCAACTGTTGCTGTTGACAGCTATGTTTTTGATAAATCTGTCAAGAAGTCACCAATTTTCGATGTTGACAGCAAAAAAAAAGTGTTTTGCATTAAAAATACAGAATTGAAAAAATAAATTAAAATTAAAATGTTGCTTTCTTTGGCGGGATGACCCTTGTTGGCTAAAGTTGACAGTTGACAGCACAAATTTTCGATGTTGACAGGAAAAAAAGAAAATCTCGATTTGATATCTCATAGCTGTTTGATTTGTGTGCTTCTATCCTTAGACTCTTACCCTTAGTACCCTTCTGGTCACAGGTGTTTACAGATCCAGCTTCAACCACTGAAACATAGACATAAAATGTCCAAGAAAGATCGGAGTGGGTAAAGTTAACCCTGAGACACTTTTACAGCTTAGGGGCTTATTATCATGACCCTGCTGAGAGCCCTCTCAGGTTAGGGCTCTATCAGGTGATATGGATAAGGAAATGTACAGGCATGTATTGAAATGAAGAATTAAGCATCACCTTATATGTACCATTTCCTTAATGATGGAGTGATAGGGATGTAATTTGACTTGACTGAAGTGACATTTTGGCAATTGCAGTGGCACAGAATTGTACTTATTATTGAGGACAACCATTTTACATTTTTCTGACCTTGACTATATTAGAAAAGCTGTGGATGTCGTGGCATTTCACAATGAAAGGTAGCAAGGATTCTTGCAAAATTAGATAGATGAGAATCTGACAAACTCTGTTTTTTGCATTGCAATGAATTGTGGCAAGCATGAATCAATGTAATTGGACCTGAAAGGTTCGCATGTTTAGATGTGGTTGCTGAATACCATGAAAAACTGACTGCATTTGACAGATGTCAGACACCTTCTTTTCATGGACTTGTTTCATATGAAATATAGTATAGTATGTTTACCATTATCCAAGGTCTTTAGGCCTATGATTTCAGTTAAGAAGTTATACAACAAGCTTATCTTCTTACAACAAATATATGCAATAAAGAGTGGAATCGCATAACTTAGCAAGTAGCAAACTCCAAGAATACGCAAGCATGCTGATCTATTATTTTTTTGTTTTTGTTGTGTGTATTTATTTCGTAGAATGATGTTTCAAAATACAACAACAATCAAAAGATATGATAAGCGGTGTTACAAAACCGAAGAATCATATAAAGGGTGTAATACCCACAATAGTAGTAATAATTTCAAGAGGTAGAGATAAGTAGTTTCTGCGTTAGTGCATAGGCACGAGTTGGTTTACATAATTAGGTGAATTATGCAGCAGAAGTTTAACATGACTTCAATCTTTCTCTGACACACAAAGTACAGACATTTCTTGCTCCATAAGGAGGCTTAACAACATCACCATTATGTAGTCCGTAAAATACTTGGCTATTTAAAGAACGTTAAATGAGTGATCAAAATGGGGGTTATAAAGGCCCACCTTCCCGGCTTTATTGTTTCCACAAATAAGAATATTTTAAAGAAAATATTTACAAGTTTTTGATTATTTGAAAGTCGAAACTGCTTGTGCAATTGAAGTAGGTAGTCATCACATATAAAAAAGAGAGCTATGAAAATGTTCCCGCACATTAAATTCAGATATTTCATGCGTGGTATACTGAAGGGTATCTGATGACCATCAATGTTTCTCTGTCACCCGACGATTTCCAATGTTTTTTTTCTTCGAATGGTGTGTGTAGAAAGGAAGGCAATGCACACCTTGCATTGAACATCCCGTTCCTAGCCAAAGCAAGACTTAACCTTTACGCTCCCACTGTAAACACTCCCTCTCTTAAATATAAATGGGATTTAGCCCATTCACATTGCGGCATGTATGTCTATGACCACCATGCATACAGGCTGCCTGTAAGCAGGCTGCTGTGAGGCCCCACAAGCCCTGCTTAGAGGTGTGTCTTTTACCCCCAGGGAGCGGTCTGATTTATGAATGTGCTGAGTAGGAGGGGTAATCCAGCAGCAGACATGGGGCGGGTATGAGTACAGAGTTAGTGTGTATACAGGGGAATGTTCTTTATGATGGCCTGGAGGCAGCACTATCCCTACTGATATAAGCTATTTATCATTAATTTCGTAAATTTGTGCCGTTTACCTTGATAATTTGAAACCATTTTTTCAGAGGGTACAATATCAATTATACTTTGAATGGTGATTTGACTTCACAAACCTTTAGTGTGATATCTTTTGTAACCTATATCAGAGATTAGATTTAAGGGAAATAGTTCAATTTGCTTCTGCAGCTTGATATAAGTTACGAGGATATAGGTGTGTATGTATAAGACAAGATATGGTAGTAGCCTAATGTGGTAAAGACATCTGTGCTGTGTTAGCACTATGCACAATATATGCAGTCTGCTTCAGACACGTGTGAGTAGAATACTTCCAAATTTGAGACCAATAATTATTGTGAATCTGATTGCGGTTTGTTTATAATATAGTTGGACGAGAATGGTCAATGAATCTTTCACCAAAGGTTGTCATACCTTGGAAGCATGTCACTTTTACATTATATAAAATTATCAGAGTGATTGACCGTGGAATCTCCTTGATAAATCACAAACCCATGTCATGCACCACTGACCATACAACACGTAGTCCAAACAGACACTTGCCCAGCTAGCTCAGCCAGTACAAAGTATGGCTCTCAATGCAGAGCTTTTAAAGTCGAGCCTCTCCTGGAAACACCTCTAAAATATTTTTCCAAATGGGACTTTATCTGCACACACCAGACGGACCTAGTGTGCCTCTGGACATTGTCTGACGGTACCCAAAACACCCATACAGGGAAAATACCAGTTTGTATCCAGTTGTCTTAAGGTGGATCGCTACCTCTTAAATATGAACACACTGCACAGATATGAGCATTTTATAGGACTTTGAATCTTTGATATATTTGCAACCAATAATATTTGCCATCTTTATCACAACTTAGGACATTGAAACTATGTATCAATAAATCATTACCTAGAATGACATAGATCTCATTAAGTTACTTAAAATAACCAAGAATATAAAATGTAACCATTTTATACCCTGATTATAGCCATTTTACACTGTATTTCTGGCTTTAAATGTAAGATTTGACCGATTTTGCATTGTTTCTTCTAATTTCAAAGGCCAAAAAAAATTAAGGTGAGGTGAGGGAGGTCACCCAAGATATATGCTAAATGATAACATGTGATGTAAGCTACGATTCGGATTAAGGATGTTTGATGTAAAATAAATGTTACTTTGTAATAAAAACTTATCTTTACAAAAAAAACGTATCTTGATACAGATTTTTATATCTGGCTAAGTAATTGGTAAGCTAAAGCTATATGGTATGATGTTTTGTCTGCTTTGTAGTATTGCCTTATTCGGTGCTATTTATGGTGCAGTTCTGGTGGTCTGTGTACTTAACACTCAGGCTAGACTTCTTTTTGTGCCTATTGCTGGAGGTCACCTCTTGTCTGAATTAGCTATGCCAAGGTAATATGGCATGTCCGGGGCAGACCTAAGGTGTGTGATCTTATTTAGTTGAGCTTGTTAATAGATAGGATTGGACTCTGTGTTTTTCATTGATATTCTGTGATTGCTGACAATAAGGTTGGGCAATATGCTTCTTAAAAAGAATATCTGTTGAGAGGGGCGTAGCATAGCAATCCAGAATAGCTCAACATACAGTCTTAAATCGAGGATTTGTTTTTATTAATCGCAAGAATTGTCTGGTGACATCAATAAGAAAAAGTCCTTCTACCCTGCCAAGCTTTGTCATTGCCCTCTATGTATCACTACCTTATGGTGTTAAGATGCATTTTAAAGATTTCATTTAACACAAATATCTTAGGGGTTTCCCTGTGTGTGCTTCTATCCCTAGACTCTTACCTTTAGTGATCCTCTTGTCATAAGTGTTTACAGTTCCAGCTTCAATTAGTAAAAATGGGCACAAAATGTCCAGGATAGACAGAAGTGGGTAAAATTGACTCCAGGGCACTTTTACATATATAACAGTTTCTGGTTGGCCTCATTAGGCCTATATTCATGACCCTGCTGAGGAACCTCTCAGTCTAGAGCTGTAACTGGTGACCAATGAAAGGATAACTATTCAGGAATGTACTGACTTGTTTAATGTACACAAGTCACTATTTCCTTAATGATGGAGTGATAGGGATGTATCGCTTTGACTGAAATGCCATTGTAGTAATGGTGACGGCACAAAGGTGTACTAAGAGCAACCATATTACATTGCTCCCTAACTATGTTTGAAAAGCTGTGGATGTCGTGGCATTTCACAATTAAAGATGAAAAGTGTGCTTACAGAATTAGACAGTCAGGAATTGGACAAACTGCCAGTTTTTGGCATTGTAATGAATTGTGGCAAGCATGAATCAATGTGATTGGAGCTGAAAGGTTCGCATGTTTAGATGTGGTTGCTGAATGCCATCGACAGTGGTTGACAAATGTTGCACTCTTCTCTTTTATGTAGACTTGTGTTAAATGAGAAACATGCCATGTTACAATAAAAAAACCATCCTAGTCCAGACCCTAATGAAATAAATTTCAAATAATTTTGCCCTTCAATGACACTATCATCCTAAATTGCATCAAGTTAATGGATGATGTTTCTTCTCGTTGCAGGAATGCAATTATCTTAGATGTGACGCCATGCACGATTTCTTTTCTAGTGTCATATTTATTAAAGGCATTTATATTTAATGATATGCCATGTCGATATAAATCAGTTTTATAATGATATTTTGATGTTAACTAAAATATTCATACAGTCAATTCCCTCTAAAACGGAACACCCTTGGGACTACCTTTTCTATGCATTGTAATATGTTTGGGGCTATGAAAAGTATCTGCATTAGAGGGGTGGCCGTTAAAAGGGAATTTACTGTATTACTCTGCTTCTCAAAATGGTTATTAAGAATGTTTAACATTTTAAAAGACATTGCAGATACTTCTTCTTTTTTAAAGTGGTGAGAAATATTGCCTCCCTTGTTGTTCATTTTTGTTCTATACTTGCTTTCCACCTAGGGAGGAAACAATACAGCAGCCGTAAACATAAAGGGCCACCTAACTCAAAATCATTAAACAGAGTGCAGCATCTGGTCTTTACTAGATGTTAGATATTTTAGAAATTGCATTTTAATGAAGACAGATCGGGAACCAGTTACGGCGAATGCCTTAGTGGAGAGCACAGAGAGTAGCTGGGTAGAGAATATATCTCAGTTATAGCAGAACATAATCAGATAATGCTTACAATTTCAAAGACATTTCTAAGAAGGTGTGATGCATCATTTAGAGTCATGTCATGTGGCTACATGTGTAGAATAACATGAAGCACATCTTTCTTTTGGACAGTGATCTAGTTGTGTTTTACCAGCACAACGATTAGAGGCTGTAGGCAGTGTCTTCTAGCACCTAGCTTGTTACCAGTTATTTGATGTGACAACAAGGATACAATGTTTTTGATCTCGGATATGCACACCATAAGTGTGCTGAGGCCAAAAAAAAAAAGAGGTGTGTTTCAGGCAACATGGTCCAAAAATTTAGGGTAGGTAGGTCGGATTTTTTTTTTTTTTTTTTTTTTTTTTTTTTTAAATTTAAGGTTGGAGTACCTGGAATGAGTCGCGAACTGCCACATCGACTCGCGGGTCATCAAGACGACTCACAGATTCTTACCATAACTAGGAATATCATGAAATTATTGGCAGTTCTTGTTAAAAAGCAAATTCCTGAGGCTGGACCATTAATTAGGCATGTGATCTGTTCTTCCTGACCGAAAAATTGCTAACATTTCCGGGGGAAAAAAAATTGCAAAAAAAAAAAAAAAAAAAAATTCTCCAAAATCGGAAAAAAATGCTAGGGTCGGCCCTTTTTTGAATCTAGGGTCGGGTTGCCTGAAACACACCTTTTATTTTTTTTGGCCTGATCTGATTTCCTCAAGGATTTTATGAACTATAACCTACTGTCTGGGAGTTCTGGACTGACTGAGGCTGTCTGGAATGATACCAAGCTTTTTATGATTAGAGTCACACCTCAGGTCAACCTCTGCCTCTGTGTAGATATCAAGACACATACTTGCACATTTGACTGTTAACTTGTTTCAGTTTAATACTTTACAACCCCCTGCCTCCATATCCCTCCATGTATTGCCTTGCAGCTTCCTCTTGGATATATTCCAAGTTTATAGTAGGGTAGAGGCACCCTGAGTCGGACAGCTACCTTGAGTTGGACACCATTGGCATTCAATTACATAATTAATATTACTATTTCATATCCACTTAATCTTATAATTGAGGGGTTCCTCCTTCTAAAAAATACAATATAACAAATATTTGCCATGGCTCACATGGTATTGTGACTGCTTGACTTTTTGGGTGTTTTACTATATTCTCAAAACAATAATGAAGAGTAAATGGGGAAATTGGTTTTCTTGTTCAATGTTTTCTAGCTTCCTTTTTACCTATGCTAATCCTAATGATAACTATAGGACCAAATGTATCTTTTGTGACAATTCAAGTCCACAGTTTGACTTTAGGTGCAAGTGTCCGACTTTGGGTGCAGGTTCATCTTTTTGAAATGATTTATACGATGTGGATTTATTCCTACTTAGATTATTTATTGCAATTTGCTAGGAAATATAAGCTACATATACAATGTGCCCAATGGCACATCCCATATCAAAATGCTTATCCTTTAATGGTTTCAAACTTAATAGGCAAAGGTGACTACTTTTTTGTTGTCCAGGAGCGTCCAAATTGGGTGCCTTTACCCTAGCACTCTGAAATACGCAGTGCACTGGCCTCAAAAGTGCAGCCAGGACAGCATGCCAAAATTGGCTCTGCCTTTAGCAGTCCCACTGAGATGACCCTCTGGGTTTATCTGGTTGTTCAGTCCCTGATAGGGCTATGATATATGAAATAGCACGCTGGAAATCCCCTTAAGGAGTAATATCTTATAGTGTGCATTAAATATAGGTTGATAATCAAAGGGGGAAATGACAGTTTGTGAGAAGTGATGAATTTTTTCCACCCAATAGATAATATTGATATATTAGCTAGAAATCCAAAAACAAATCAGCCAGGTCCTAACATATAGATCTGAGGATTGTGTGTACTCATTGATAGCTTCATACATGAACGCCCAAGGAGTTTTCTGGATTGCCCAAATTTATGCACTGCAAGTACTTCTCTAGCCTACATTACATGGGGTTATACAGCATCAATATGTAAATAGGGTGTTTCCTATAAAATCTATGCAAATTATAGAATAGATTATAGCAATGTGGAAAGAGGAATATTGTAGTTTTTAATCATTTTTATATGTCAGTATTGTTGTGTGTACTCCTTTTTTATGCTCTCTAGGAAGTATATAGTTTCGCTTGTCAACATTTCTTTTGTGACACCAGATATGAACAGTGATGAATAACCTTCCCCAGAGATCCAGGAAGATGACAGTGACATGCAAATTACAGTCATAACGGCTAGGCTAAAGAAATGATAGCCCTAGAGACGCAGTTAAAAATGATCCAACATGCAGAACCCCATACCACATGTGGAAGAGGTATGATGCATTGATAAATCCTGAAGGCGTTCATGCTGCTTCAAATCATTAAACAGAACGTGGATGAAGCCCTTGTGTGTATCTCATATTCTTTTTACCAAAAAAAGACTTGTAAAGAGCCTGTTTAACACAAAGGGGCTAGCGCCTTGAATACAATTTGCTATATGGCTCACTCTCACCAAATCAGTGCAACTGAAAAAGTGGCCGTACAAGATCGGTGGCCGTACATGATCGGTGGCCGTACATGATCGGCAGAGAACAAAATCGACCCATTACCACCTGCACTACGATATTTAACTCTCCTAACCATACCTACAGGCTGTAATGTATCTTTGGAGAGTTTATTAGAAAAAAACAACTCCCAAAATATTTATAGGGGTGAAATGGGGGGGGCTCGATGTGCAACCGATCATGTACGTCACATGACGTACATGATCGGTTTGAAATGTATTGTAAAGTTTTCTCATTACCCACTGCTTCACATGTCTAAAATCTTACATGTCAAGACATACATCATATGTTCACCTTGCTATGATCGATTTATGTTTTAAACATGGTCAGAAAGGGTACTTAAGGCACCGATCATGCATGTCACCGATCATGTACGTCACATGACGTACATGATCGGTATTGAAATGTCATGTAAATTTCTCTTTAATAGTCGCATTTACACATGCCTAAAATCTTACATGTCAAGACACACATCATATGTACATCTTGGTAAGGTTTATTTGTGTTTTATCATGATCAGAAAGGGTAAGGCAGTTAATAAATCACCGATCATGTACGTCACTGATCATGTACGTCACATGACGTACATGATCGGTATTGAAATGTCATGTAAAATTATCTTATAGTCGCATCTACACATTTCTAACATATTACATGTCAAGACACACATCTTGTGTACACCTTGGTAAGATTTACTTATGTTTTAACATGGTCAGAAAGGGTAGGGAAGTCAATAGGTCACCGATCATGTACGTCACCGATCATGTACGTCACCGATCATGTACGTCACCGATCATGTACGGCCGCCGATCATGTACGGCCGCCGATCATGTACGGCCAAATAAAAGTTGCATCGATCTGGTGAGAGTGAGCCATATATGCAGAATGACAGTGTAGTTTTTCCCATCAATAATTCAAAACAAATGTTATGATCACCCAGCAAAAAATATTTCAAGTTTTGATATTTCATATGGCATTTCAATGAAGAAGAACTGGTAGCTGATGATCCTTTTGTGCCTGTATGTTTTATATGTTGACTTATACAACCTTCTTTCCCTGTACCACCATAGCTTTCAAGAGTCTAAAGGCTTTACCCGTGGAGGATTTGTGCCAATAAAGGACTAAACTCAAACTCAAACTCAAGGTCTATCTGGTACCCAAAGGTTTACAAACATTTCTCAAACAGAAAGCAATATTGGCATGAAGAATATGTAGGGGCTAGGGTTATATACGGGGTTTTATATGACGGGTTCTGTTGGATGCTGTGTTGCGAGCTCAGTCCGAACCCTTCAGTTCGACGGCAGGTGGCGACGCCTGCTTCGGGCTTGGGGTATGGACAGAGGTCGCTATAGGCTTCCGGTCTGCATGTGCGCGCGCAGGCTGGCTGCCTCTATATACCCAGCATCCGATGGGACTCGTCGGTTACTCTGAGCCACGCTAGGTGAAGAGACCCCGAGATCACTGCGGCTGATTAGCCTACTGACCCGTTCCGAACTCTATAGGGAGTTCGCACGCTTAGAGCTTTGCCTGTCTAGGTTACTGAATAAACCTATTGATTCGCAACCTGTAACACTTGATCCGAACTGTGTTGACTTTGTTCTTTTACTTGATACTATAACAATATCATAGAGGAGCAAAGTATCGTTTATTACAAATATATACAAATAGTCATATACGCTCCCTTCCTAGACGGACCATACAAGCCTTAGCCCTTACACTACCACAGTAAACACTGTCCCTCTTAAATATAAATGGGATTTAGCTCATACACATTGCGGCATGTATGTCTATGACCACCATGCATACAGGCTGCCTGTAAGCAGGCTGCTGTGAGGCCCCACAAGCCCTGCTTAGAGGTGTGTCTTTTAGCCCGAGGGAGCGGTCTGATTTATGAATGTGCTGAGTAGGAGGGGTAATCCAGCAGCAGACATGGGGCGGGTATGAGTACAGAGTTAGTGTGTATACAGGGGGATGTTCTTTATGATGGCCTGGAGGCAGCACTATCCCTACCACTATCATCTATATCAAAGAGACATGCATTTTGTAAATTTGTGCCGCTTACTTTGCAAGCTTCCTAATACAGTTCACAGAGTACATTATGAAATTTAGCATATTGGGAGGTGTTCATCACAAATATATTGTAACAGGTTTTTGAATCCAATTCGAGGATAATATATGGTTAACTAGTCAAATTCTTCCGTTCATTTAGGTAGTTTGGTGAAGTTAGCGAAAGAGCAAATTTACTTTAGTTGTACCCCATGTTGATGTAGTATACATACGGCTCTTCATTTGTGTAAGAAGTATACACCAAAGTACAGACTGCTGCAGGCGTGTGTGAGTAGTAAAGTGTACTGTCAGTTTGATGTAGGAGAATGTAAATGTTTGATTCAAGCAAGTCGCAGTAGGGCTTTATGATGTATGCCTGCTTGAGGATATGCGACTCACCAGGAGAGGATGGAGTATGTATCTAAGTAAACTAGAGTTCTGATTCAGGATGTTTGATATGTATTTGATATTCATAGGTAACAATAACTGATGTTTACCTAATTATTGAAAAGACTATTCTCATATCTCGCTCAGCATTTTATAGGGCATGTTTATTAGATAGGGGCATTGTGTGTGGTTGGTGTGTAGCCTGTGGGTGTGATACCTGAGGTGCACCTCTGGTGGCCGAGTAGCCAGCACACAGGCTGGATGTGTCTGTTACTGTGAATTAGCTGCTTCCGGGTAATACAGCACGTACAGGGGCAGCTCGAGTTGTGTCTCGGCGTGGGGCCCTTTAATTGAGGTTGTTATCGTGTAGGGTAGGACCCTTTTTACTCTGATTGTGCTGACTGCTGACAAGGTAAAAATGAAGAATAGACTATACAAAGGGAAATTGTTCAGAAAGGTATAACACGACAACCCTGAATAGCTTAATATTCAGTGTTAAACTGACGAATACGTTTACCCAGACGTTATCTTCTTTAGAGAGAGTAGGTATTATTTGTGCTATCTTGATATTGCCGTAGTGGTATCAGTATAATTTGCGTTTGCCCTGCCTTTATCTACATGTATATCTCAACTTGTAGAACAACTAACAGCGCTGAACCAATATCCTTACTGCTCTCTCGGTCTCAGGTGTTTAAAGCTGCAGCTTTAACGGCTAAAACCCCTTAGTAGACACTTTTTGTGCTACCTTACTTCTGCTCCCAGTTCCTGCTTACTTCCTAGTCCCTAAAGAATTTACTTAATGCACCTAATGGACCCGAAATGTCCAGGAAGACGGGAGTGGATATGGCTGACCCCTGGACAGTTGTAAATATAATGGCTGCCTGTCAGCCTCATTAGGCCCATGTTGTGGCCTGCAGAGAGACCTCCTGGTCAGGGCTCTGTTAGAGGGCAAGGGAAAGGGTAAGGATACCTCTACACAAGTATGGATGACTAAAAGCCATTGAAGATTGAGGGAATCCCCATGACTGCCACTATGTCTGAATCTCCTCATAATTAAGCTCACTTTGTCCTTTGCACTGATTGCTCGCATTGTGTGCAGCAATTATAGGATGTAACTGCTGGCCTGAAGTGTGATTGTGGTAATATACCAGAGTAGGGTACAAACAAAGAGTTTGAGCTGTTTCCTCACCGAGTAATGGTTCACCATCCTTACTGTTAGAAGTAAGTGCTGTTCCTGTGCAGCAAATACTGGGGGCAACTTTGGTTCCAGTAGATTGTGCTGTTGACTGACACCAAGTCAGCCCATGTATCATTACAGCACTATGTACTGTAAGCATACTGCAAAATTTTCTGTTACAGTACAGCAGAATTCATTGTAAATCTGAATGTCTGGCCTCTCCTCTAACAGCGCTGAACCATTATCCTGGAGTGCTGGAGGGACCTTTTCCTCATCCATATGAGGGGAAATCTGTGTTGTTTCTCACCAAACCAAGACCAAACTAGGAACATGTCGCTGACAGGATTTTATGCACAGCTTT
This sequence comes from Harmothoe impar, assembly GCA_947462335.1. NCBI lineage: Eukaryota > Metazoa > Annelida > Polychaeta > Phyllodocida > Polynoidae > Harmothoe > Harmothoe impar. The sequence goes on from OX381719.1 coordinate 33,909,199, forward strand.
AAAACTACGGCCACTGTCTGAGATTTAAAAGAGTATCACAAAAAGTTCTAATGGCAAAGGAATACATGAAGACCTGTGATTGGGGATTTTGAGATCCCAAAATATCCCTCTGTGAGAATCGACGACATCCACGAGACACAAGATGGCGACCTATGGCTTCTTACAGTGGAATACTGAACTGGGGTAGTTTTTTTTAGAAACAAGTAAGGACTACCATATACAATACCTGTGCTCCTAATTATAAAAGGCATGAGAGAACCATTCCAACAAACTTAACTTTGAAACCTGATCTGAATATGGGATAAGAACCTTTGATGTGCTAATTAGAGGCCTAAATGTGAGGGCTTTTGTTCTCGTGCCATGTCTGTTCTGTTTTATGAAAGGGTTAGGGGAATACTTTTCTTTATGTTCAATTTCAGGGGAATTTGAATTCAAATGAGTATCATGTACTTTTAAGATCATTCAGATGCTCTAGTTTTAATTTATTTTCATTTCCATGGCAGGATTCATTTGATGGGACCCTTGCATCAAATAATCGTGCAATTAGCCCTACAGAATTACACACACAAATTGATGAATACTTTTGGTCCAATCATTATCTTTACGCCTTTGTACAGGAAAGATTGGCACCAGGTCATGCATGAATCAGTTTTGATTTAGGTTACGTACCCCAATAAAATGGCCGCCGATTCTGCACACAGCGCCCCCTACACGCTCAGGCAACTCAGGGAATGTAGTCTGGGAGATATTATTTTACATCGATGTCTCTCATAAATCTCTAAAAGCACCTTGTGCATATAGAATTCAAAAAGTTATCTGATTGAAGACAAGTGACAACTTAGACCAATAACAAACATCATGCCTAGTGGAGTACCTCTTTTGTACAGCAGCTGGATTAGCCCACCATGAAGCTGTGGATTTCATACTAAGTGTTTGTGATAATAGGCTTCACAGGATTGGGTAAATAAATCAGCCCATCTAGGCAATCTAGGTAGGGTCAAGTAACATGAAGCACACTTTATCTGTTTCAAAATTAAACCTTACTTTTGGACATACTACATAGACAAAGTAATGTTTTTTCCTGCATCATTACAAATTAGAGGCTGTAGGCAAGACAGAAAATAACAGCCACAGTGGTTCTCCGGCAGTAGTATTATGACACTCCCTAGCGTCTCCTACCACCTTGTTATATGCCATTTGATGCGACAATAACACGTCCACATAGCCATACATCCGCTCCTCCATCCCACCCATTCACAGTGTGATAACAGGGTGACCATATATTACATACCGTAGTTGGTTCCTTGGTATTCTGCTCTTACTGTCTCGCCATTACTTCCATCTGGTCCCCTTATATTTCTGATTTAGTTCTATTACTATGCAGCTTTCATTCCATCATGAATCTATGGCTTTCTATGTGCATTTCTTTGTTTCAATTCCTCCCCTTATCTTTCCTGATTACTTCCCTGTCCTTCTTCCCCCCTTATTATCTTCTATTGTTATGCCCCCTCCCCTTTTAGTACTCTCTTGATAGAATCTCATCGAGCCTGTCTACAGTGTAACAACATATATGAATAATCACGCTCATAGACACAGGGAGATGACAGTGATATTAGGTAGGACAAGCGGAGCCTCGGATCCCGGGCTTGTATGTGTCTCAGTGCTAAACACTCAAAAGTAAATGACTGTTTATTCTGTTACATAACATTGTGTCATACCAAATGACATAATGAAAAGTGAGGGAAATAGTTTGTCTTTCACATCTTGTATTATTTATAGATTTCCCATTTACAAATAATGAGAAATTAATTGGTGAAGTAAATACAAATGCATTACCAATAAGTAGATTGGAACGGTTTTTCAAGGACAAACACTGGGTACCACCTTCCCAGAAAAGGGGGTCAGTCATGTAAAATTTCATTTGTGTTTGTGGGATCTCATACGTATTGTTCTCCTTGAAGAGCACATTCTGTAGGTATCTTGTTTTAATTTCTGTCCCAACAATTACTATATAAAACGATGCATTATCTAGATATATCACTTCTGCAGGTCATTTATATAGTCAAGTAATCCCTGCAACCCTCCAAAACCCCCACCACTAGGTAGACTATAGGTCTCTGAGTAATATTCTTGAAGTATGGTATGAAAATATCCTGGCGAAAATTGGCGACAGGGCTTTACCTGTAGCATCTATTTTACCCCTGTAAGGCCCATGTTCTTTCTATTTTACATGGGAAATTTGATATTTTCATTTAGAAATTAAACCCATGTTCTTAGTTTAGGTATCATATAATCTGGTTCCGGAAACAGCTAGTTGATTAAGGATATATTCTTGAATTGAGAGGAATATCCCTGCGCCATATATGAGGGCAGGTCCAATGGAAATGGTACACAGTGGTGAGTGCAGCAGTACACAATACTCCATGCAGGCAGGCAGAACGTGACAGGTCCACTATGCCAAGATTATTTTTTCAAAAAATCATAGTAAATCATCTATAAATGATAGCAAAATGGTGTTTGCAGTTCTGCATTTCACTTGATCCCCCAATTATAGTTGATATTGCATGATGAATTTCACATATTTTCTCGAATTCCGTTGGCCTACCTAGTGATATGCAAATTGTTACCGTCATAATGGCCACGCGAAAGAACCCTGGCACCAGTGACAAAGTAACAAAAAAACTATACGTACCTCTGCATGTAAGGTACACCCGATGGTATTTGTATTGCCTCAAAACTTTGAATATACTATGAATGAAGATCCTACGTGTATCTGATAGATTATTTATAAAGGCAATAAGACTTGCATACATTCAAACTTGCACAATACACATACATGTTTGCATGTATCAAACAGAAAGGGACTCTATTTCTGACACTTTCAGACGTTGTCCTCGTTAATCCTATTACAAGGCAGGTGGTTCTTTCTTCTGTCATACTGTAGACTACACAACTACAAAACTTCCAAGTGTATAGCAATAAAGTGGAGAAAACAGTCAAATCCCAAGTCAAGGCTGCTGGGAGGCTGTCAGGGGGCCAGGTGCCCACTGTGAGGGTGTCAGGGGGCCAGGTACCCACTGGGAGGGTTTCAGGGGGGCAGGTACCCACTGTGAGGCTGTCAGGGGGCCAGGTACCCACTGTGAGGGTGTCAGGGGGCCAGGTACCCACTGGCAGGGTGTCAGTGGGCCAGGTGCCTGCTAGCATCCTGCTAGGTGGCTGTGGTTCTGGTCTCAGCCGGGAATCCTACCAGGAGACAGTCAGAACACGCAGGGCACAGGGGTTTATGTGGCAATTGGCAATCACAAGGGACCCATTACTCAGGAGGAAGTTGATTTACACAGGTACGATATGAATAACCAGAACACTCAGTAGTCACATTGATGGACTTTTGTAAAGGGAAGGGATGAGCTATGCTTATAATCAGAGTTGTGTAGTTTTAATGAATAGTCCAGCCATGTCCCATCTCAAAGTCCTAGCCACCATGCAAGAGGCTTCTTTCTACTAGTATTAACACAATTATGAAACAAATGGTGCAAGCTTATCAGATGGATATCATTGAATTAGAGCATGATGGGTCGTTATCTTGAAACATCAATGACGCAAATATTTACATCTGGCACCACTCATAGTTGGATGGTTTTGGTGTTTTCCCTTTAGTACCTCACCCGATTGCTGTTATACCCAAATATACAAGTGAGCAAATAGCAGCAAATCTTAGAGCAGAAAAAATGGGTCTAATAACCCATAAAGGAATGTGTCAATGTAAATGTATCCAGAACTTTTCAAGGAAGTATTGTTTTAACGAGAAGGGCGTAAGGGTACCCTCCATCACACCAGTGATGTACTATAGTTAACAGCAAAGTATGTGGTCCATTTTCCTCAAATGTAATGGTCACTCCCAATACTCAAAATCGAAAAGATTATGTAAAATGCCATCATAGCAGGGATGAACTATAGTTATCAGCAAAGCATGTGGTCCACTTCCATCAAATTGAATGGTCACTCCCAATACTCAAAATCGAAAAGATTATGTAAAAAATGCCATCACACCAGGGATGAACTATAGTTATCAGCAAAGTATGTGGTCCACTTTCCCCAAATTTAAGGGTGACTCCCAATACTCAAAATCGAAAAGATTATGTAAAAAATGCCATCACATCAGGGATGAACTATAGTTATCAGCAAAGTATGTGGTCCACTTTCCTCAAATGTAAAAGTCACTCCCAATACTCAAAATCTCATACAAAATACTAAATGCCATCACACCAGGGATGAACTAAAGTTATCAGCAAAGTACTCCTGGTTGGGTGTGAGGGTGGGAATGGTGGATGCTTACATCAGCCAGGAAGTACCAGCACATGAATAAATGGCCATTGCTTGTCCAGACCAAGATGTGAATACAGTCAAACTTAGGTGGACAAAATATCACCTTTCTAGAGGGAAATTGATAATTTTTCAAACGGAGGGTGTTGCCACTATATGCTGTGCATTTAGATATGCATATATTATTACTACAGGGGAATTATTTCTATTTACTAACTGACAAAATGTAGGGTGCAGTAGAAATGAAGAAATAGCTTGATTTTTTGGGGGAAAAATTGATATCAAATATAAATATTTACTAAAGATGAAAAGAAATTACATTACAGTGATGGACACGATCCCCAGTAGGCATTATATGTCTATGAAAGCTATGCCCCATAGGAATATGGTGTTATTCGACTTTCTGTAGGGTCTATGCATAAAAACTAAAAGTGGGCAAGGGCAAAATAACATGATGCAAATCAAATTTTCACTATGTATACTGATCTTAGCAACCCCTACCCCCAAAAAAGCACCTGGTAAAGGTTTATAGGTAAAGTTAACACATGGGCCAGAAGATTTAAGAAAAGAACACTTACAGAAAAAACGATGGTCATTTAACCATGAGAAAAGGGTGGAAACATAAACTTAGCCAAGTTGGAAGTAAGCATAGTATGCTTAATGATGATGGAGCTAGACCCAACATTGGCACGTTAAAAATACCAGAGATGTATCACACAAAAATCAGGCCTCGTTGATATATCTGCCTTTAGGTTATTTCAGGCAGCCATAGTCGGAATGGTAGAATAGTAGTAATGGAAATGGTATGGAAATGCAAAAAGAGAAATTATCCAAAAAGAGACAAGATGACAAGAGATGACTCGTGAACGACATCTGCCAAGTTGGTTTCCAGTGATAGGCTGCCATGGCAACAAAAAGAGCATGAATTGCACCTCCAGGATATAAAAGAGACAGTCAGCACCCCGGCGGGGACTACGGGAACCATGGCACTGGGGGAGGGATTCAGGTAATAGGGGAGGGACATGCAGGGACATGTGTTTGAATGTCGCTCTGTATGAATGAGTGCACTGCCCGCATGTATTTACATGACAGGAGAGGAAGAGCCTTTCTGATTCCTGTTGGAGCCTTTGAGGGCAGCATATTTTTCAGCATATGGGTGGTTCTAACCAATCGTTGACATATCATGATTTTTGTGTTTTGCAGTCTATAATTCTGTAGAAAATCTATGAAATCAACTTTTATACATCCAGTCAGGTTGGGTTCATCTAGTGCAACAAGTGGTACCATGGTTTTGCCTATCTGCGACCAATATTAAAGCTGTCAGAGGCTAAAAATAGGCAAAATTAGGCTATAAATGCAGATTTCTACAGATATTTTTCCATAAATTTAAATTCTGGACTGTACCATTGAAGAAATGGAAGAAGTACATGACATGTGTCATCATTTTGCTTTAGGAAACGAATGAATGAAATACCAGACATGTCTAAATCCTTCATTTAACCAAAAAATGAAGCTTCTGGCCTACTGCCAAAGTGTTGTGTACTTTTGAGGCTACGAGTCACTCACTTATTAGACCAAAATATCACTCTCCAAGCTTTATACAGAAATAATGTAGAATTTTACTAAATGTTATAATACAATGCCTAACACCTACACATACATAAGCAAAAATAAAATTGAGAAAATATTGAATAGTCTCGGCACAGCAGTGAATTGAAAAGTAATTTGGTAAAGTTGTGTACTTTTTCTGAGGCTACGAGTCACTCAGAAATAATACATGATATCATCATAGCTCACTGGTTATTTATATTTAACTATCAATTTTGCACTAGAAGTATCTCTATAATACAAGTAAGCATCCTGCAAAAAAAATCCAGTTATGTATCTATATCTACACTAGTAGAGTAGCGGGAACTACGTGTCACGCGACTACGCGTCACACAACTACGTATCATGCATTTAAAGGCTAGAACTGTATTCCATACATATAGAGCTACATTTTGATCCTTGTTGGGTGTAAATCGGACAATTATTAAGGAAGCTGTGCATGAGAAATGTCCATGTAAAAAAAAGTATTATTTCATCATGTTAAAACTAATTTCGTTGGTATGGGTCACGCAACTACGCGTCACACAACTACGCGTCACACGTGTATAAAGCCCAGATCTGGATTCCCTGGATATATGCCTACATTTTGGTTTTTGTTGAGTGTAAATCGGATCATTATTAAGGAAACTGTGTGAGGGAAATGCTCAGCTAACAAAAAAACATTATTTCATCCTATAGTATTAATATAACGGTCTTCATGGAATAACCATCACTTATCAATAACATACATTTATCAATATATTTTTAAGAATAAGCTGTTTAAATAGATGTCTCAGTAAAAAAAATCTCTGGAATTACCCACTTGATTTCCATGATTTGAATAGTGATGGGAAGCTCATGCTTATATACAACCTCAGAATGTATGATAATTTCATCTTTAAATATATATTTACTGGTATATCAAAACTAAAACAGATGAATACTGTATGAGGGTATTATATAGTATGCTGGGAATACAAGAGAAATATTGATGTAGTTATTTAGATAACTGCTGCTGCACAGCAGACTATTGTTCTTGTAAGTAATTGTATAGCTCATCTAGACCATACTAGACTATTGGGGCAGTCATTAAACTGAATGTAGCACTGGTGAATAACTGTCTTGGTGCATGTTGCAAATAATGGCCACCGTCCACTGGAGAACTTCAGTCGACTAAGCCCGTACATTTCCTATATAACTTCGGCAGATTAGAGCCCAGTGGACGGTGGCCATAAAGGACTGAAACATGTATGTAGCATGTCATTATCACTTAGACTTTAGGGTAGATTTATCAAACAAACTGTCTTCATGCAGGAACATTTTAAATATGACAATGTTCTATGATGTCAAAAGCATGCTGCATGTACATAGCTTATTATATACCGCGTTTAGCTCCCGCCGAATCCAATAAAGGGGAAGTAAACAACACTCATAAAACAGCCCCCGCTCATATGGTAGAATGTTAGTGGACTTTACGTGGCGTGCTCTGTGTCATTATCATCACGACAGTGGCAGATCCTGCTGTCAGGATGTGCTATATTGGCGTGTCTCCCAGTCGTATATCAGGGCTTACAAATACAAAACAGTTAACAGTTTGGAAACATCCATTTCCAACTTTTGATTTACAAAAGTGTTAATTCTTCCTTCATTTTTATTGTTTCACTGGATCATCTATGACAGCTGTGATGGAGATGACAGCGGAGTCATGCAAGGAGTAGAAAAACAATCGGTTTATTGGTATATCCTTTGCCTATCAGGGGTGGGCATATCTGAAAACCCTGGAGCCAATACAGGACTGGTTGTAGCCAAGACAAGTATTTGAAGGATGTGTCCTCGTGGGGCATTTTTCACAACACACAGCAAGCGATTTGCCCCTGATCCCCCCCCCCACGCTTTCGGAAGTTTAGATTTAAAATGGTGTGTTCTGGTGCATTTTGGCACAAAATGTAATATTGCTCCATTTTGTAATTGCCCTCTTTTTATTGGGATTGAAACATTGTTTTTTGCAGGGAAATGGTTGGGAAATTTTTTGAAAATTTATGGTGCATTCTGATGCATTTTGGCACATAATACTATGGCTCAGATTTGTATTCATCCTCTACTATTGGGGGTTGAAATTACTTTAGGAGGGACAGACCAAAGGAAAAAAAAGTGATAGACAATACAGAATATGGACCTGGGAAAAAATAGGATTGGAAAGAGCTGAGCTAAACATGGTCTTTGGGCACCAGGGTTGGGTGTCAGAAAGAGAGCTTTGGGATTAGAAATGGTCAGGTTTGGATACCAGTATTATAAAGAGCCACCAAGTTTGGGCATAAGGAAGGGCCAAGTTTGGGCACCCAGGTTTTTGGCACTAGAAATGGCCAGATTTGGATTCCAGTAATTTAGGAATTTTCTCCCCTTTCTTTCATCTTTTTCCCTTTTTTATGATTTTCAGTGGCCCAGGTCCTATTTTCCCCTCCCCCCAATAAATCTGCCACTAGGCCGTTTTTAACAAGAGATTGTCCTAGAAGGGGTTCACTTCACCAATATGGACCTGGCAAGGGTTTTATGAAAATGCCTAGACCTCAAGAAAACAATCAGAATTAACAAGTTATTTCAGATTAAAAAATTGGAAATGTTTTTAAATATTTTAAGTCAAATAATGTATTTTAGTGTAATTCAAAAATGTATCATAACTTTGGTTCTAGTTGGACAATTTACAAAATTCTTTTAGTTTTGAAAAGCTTGTGGAGTCAGGAAGGCATTGTCGCCAATTTCAAGGCCATTGTCGCCACTTTTTGGCGACATGGCGACAGCTGCCCACCCCTGCCTATCAATAGTGAAACTGCAGTTAAGTATCTATTCTGTCAAGAGGGAGAGAGAGAATGGAAACGGGGTGGATAATCAGCTGTAGACCCATAAACTAAAGTGCGCTTCGTATAATATCATGTCTATGTGGCTATGTTATGATACACTAAATAGTTGCACCAAGGGCCAGCGCTTTCACTGCTGAGTTGCTGAGTTGCTGTCTAGAAATCGGTGTAGAAAAGGGTTGGGTAAGTTCTGTGGTAATGCTTTGTTGGTGACTGCTGAGTGCATGGTAGGGCTTTGACTGCTGAGTGCATGGTAGGGCTTTGACTACTGAGTGCATGGTAAGGCTTTGACTGCTGCGTGCATGGTAAGGCTTTGACTGCTGCGTGCATGGTAAGGCTTTGACTGCTGAGTGCATGGTAAGGCTTTGACTGCTGAGTGCATGGTAAGGCTTTGACTGCTGGGTGTATATGGTAGGGCTTTGACTGTGTAGGAACTGTGTAAGGCATCTTTGATCAGTTTATGAGGATAACTTTCAGGTTTAAGGTGGGTCGCTACCCTTTGATCAAAGTTAACAGAATGTCTCTATTTCTTTTCTATGGGTAGCCTGAATCATGCAGAATCGGAAAATGAAAAGAAAAATGGGGGGTCCCGACCTACTTTTTTAGATACAGAATTTTGAAAAATTAAATTATTTTCATTTTTCTCTAAAAATGAGAAAAAATTGTATTTTGAATATCAAGCGTTATGCACAGAAATGTAAAACTTCACATGTGAAAAGCCTATATGTTTCACTTTACTGAATTTTTTTTTTACAGTTGTATGCTATGGCATTCTTGGTAAAAATATGATGTTTCGGGAGAGAATAGGAATAAATTGCTATTATTTTGTAGCCTTATTGGCTAAAAATAGTATTCAAAATTAACAGAATTTTTTTAAACTCTCTCAGAAAATAGGTCAGATCATTTCCTAACATATGAAAGTGATTTTGATAGGGGTCCCAGGCATATTTTTAGTTTTTTTGGCCTTTGAAGTTAAAAAATATAGCAAAATCGGTCTAAATTTTACATTTAAAGCTAAAAATAAAGCGTAAAATGGCTAGAATCAGGGCAGAAAATTGCTACAATTTATACCCTTTGTTATTTCAAGTAACTTAATTAGATCTATATCATTCTAGATAATGATTTATTGGTGAATATTTTCAATATTCAAACTTTTGATAAAAATAGCAAATATCATTGGCTACAAATATATCAAATATTCAAAGTCCAATAAAACGCTCAATTCTGCTCGAAATCTTCCAATTTTCTAACATGGTTTAGCCAGCATATATATATATCAGATCATGTAATATTAGCTCATTATGATACATATAAGCCATATGCGCAGATACCTGCGCAGTGTGTCCATATTCAAGAGGTAGCGATCCACCTTAATGACCTTCTCTCAGATGGAACGGTGGCCGACAACTGCAGTCTGAAACCTGCCTGTGGATTATCAAGCCTCAGGAGTGCAAGATACTGAGTGAAAACAGAAGGTCTGTTGTCAATTTCAGTCTCTGACATTTAGAAGATCCACAGCCCTTGTTAGTAAGGGAGTGATCATTTTTTAACAACAGGGGGGGGGGTGGTTTTCCGCGCGAAATTTTTTTCACCCCCCCCGGTCAACGGGTCAAAATTTTTTACCCCCCCCCCTACGGGTCGGAAATCGGCGCGCGCGCAGGCCCTTTGAAGCATAGTAACGCGCGGGCTTTTTGGCCCAAAACAGGTTAAATTTTTTTGACCCCCCCCAAGAGGGGTCCAAATTTTTTACACCCCCCCCGGTCAAGGGGTCCAAATCTTTTTGCCCCCCCCCCCAAACCGACCCCCCCCCCCCTGTTGATAAAAAATGATCACTCCCTAAGGCCCTACTATATAAGTCTCTAATTAGATGATGATGAGAGTTATTGAAGATGAGGTAACAAATTATATTGGCAACTAAGATAGTTATCAACAGGAGGAGTATTATGCTCACAAGTTTGTGCCATCCGACTATTAGACTGATGAACAATTCCTATGTGCAAGTGCTATTATGTCCTTATATGCGGGGCCATATTAAGCCATTTTCACAGTAACTCCCGTTTCTATCTTAAAGATGATGATATAGCTCTTATTCTAACCATGGAAAGGCCATAATTCACATTGCATTAATAGATAATCACCTTTGTCATCATCTATATATCATCACTAAAGTATCAAGGCTATTCTTCTTACAGCTTCAATCGTCCTCATTTAAGGACTATTTATATTTCATATAATATCGCTGAACACAAATTGTATCAAATGTTGATGGATGTAAATGATCTGCGAGGTTGGCCCTATTGGGAATCTGGATACTGGAGATGGAATTTGAGACATTAATGAGCAAATATCTTAAATCACTCCCCCTCAGTTTCAGGCAGCAAACCATAAAGACCTTTAATTACATTGCCGTTTCTCGTCGTTTGCCTTACTTTTAACTCTTGAGCTGGAGTACAAAAAGCTCACATGACCGACAAACTACACACTCACCAGAACTCCTCCGGATCTGTTTTAACTGCACTCAAACAAGATTATAAGTGCCAAAAAGAAACACATTTCAATATTTCAGCCTGTGTTTTAGATGGTGGCAAGTCAAAGTTGACTCACGAGCATTGCATTTCCACTTAGGGCACTTACGGGCCTCTTGATCGCTGCCTGCTGCACCAACCAGGGACCCCGCTCCCCCATCTGCCCTATCTATAATGTAGGCCACTGGTTGACCGGTCCAATTAGTACGCCGGCATTTTACCGGGGGCTCGGCGTCATCTTGTTTTAGGTCAGTGTGGGTGGTAGTAAGTTAGTTGGACCTGGCGGAAGGGCTTATGGAGCAGAGACCTCAGGGGACCATATGCTTTCAGTCAGGCCGGGCCAAGTGAAAAGTGGAGGTAATTTCTTAGGCATTGCCTATATGGCCCATCTGAGCCCACAGCGCTGGGCAGACGCCCTCACCACTTCCACCTACCCACACCCCTGCACCCACTTTCCATCTGGCTCCTGTTTATCTCAACACTGCCTTACCCACAGCAGGACTGTAGGGGGAGGGCAGAAAAGGGGCAGCTGAGACACAATGTTCCCTACTTCTTTGCCTACACTGTAAAAAGTTGGTTGCCAATTTTGGACTATAATGGTTGGGTCAAGGGCTGTTCATCTAGAGCCTCTACTCACCCAGAATTGCCTGCAAGAGTCCAGCATTGTCAGACTCTAGCATGAGGATCCAGCATGGCCAGACTCTCAAGCAATTCTGGGTGAGTAGAGGCTCTAGATGAAGGTCCAGCATAGCCTGACCCTCACTAGAATAGCCCTTGACCCATCTATAATAGTCCAGCATTGCCTACCCTTGTTTAGGAGTGCTATTTGCGACATTGGCTGAAGCTGATATTTGTCTGGGTGTGGATCTACAGTAGATTCTACTGTGTATCTACACTAACTATTTACAGTGCATCACACACTCACATTGTTCTCCAAAAACTCCTCAATTCTAACACACTACTGAAAGTGCCGGATTCACCAAATATCAAAATTATTTACTTACAATCCTTGTGCCTCTACATGGGGTAAAAATCGACACGTACGACACGGCAACACGGCCCTTTTAAAAATCGACACGTGCGACACGGCCCTATTAAGAATCGACGGACACAGGGAAAGAAGGGATAAAAATCGACCCACTGGGATTTTTCTCTAAGTTCTTGTATAGCTAAAAATCGACACAGCGACACGCCCCTTTTGCTAAAAATCGACATGCCAACATGGTCAAAAGTGTGGGTACCCATGTAGAGGCACATCCTTACATTCCATACCCCCACCCCCACCCCAATTATTTTTAGAAATGCAAGGGCGTCTAGGATTGTCCAGGGTGGGTATACAGGTATTAGCAAACAAGAGTCTTTTTTCTGGCCTCTTGCATGCGGGGGAAATTCCCTACTACTGGTACTTAATTTTAATCAACGTGTGCAATAAACAGCAACTGTGATTTTCTGGTGTAAACAGTGATACAAGGGAACTACTAAAACCAATGACTGCTGTGGTGCCTGCTATGTTTTCTTATATACCGTTTACAGATGCCACAAGTATAGTGTCATCTTACATAGTACAAGTGTAGCTGCATTCAAGCAATACTGTCATCCTATTTGAGATGGCAGCACTTAGACAGGCTAGTGCGTGCAAGTATCAATTGAATACACTATTGAAAGATGTTTGGGAACATTTTGAGTCTTTATACAGGAGTTGTGCCGACCCTGTGACGGCGGGAGCCCCGTGTCGGCCACATGATGGTGGGAGCCCCTATGCTCATATATGACAGTGGGCCCCCCATACTGGCCATGTGACAGTAGGCGCCCCATGCTGGCCATGTGACAGTGGACGCCCCATGCCGGCCGTGTGACAGTAGGCGCCCCATGCTGGCCATGTGACAGTGGACGCCCCATGCTGGCCGTGTGACAGTGGACGCCCCATGCTGGCCGTGTGACAGTGGACGCCCCATGCTGGCCGTGTGACAGTGGACGCCCCATGCTGGCCATGTGACAGTAGGCGCCCCATGCTGGCCATGTGACAGTAGGCGCCCCATGCTGGCCATGTGACAGTGGGCGCCCCATGCTGGCCGTGTGACAGTGGACGCCCCATGCTGGCCATGTGACAGTAGGCGCCCAATGCTGGCCATGTGACAGTAGGCGCCCCGTGCCGGCCGTGTGACAGTGGGCGCCCAATGCTGGCCATGTGACAGTAGGCCCCCCATGCTGGCCATGTGACAGAAGGCGCCCCGTGCCGGCCGTGTGACAGTGGGCGCCCAATGCTGGCCATGTGACAGTAGGCCCCCATGCCGTGTGACAGTAGGCGCCCCGTGCCGGCCGTGTGACAGTGGGCGCCCCATGCTGGCCATGTGACAGTAGGCGCCCCATGCTGGCCATGTGACAGTAGGCGCCCCATGCTGGCCATGTGACAGTAGGCCCCCCATGCTGGCCATGTGACAGTAGGCGCCCCATACTGGCCATGTGACAGTAGGCGCCCCATGCTGGCCATGTGACAGTAGGCACCCCATGCTGGCCATGTGACAGTAGGCGCCCCATGCTGGCCATGTGACAGTAGGCGCCCCATGCTGGCTCTCAGCATGGGTGGGAGGCTTCCATCCTCTGTGCCTCTTTAGGCACAGCGCTGGCTCCCTACCGACTGCCCAGCTCACTTACCCACCGGACACTATCAGTGGCCTCTGCCTGCTTTGGGTGCCCCGACTCACTGAGGGGGAAGACGATGGTCTAGGTCTGCTGCACTGAATATAGCTTTATTGGCAGCAGCCAAGGGCCAGGGTGGCTAGTGCTGGGGTTTAAGGACGAGACCTGCTATGTCGTGGTCTCCATAAGGGACGTTCTACTCTGCTGATAATATATCATCATATTGTATATGATGATATATCAATCTGGGTTAAAGCATTGGTTCCAAAGTTTAGTACTCTACAGCACCATTTTATTCTAGATGTTATCAGCACTTTATACATGTATACACCATTGCAAGCGGGGTATCTGACTGTATAGAGGCTACCCTTCCATGGTGAGATCTGATTCGAGTGAGAAGAGGATACTCAAATTATTTATGATGGAGGAAAGTTGAGAGGGCTAGAAGGGGAGGAGAATGAAACAAGGCGGAGGGAGAAAGCCAGGATTAAAAGAGATGAGGTGAGAGATGTCAACTATATATGGTGCGAGAATGAAACAGAAAAGGAGTTGACACAATGTGAAACAACCTGTGCTAACCCTAATCCTTAAAGGACAGCAGACACATATCTTATCCAGATATATTAATGTACAAAGAAAATAACAGCTTTTATTCAAGAAGGTCACAGCCGTCTTGCTGGGGCACTTAGTATTGGCAAATTTGGTTCCGGGAAAGCATCTTGGGTTTAAGCATTAGAAATCTTGATAAGGTTTTGTATAACCATAAAGTATACATATTTAATGGTTTGTAGGAGGTCAAGAGCAATTTATCTATACTATCTAATTATTTAGTTTTAGTAACTGCTTTGGGCATCATCAAAATGTTTCGACCTCCAACTGATGTTATCTCTTTGGTGACAGAAGTTGAATTTAGACAGAAAATGGGAGATTAATAATAAAAAGCAATGATGTCACACTGGAAAGTTGATGTGGAAACATTGTCAGCTCAGTGGAGCCTTGCACATGGCCACTCAGGTGGGGCTGTTGAGTGCAACGATAATATTATAGAAGCTTAACAGTCTAACACTCTCCCTGCAGAGCCAGCCACTCTCTCGGCACTCTCAGCTCACTGTCCAGGCAGAGGATAACTTTCTCAGATAATGGGCTCCCATAGTCTGTATTAGGGCTCTGTACATGATGTACGATTGATTACTCTGTACATCATATATAGCCATCAGTGAGACTTCAGGATGACTTTGTCAATGAATGCAAAGGTAGTTTTAATTCAGTTAATCAGGTAACCTTATTCTTTTCATAGTACAGAAAATATGCTTAAATATTACTGAAATAGTATCAGTGACAAAGATCAGATCCTTTCTAGTTTTAACTACAGCAAAACCTCATGGACCTCAGCCCTGGTCAGTGTATTAGTCCCCCTGTGTTAGAAGCCTGCTCCCATGACATAGTCTAAGGGAGGCTTTATACAGTATGTGACATCAAGAGGTTGTCAATTCATGTATTATGGATTAAGGATGACATCACCTAGCTGCAACCTCACATGCACCGTGCAATACCTAAAGGCACCATTGGACATCAAAGGGTAGGCGTAAAACTAATTGTGGCTGGAGCAGTCTAGTCCCCTGAGGTACACTAACAGGGCCTTCTCCCCCGGGGGCTTTCTGACTTCGAGGATGATTCCTGCAGTTGGGTATAGCCCCATATGTCATTGCACACAATCTTCAATGGGGTTTAATGTACAAGGTAATGGTTCAGGGAATCCACGATCATAAGTAGATTCAGAAAGTGTATTCCTGATTCCTAAGACAACACCAAAGAGCTGAAATCAGACTAATTGTCAGTTTATAAGCATATTACCACAACATCGTCTGACAAACTTGTTCTCTCCCTGGAAGTTTCTCAATTCAGGGTTAATTGCTGCAGTACTTGTAGAGGCCTTGGTGTTGCAGAGCAGGGATGCTATCAGGATGCGGCCACCAGGCAGTGAGGACTGGTCAGGCAGTGAGGACTGGTCTGGACACAGCATTGTCTTATTGCAATGTGACAAAGACTATCTTATTAAGTGTCTGACCTTTAGCCTCATAACATTTAGCTCTATATAATATAAAAATGCAGCGGTGCATCATATATAATCTTTTAGTGCAAATAGGCCCTAGGCAACAGCCTTTTCTAACCTTAGGCCAAAAAAGAATAAAAGGTGTGCTTCAGGCAACCCGACCCTAGTTTCCAAAGGGCCGACCCTAGCATCTTTTTCCGATTTTGGAGAATTTTTTGGTGATTTTTTTTGCAGTAAGTATGTAGTCAGTGAGTCGTTTTGATGACACGTGAATCGATGTGGCGGTTCGCAACTCATTCCAGGTACGTCCAATCTTTAAAAAAAAAAAGGAAAACTGTGCACGGACGATTTTTGGACTTTTTTTGAAAATCTTGGAGTAGAGCCGTAATTTTTTCTGACATGTATTTATTTCATGATCTATAAAAGTGTGGAGTGGAACAGGTGTGGTGTCAAAATGGTTGCTATGGTAACTAACCTAAGTAGGTCCCTGCTAATTGTGTCCTGCCATCACACCAGAAATGTGATTGCGGGGGTGTTAGACCTAATTTCAACAAAAACTGCTTAGAGGTCTATTACGTTTTTGTTTCCGTTAAGAGAACATATGCTGCTGGCAATGTAGATAGTCAGAGAGACTTTCTTGTTATACTGATGGCAGGACATGAATTATGGATTTGTGTCCTGCCGTCAATATTGACGGCAGGACATGAATTATGCTGTAAATACACCAGGAACCACTTGAACCCACACCCTGCACAAGGTATTACATTTAGGCTACTAATTATTTTTTTATTCGATGCAGCAGAATATGCCCTTTCATTTAATGTATAACTAAGCCCCATACATTTGCTTAATATTCTTTTATTACTGCTTTAATGGTTGAATATTGACGGCAGGACAAGATTTCCCCATTCGTCTTTTGGACCTGGCAAGGTGAAAAATTGGCCAATAAGTCTGATCTTAGGCTTAAATTAAGGGTGAGACAATTGCTTAATATAAAAAAATAAAAATAATTGTATGCCTATGTTAGGTTTTAAGAAAATTAACCAAATACACTAAAAGTACCCTATCCAAGGCTAAAAAAAGGGTCTTTTTTTGGGAGCCTAAAAAAAGAAAATTGGTGAAAAAAATTGTCCTTTTTTAGATATCATCGAGTTTTATCTGATAAAGAAAAAATAAATTGTCCACCCCTACCCTGAACAAAATGGCAGACCAGAACATAGCCAATTTTGGCCATGCACAGTTTTCGTGAGAATGGGCCTTTTTGCCTTATCCTGTTATTTAAAGTGGCACTCAGTGTATCTTGCCTGTGTGGATCTGTGTGTCCAGAATACGATTTTTTTTTAAAGTACTTGGGAGGGGCTTTATCAAACACAGTACTAGGGTAGGGATACATTAGACACTAGAAGACTGGCAAAAAACTAAACTGTGCACTCATTAGATGACCGATGAGGAGCCGAAAGGCAGGAGTTTGGAGTGGCAGATGGCAGGTATAGGGTGATGAATAGATAGGGGAAGGATCAGGTGTACAGAGGTACCTGTAATACAGAGATGAGGCATCAGCCAGCTGACAGCTTCATCATCACGTAGACAGAATAGTCTCTGACTGCTTCACAATCATACAGAGAGACTATGCTCCTCCAAGTACTCTGACAGAGTTGAGATATACAATGATTCCCTGTAATGTTCTCTTTCTTTGGTAGATTATTGGTTCTTACATTTTATATCATCCTCGCTTCTTTGTCCATGGCATGCTTGCTAAGCCCACTTGCATCAAAGCTTTTAATTTAAACCCCGGGCCGCCGTATATAAAGGACTGAGTACCTGGCATGCCTGCACTCTGACTGTTGCTGCTTGGGCAGCAAGTTCTGTGACTTTATCAGGTTAAGATGTAATTGTTCAAGGCCAAGGAAAATGAATATAAAGCATTATCGAATAGGGGATGTTTTGTGTGTAATAAAGAAAGGGTTATTTCATAACACAGCTATTCTGAAAGGAAAATGGTACAAACGGAAGGAGGTGAGGTGTGTTTACTGACAGTGGACGTCAATTGCCGAAGCTGACTATCACCATTGCCTAGCTATTACTAATTCAATCAAAACAATGCATAGTTAAAATAAAATATACAGCAGTCCAACATTATAGCACTCCAATGCACTATATGGATATATCTCTAAAACTGGACATCGACATCCATGTAACAGAAAGCTATATTTATTAGAAGTAGAAATCCATGAATATCTATATGAAGGAGAACACCATGTTCATGCCTATATGTCTGTGTGTATGTTCATTTCGAAATTCAAGATTGCAACCATTGATTGAATGCCACCATGCTTTCAATGTAATCTCGAATTGCAGTTGCAGTAGTTTGATACTAATAAAAAAAAATCTATTCTATTTTTCTTTCATGAACAGTTGGCATCCCATAGATTCAAGATGGCTATCACTTATTGAATGTCCCGATGCTTGAAATGCAATCTTGACTTGTAGTTGCATTAATTTGATACTATCAAAAAAACAAATCCTATTTGATTTTTCCTTCATTCAACCCATTCAAGATGGCTACCATTTAGTAAATGCCACAATGCTTTCAGTGCAATGAAGAATTGTAGTTGCATTAATTTGATATCTATATAAGAACATTTCTATTTGATACCTTTTTCAAACACAGTTGGCACCCCATAGGTTTAGGATGGCCACCATTCATTGAATGCCACAATGCTTTAAATGCAATCTTGAAATGTAGTTGCATTAATTTTAAACTGTTAAAAACATCCAATTTAGTTGTTTTTTTCATGAAGAGTTGGCACCCCATAGGTTCAAGATGGCCACCAATCATTGAATGCCATAATGTTTAAATGCAATCTTGAGTTGCTGTTGCATTAATTTGATTCTTAAAAGAAAAACTTTCTTTTTTTTCTTTCATGAACAGTTGGCACCCCATACATTCAAGGTGACTACCAGTCATTGCATGCCACAATGCTTTAAGTGCAATCACAAATTGTAGTTGCATTAATTTGATACTATCAAAAAAACAAATCCTATTTGATTTTTCCTTCATTCAACCCATTCAAGATGGCTACCATTTAGTAAATGCCACAATGCTTTCAGTGCAATGAAGAATTGTAGTTGCATTAATTTGATATCTATATAAGAACATTTCTATTTGATACCTTTTTCAAACACAGTTGGCACCCCATAGGTTTAGGATGGCCACCATTCATTGAATGCCACAATGCTTTAAATGCAATCTTGAAATGTAGTTGCATTAATTTTAAACTGTTAAAAACATCCAATTTAGTTGTTTTTTTCATGAAGAGTTGGCACCCCATAGGTTCAAGATGGCCACCAATCATTGAATGCCATAATGTTTAAATGCAATCTTGAGTTGCTGTTGCATTAATTTGATTCTTAAAAAAAATACTTTCTTTTTTTTCTTTCATGAACAGTTGGCACCCCATACATTCAAGGTGACTACCAGTCATTGCATGCCACAATGCTTTAAGTGCAATCACAAATTGTAGTTGCATTAATCTGATACTAATAAAAAAACTAATTCTATTCTTTTTTTTTATTTATGAACAGTTGGCACCCCATATATTTAAGATGACTACCATTCATTGAATGCCCCGATGCTTGAAATGGAATCTCGAATTGTAGTTGCATCAATTTAATGCTAATAAAAAACAAATTCTTATCAATTTTTCTTTCATGAATATTTGGCACCCCATAAGGTGGCCACCATTCATATTAATGCAATTTAAGTGCTATCACGACTTGTAGTTGCATTAATCTGATACTAAAAAAAAAAAATCTATTTGAATTTTCTTTCATGAACAGTTGGCACCCCATAAATTAAAAATGCACCCAGCACCCAGGTCAACAGCTATATACAGACACGTGTACCTCCCCTGCCTGTTCTCCTTCAATGCACAGTGAAGAGGGTGGGAGGGGGTGACCATCAACAGTGCACAAACACTTTGATTGGATGACAATGCAGTTTTTATATTACAACCTAAATTTGTGCAACGAAAATCATCAAGAAATACTAAGTATTTTTTCCAAAGAATAGCTTTTCTAGAATGGCTCGGTATTCAGGAATCCTACTGCGAATAAAAAAATGTCAAATTCTAATTCTAAATACCTGAAAATTGAGAAATGCTGACGTTCACGGGTTATGAAGGAAATGTACTAAAAACAGCAAAAAAGGGCAACAAAACCCTAATTTTCTCAAAAACTGTTCAGTAGGATTTTTTCTAACTGAGGTTCCACTGTTTTCTACCCACATATTACACATTGGCATAGAGAATATATTGACACCTAGTCAGGATTTTGCGCTAGGAGCAATCTGTGAGGCGAAAAACAGCCAAAATGAGCCACTGGTCTGAAGTATAAAAACTGGGCATCGATCACTATAGAGCTACAAAGAGACAGAGAATCGATGTCCAGTAATAAAAAACAAATTCTTATCGATTTTTCTTTCATGAATAGTTGGCACCCCATAAGGTGGCTACCATTCATATTAATGCAAATGTAATGCTTTAAGTGCTATCACGAATTGTAGTTACATTAATCTGATACTAAAAAAGAAAAAAAAATTCTATTTGATTTTTCTTTCATGAACAGTTGGCACCCCATAAATTGAAAATGCACCCAGCAAGCAGGTCAACAGCTATATACGGACAAGTGCACCTCCCCTGCCTGTTCTCCTTCAATGCAGAGTGAAGAGGGTGGGAGGGGGTGACCATCAACAGTGCATAAACACTTTGATTGGATGACAATGCAGTTTTTATATTACAACCCTAAATTTGTGCAACGAAAATCATCAAGAAATACTAAGTATTTTTTCCAAAGAATAGCTTTTCTAGAATGGCTCGATACTCAGAAATCCTACTGCGAATAAAAAAAAGTCAAATTCTAATTCTAAACACCTGAAAAGTGAGAAATGCTGGCGTTCACGGTTTATGTAGGAAATGTACTAAAAGCACCAAAAATATGCAACAAAACCCTAATTTTCTCAAAAACCGTTCAGTAGGATTTTTTCTAACTGAGGTTCCAGTGTTTTCTACCCTCATATTACACATTGGCATAGAGAATATATTTGCACCTAGTCAGGATTTTGCCCTAGAAGCAATCTGTGAGGCAAAAAACTGCCAAAATGAGCCACTGGTCTGAAGTATAAAACTGGGCATCGATCACTATAGAGCTACAAAGAGAGAGAATCGATGTCCAGTAAAAATATCAGGTACAAATTTTCTAAATTTGCCAGTACTGCTTTTGCAGCATATATATACATCACTCCTACTGCTATAAGGCAGCCCTGTGTGAGGCAGAAATGGGGAGGGTGTCAGGTGCTGGGCTGCTGAGGGTGGGGCTATGACATCAACTGATGTATTACACTGGGGTCCATATTTGTGCTGAGTAAACTATTAAAATGCAGCCTCCAGCAGTAGGATCATGCATGGGAAAGTCTAGTTCTGGCATCACCAAGCTGTCAGGCTGTCAACTGACAAGTTAAGGTTAAAATATGTCACGTAATTATATTTAATTTGCTTCATCAAAAGAGGTTATTGGTTAGGTGACCATTGAAATAAAATGATCATTTCAAAATGTTTGAATTTAAAATAATGCCAGACAAACAAACACTAATGGATAAGTTGGCACCCAAAAGAATTTGAAATTTCCCCAACCATCTTGCTGCCTATCTCGTTATTTGGACCTGTTTGGGGACATGTTAGTTGATATCTGACTTGGCATTGGCAGAAGACGAGTGTTTGTGATGTACGCTGTATGTTTCCCAATATGGAGTTGTTATTTTGTCACGTTGTGCTTCTTATTCGGTGAGCAGTACTTGCATACCTCATCAAGTCATTAGCAGCTGGTTAGTAATTAAAGATGATGCTTCTCATCATCTTCCTCATTACAGTAGGTAATTCTAGCAGGAGCTACCTGTTCTATATACATGTAGACCTACTCTAAAATCAGTAAGTGTAAGAGTCCTGGCTAGGAACTCTCATTGGGCACTAATGGCAATTATAAGCAAAACCCATAATCAAATTCATATCTTGATAACGAAATGCTGTATCCCATGTTCTTTAATCAAGAATGCTAATAAGATCTATCTTCTCTAATTAATTGAAGGTCTACGACCTTCGCTGTATAGTGTGTACTTTTGAATTCAAAGGGGCAATGAGGCAAAAAAGATTCTACCATCTTTCCAATAATACTATAGTCATATGCCTATACAACTAAGATGACTATTTGATACTTCCTTGAGTGTAAATCCAAGCAAAATTGGAATCTACTAGCTTAAGTATTTGGATAAATTATCTGTTGATCATTTGCCATTAAAAGCAAGGCGTGACATACACATAGCCATAGTTTGTTGCAGCTTCTTTAACTATTCTGATTGCCTGTCTTTACTGCAGCACAGGTAGTCTTCAGGCCCATCAGTTACAAGACAGCCTAATCTAGGAAGCCATTGCTGACAGTGATTATAAACGACTCTTGTGTAGGTGACATTAATTAAGATGCATGGAAAGATGTCAGCTGGGATGATGATTAATCCCAGCAAGGACAATGCTGCACTCAAGTAATAAGGTATCAAGCAGGGGTTGACAGTGATCAAGATCAGTCCCGACAGGTGTCAACAAGGGGCTGTCAGGGTTAAAACCTGCCTCCTCCACAATAGAGGTTAAGTATAGAATATCAGGAATAAAGATCCCAAGTATTTGTAAGCTGCAGCAGGTATCAAGGAGGGGTTTTCAGCAATAAACCCCCTGATAATGGGATATGCGCAAAAAGGGCTACTAGGAATAAAGCTTGTTTGGTTATTGAGAGCAGTTTGATAACTCTATTTGATGGATCTGGTTAAACTATGGATGATTGCAGCATCATGCACCTAGATAGTGGTCCCAGCTGTGGGATTCCCACTTCACAAGTCACAATCACCAACCCTCATTACCAGAGTGAATATAACTACACAAAATCAACCACAAGCTGCCGTGTTCTGCTGACACAGAGCTTTAAACAATGTGAACTCATCTGCTGACAGACACAGGTAGGCTCAGCAAGCTGTTTATGTCAGCATTGGTGCATTTGAGATTAGAGTTGCAACACTTCTTCGAATAAAATGGTTTAAAACCTGATAAACCTATTGTCTCAGGTATTGCATTAATCTAGTAGCCCTCTTTACCTATGGCTAGCTAACACTTGTATCAGCGTTCCACTCTTTATATGCTAATAGCATTTCGCAATTTTCTGTTTATATATTACCCAGCCCGAGAGCTAGAACACTAGCTTTTTCAAGAAACCCCCTTTTCCTGATGATGACCTCGAATTGGATGGGACAGTGGTGTCCAATACAAATGAAAACCCTGTCTATTGGAGGAGTCTCCCCTATATAGTTTGATACCCATAGACATGGTGACTACACAGGCAGGGCAGGGTAACCCTGTATTTCACACAAAGCCAGTGCCTTTCCACTTGGTATGCTCTGAAAGATGATGTTGTGGCTTTGGCCTACATTTCAGGAAGCATACATCTCATGTACCATTCTGTAATCTAATCTTTCAGCACGTCTTCAGCAAATCAATAAGCTGCCACCCCTACAGTCATAACTTATACTTCTTTACTTTCATTCTGTGACTCTTTGAAAGCCAGATTTTATGCTGGCTCGGATAAACAGCTGCTACTCAATATATATCATCTCAACTATAATTATGATTGGTAGACTTCCTGCCAATGCCTGGTAACATAACTCTTCTTTATATTAATGGACATTGTAGTGGCTCATACAATTACCCAATTTCAATAGACTACTGGTGCATAATTCAAAGTCCCACTGCTTAAAAAATATGTATGGTAGGAAGATTAACAGGAAGACAGTTCAGTGTCTTTAATACTGGTGGATTTTTATGCTAATTCAAAAAGGTATGAAGGGGGGCATGCAGCAACTTTAATAGTTGTCCGACTCAAAAGGAGAAAAAGGCCCTGACGATTTGCTCTGTTTGATGCAAGAATCCCTGAGCCATTTGGAAAAAATGGAGTGTCCTGGTAAAGGCCGGGAGAGTTGGCAGCATCTTGTGAAGATAGCATATTAGTCATGATCACTACTTGTTTCATCCCCAACTATGCTGTAATGTTAGGTTTGGAAAGTCAAAATACAAAGATGCATGAAATTACTCGTGTATGGCTCTCCGTCTGCACATTGTGATATTGAAATTGCTTCAGGTGAATGTGGTATATTGACAGGTAGCCCTGCCCCCTTACTTTCCTGCCGCTCCTGTGGACCTCGAGCCACGCATCAGCAGGATTAATGATGGGGTCAACAGCCAGGCATCTCTGCAGCTCATTAATCCCTGCTTAATTCACTCAGCATCAAAGCCTCCCCTGTCCTATATGCCCTGCCACCATATTGCACTACCCCCCCCCCCCATCTCACTGGCTACAATCCTACATCACCATGCACATGACCAACAGAATGCTGTTACGACCTCCTCAACACAAGGAGCCGGGACCTGCTTACTCGTTTAATTGTTGAAAGGGCTCCAATCCTTTGTGGATAAGTGATGATGGGCCGATGAAATTAACCTTGTGTTACAGCTCCAACGACCAGTTGTCTGGGTGAGCCATTCCTCTAGGTTGAGTTGTTCCATCACCCATAATCATTTTGTAGTGCAAACCAGTTCTGAGAAACAGTTTTTTCTAACCGTGTACTGTTGTCGGTGCCTGTGTGCATTACTGTGTGCATTACTGTGTGCATTACTGTGTGCATTACTGTGTGCATTACTGTGTGCATTACTGTGTGCAGTATACCGGGTCCCTGTGCAGGATGCACGGGGGTGTTCACCGGAGGCAGAATGAGGCTGATTGTGTCACAGCGCTGTACGTTACTGTGCATCAGCAGTGTGTGGTATGTGGGTTGAGGGTTAGGACAGAGTATGACTACCATAGCTATTCAATGCAATTACAAAAAGATAAACAAATTACCATACACATTTATCATTTATTTGGTCAAACAGATGGCAAATCATTTTGTTAGAAGACCGGCTTTATGTTTTATGTTCGACTTAACCTAAAGGGACAGTGGATACCTGAATACAAAAGGACACATCATTAGAGCTAGGCACCTTAGATACAGAAACACACAGTACTATAGTGGGCGTACATTAGACAGAAAGACACAGTACATGTACTATGATGGAGTAGTACATTAAATGCAGAAGACACAGCAATAGATTTTGGGCACATTAGACACAGAAAGACCCAGTACCAGAGTGAGGGTACATAAGACACTAGAAGAGCAGGAGCTAAAAACTAACCTCCAAACTCATTACAGGACGGATTATTGACTGTGTGGCAAGAGGAATAGGTGGGGGAAGGATCAGGTGTACAGAGGTACCTGTAATACATGTAGAGGTCTCAGTCAGCTGACAGCTTCATCATCACGCAGACAGATTATTCTCCACGGGGTACGAACTAACAAACTAGATAGACAAGCAATAATTTCCAGTAAAATTTATTAGTTCTGATAGATAATTGGCAAGTTCTTATGAATGTTAAATCATTCACCCCTGTTTCTTTTTCTCCATAGTATGCATGCTAAGCTATGTTAAGTCTATTTGAATTGTAATTTCTAACTACCTGTTAAAATAAAGGTTAAGTTTTATGTGTAGGGAAGAAAAGGTTGTACATAATGTATCATAACATAGTAATTCTTGCAGGAAAATGAATTTAAAGGAAGGTGTTGAAGTGTAGAAAAGGCTAGATCAGTATACAAAAAGTGCAAAACAGTTCTAAAGGTTGACCCAGTTGCTTGGAGAGAGAAACTCCATAAGTAGTAATGGCCGGTAAAGAACACATCTTGTTCCCTTGGCTATCACCAGTGCCTATAGATTACTACTTCAACTCAACAAGGTGTGAGAGTGCTGCATTAATCTCTGGCTATACCCAAATATATCATGTACAATGTTCCTCTTACTATATGGGAATCCCTGCATGAGGCAGAGGTGGGGAGGGTGTCAGATGCCAGGGTGCCGAGGGTGGGGACGTGACAGTGACTGATGCATTACACTAAGGTCTATATATTGGAGCTGATGCAGCATTGAGCTTCCTGTATCCATTCACATGGTTGTGCCAGCAGTGGGCTGGAATGTAATACAAGACCTGTCCTCAGGGTTAATATATGTCATGTGATTATATTTGTTTCTTCTAAATCTAGGCAATGTTGTCAACCATTCAAATAACGAAATGATTGGTAAATCCTTCAATCAGAGGCAATTCTTACTACTTCCGTGGATGAGGCAAGATAAAAATGAATCCTTTTGGACCAACGGTTATGCTTATACACAAGAATGTGTAGTAATTATAATCCTTCTCATTAACTTCCTCATTACAGTCGGTAATGCTAGCAGAAGGTATCTCACCAGATACATGTAACCCTACACAAAAATTAATAATTATAAGCGTCCTGGCTCAAAATAGTCATTGGGCACTGATAGTAAGTTATATACACAAAACGCATTATCAAATCCATATCTTGATAATGAAGTGCTGATGCTTGCCGTGTACTTTGATAAAGATTTTCCGATAAGATACATCTTCCCTAATTAATTGAATTTGGTTGTGGTGAAGTACAAAGCGATGTCATTACCCATTGAATCTCTAATCAATTGAAACCCTAAGACCCTTGTCCAATAGTGTATATTTTGAATTCAAAGGGGCAATGAGGCAGATAAGATGTCTATCCTACCATCTTATCAATCATGATTGAGTCATATGCCATAAAGCTGTGGTGATTGTCTGATATGGATATTGCATGGGTATAAATACAAGCAAACCTGGTATAATTTCCTTATTGTTTGCATAAATTACCCATTTTGATCATTTGCATTAACATACACATAACTATAGAGTCTTACTGCAATTCTGATTGTCCGACTATGATGCAGCACAGGTAGTCCTCGAGCTCATCAGTTACAAGGAGGGGTGGTCAGTAATGAACCTGCTGGTAGGCGTCAGGGTAGGTTAAAGCCTCCAGTAGGTATCAAGGATGCTGTCAGGTATAAAAGCCTAAGTTTGTGTCGAGGAGGGGCTGTCAGGTAGGCCTATAAGGTCAAGGAACTATGGATCATGGCAACATCATGTAGTCCACAGAGTAGTCCACCCAGACAGTGGTCCCAGCTGTTGGATTCCCACTTCACAAGTCACAAACTAAAACTCTCATTACCAGAGTGAATTGAATTACACAACATTCACCACAAACTGACATGTTCTGCTGACTCAGAGCTTCAAAAAGATGGCCTCCTGCCAAACACAGGGCATTCAAACAGGGCTGAGTCGTTTATTGACAGATGGGTGCATGTGCAGCATGTTATCAGGACACAACTAATAAAGACAGGTGAAGGGGATTACAGTCTACTTAAGGTTATTATTGGCCATGCATGATTGCAACAGTGTATGCGACTTTTTTTGATTTTCTCTTTTTGTGTGTGTGTGTGGGGGGGGGGGGGTAGTATTTAAAAAAGAGAGGAAAGTTGACAGTTTAGACTTATCAGAGGGGGGGGGTGGAAAAAGTTGGTCTCAAGACAAGATGCTCAAGCTATCCCCGCTCCCCATTCCCAACCTATTTAGTAATAAATGGCTCATCCCTTACAGTGATAGTATGTCGGAATTGTTGGTTCTGTCAGCAATGCTGGAATGTAAAATTTTACTTCAACAATTAATGCTCATCATAAGGATGTGTTATAACATTTACAACCCTAATTCAATGCTGGTTAAACAAAATGAAAATGTGATAAGAGTTTCTCTCACTTTCAACCAAATACCAACAGTATTAGCCTTTTGCAGCTTACATTGTTTCATCATCATTGTATTGAAAGGACTCTGAATTCAAAATACAATTGGCAGATTTCGATTGGATCTCTTTCAATTTCGGTGGCTTTGCTGCAAGGTAAGGGGGTAATTTGAAAAGACTCAGGATATCAATATTACATTTTGTGGTTAAAAGCATCGTTCAATTTGATTGCTTCTCACTGTAAACATCATGAATATTTCATGGTGCATCTTATTCTTATACTCAGCTCTACTGCAGCTGAATGCCATATACCTGATGACTGAGGGAGAAACAGATCATTAGTTTGCATGAGTATATTTGAAAGATTTTCCCTGCTTTCTAGAATTCGCATTTGAATTGTAACATATTTGTTGGCTTTTGATAAAAATCCCTTTTCTCTAAAAATAAATTCCTCTTGTTCAATAGCGTAAGATGAACCAACAATAGCCCTTGACGGCTAGTTAACAGCTCAACCAGCATCAGTTTCTGCTCTTTATATCTTACTAACATCACACAGTGCACTGTTGATATTGCTGTAGACCTAACCCAAGAGCTAGAAAACAAGCTATTGCCAAAGAAAAAGATAGCATTTTAACATCGGAAGAGCAAGGTGTGGGAACCCTATCGTTTACACAAGACCCTGCCTATACACATGCTTAGCTCATTTAAGCTCTGAGTGTTGTGGCTTTGACCTACATTTCAGGAAACATACACCTGATGCACCACTATGTAATCTTTCAGCACACCCTCAGTGAATCAATATGCCGGCACTCCTACAGCAATGACTATCACTCCTTTCCTGTCGTTCTGGAACTGTTGGTGCTGGCTCAGTTGAAAAGCTGCTACTTATATAAATCTATTCCAATCTAAAGTTTAAGGTTGTGGGGTAACCTAGACTATATATATGTTAATGCTAGATACCATAACCCTTCCTTAGGTTAATATTAACTGTAGTGGCTCATTCAAGCCCCCAATTTCATGCTACTCAACCACTGGTGAATCATTCAAAGACCCACTGACAAGTGACGTCCCGCGTTCCTGAAAACACATCTAGATCACAGCGGTAAACAGACATTTTGAACAATGGAAGTCTAATACAGTTCCAATATGTATGAGAACTGCTGCTTTTAAAGATGGTCGTATAGGGTCAAGGTCAGCCTGTAATCAGACAAAATGAAAGCATTCTTAAGATATATTCCATTGGCATTGTGTGACATTGAAATTACCTCAGGTGAATATGGTATATCTTAATGAGTAGCCCTCCCTCCCCCTTACTTTCCCGCCGCTCCTGTGGATCTCGAGCCACTCATCAGCAGGATTAATGATGGGGTCAAAAGCCAGGCATCTCTGCAGCTCATTAATCCCTGCTTAATTCCCTCAGCATCAAAGCCTCCCCTGTCCTATATGCCCTGCCACCATATTGCACTATTCCCCCCCACCATCTCACTGGCCTGCACCACCATACATTTATGACCTGACCAACATAATGCTGTTAAGATCAAAGCTGGGACCTGCTCCCACACCATGCCTAACCCATCACAACCCCAGCCTATGGTTATAGGTAACTATGCTGGGTTAGGGATTTTAGTATGGGTTATTAACTAAGGGTCAATGCTCTATTGGCCAGTTAGCTGGGTGACCGGCTGCATCAAGCTGTTTCATCAACCATGCTTCACTACCAGGGTTTAAGACCTGTTTACTATTGAACAATAACACAACTGTTAAGCTTAATGCATGCATGGTAATTTATACATAATCTTTGTTAACCATTATTTGGTAGGTAGCTCATTTAACAGGTTGTTAATACATACACCCTATACTGTGGCAGCCCGTTACACCCACAGCTTTGGGAAGCACATTGGTATAGCTCACCTGTCCCCATGTGCTTGCTGACTGTATATACATCATACTATCTGCTATGCCCTCTGCCCCCATCACCCTGCAAGTCGTCCCCCACCGTGTCTGCGTCCATACAGTTCATCTCTATAGCTCCGTGCTTACGTCTCCTCCTGTGACGTATCACCGTTTAACAATTCTACATCATCTGGCACGGCCACACAGCGCCGCTGCAGTCGTAAATTGGATGCAGAAAGAGAAGCCTTCCCGGCGGCAGTTAAAGGTGAGTGGATAAGCACTAGGCGGCAAGCCAGCACCTCTCTATTTAAAGCCTAAATTCCACAAGGAGGGTATAGGATAAATGCCTTCTACATACGAAAAGCCCAAACTCCACCACAAAAACCTACTACACACTCCCACACCAGGCCACACAGAGATGCTGTTAACTGGGTACCTAAAGCCAAAACTCCACCAGCAGCATGCTTTTCGTGGAGACGGCCAGTTTTTGAATGCTCATCCTCAGCCATGACTTTTTGGCTATTGGTAGGATGTGTTTGCAGACCTCAGGCCTCCCTAAAGTGATGTCCCTCCTAGATCTAAGGCCCTTGCACTAGATGAAAAGTGGCTGTTCCACCACAGTTGCTTTTGACCCTATTTATTTGTTGGGGAAAACCAAGTCATGCCTGTAATTTCGAAAGAAGCTGCTGTAGGATTAGAGCCGCTTTCAGGAAAAACAAGGCCACAAGAGATGGCTACTAAGGCTCTGGGTTACCTCATGTTAGCATGTGAAGTTTGAGCTTAACACCCATTCCCAGCGGAGGTAGGATTAGAGGGATGCTTCCCCTTTTAAGGGGTTCAGCATATTATCAGCCTTCTGGACCTGTAAGAATGCAGGAAACACCTTTCGCTATTAATTCTTGTCCATTTACAGATTTGCCCAGAGGCTTCTGCAATGTGTGTTAGGACGCTCACCAGGATTAAAGGCATATCTGTAGACGAAAAAGGATTTTAAAGAGTGTAGAATAAAAAGTTTGAGAGAAGGTACAAATAGACTGTGACGTCACCTTAGCAGGAATCTCACTGATGGCTGGACTATGGGATGATGCCGTGTCAATGTGGGGAACAACCATGATAGTAGTATCGATTCTACAGGCAAAACACGGAGAGGTCCAATAACGTATTACCAAAATAGTGTAAAAGGTGACTTAGATCTTCCCATGACCTTACTTCTACATGTCAAGATGCGGTATTTTTATTGATCTTCACCATCTAATGTAGGGCAAAATGGTGGCAGATTGAATACCACAAATTGATGAAAGTCAAGGTTCTCTCGTGTATTCCCAATGGCATAACATCTATTATGACTACAAACATACACCTCTCACTGTTTGATGTCTTCTCTTTGAATTTGAGAGGGTTAGAGATATGGTCAGACTGGAGAGTGGTTTCGTTTAGACATCGATTTTCCAAATAACGTATACAAGGGTGAACACTTGAGGAGATTGCATGGCAGGAAGACCCCACCGAGGAGGCTGCGGGAAACAACCTTATCTTTTATTCACCATCAGCAAGAGACGAGCACACTATATCAAATCAAACCCAGAAAGGGGTGGTGGAACTTCATCTCATTACCTTAGTCATCCCTAGTCACAGTCTCGTATGCAACTGAGAATCCGAGTGCTACAGGTTCACAGAAATGTATGGGTTATGGAGGCTATGACCGTGGTCTTATTCCATTTCATGCAGGTGAGATGGCAGGATATATTATTGTAAGTAGGAAGAAGAACTTTTAACAACACCTCGAGATGAATTCAAGATATTTTGTCATGGCTCGTGATTCCTTCAAATTAAAATTGGAAATGGCCCTGGGAAAAAGTGAGCCTGCCCCTACCGTCACGTCAATCTGTACTTTCACGATGATTTAAGCTTCACTTTCACAGCAATCTGAGCCTTACTTTCAAAAAGGACGTTACAGGAAGCAATGTCATTGCTAGGTAAAGATGCTAGGTAAAGTAGTGGCGTTGCTAGGTAAAGTAGCAACGTCGCTAAGACTATGAAGTCACTGGTACTCTCACGTCACTGAATGCAGCACTCTCCATCCAGAAGTTTAGTCGAGTTACATTGACCATGTACTGATGTATCTTAATGTGTATGGAGAATGTGAAAATATACACAATGTCTGCCATCTTGTTCCATCTCAAAACTTTTACAGCATTCACAGAAAATGGGCATTAAGAGACGGCCATCAATTTATCAATTTATTTTCGTTCTCATATAAAGGTCAGTGAAAGATGTTCATGATTGCAGATAATATGAGAAGTTTTAAAGCTTAATGGACTCAAACTCTCTAGTAATCAGCCATTGACTCCATCAAAGTAATGCTGCAAATCCCCATGAATTTCGACCACTGCATAAAGTGCTTGGCAAAGCCAATAGCCTGATGTCACTTCGTGGCTAGGCTTTGCCTAGTCTCACTTTACGAAGGTACTGCTTTCCTTGAGAGGTACTTGTGTCAGATTCCTGGGGCCTTAATTAAGTATCTGCATGAGTAAGAAATATCCGATTCCTGAATGCTGTCCAGAGGGATTGACTTGACTTTGTGGTCAGTATTAGATAGCAGATCTCATAATGCACTGGACATAATGTGTATGTTTAATCTAACATGTTCGCACAGGCTTAGAGATGGAGTTTTAAATTTACAATAGAAACAATTGAAATTCACCAATTAAATCGACCATCCTGTTATCTCTAACATGTACAGACAGGGTGTCCCTGCTATCTGTGACCTGGTAGGACTGGGAGGTTCTGGCCTGTCCTCTGGTATCTACAGGAATTCCTCCCCTCGTGGCCGATAACGCCCTCCATGCTCCTTATTGTCAAGTACGAACAACGCAACTTGAATAAAGAACGTGACTGGAATTTTCAGTGGGAATAGCTTGATTGCCTTTCACCTCATCAGGAATTGTTGGTACCTAAATAGATAGGTTAAAAAACAGAGATATTACATGAATAGAAGTGATGCACCTTTTTTAGATGGCATATCACAGGTATGATATATCAGAGCCTTTAAGACTATAGGTATTACCTATGCTGTTGGTCCATCTAGAACTGCTTATACAGGCGACCCTCACTTCCTCAAATGGGCCAGAATCTTAGAGTAGAGCACGTAGTTCACATATTTTACACCAGAGGGCAAAAGCATATGACCCAGGTGATTCTGACCCGAATCCAAGTGATCCTTCAGATGTGGTTGTAAACAAGGCCCCATGCCCACCAAAGGCCTATTAGTAGACTGCAGGCCGTCTTGGGTGTGCTAACAGCCTCCAAACATACACTGTAAAAAGTGTTTCTAATTCAAACACATAAATATACCCAAACACATTAAAATTCAACACTTTCACTGAATCTCAGCATCCAAGCACTTTCTTCTGTCAGCAGGTGCATGGATATGGTTGCTGGTGATGGGTGAGCCTACAAAAGTGAAACATCAGTGGGCAAGGCCAGTTTGACTGGCCCACTGGAATATACTGGATAGCACTATCTATTCATTATTGTTTACATTATCTAGATTATCATGGATGTTAAACAATATTATAGGTACTGTATTTGACTAAGGATAGCCTGTTCATAGGTGAGAGCCTGTACAAGGAGTAGGAGAATAATACCAGTGGGCTAGCCAAAGGCCACCATTTTTCACTGTTGTAGTTCACCCATCACTGGCGGCCATATCCCTGCACATTTCTGCAGAAAAAGAGCTTTTAGATCTTGCAATAAATATGTTTGGGTGAAACTGTTTAAATTACATACATAATTTTTACAGTGTATGGGTTAAGGGTGCAGTGAGCAGTGGGACCAGGTGATTATGCTGTCCCTGGCCAGGTAACTTCAGTAATGGGATCATGAATCACCCTCTTAGATTTGATGATTACATGTTGGCTTCTGTGTATATATATTGTGCAGTGGTATCATTGTGTATAGATGTTCTCTTTAACCAATATAATAGCATGTGACCTATTCAAGGGGGAGTATACTGTTTTCTGTGGGCACACTGGTGGCAGTCAGTACACTGGCGGGTATCATTAGTACTCAATACTATACCATTGACAGAGTACAACTGCTGGTCATACCAGTGAAACTTGTCTAGACCAGAGGACTGCTGGAAAGGAACAACCAGCAAACTATTTGTTGGTTGGCTGAGCCTTTATACTGGGGTTCTGGTGCTGGTACAGGCTCACAGGGCTAGGATATGCCTGCATGTGGTGGATTCTGTTAGGGTGATTCTAAATGTAACTGAAGTGTTATATAAACTCAACAAGACTGGCTGAGATTTTTATGATTTGGAAAGAGAGGGATAACCCTTCAAACATTTACTTACTAATATCTCTCAGTTCTTCAGACAGAAGCCCGGCAACTGGCTTCATATGTTCTATGATATTGAAACTCAGATAATTCATCAGACAATTTTTCTTGCATTTTCCAAATTCAAGAAAGTGATGGCAGTGTATACATGGCTGCCATGCAGGACCATAACTGTATAGGTCTATTTTCCTGTATTGGACCCCCTGTTTGTACCAGCCATAGGCTATGCCATAGGTTACCGGAACCAAATCTACTCACATACTCGCCTGGAAAACCACTGGCTTGCCATTTATTTGATTATATAAATACATCCAATCTCCTCAGATAGTAACTTTGTAACTGATATTGAATTCTGCAAAAGTCAATCATCTCAGAAGCTCACTACAATCTTTAGGGAGGAAGTTAGTGAGAACTCTTACAGTGAATTTTGTTGACTTGAGCTGTAAGCGTGAAATCCAATCTGGTTGGATGGCAGCAGTTTGAGAGCTGAGGGTTGATAAGGAGTGCAGGGCTGTACATGTTTGTGGCGGCAGGCAGGGGGATCTGCCATTGTGTGAGCGGCTGCTGCCATCCCCGTGAAGCCATGCCGGGCACACGATAGTGTTATAGAAGTCTTACAGGTCAACTACAGCAACAGCATGAGTGGTGTAGGCAGGGGAAAGCTGAATTAAAATATAATCTATGTCTTTGCTAAACGCTAACTTGTAGTGCTTGCACCTCAACCGCTGAAATAGTGGCAATGAGGCACTGGTCTGAAAGAAGTACTTTACGGCTGTAACTCTCAGATGGGAGCAAGAGTTATGGACAGTGGCTTAATAGGGTTGGCTAAAATGAACAATGAGTTGATTATAGCCATGTCGAGACCAATCAAAGGGTGGCATTAATAGAGTAAATAGTTCATGCCTGCACAGACTACCTTCTTGAAAAGCTATTATGGAGAACTTTGTTATAAACTGGAAATTCTAAAAACATATATATTTTCTATACAGGGCACACTAAAGGCTCAAACAACAACAGCGCGCTGCCGCCGCGAGTATTGTGGGCTATACTAGGAAGAAGACGCAATAACCACACAGCAACATGGCCACCTACATATCTTATTCACCCCTTTTTAGAACACCTGCACCTTAGTCTTATATAAGCATGTACGATTTGACCAGTGCACAGTCCTAACAAAATGTTATGACCAAAAGTAAAAGATACTGCAGACCACCTTCCTGCAGGGCTATGGGCCTATTGTCCCCTGTAATTCAGTTCCTAAAAGTGTTCTGGTGTGCTATACATACATGGCATTATGGTTGTATGCTTGTAGAATAAGCAATCCTGGGTTTGCCACTGTCTTTGGGCAAAATCTCCTTGTTTATGTTGGAAGACTTTTTTTTCTTTCTAGGAATTAACTACTGCCCATGTGCAAGGTTGGACTTCCAGACAGGTAGATGAAAAATGGCTTCTGTTTTTAAACACATTTGGCCCTAATCCTAAACATTTGGCCCTAACTCTAATTCTGATGTATTTATGCTCATCATCTAAGGATCTGAATCACTTTCTTCCACCATCATATGTTGTGATAGAGCTCCAGCCCATTTATGGGGTCACACAAAACAATGTGGAATAGCTGTCACCTAGTATGGGCACTCCCATACCTTGGGGGATTTTCAACTCCTTGCCTTGAATTCGGTCTCAAAGGGGCAGGGGGTTGTAGATCATTTGTGTGTGTGCCCTTTCAGATTATGATAAGGCATTGATGTGTTTAGGAAATCTGTTTTAAAACAGATCACTAAAACAGGTTACAGTGTAGGGCAGAGGGCAGCAGGTACCAGCCAATTCAAATCCCTTGCAAATGGGCAGAGGCACTTCCTATGAGGG
This sequence comes from Harmothoe impar, assembly GCA_947462335.1. Classification (NCBI taxonomy): domain Eukaryota; kingdom Metazoa; phylum Annelida; class Polychaeta; order Phyllodocida; family Polynoidae; genus Harmothoe; species Harmothoe impar. Next base: position 33,945,079 of record OX381719.1, read on the forward strand.
AGAAAATGTCTGCCAAGCTTGAATATCTGACAGATATTCCGAAATTAGTACAGGAACAATACATGATTAATAGTTACCAACACATAAACTGCATAGGAAGGATGGGGATGTCGCACTGCCTAGGTTTACAGTATTCATATCAGCACTAAAGACGCTGGAAATCGACATGCAGCTCTGATCTGGGTATACTATGTCGTTACGGTGCTCATCCAGGACATGTGCCGTTTTCAGATGCAACTTTAGTGATTTATATCATATCATTGCCAATGTCTAGCCTGCACTATAACGGGATATTAGCTAATCTGTGGAACGTGCTAAAAGGGGTGAATATGGTATTAGATAACGACTTGCTTGCATTGCACTGATGAGCCGCACTTGACTATGTCATTACTCCCTGGGGAAAATTTTATCTTTCTGCCCTCAACATAGCTATACCTACACTGCAAAAAAGGTGTTTAGATCCTAAACACAATCCTAAACACAATCCTGCCCCGTATTCGTCCGCACAATATGTTCCTAAACATGTTTAGATCAATAATATGTTTAGCTCAGTGCTTAGAAATGTATGTGTTTAAATCAATCTGTTTAGGAGAATGAAGTGTTTAGAATTCAAGAGTTTAGCATATTATTGTGTTTATATGTCAACTGTTTAAGGACGAAAATGGTGTGTCTAGAGACATGTAGAGTATTATTATGTTTAGATACTGATATTTGAATATATTCCTAATTTATTTTATTTCCATATATATATTGTGTCTTGAAGAGACTTCTAGCAGTCCCCCCTGCCCATGAGCCAATGTTCATGCATCACTATTTCACATAGGCATCTACTTGAATATAGACACACCCTTGAGCCAATAAAACAGACCTCCAGGGAAAATAATGCTTTATCCATTCTTAGAGTTCTGAAAAGAGGTGTCCATGTAGCTGATGTAGCTTTATTGCATCGTGATCATCATGAAGTAGCATTCTACCCTTGAGTCCTACAATGTGTTTTATTATCCTCCTGTATCCTATGAAAGTTAAATTAATTTACTCAGATTTAAACACTTTTAGAACAACAATAATGTTTGGGTGGTTATAGAACTACGGTCAACCACAGAGCTGCCATCTGGTATGTGTTAATATGCTATGATCTAAACACTACATCTTTACATCCTAAACACTAATTCTCCATACTGTTTAAATACTAAACATCTAAACATATTCAACATAAATGTTTAGGTGTTTAGAATAAAAGTGACTCATAATAGGCTACATAGATTAAACAAATTGGGCATGTTTGATTTTGTTTAGAGGCTACACATCAATGCATGTCATGCATTATTTTGATGATCTATTATGCCTTTGTCAAATTCCTTCCATTTTTATGCAATATTCTGGCTGTGGAGTGTGAATGGAACAAAAACATTCTTTTTTAGCTTCTCTCCCTTAGAACAGCATCATTGGGTACAAATTGAATGTTACTTAACCGTTCTATGATTCAAAGCTGATCCTGGAGTGCTGCCAGAGGGGGGTTTCTTTTCTTTTAGCTGTATTCCAATAATTAAGGTCTACAGAGCTATCCAAAGTTGCATAGTTACCAAAAATCTGTGATTTTCTCAATATTCCCTTGAAAATAACCATTTTTTGGTAACTATGCAACTTTAAACAGGTCTGTAGGCCTTAATAATTGGAATTTAGCTAAAAGACAAAATAACCCCCCTCGAGAATCCCTCTAAGATCAGATCCAAATTAGTAGATGGTAGAATTATGATTGATATCTATTCAATTAGGCTGTTTAAAAGAAAAGAAGCTGAAACAGAACGTTTTTGTTCCTTTCACATTCCACACCTAGTTACATAACAAATAATGGAAGTAATTTGATAAAGGCTATACATATGTTTGTAACAATCTTTAATACATGCATCTGTAATGCATTATACTCAATGTATACATGCTACAGTCTTTTCAGACTCCTCCCTATTACGATCCTAAACAGAATGACTCAAAAACACAAACCTGGCAAAATGTTTAGACTTTAAACAAGTTTAGACCTAAACATGTTCAAAACCTAAGCACCTTTTTTGCAGTGTATATAGTAGAGACAGTCAAGCCCACGTGTCGTGTGCATAATATATCAGTGCAATAATTGACTGCTTATGTCACTGTCCACGTCTAATACATTTTAACAGGATTTATAGACGAGAGATGACAGCATACAACTACGCAAGCCGCATCCGACTTAACTCTAATACCATGTGACACACGGACCTGCCTCCTGTGAAGCTCAATCCTGTCCAATTGCCGTCTGTAATAAGCTCACAGAGAGGAGGACAGCCACACCCACCTCCACTTCTATTGCCATTGCTGTCTCATGTCCATCCTTCTTTGCCGGCCATATTGCAGAAATAACCCCATACCACTGACAAATTGGTCCATAATAGGCGTCATATTGTGCCATATTGTTACTATATTTAGAGGCCGACCTTCTCCCCTGACCCTGCGCGTCCCTGTGGTGCTCTGCTGGCAGGGGTAATGATACATAGATGTATCCCTGTCTTAGAATACATTTCAATCTAATCTAAACTGATAGAAGCGTGACAGCTTTGAATTTATAATACATATACATGATACAGCCCTCTTCCCTCTTTCTATGACGCAGGAGACACAGACAGAGTGCGTTAGTGGAATGAATGGAGCAGATATGGAAAGATATCTGTTCCTGAAAAACGCATTTCTGCTCTAATTATTTTGTTGTCTGTCGACAGTGTTCAGATGGTAGGATTCACAGCATCATCATCATTAATTTTGATATAGTATAATGCCTATTATTTCCCAGTATTGAAGGTGGGTAATATCTTAGATATGTATATCTATATGGTAATATAGAAATAGTATGGGATATCTTGGTCTTGACAGTGGTATTATCTAACTACTGTGTTGTCCAATATAACCTACAGCCAGGCTCCCAATAATACTCACTTCCCATTGGTCAGCTCACAATTGTGAATGTATAAGGCCGTCTCCGGTTGGTGGATCAGTGGCCAGTTCCAGTAAGCCACTCTGCCATTGGTTGAGCCTATGATGGGAGGTGGTGAATGGGGAAGCCATTTTACACCGGGCCCACATGGTCTACTGGGTTCGCGATTCGTCCACCAGGTGTCAGAGTAGGGGAAATCCACTTAAGATTTGCAGGGTGCGCCCGAACTGCGATAAGGTGGGTGGTGGGTAGGGGCTGCTTAAGTGCATGGTCAGCTGACCGGAAGTAACAACCCATTACTTCCTGTCCTGCGGCCCATGCGCTCGATGCGCTAGGGCTGCTTGCGATAAAGAAAAGTGATGAACTGAGAGGCTTCTGGTAAGAGCCACTGATGATCTTGAAAATACAACCTGGCTTTTTTAAGTAGGACATTTTCTGGGAGGAGTCTCCTTCTCTCTGGGCATCATCCTTTTTGCTACCTCCCCCGATCCCCCATCATCTTAAGCTACATAAAATATTTAGCATGCTCATGAGCGATGCCCTTTTTAAAACCCCTACATTTACATTTATCACCTGGAGCCTTAAAAAGATGCAGGCCTGAAGGCCGGAACAACACCTCACTATCAGATGCGAAATCCCATTTGAGTACCTCATGTAAAAAAGATAACAGAGATGCAAAGAGGCAGTTAAAGTAATGCAGGGATTGGAGGGACAGGGGAAGCGGTTGGGATTGGAATAAGGGCAGGCTATATGGAGCAAGAAAAAGTAGGACAATGTTCCCCACAGAACTCCCTCAATACAAATAAAAGATGGCATTTTCTTTTACTTCCGGGTTAGTGACCCAGTCCATATCCTAGGCATTAGCGACCAATAAAACGTCAAGTCATGTTGGCAGGTAACATCCCTCCCACCCCACTCACCCCAAGTCTCCCTCACTCCACGGCACTCACCCCTGGGCCCTTCTCGGTGCCCTCATTCTCCAGCCCTTGCCCATTTACCTTCTGTCTCTGGTCGCCATAGCAACACACTGCTGATTTAAGAGGTCGTGTGGCACCCCCTTTTAGAAAAGGCCCTGCTTCGCTTGCCACTTTCAACGCCACCTCCCATTTTTCATTTTCTTTCACTTCCTTCGTCTTTGGCCGAGCCTGTGCGGCCCCTTTACCTGTGCGCCTTAGCAGGTATTGCAGGTGATGTGATCCGGTAAACACCTTTAGATAAGAGGGGCAGCCGGAGCAGCGGGAGCTGTAAAGGCCCGGGATAGACCATAGCGCCTTTTATGATGATGTCTGCCTCACATGAAGTAATATTCTTCACAATTTCCCTGCATACAGAGGCTAATGATTTCATGCTCTATACCCTTGATAAATGTACCGCATCAAAGATACCCTGCCTTGTATAAAATATGGCGTGGGATATTAGAGATGATTCATATGGCACATTTCTTAGATGTATAACACAGTCTCTTCAGCTCCTGATCCCCATTCACTATGGCATATAGCCCAACCGTAGCTATCTATTACAGCGCGATAACAGCGTTTGTCATTGTTAGAGATAGGGGAGACGAAGGAGGGAGGGCAGGCCTGAGGCAGCCGCTCATCATAGACGTAGGGTAATGGGGAGCACGAGCTGATTGGACAAGGACACATGGTGTCTATGTAACATACACTCACGCAAAAGGTGAGTCGCTCACAGATATACGCTAGGGTTGAATTAAAAAGGGGAGGGACCCCATCCAGGTGTAGGCTATATCGGTCAGTCTGTTTCGTTAAGTTTTTCAAGCATTCTCGATTTCCTGGGCCTTTTAAAACATTTCAAAAATATTCCCTCCTAGTGCATGTGTCTCAGGTTTTAGAAAAAGACATGACACAATGTCCTCTCTAACTAACCACTGTTACCAAAGTGCATGACGAAGCCCCTCTTCCAGCCTTGAAAGTTGATATGAATCCTTAAAGAAGCTCCCTCAGTGTTGTGCGTTGTACAAAGGTGACATGCCACATGCCGCTATGACCCTGCACCGGGGGAAGCCTTGTACTGCTTACATCTTCTCCATAAACCAGAACGATACATATAGGGTCACACTCACACTCGGGTTGGCAGTACCTTCCTAGTTGGGTTTTGCTCTCATCCTAAGGAATTAATCACTTTCTATTCATATTGTATCAATTTTGTATCCATACTGTCTTGCAGAAGTGATCTGTTTAAATCTATGAAATTTCTGATTCCTTTAATTCTAAATTGATTCATTTTTTAAATTTACGAAGGTACTGATTTTTGCTACTTAAATAACCAGAGTATCAAACAGTTTGTTGCCATACCGTGTGTAGAAGTGCTGAACCAGCTAATAACCAGAGTATCATAAAACAGTTTGTTGCCATACCGTGTGTAGAAGTGCTGAACCAGCTAATAACCAGAGTATCATAAAACAGTTTGTTGCCATACCGTGTGTAGAAGTGCTGAACCAGCTAATAACCAGAGTATCATAAAACAGTTTGTTGCCATACAGAAGTGCTGAACCAACTGAGCTGTACATGGGACTCACCTGCAATGGGAAAGGTAGATTCATGAATGTCACGTACACATCTCTATAATGTCAGCTACATCAAACATGGTAAATACAGGCCATGTCTGGCCATCTGCAAAGGTTGTCATGTAATCTCAGGATATTGCCTGTGCACAATCATGTTTTATTGGGTTTTACTATAAAGATGTATCATTCTACAACCACCCGTACCAATAGCAAGACTATAACAGGAATAGTATTACTTCAAACAATTCCACAGTCATGGAGTCTTTGATGTATCAAACTTCACAGTGTGTTAGTAACTGATAAAACTTGCTGATGTTGCACTTCTACCAATAATACATCACACCTCGATGTGTTGTCAACATGGTTGTCATCCATTATTTAAATAAATACCAATATTTCATTCAGTCTTTGAAAATCATTACAGTCATAAGAACATAACAGTATGTGTGGGAACCCAACCCTAGAGGATCCGTTTATGGATTAAAAAAAAAGTAATTAAGTCCTAAGGGGATGTACATACAGCTATTAGATCAATTCTTCGCACTCCCAGTAGGGTCGATAGTTAAACATAAAAGTACTGACGTCAGGTATGTTTTATTGTTGAACCCCATCCTCCACTGTATAAGGTCTCGTTTACCGGTCCTAGCTCCACCCCGACTATCGGTGGAGGGGATGTAAGAATTGCGCCTTTAAGAGTGTGGAGGTGTAAATAGGCCTGGGGTTCTTTATCGACACAGTAGCATCAAGGAAGCAGCCTTTTTACAGTGTTGTCTGTGACCGCGGCGTTCCATTACAGATAAACCTCATCAGCACAATCACACCTTTTTACGTCATCCCGAAGTAAAACAGCACATTAGCAGCTCTGGGAGCGCTATCCGCAGAGGAGGAACGAGCTGTGCCTCTGCATCCTACTCCGCTTTTATTACATATATATATATTTCCAATAGTGCACTCCAAACAGATAGTATGTCTGCGCCCGAAGGTTTAAAGTATCATTTGCAGAAATGCAGAATCAGCATGACATAGACGACTGTAACCTGTGGCATGTCCAAGTCTCGTATCTCACAACTATGCAGATTGATGCCTCGCACCCATCTACATTGTCACCTGTTTTATAATGACTCCATGTAATATACGTGTCCTGGTGAAACACGTTTTACTGAGTCTCACACTACTGGTCTGAGCCTTAAATAACACTACATGTACACTGACTATCTGTGCAATATATTTTCCATTAGGAAATTGCTGTCAAACAAGCTATTTCAATTTGGTAATGGTTGTGGAGACGGCAGTGTACACACAGTTTTAATCTTGGACCATACCAAACTGACACTAAATACATAGTCATCAAGTGGACCATACCAAGCAGTGTGCAGGCAGCCCCGGGTGGGTGGATAGGGCAATCGTTTGCCTCAGGGAGTCAGACAAAGTGTCCCGATGCCTGGCGTGACACCCCACCTGCGCCCCTCCAGGCTCCCCAGCCGCCCTACAGCCACTTAGTTTGCATACGTCTTTCTATGCCTTCCCCATAAATCCCCCCTGTGCTCGCAGTCTGTGAGAGGTGTCTATACATCTCAGCTGGCTGTTTTTTATCAGCTGTATCATGGTAATGTATTTATCAGCATCGGAGGGTGGTTGCATTAGAATCTTAGTGCATGGTTGTTACTTTAGGGACCATCTGTACTTATTGTACAGCACTCTGCAGGGTAATGATGGTGATGGTATTGATGAGCAGACACTTCATCTAAAACAGACACATCTCTGTAAATGAGATCGAGACTGTCATACCTATCATCGTCCACTGGTCACACAACACGTCATAGTGAAGACGGGAAATTATTAGGGCCCAATTAGAATACATCAAAATACAGTAGGTGAGTTCGGGGAGGGTCAAAATAATTACTTTCGTGATTATGAGAACGAGCGTGCCTGTACCCTCAGGCTAGCCCCTGCAACGAACCAGCTTCAGCTGCTGAAGCTGGTTCAGTGCAGAAGTCTACCCCAAGGTACGGGCACACTGGTCCTCGTAATCACGAAAGTAATTATTTTGGCCCTCCCCGAACTCACCTAATAAGAGGAATGGTGAAACTACCCAACCACGTGGCGGCCTGTGTTTGCCCTCCCCCCAGTCCAGACCCTGTGACGTAGCAGCAGAGGAAACTCTAACTTCTGCTATATATGTTGTCCATTATAGTAAATATGGTCAGTATTGAGTATGTATTAAAAGAATAAACAATAAATCATGCTGTTATATCACACACAAGGGGACAAATTCAAGGATTTTACGGCAAAGCCGTAGTGGCTTTGGGTTTTTATAGGATTGTTATGAACTACAGGTGAGAAAACGAAGGGGCATAGATTTATGCTTTTTGGTGTGTCTAGGGTTCTAATGCAATTAATATGTGATGGTTTGCAGCAATACTGCATGGTCAGTTAACTTACATGCACTTAGCTAAATCTTTTTGATTTTTATTGGTTTTACTGCTGCTGGTATAGTTTTTGGAGGCCATCTTGGCAGCCATCTTGGAAATTTCCCGGATTGAAAATCTAAGCCTAAAAATGGATTCTACATCCTAGAAAACCCTATTATCCATGTATCACACAAGGAAATCAGACAATCTTGAGTTTTTGGCGGCCATCTTGGCAACCATCTTGGAAATTTCCCGGATTGAAAATCTGAGCATGAAAATGGATTCTGCATCCCAGAAAACCCTATTATCCATGTATCACACAAGGAAATCAGACAATCTTGAGTTTTTGGCGGCCATCTTGGCAGCCATCTTGGAAATTTCCCGGATTGAAAATCTGAGCATGAAAATGGATTCTGCATCCCAGAAAACCCTACTATCCATGTATCACACAAGGAAATCAGACAATTTTGAGTTTTTGGTGGCCATCTTGGCAGCCATCTTGGAAATTTCCCGGACTGAAAATCTAAGCCTGAAAATGGATTCTACATCCTAGAAAACCCTATTATCCATTTATCACACAAGGAAATCAGACAATCTTGAGTTTTCGACAGCCATCTTGGCAGCCAGAGGGAGGGGCAGAGGGAGGAGGAGTGGGCAGAGGGAGAAGGGAGGGCAGAGGGAGGATGAGGGGGCAGAGGGAGAAGGGAGGGCAGAGGGAGGATGAGGGGGCAGAGGGAGAAGGGAGGGCAGAGGGAGGAGGAGGGGGCAGAGGGGGAGTAGGTAACAGGAAGGAGGAAAATGGGGTGGAGGGGGGAGGAGGGGAAAGATGGGGTAGTAGGAGAGGGCAGAGGAAGGAGGAGAGGGCAGAGGGAGGAGAGGGCACAGGGAGCAGGAAGCGGAGAGGGCACAGGGAGGAGGAGGAGGGGGCACAGGGAGGAGAAGGAGGGGGCATAAGGAGGACTTGTGTTGGCAACATATTATTTTAGGGTTGTTGCATGTGGTTTCTTGCATGTGTGTGTGGGGTGGGGAGGGGTAATCATGTTGGACTTCACAGTTTGTCTTTGGGCGGGCTTGAGCGATTTCAAGAGCCACCCTGGACCACTCAACTTCTAGTACAGGTCCTGTATGTGCATAGTATGGGAATTGGCATTGACATTGACAGCTTGGCTTGACATAGGAGTCAATAGTTATTAGGCTGGTACCTATCCTTGCCATTGACAGCCACATTAGAGAACTCAAAATATGGCTGTTCACAAGATGTCTAGGCCTTACCACAAGGTACACTGGTACTACATGCAGTAACTGAAAACCAGATCTAGGTTAAATTAGTCTTGCACATGCCTACAAGGACACATGGGGATACCAGTCCTAAGCAAGGTTTAAGGGCCAGCTAGGGCTTAATTTAACAATGAACAAGGGGACCTATGCTAGTCTTTTCTTGCTACTTTTTCCAACTCTCTCTGTGTGGTGTCAATGGCTTTGGGGACAAGGTCCCAAAGCCAATAACAAGTGACTGAATCAGCCTGTAGCAGCATGTGTTACAGGTTGTGCTTGCTGTAGACCTGAAGGAGGTGGTCCATCCGTCCGGTGGTGTTTGTGCCTGCGCAGCAGAGTGGTATGACAGAACGTGGCGTATATTAAGTGGTACTCGCTGGGTGATTTATCATGTACATATCTTGCAATACATCAACGCATAAGCATGTGTGATGGTGTAGTCTGACATATTTGATTTGGATTTGATAGATATAGTCGTAAAGGATATACAAACTAGGTGTTATGTATGCTACTCACCAGGTAGCCAGTTATAGATAGAGTACACATGGGGGAACTTGAGGTTCATGATGGTGGTAACTAATTCAACAAGTTCATAGTGACAACTGCTTGCTCATGCATTACTCTTTCTCTCAATGTAATCTTGGCCTAGTGTATTCTCAATTAGGCTATAGCAAAACATGCCATCTGACATCAGAGTTGTATGTACGAGTCAGTTGCTAAATAGTATGGACCATACTATATGGTGTTCGAAACAAATTGTTGTCATCCAAGTTGCCTTTCTTCAGATGAATGACATTGTATATAACATCTCGATATTGGAGAGGCGAGAGGCATTCTAAGACATTTATGGCTCTGAATAAGCAGTTTCTTGCCCTGCCTTCTGATAAGCGTATATCTACAGACTGTAGACAGATTGGAGTATTTGAAAACCAATCGTTCCTATCACAGCTTTATACTCGCAATTTATTTTCGGTTTGGGTTTACTAAGGGGCCTACGAGGCTCATAACTAGTCTCTCAATGAGAGATTTCAGCAGTCATAAATAGATATTTAGAGCTGATACTCTACTAAAGACTGAGCACATAGTGCAACCGTATTGATTTGAATAAGCACACCTGTGATATTTGGTATTGTTATTGTTATTGTATTTTATCAATTTGTTGTCTGTATTGTATGTAATTGTTTAAATGTGTAGCAACCTATGTACCCTAAATGGTTAGAGGCAATTGAACTCTCTAATCAAAAATCAAGAATCAAAAACCCTACACACTCATGCTCATCTGTATATACTCATCTTTGTCTGATTCATAATATAATGGTTGTCATATTATAAGTGCCAACGAAACTGATACCAACTAATTGATCATACATAGTTTCACTTCTTCATGTCGTGGATTGATCAATAAACTTTTCTATTAAAAAAAATTCATAGTGTAGACAGCAGTCCTCAATTCAAAATATGATTTGAAATCAAAATGAAATAGGGAATGTGTCTTTAGGAATATTGCACAGTTCAATTTTGATTAATCATGTTCATCAGGGTTTTGTATCGGCTTCAAGCTGAGAAGCATTATATGATAATGAGTCATATTGTTAAGGCCGCCATCTTGTCCCCGCAGGAATATTGATGGCTCTGCAGACCAACCTTTCACTCAGTATGGTGCACCGGTCTGCGAGAACCATCAACAATACTGGTGTGGTACTCTGGTTTGCCTCCTTGATGGTGCTATGCCACCACAGTGCTGCAGACATCATGGGCGGCCCTTGCTGTGCCGGCACTGATTAGGTCTGACCTGCCACACAGGGAGGGCTGCAGGTGAATGCTCCCTGACCACAGTCATCTCAGCCACCAGGTAACCTCACGCTCACCCAACACAACATTTCCGGTCATTATTCGCAGATAGGTAAGGGTGCAGGTAGCACATGTGGCATTCTAAATCTAGAATCCCCTCTTCCATATATCTTTCCATACTTTGATTACAATGAGATCCACATGTGTTCTTTTTTAAATTGAATTACCTGCAAAATGGTGCTGAGACCTCCTTGTTCCTGTACTATGCCACTACACCCCCGGGTGTTTGAGGGGACCTGTCTCCAGTTGACTCAGACTCGAACTCTATCTCACAGCTGTACGTGACAGGCTGTCAGCCTATGGGAGGCCAGTCTCATAAAATGCATGTTGATCGGTGCTCCTTTTCTCCCCTTCATTGTAACATTGCTCTTCTCTCCCCTTCATCACAGCCTGCATGCTTCATTTCAAATACCTTACTTCCTTAATCCTGCCTGCTTTTGTGCCCCCCTCTTACATAAGTCCCTTGTTCTCCAAATGACTTACCTCGTGCTCTGTCTGTATGTTAATCAAGCAATGCCATAATTTATAAATCTGTCCCTCCCTCCCCTTGGTCTCCTCTGTCCACTACATTCTACTTTCCACCCTTTAAAAATCTACCCCCTTCCTGCCATCTTCCATCCCTTCCCTAGATTATTACATTACTGATGTCTGATGTCACCGAATTTATAGTAAAAGCTGGCTAACTTTGACAAGGGATCAACTCTTTGAGAAGGATGCTGGTGCCAGCCGCCATGTTTATAAAGCTGCCTGTCCACACTATAGCTCAGGTGGACAGGGTAATTGGGTGGAGGAAGCGGCCAGGCAGCTGGTGTTGACAGCCATGAAGAATTACTACACCCTGTCCCACCAAGTCATCTTGAGGCTGCATCTTATCTGCTTGTGTAGGCTCTGTTGGGACTCCACCCTCAGCCCTTTTTTCATCTTGTTCTCTCTTTTTTTGGCTTATTTGCTCTATTGTGCTCGACCCCACTTCACTTCCGGCCCTTTCGACTTAGTTCTGACCTTTCCATCCCAACACAACTGCCAGTCCACCCAGGTTCATCCACTTATTGCCCCGTTCTGTACAGGATATTGTACTTCCACCTGTCTCACCGACACAAAGCTTACATCTATAGTCCAATTGATAGTTTATCAGTTGAAATGTTGCTACTTACACAAAGATACACCGTAAGACTTTTCCATTCACAAATTAAAATAGTCATCATTGATATTTTTGTATAGAGTCTTGTTCGTTCATATGTCATGTAACATTCAAAAACAGACTCATACTAGAAATCAACTCAGAGTATAGGGGAGAACCCTGACATACCCTGACATACACGGCCATTTTGATTTCAAGTTAAAATCAGAAGCAACTTGATTTCAAAAAGAACTGAAAAGGGGTGATGCGGTATCATGTGAAAGTTCAAGGTCAAAGGTCATTAGCATTACATTATGATTTTCATGAGGTAGATCATGTCTTTTATAAGAAGATCATATCAACATTTCATTAAAAAAGATTATTTTGTTGAAAGTCTCATACTAGTAATCCAAAAGCTCATTCTAGTAAGCAATATCCTATCTCAATAATTGGATAAAAAGGCTCCCAGTAGCCTGTTAGTATACTTTTAGTATGGGGAGAATCCTGAAGCACACAGCAGTTCAGGTTAATACCAACTCTCGAACCAACTTTATTAGTTAATAGTGTGCAGATCCACAGGTCTTTGGTATTAATGGGACTCCAGGTCTGAACACCAAATATATAGGAATGTACAGGGGAAACTGAGTGGGCAGTTAATTATATTATGACTGTTCAGCTTCTGTTATAGCTAAAATAAAAATTCCAAAAGATTTAGATTTTGTGACTTTTTCTGGAGTCCCTACCTTTCAGCAAGGTTATGTCAACAGTCTATAAACCTTTTTACTCCAAGCAGAGATCGACATGACCTATACTACAATCTTGAATTTATTTATATTAATTTGCCGTCTTGGTATAGTTTTGATGACACAAATATGGGAAGCTCTCATCATGAATATAACACAAATGAATTATTGATTAATCACGGTCTTCCATTGCATGGCAGTTCAATAATGTAGCAGATGCTGAAATCAGTAACAACTGGAAATTCAAATTTACAGGACTTCACATTCACAACCAAGGAATCACATTGAGAAAAGCAAAAAAGAAGCACAACAAAGAAATACAGATGTTCCTGGATTAGACCACTTCAGCAAGGATAATGAATGTTTTTGGAAATCCCCAAGCCAAAATATCCCAAACCTAGAAAATTAACATCTGGAATTTAAAACGCAAAATTGAAGAAGTGAATATTTATACCTTTGAATGGTCCTACTGCACATGACACAGCTCAGGGTGTGTGTATGCGGTCCTAGTGCAGGGGCGGATCCAGAGAGGGGGGGGGCTCCAGACACTCTCTAGGATGGGGAGGGCTGCAGGTGAATGCTACCTGGCCACAGTCATCTCAGCCACCAGGTAACCTCATGCTCACTCAACACATCCAGAATTTCTGTTTTTGGTCAGTATGTGCAGATATGGCAGGGCGCAGGCAGCACCTGTGTCATTCTGAATTTAGAATGAATGCTGCACTGTGTGGCAAGGAGCCAGCTGAGACTGTAAAGCATCATGAGAGGAATCAAATGATCTCACTTTGGAGGGATTGTATGATTTCATTTTTGGAGGGAATTTATTGAAATGTAGCACTAACTATCCTAGTCTGTTGCAATATCATGCAGGATCCCCTGGTCTTTTAATGAACCTTTCTTGTCTGCTCAGCCTTCAAATCAATATCCCAGCTGTACATGACAGGCGCTTAACCAATGGGCCTCACAAAAATAGTTTTAAATGCATAGGTGGATTGGTTATAGATGTAGTTTCCCTTGATGGCACCTGCTATGTCATCCCCACACTTTCCAATCCCACTGCTCTCTCCCCATTGTCACAGTCCATTTCCTCGCATTTCATTGGCTGCCAACTTTCTATCTGTTCCCCACTCCTTGTTATATATCTCCCTACAATGCCATACTGACATGCATCATCAAATTACATTTTGTGCTATGAATAAATTACCTCAGGTTGAGGTATAAACAGAGTGGGAAATTTTATTCTGCATTATTCCACTTGTGCCAATCCTCAGGTCCCGTCTCTCTCTATATGCCTGCCAAAGTTCCTGCCATCGGCTGTTTATCAATTTGTCAGCTTGTTAATCAATCAATCAGTCCTTCCATCTGGCTGTCCCTTCCTCACCTCCATCTGCATCCACTCCCTCCCTCCCCTCAATCACCCCCTTCCATCGTCCTACCATTTACATTCCTCTCCTTTGCTGACCCAGAATTATGCCAATACTACCTTCCTTTGTCGCTTAATCTCCTAGTACGACCTGCTCACTTTGACATGTGACCACATCTCTTAGATGGATGCCCATGCCAGTCCCCATGTTTATAAAGGGCCTTGGTTGCACTATAATTTAGGCGGAAGAGGTAATTGGGCGGAGGGATACAGGCCATCTAGTGCTGTGTGAAGGGGCTGCGGCAGCTGGCGTTGACAGCCATGAAGAATTACCACACACTGTCCCGCCCACTCCATCTTGGGACTACATCTTCCGCTTGTGTAGGTTGTGTTTGGGCTCGACCCCAACCCTTCTGCTGAATGAAGTAAAATACCTCTCTGCCCTGTGCCCCTTCTCCTCTCCTTGTTCCATTATTTCTCACATGTTCTCTGGTGCTTATCTCTGACCCTGCTCACTTCATTCTATTCTTTCTTATCAAACTCAACTGCTAGTCTGGCCTGTTTCTTCAACTAATTGCCCCACTCTGCCCAAGGTGTTATGCCTTGATCCCCTTCACTCATGCAAAGTTATAAAAGTTTATCTATACCGTATTATGAGGGATCCTACCTCTGGGGATTTACAACTCCCACTAAAATACAAATACCCATCTACCCTAAGTGTATTATATATAGCTATTACTATTATGGTCTCTTGCTGGTTCGATAGTTCCCTTTGAATTCCTTTGCTGAATAGTTTCAGATCAGTGTTTTGTTGCTTTTGGAATGAAATGAGCAGGCTTTGGATCTGCTGAAGACCTCACCACCAAAAATGTGAGCAATACATGCCTGAAAACATTTCATTTGATGATGTGGACATTTTCGTTTTTGGTATCTCCCTGAAACCCATTGATTTTGATAAATATGTTGCTGAGCTCGTTTAGGGGTCAGTTCCCTGAGTTTGAGTAATGTGGCCCTCGCACTAATTCCAGCCAAATTATCTCGGAAAACTCTAATGCAGCATAATTGAGCAATTTTCCTTTAATTTCCGCTCATTCCTCATTTCTTCCTTTCCTGTCCAGCTCTCATCCCTCTCTTTATCATTTGGGACTGGGTAATTACAATAATACTTGGTAGGAGTATCAAAACATTTAATGAATATTTTAGGAAGGCGTGCCATTATTCCAGGACGTTTTTAAATGGTTAATTGTAATTTAAGTTTTGAATACATTAACAATTTGTGTATGGTTCATGTATATTTTGTTCTACATTACGAAATTGATTTACAGATTTAAAGCATAGCCTAAGGTGTCTAAAATAGTATCCACAATATTTCAGTAGTCAGCTGGTAGTCAGAATATTCTATTCAAGGGCATGGCCGGGTGTATGTTTCTAGTTCTTTTAGAAATGTAAAAGTGGACTAACTGCTATGTTACTGAACACTTAGGACAGGTATAATGTATTTCAAAGGAAATGACTAAAATGACCTCGCCTTGCAATAAACTTACCTTTCAATTCATCAAGGCAACATTAGAAATCATCAGAAAGTTGTTATGGAAGGAAGTTTGAGTAAAGACACGTACTACCTTCCCCTTGTGCGTGACCATGCTTTAGTCCAAAGTCACACCTCAAATTTTGTCATCAGTTTCCACTACCCTTGACTTGTTAAGACTTGTCATGAACTGTGCAAACGGTTCCCCCCTTGTTGGAGGCCATTTTGTCCTTCTGCAGCTGCTGCTGGAAATAGCTGAGAGGGGGTCCCATGAGTAGCCGGAGGGAACAAACAGTTTTGCTGTTGGTGGGGTGAGCTGTTTGGCTGAGGTACTCTCACAACTCATGTGTGACCACTTGTTCGAGCTACCGGGATCCAATTACTAGGATCCAACAGCAGAACTGATCATGACTGCAGTACTGTGCTGTTCAGACGATTCACATTCTCCCCTGTACAACTATCAAATAAACCCAGAGTGTATTGATGAAGATGTAGTTCAACTTGTGGTTGTATGCCTAAAATAGAGATGGTTTGATTCATCCTAGGAAAATCAATGTCTAGGTAATTTCTATTTTGTGACATTGTATTTTGGCTGACATTTTGTTCAGCTGGTTGCGCTAGTCTGTGAAGCTAAATCAGGTACCAACTGCATCGTCATTTCTTTAATCACCCGTTAGTTGACCATCTTGACCCCGCTACAGTGATTTTCAAATTTGGAACATTTCTTCTAACCACACAGCCTTTGGCAAGTCTCAGTGGCAGTCACTGATGTCATCCTCTAAGGGGAGGGGTTCTGCTGACTTCGTTCAGTCGCTTGGACACGTTGAGGGTCAGTCAGTAAGAACTAGATGAGGGGTGGAGTACTATATTTCTGACAAATATCTTTTTCGTTGTATGACTCTGCCCCCTCCCCTCCAAGGATGAATACTTCCAGAAAATTGGGTTTTAGAAATGCGATGAGGTGTCGCATTGAGTGAACAGATTGACAATATTCCCCTCGTATTGACCTCTGTCTGGCAATAAATGACACTTCCCTTTTCAAGGTCTACTCTCCAGAGTAGACTTTGTAAGCTCCTTTAGAGTCCAACCTCACTCTCACCTTTACTGTGCGTAGGATTATATCTTCTGGTCACGTTTTAAAGGAGCATTCTCAATACCCATCATTTGCTGCATGAATTCATCCTGCATCCATTTTTGCCAATTGCATCAATTCAGTTTCCCTCACATACCCGTTGGTTTCCAATGCTCAGTCTACTTCCACAAAAGTCTATTTTGGCCCAAGAATGTATTGAGTGGTCTGGTAGTACGTTGTAGGTCAGCGGTTAAAAGGACACGGGCCATTATAGCGATAAATCGGATTGGTCCGTGCACGCGGCCATGTTACCGGATGTTACCCTGAAGTCTCATGGGAAATTCCGTGCTCAGAGCCAAGTTCCCGTCGGAAGTGCCGTTCTAAGGGCGAGATATGCTGGTAACTGAAGTGCCCTTCCATACCCATGGGCACCAGCCCTGCTTGTCAACACACAACGTGCAGGTAAGTCACTAGTGGTGTGTGTTTTTTCACCATTCCTTGAGATACACATAAGCCAACAATTAGGCCTACGCCAACAATTAACATTGTGGTCCAGCTATGCATGGGGGACTGTTTGATATGTGACTGCATAGGACTGGAGAGAGAGGTTTAGAACCCCATGTTTAGAACACACTCCCACAGCTATGCCTGACTAGGCCCCCACACCACACCTGCGGTGCGGGGGGCCTAATCACGGCCAATCCCACAGCCAGCGATTCTACTGTGCCACCCCTACCCGTAGTTGACTAGGTGTGTGAATGTTTACTACAACTGTGAGGGCAGAGGCACTGTGACACTTTTTAAAAATAGAGCCATGGTACAGGGGTGGCTGTCTGTTAACAAGACCCTATCAACATTGAATTGATAAGGCAATACTCTAAAACTCGACCACCCAAACTGTGTCACCTTTACTATAACTGTAGGCCCCTACCCAATGCATTGTGGCCCCTGTCTCAGTAAGCCTACTATTACTAACTTTAATAGTGCATCGTCTTCTAGCTGAACGCACAGCAACCTGGTTACAACATACACCTAAAGGGCTGAATCCCCCCCCCCCCACGTTGTTAAGTAATGACCACTCCCTAAAACCTGAAGTTTCAGGATAAAAATCGGAAGGTTAGCAGCACTGATCAGTAGGCATAGAGTCTAGGCCTACTGATCTACTGGCCTACTTATTTACCATACACACTCACTCACTGATGGTGCCATTTTGACAAATAGATTGGGTATAGAAGCTTGATACCAGAAGTTTTAATATTTCTTATTTTTTGTAATATTCATTATTTTATTAAAGTGCCTACCAATGATATACAATAACCTGGTTCATCCCTCGGAAATGGTCACATGCATCCCAGTTTATATTGGCTATTTCTCACCATGTAGCTAAATCATCACGATTGAAATGTGGAGGGGGGGGGGGCGTTTTTGTTGATTCATTGAATTAGCTAAATGTTAGCGATTTCCGTAAGTATTGTTCTTTAAAAAATCGTAATTCTGGATCTATACATCAGAACTGCATGGCTGCAATATGGTGGCAATGTCACTGCCATTTACGACCCCCTTTCTGAATTCTTACAACCCATAGATAGCTATAGATAACATATTATTATATAGCTTAGATCTAAGAGCCATTGGATTAACCCTTTAGGGCCGAGCATCGACTAATTTTGCTCGGCACTAAAGGGTTAACAGATTTATTTGATTCAAGCTGAATGGGATTCATAGGTTGTATGCGCAAATTTTCAAGACTTTGTTTCTTATCCCACTAGAGATGAGCGCATGCCAGTGACGAGCGTGTGCCAGTGACAAGCGTGTGCCAGTGACGAGGGCGTGCCAGTGATAAGCGCGTTTGTCCCCTTCATTACTAATTAGGAAATAACAATAAAATCTGTCTGTGAGTGGAAGAAAAAGAAATGACATCAATTCAAAAGTCAGTGGTTAACTTAAGTAAGCATTGGGACGTGACAGCTGTTGGATATTTAATCCAAATAATTAATATTCATTTCTGTCTGTCAGTAAATTAAGTAGGAAAAAGAAGCTGACACTGATTGTATAATCCCAAATAAATCAGGAGCTGACAAGAGTTGGATACCTAATTTAACATAATTTCCCGTCAGTGAGTAGCTTAGAGGCTAGGACATTGGATAATTAATTTGATTAAAGCTTACTCTGATTCACTTGTTGTATGGGCACATTTACAATATTTTGTTTCTCATCCCAAAAACTGATGTCTACGAGAGCTGAGAGCTGGCCAGTGATGAGCGTGTGGCAGTGACAAGCGCATGCCAGTGACAAGCGCATGCCAGTGACGAGCGCATGCCAGTGACGAGCGCATGCCAGTGACGAGCGCATGCCAGTGATGAGCGTGTGGCAGTGACGAGCGCATGCCAGTGATGAGCAGGTGCAAGGGATATAAGCAAATAAAATCTTATCTTTGGTGTTGTGTCATTTCATCAAATGCTAGATATAACTCATTTTAAATCCGCCCCTGGAATTTGCTACATGTATGTGATCCCAGCCTGCCCCAGTGTTGACAAGCTCAGGGAAAACAGTATTAGATTGTGTGTAAGGTCAGGTTTTTTTTGCCCACCCCCCATTCTGCCCTCTGGGAATTTCTTGTACTCTGGGGGGTGTGTAAGGCAACATTTTAATTTTTTCCCCTCTGCCCTCCCAAA
Organism: Harmothoe impar; assembly: GCA_947462335.1. NCBI lineage: Eukaryota > Metazoa > Annelida > Polychaeta > Phyllodocida > Polynoidae > Harmothoe > Harmothoe impar. Next base: position 33,964,606 of record OX381719.1, read on the forward strand.
ATATTAACAATAGGTGTAATCCAAGTTATGAAAAAAAGGTGGCCATCCAGGTAATTCCTACTAATGTCCACTTGTTGCTGCCCGTTTCAGATTATAATATGGTTTTCACCCCATTTTCTTGGTTTTTGTAGAAACAGGAAAATGGCCTGCAGCTACTCTAAAGGGGGGAGGGGGGGGGAATAAGTAGCCATCCATGAATAATGTTACACAAATAATTTTGGCCTATTTGGAACACCCACCCACCCCGTTGACATGCTATTCCTCATATCTTCATCATTGTCTGTCACACTCAGATCAATACCCCCCCCCACCTATCCGGCATGACAACATTTATAGATGGCCCCTGACGCTACATTTTTTCTGTGAAAAAACAAGCTTATTATCATAAATAAAATGTGAATAACTGATGAAATTATTTACTGTTGTATACTCCAAAATGTATCTTCTGCTTGTAATAAATGCCATGAAGTGAATTTGATAGTGTTGTCGTTTTATGTCATATCCATCTAGATCTGTCTAGATAAATGTTTGGACTAAGGTGGTGGTAATCTATGAATTACAGGGAGGGGCATAAAATAGAGAAGGGTCGAGAGTGTAACCCCCCCCCCCCGCAGGATTCCGTGGTCAAGAGATAGAACTATTCTACCCCATCCACACCATGCAATTCCACCCCCTTTCATCAAAAAAGCAAATAGCTAGGGGCAGACCCAGGAATTTGAAAAGAGGGGAAAGTACAGAAAGGCATTATGCCATGCCTTGCGCCAGACTGAAACATTTTTTACGCCCCTGCCTCAAGAGTGCACTCCCCCTCACTGAAGTCGGCAAAAATATGTGCCTCCCCCTTTGAACTAGTACATGCCTTTTTTTTTTTACCTAAAAAGGGTGATAATTTTTTATCCCTGTCCTCAAGAGAGGTCAGAATATGTCCCCCCCCCCCTCAGGGGCGGTCTAAATTCTTTACACCCCTCCTCCTCCAACTACATGTATTAAATGAACACTCCCAAGACCTACACCGGATGACTCTCAGGGATCCATGACTGGGCAGACGAAACAGTGGGTGATAAGGGGGGATATGCATGAAATTCAGGTGTGCTTTATTGGAACATGGTAATTGGCGACAGTTATCCTTCTAGTAAGAGCAACAATTAAGGATAATCTGCTAGTTAAATTATCTCAGATGTTTTAATATTAAATAGTTTGTAAGATATCAAACCATAAAATAGACTACACAAAGAGGGATTAACATGGCAAGAGGCCTTCCAGGAAGTTCCTTCACGGACCAGGAACAGGTGCGGCAGCTCAGATTAGTTCCAGAGTTGTCCTGCTTAAATATCATAGATGGCGCCACCTGTCCCGTTAGATCGCTATAGCACGGGTAGCCTACCTACTGCCACTCTGCCCAGGTCACTCAGAAAGGCAAGGCGGGTGAAAGAGTGTGAAGGCGCCACAGTTGATGCTTCAAGCTGGACTAAATGAAAGACACATATTAGTCCTAAAACGTTCAATGAAAAGATAATTGTTCTGCTTGTCTGACTCTACTACGCACACTTCTTTCATCTCTTTTTCACCTCTTTCAAGAACATCGAGTCTGACTAAGCTGTCTACTCTCTTCTCCCTACTTTAGTACTTATTTGGTTGCCAACATACATGTATACTGCCTTCCCCACATTTAAATGGTTTCTCTTGTTGCATTTTGCTTCTTACTTGCTCTGTACCGCTTCCTCCTACCCTTCCTGTATTCCCCTCCTTTCTCCATAAACATGTATAGCGTACATGTAGTTCAATTGTGTACATATACGCCTTCTATATAGACCTACCACAGTACTTACATACGCTATAAGCTGGTGCAGCCCTACTTGGCGCCTTGACAGATAGGTGCCTGCTGTTTACCTACTGCCCTACAGGGGGCGCCACAGTCACGTCTTGCCACGTGATCCCGTAACGAGAGAGGGCGAGAACGCTACATCACAGGTTACAGGAAGTCACTTAACCATGAGACTTTCATGTTGCTCTCATCAAAAGACTAGGTTATAAGGCAGCCATTTTGGGGTTACCCATATCGCTTTGTCATCCTGGCTGATTTGCTGGGGTTTAACTGAGTCTGCCCTGTCCCTCTTCCAAAGGACATTTTAAATGATGTTTTGACCCATAGTCACTGCTGGCACAATGCCTCTCGGTACTGTGATATTTACTAGAACTACCAACTTACCCAACCTTTTCAAATTCTGGGTTTGTTGTACTCTTATTTACGGGTCTTTCTGACTCACAGTCTTAGCCTGTGCAACAGTGGTCTAAAGGGGTATAGCAGTCACCTAGCCTGTATGGGGTCAGTGGTTCAGTCCCAAGACAACATATCTAGCACCAGCAGTTAGGACATGCAGAGCAGGAACCGAAAGTCAGCAGAATACAAGTTCACCCCAAAACCTAATTTGATATACGAGATTTCTTCGGCAACAGTGATACTGTACTCTCCGGTTGCCAACAGGAACTTTACCATATTGTAGAAAATGTCAAGGAGGTATTTATTGGATGTAATTTCATCAAATTAAGTCATCATGGTTTTAAACACCTCTTCTTAATGCTCACATCCAGTGGAAGTTAAATACTTGCCTAAATACTGACCTCCGTAAGAAATGCAAATCAATTAGAAAAATGAGAACGGGAAGTACTTAATTTAAAATCTCACTTATTAATTAATTGAAGCGACAAATTGGGGTCAACAAAATAAACCAAGTATGGAAAACTCCATGTGACCCGGAAGAACTTAAAATGACAGAGGTCCTCTTTTCAATTAGTGAGCTTTGCTTCTTCCTTTTAATTCATTACAACTTCTATAATCCTCAGATTATCTTGGCATATCCAGCGTATCTTGCTTCAGGGGCGGTACCAAGGACATATTTCGCACAGCTGTGGTCAGTGATGGATTATGTCAGAATATTTTGTTACACCTGCTTAGTATTTTTCGAATTCCCAACCCTTCATTTTGAAGACGGTTGCCCTGCTTGTGTTTGCAACAATAGGAACAGAATGTTTCTGTACGGGAGTGCCCAGTAAGAATGGAACCATCATATGTTTGGTACCTAGTTGGTATTATCGGGAACCTTCACTAAAGATTAATCCATGATATTTTCTCTGCTGGTACCCATGGCGGGTCTTGTGGTTATCTTTCCTAATCTGCAGTAAAAAGCTACGTCCTCAGGGGACAAGATGCCAGTCTCACCAAAGCAAGCTCTCCCACAACACAGGGCTCTCCTATAATGCAGCGCTCTGGCATAATGAATATATACATAATGCATGCACAAGGCCTGCTGTCGTAATGCATGTACAGGGCCCCAGGCCTGCCTTAACGCAAGTACAAAAAGTATGCACAAGGCCCTGTAATAATGCATGTATACACAGAATGCATGCACAAGGCCTGCCATAACGTATGAATGCACATAATATATGCAGATGGACAGTGTGATGGGAATGTGAACATCATAATAAGTGCCAAATGAGGAGAATATATCAGCCATTTCAGAAGCGGGTAACTCAGCGTAATGGCGGCCCTGTGCCGTGACTCTACAATAGGAAGGGAGCCGCGTAAACGACTAATGTCGGCCACGTTCCCCACGAGTAGTATAGTATGTATCGGAACGGGACTATAGTTAAGTACTGTTTATTACTCAATCGACATGCAGCCAATCAGAGGCCTCCATTTGGTCACGTGACCGGAAGTGACCTACTTAGGGGATTAGTGGTGCATTCTGGGTAACCCTGCAGCCAATCAGAGGCCACCATTTGGTCACGTGACCGGAAGTGACCTACTTAGGGGATTAGTGGTGCATTCTGGGTAACCTACTGACCTACTTAGGGGACCGGAAGTGACGTCATATGACCTAATTTAGGATCACGTGACCGGAAGTGACCTGATGAGTCACGTGAGCGGAAGTGACGTCACATGACCTAATGGCCGACCGGAAGTGAGTGACCTCATTGAGGATCACGTGACCGGAAGTGACTTGATTGATCACGTGAGCGGAAGAAGAAGTTTTTTGTTTAGGAAGTGAGGGTCTTTAGGATCACGTGACTGGAAGCGACGTCGTCACATGAGTGCCGCTTTAAGAGACTGCGCGACTTACTAGTAAAAGAAGACGTATGAAAATAAAAACACAACAATATTTTATTTTATTTTTTTTTATTTCTTTTTTTTTCAATCTTGATAAACACTCTATTTTTGAAAAGATGCACACGCTTATTTTTTTTTTTTTCATATCTCTAAAGGACTCGTTGTCACACCGTCAGAATGCACGCGACGCTTATAATACAAGTAGCGCACGCCGTCTTTCTCTATGGTGTAGGTGACCATTTTGTTTCGCACCACTTTGAAGTTTCTATTTACAGCAATGAGAGTTTTTCGTTGGCGAAGAACATCCAAGAAGTCGTCTGGTTCCTGAGGGTTTTGTTTCTTCTGTACGCCTTTTGCACTCCATTTTTTGGATTTTCTTTCACCGGTGTCGCTGACTCGATCGTAGCAAATGTAAGTCTTAGGGTTGAGACTTAGGATCCCGTCACCTTCCCACTCCGCTTTCATAAGCCCCGAAGTTCTCAGATCGTGAAGGTACCGTCTCTCACAACATCCGCCGGGCGGCGGACACCATTCTCGCACTCTTTCCGTTTTTGTCTTCACGAAAAGCTCTAAGTGATCGTCGCACACCGCTGTCGGAAGCCACTTTCGTTTCTCTCTGAAGTACGTCTCTCTCAGGCGAGGTTTGACTAGGTCATCCAACGTGTCACCGCTGAGAGCCATGTAAAGACTGTCGGTGTCCATTTGACAAAGGGCATAATCGCGCCGATCGACGAATCTATCCAAGAAGTCGTATGTGAACTCTAACATTTTCAACTTCGCGTACTGGTATACCATGAACCCTATTTGAATAGGGAGGTTGTTGTTGACTGTTTTCGGTTGTAGTTCGACTTCAAACAGATCGGAACTCAACTCGGACGCCTTTTTGAAGCGCCACGAATTGGCCAATAGTTCGAACTTCCGACTGTCAGTGTATCTCACCGCCGTGTGTTTTTCTTTGTTGCAGATTGTTTTACCGTACGTAGCGTTTCCCATTAACTTGTAACAGTCTGACAGAATTTTCTCGTTCTCGTTCACGTCGCCACGTCTTCGCGCCGCCGTACCTTCGTCCGCGAAACCGGCAAAGGAGCGTTTAGGTAGGTATTCTACCACCAGCTGCACTTTGGTGACTATCAAACCGTGCTCTAAATACCACTTGAGAAGCGGCGTTCCCAAGAGAATATTTTTTCCGTGGTAACTCCCTATCAGACATCTCTGAGGCGTGTTCAACAGCTTTTCTTCCTGCGCAAAGTCTGACATGTGAGGTCCTATGTCCGATTTTGAAACGGTCGCGTTCTTGAAAACGGGGGTCATTTCTTCGAAGTAGTCTCGTAGGTGAGGCGGCGTAGTGATGTCCACTTGAACTAAACCGAACATTTTCTCCTCTTTCACAGCGGAAAGGATGTCGCTCTCGCTCATCGCGTTTCGAGACACTTTCAAAGCGTCAACCTTCCAGAGTTGTTGGGAGGCCTTGACCCGCTCATCTCGACGCTTCATCTCTCGCCATTCGCACTCCCACACGACGACCAGCTTGTGACCTATCGCTTTCAAGTAAGCGCTTACTCTGGTCGTTCTGTCGCGTCTCTCCTCTCTCAGTGAAGCGCACTGATATCGGTGCGACGGTATGCACTCGTGAGCGTGGAACCAACACCCGTGAAACTGGAAAACCGTATTAGAGGCCGCGTGAAACCCGTCCACGCGAATTCTCCGACAGCCTACAACCATCTCACCGCCGTTCAGAGCGTGGCGCAGTTTCACGTCGCGGTCGTGCTCTACGAAGCGTAACCACTCCAAAGCGCTGTGAGAGTTTCTTTGCCTAATTTCGGGCTTGAACTCGGTCTCACCGCGTAATAGCCCGTGCAGTGCGCTTCGCGCATGCAGCGCAAGTACAGAGAGTTAGCGTCTAGTCCTAGGATGTGTTGGCACGGTCTCGCTTCTTCGCCGTACTTGTGCTCCCTTATCCGCGTGGTGCCCTTCTCGTGAAATCTATGGAAGATGATGGAAGGACCGCCGACTAGATTTTCTTTGATCAGAGCGTGGAGGACGGCGTCGGACTGGGGGAACGTTGTGAACGCGTCTTCTAGGTTTTGGAAGAGGAACCGTAAAGTCAAACCGGCGAGAGAAACTCCGTCTTTCAACATGTCAATGCCGCGATCTTGGAAAAATTTAGCGTGATTTTTCAGAGCTTGTATGAAAGGTTTGACGTCTTTGTTGTTGTAGTGGATCAAGTAGTCTTCCATAGTTTGCATCTTCTCGTCGGACCAAACTTTCTGACATGCGGCGTAGTCGGATTCGGACATTTTGACGCCCGTCAGCTCGCTGTCGAAAGCCGATCTCGGTGGCAGCGTTCTGTTTGCCAGTTTCCTGGTAGACGTCATCCATTCGTAAGGAAAGTGACCTTTCTCTTCGTTCCTGGTGAAAGCTCGCAAATAGGTCGCGTAGTTGTAACCGGGTGCCAAATAGTTGACTACGTCCAAGAAAACCGTGTGCTGTGTGTAAACCGCCAAGTATTGATTGCTTCTCTTTATGACGCTGAATTCTTGGTTTCTTCGGTCTCCGGAGGCGAAGAACGAGTGAAGGCGCATTTTGATCAGGTTCAAGTCGTAACGCCCCGAGTTGAAGCCCACGACTGGAGCTTGACGGATGTATCTCAGAAGCCGCTTCTTCAGTTGAACTAACGGGTGTCTGGTCTGAGCCGCAGCGAAGCCGCCTGGAGAAGGGGTGAACGTCGCCTCCTCCAGCAGGAGAGCTTCACCTATTGCCGCATCTAACTTCGCTAAGGTCGGTCGGTAAAGTTCTAGCACAGCTTCCCCGATGACTTTGGCGTTCTCGTTTATGTGATTTAAAACTCGGTCCAACAAGGGGTCGGAATCTGCGTCGGATTCTCTGACGAAGCAGACGGGCCCCTCCCACCCCGGAAAGTCGGATGCGACGCTAGCCGACAAAGGGACGTGATCCCACAGCAGGGACACGTGTTCCGTCGACGGTTCTTTGCACGGTCTGAAGAAAGCCTCGAAATCGAAGGCGATCTTGTAAGGGTAGATTCCGGAATGTCCGTCGGGGGGAAGAATGGAGAAGTCTGCTAGCGCTTCGAAAATCGTTCTCGAATTTTGGTAGATGCCGCCTACGTAGCGCAACTTGACTTGTCGGCAAGAGGAAAGCTGGTTCCTGTGTCTCTTCAGCAAGAACTCGGTGGTGAACGCCGCCTTACACTTGCAACATTCGTATATGCCCGCGTACGCGTTGAAGTCCGTGACGAGAGAGACGTGCAAACCGCCTTTCGCCGTCAGGTGTAGGTTGACTTTACCTCGGGCGGCCAGAGTTCTGGAAGGCGGTCTGATCAGAGTAACGCGTCTTCTCAACTTCCGCCCCGGCACTTGACGCGACGCGGTGTAAACCGCTATCTGTACGTCAAACAAGTTCTCTAACGCGGGTAAGTCGCGGATGTTCAGACCCGGAAAGGATTCAGGTGTGGCAGCGGGACAGAACTGACGTAACAAATCTGAAGCGCGCTTGCTGGTCTTGTATAAGTGAAAGGAAATGCAGCGGAAGATGCAGAGGTTGTCCTTGTTGGGAAAATCTAACACGCCGCTTCTCTTTCCAACTCGACCGGCCTGAGTGATCCTACCGCCTATGGGGAATTCCCCCGGTCCCATGTAAACGCAAATGTTCAAATTGGTAGGAAAAAGAACGTGCCACTTGGTGTCAGCGTCGCAAAGTTTCCGTACTTCCTCGCAAGCGACGGTGTTTTCCATCTTTGAGAGGAGCTCTTCCAAAGTTTCTGAATTAGTTATAGTAGGGAGCGGTTGTATGAGAGTTGCGTTGTTCTGGGAGGCGTGAAAGTAGCGCAGTTTGCTCTTGTCTTCTCTGTGTTGTAAGAGTAAGCCTACCGAGAAACCCACTTTGTATCTGAATCTTTGTGTCAAGTGAATGCGACGCATAGTATCTACAGCGTCACTCAACTCGCCGGTTGGTAGCCTGAAGTTTGTTACACTCACGCGAGTCCCGTGCATCCTGACGCCCGTTTGTATCGCAGGCCAATTCGCCGTGAACGTTTCCTCCCCGTTCGGTACAGCACATATGCGCGGAGGGACGGTCACCCCGTCCAGAGATTCGCGTCGACAGGCGATCTTTCGGCAATCGCCTTCGCCGCATAGAGGGCAAAACTTAGGTACTACTCTACAATTTTCTACGTGTCTCTCGTGGTTGTACGGTCTTTTAAACATTTTGAAACACTTTTCGCATACGTACTGTGTCATGTTTTTTTTTTCACTCAGTTACCAACTACTTAGCCGTCTAACTATCTATCTATCTATCAATCTATCTGTCTATCTATCTATCTATTTATCTTTCTGTCTGCTGTCTGTGTATCCGTCTGTCTGTCTCATACAGCGTACGTCAAAACGCTGTGTGTGTGTGTGTGTGTGTGTGTGCGCGCGCGTGAGCGTTGAGCGTCTCTCATTCCGAATCTATGCCGAGATATTTCAGAATGATCTCTGTTTTGTCATCCAACTCTTTGAGCGCTCTGGCGGACAGCGTCACTCCCTGCTGTGTGGGTTTTTTGTCAGGACCTTCGTACTTGCGCACGTGGACGAGGTTCTTACCGCTGTAGTAGCTCACAGCTGCGTACACTTCGCCCTCCTCATCCAGCACTGCGAACCAGGGGGTGTGATTAGGTTTTCCTTGCGCAGCCGCTGTGTCGCGTATGCGCACCACTGCGCGGATATCGGCGATGCGTGCTATGAGCTCGCGCAGCGCGTCGGCCGTGAAGTGCACTCGCTTGCTTCTGGTCAGAGACGCCTCTTTCACCTGGCCGTCTTTTGTGTAGCGCGGCCTCCTAGACAGTCTAGCCACGTCCTCCCAGATCTCCAGCATCAAAGCTCCGTCTAAGCAGAACTCTAACCCGAGAGGACGGGAGAAGGTTTTCTCTGCTTCTTCTCGTCCATCTCGTTCTTTTTCTTGTATTTTTCTCTTCTTACTAGGCCTTGTTGTTCTGGAACTCACCTTAGAACGTTTCACACCCGCAGGATGAGTAACACCATCAGCGTGAGCTGAATCAGCAGCAGAACCGATAGCAGGAGCAGCGTCAGCGCTGGTGGTATCCGAGGCCTCGTTGTTGGAACAGCGCAGCCACACGCCGTCGGTGCTGAGTGTAGCGGTAGAAGATGAAGCGCCGCCGCCCTCGTAAGGTGGCGGTGAGGGCAGTCGCCACGGACCGGACGGGACGCTACTAGTGGAGGAAGTGAGGTCGAAAGGTCGAAGAGGGAAGCCGAAAAACGTACCGCCCACCCCTTTCCCTTCGGGTTGTTCGTACGCCTCGTAGTCAGCGTCGTTCTCTGTCTCACCCTGTTGCTGCTGCTCCTCCTCCTCCTCCTCTTCTTCTCGGTTTAGGGGCTGAGTGTCCGAATAGCTGTCACTCTCAGCGCGAGCGGCGTCGAGGGCGTCGGTCGATGTAGTGGTGGAGGAGAGGGGCTGTGCAACGTGCGGCAGGTCATCAAAGTCATCAACAGTAGTGGGGAGGTAAAAACCCGGTTGCCAGTACTGCGCTGTGCCAGGAGCGTTGTCGTCAGTAGTAGTAGCGGTAGCAGCAGGTGCAGCAGAAGCAGCAGCAGCAGCAGCAGGCGCAGCAGCAGACGCAACAGTAGCAGGCGCAGCAGCCTCAGCAGGCGCAGCAGTAGCAGGCGCAGAGGTAGCAGGTGCAGCAGCAGCAGCAGCAGCCGCAGCAGGCGGGGCGGCAGTAGCAGCGGCAGCGCGCTTAGCAGCAACGTGTACCGTCGCGAGTGTAACAACGTCGCTAGCACGACGACTACTACCAGTAGTACTACTACTACTACTACTACTACTAGTACTACTACTGCTACTACTACTGCTACTACTACTACTACTGCCGCGAGCGCTCGCTACAGCGGGAGGGTGATAAGACCAAGCGGCTGCGGCGGTAGTCTCATGTTCAGTAGCAAGAGGAGGCACTGACGCTAAACGAGCGCTGTTCCGCGTAGTCTTCTTGTTCTTGGACGGCGCTAGGTGTTGTCTTTTGCTCATGGTGGTGACTGTAGAGAGCAGCAAAAGAATGAGTGAGTGAATGGAGGTTTCCAGACCCCTTATATACGCCTTCTCGCTTCTAGAGCTAAGCTACTTACTGACCCTGTTCAGCTGCCGCCGGCTGGCCGGCGGCCATTCACAAAGAGAAACAAAAGACATAAGGCATGACGTTTTCAGCTGGATCCCTTTCCCCCCTTTTGAGAGATCGACTGTCATGAGCTAAGCCGCTTAACACCCTGTTCAGCAATTCAACGCGCATTAGCTGTATAAAGGATTAAGCGGTTGCTGCCGTCGACTGACCGGCGGCCATTCACAAAGACATAAGGTATGACGTTTTCAGCTGGATCCCTTTCCCCTCTTTTTTTTTTTTGAGGGATCCACTGTCATGAGCTAAGCCACTTACCACCCTGTTCAGCCATTCAGCGCGCGTTAGCTGTATAAAGGATTAACGGTGACGAGCTTAGAGTGTGTGTACAAAAAAAACTACAGGAGGCGTGTGGCGTGAAGCAGGACCCCCCTAAGACGAACGTGTCTGTCTGTGAGTAGAGGCGTGTGCATGTGGTGAGCGACTTAAGTGTAAGACAAAAAAAAAAAATCACCACCTCCTGCCGTGGTGAGTAGACCGGGCCGGCCAGGCGGCGGCCGGCTAGTTCAATAGACTAAGGCTGTGCATGAAAAAAATCCGATTTTCACCTGACCTCTGACGTTTGTTACAATGAATGTCAGAGGGAGGGAGACGTCCTCAGGTAGGGGGTAGGAGGTAAGGCTAATGGATGAGGAAGAAACACCGTTTTCAGCTGGTCTCCACGGATAGCGATGACACACCCCTCGTCATCTAAGCTCTTAAGGAGCGGAGCGGTTGAAAAAGCGTCATGCGGACAGGTCGCTACACAGCTGGAGTGCTGTTGGAAATGGGATTAAACTCCCTCTGTATAAAAAGCTCTGATTTCTGTTGGAAAAAAACCATATCGCCTCTGACCACAGTAACGTCTACTACCACCACCGCCGCCACCACTGCCGCCGCCGCCGCCGCCACCGCCGCCGCCGCCGCCGCCGCCGCCACCGCCAAGACGAGACGAGATGGCTCAAGCTATTCCACTTTCAAGCTCGCCTTCACCGCCTTGTCCACCTGAAAAAAAGTTAATGCGGCTTGAAGACGTGAGACGCGCGAGGCAGACCGATGGGGAGAACAGAGAGGTAGGACAGCGGCGGTTAGCCTATAGCGACGCCTTGCTTCGTCAACTAGGTAAAGAGTTGAGCGGCTGTTGGAGAGAGTTGGGCAGTAGCTTAAAAGTTACCGCCGCCCGTATGGATGCTCTAGTAGAGCGCAGTGTCAAGACACCGGAGGAGCTGTGTACGGCGATGTTCCGAGTCTGGTGGGGTGAAACCCCGCATCGTCATAGATGGGGAGAGCTCGGTCGCGTCTTCACCCGCATTAGACGCGTGGAACTGTTGGCTCAGTGGATGTCCCTTCTCCACAGACAGGGGTTGGATTTCGAAAACCCCGACTCGCGCGCGATGCATAAGCACTTGGGCACCCTCGGCAGACGTCTAGGTAGCAGGTGGAAAGAGGTGGGGGACCATTTAAAATTGTCGCCTGAGAGGTTAGATAAGATCGCTGAAGAATGCGAATATGGAGGAAGTCCCGCTGAGTGGGCCTTCCGAGTGTTGAAAATGTGGCAAGATGAAGCTGACGGTGCCGGCGGTACACCTTTTGAACTCCTTCGAGTGTTGACTGAGGACATGGGAAAGTTTGACCTCGGCATCACGATATTACTTGACTTTATCAAGCAAGAAACAACGAGAACGACGGACATGTGAATTGTTGTGTTTTATTTTCATACGTCTTCTTTATTAGTAAGTAAAAAAAAAATAATATCATAACAATTAAGAAGCGCGCCCTCTTAAAGTGTCACTTCCTCCAGTCGCAGCTGATCGCCTCATCGAAGCACGTGATAAACAAAAAAAAAACGAAGAGACACGCTTCTTCCTCTCGAGAGGAAGAAGCGTGTCTCTCGATTGAAATCTTTTTCTTTTCTTTTTTTCTTAAAAGAGACAAACGCCCCTTAGAGTGCCCCCCCACCCCCCTAGAGTGCCCCCCTCCCCCCTCCCCCCCTCCCCCCACCACCCGCCCCATGCATCCTAAAAGCGCCCCCCTCCCCATGCATCTTAAAGGGGCCCCCCTCCCCCCCTCCCCTCCCCTCCCCTCCCCTCCCCTCCCCTCCCCTCCCCCCCCCCTTATACACTCTAAAGAACGCTTCTACCTAGTTCAATAAGTCACTTCCAGTCGCTCGTAAAACAATAAAAAATGAAAAACAAAAAACAAACTTATATCGTAGTGTTTTTTATTAGTTTACCGAAAAAAATAAGAGACTCGCCTCCTCCTCTCCTTCTCCTCCTCCTCCTCCTCCTCCTCCAAAAAAAAAAGATATCACATTTTAAAGCCCGTGACCCCTTAAAGACGCTCATCTCTTCATTAAGTCGCGTGACGTCACTTCTTCTTCTTCTTCCGGTCACGTGATCAATCAGGTCACTTCCGGTCACGTGATCCTCAATCAGGTCACTCACTTCCGGTTGGCCATTAGGTCATGTGACGTCACTTCCGGTCACGTGACTCATCAGGTCACTTCCGGTCACGTGATCCTAAAGTAGGTCACTTCCGCTCCCCTAAGTAGGTCATATGACGTCACTTCCGGTCCATAAGTAGGTCATATGACCTCACTTCCGGTCACGTGACCAAATGGCGGCCTCTGATTGGCTAACTAGGTCACGTGACCTCACCACTAATCCCCTAAGTAGGTCACTTCCGGTCACGTGACCAAATGGAGGCCTCTGATTGGCTGCAGGTCGATTGAGTAATAAACAGTACTTAACTATAGTCCCGTTCCGATACATACTATACTACTCCCACGCACGACAGAAGGCCTCGTTTAGGGCCCACTTATAGATAAAAGACCTGACGGGACACGTAAAAGCCCATCCCAACCTGAATCAGACCCAGCGGGAAGGGCAGGCCCTGATCGCAGGTTATATCAGGGTAAAGTGGTTTTTATTTTCTAATCCGATGAGGCTGTCTGGGATTCAGGTGAGGGTGGAGGGATTGATTCATTGAGTGTTGGATGGGGGTGATATAAAGATGAGGAGACAATGCCAGGGATTCATGATGAGGAGAAGAAAAGAGGTAATGGGGAGAAAATTATGAAAAAAAAGAAGAATCACCTGCAGATGACAAAAAACGGAAGTTGCGTGTGCACAGGCGACTCTAGGCATGCGTAATGGACGAGGTCAGTCCCATCATTCCATTTTGCAAATGGCCACTTACACGGGGAGTCGGGACATGGGTGTGTTATTATTCAGGGACAGGAGAGGATGGCAGAGCTGTACTGCAGCATGCGGTAATTGAGGTAGCGGGTGGTAATGCACGGTCCTCACGTAACATGCCGTAATGCCCAGTGGGTACCGCATGGTACTGTGGTCCCCACGCTATCTTGAAGGAGAGGTGATACCATAGTCAAGCTGGGCCCATCCCACTTGCAGGAAGGCTCTTCATGAAGATTGTCATGAAAGTACCAGACTGTTACATTGACATAGCCCATGTTTCCGGGCCAATTCTTCAAGGGAGTGGCCACATATTAAGAGGGTGGAAGGGGGAGGGGGAGTCCACCCTTACTGAGGATAGCATAAAGATTCGACCCTTCTTAAAATAAGTGGTGGTGAGGGGTGGGGGATTTCGCCGTATTTTTAACAAAATGAAGTGGGCATATCACTCTAGGTTGCCGAGGGTGAAGGGGATTTGGCGCCTCAGACGAATTTTACCCACGCCATGGTGCTAAATAATGTTGACTCCCTTATACCTCTGAGGTGTGGTACACTGCCATACTACTGCAGTGGTCAGTAGGGAGGTGGAGTCCCCCAAGGCAAGGGCACCTAGCTACCAGTGGTGATCAGGGAGAGGTGGGGGTCCCCCAAGGGCACCTAGCTACCAGTGGTAAGCAGGGAGGGTGGGGGTCCCCCAGGGGCACCTAGCTACCAGTGGTGAGCAGGGAGAGGTGGGGGTCCCCCAGGGGCACCTAGCTACTAGTGGTGTGCAGGGAGAGGTGGGGGTCCCCCAGGGGCACCCAGCTACCAGTGATGTGCAGGGAGAGGTGGGGGTCCCCCAGGGGCACCCAGCTACCAGTGGTGTGCAGGGAGAGGTGGGGGTCCCCCAGGGGCACCCAGCTACCAGTGATGTGCAGGGAGAGGTGGGGGTCCCCCAGGGGCACCCAGCTACCAGTGGTGTGCAGGGAGAGGTGGGGGTATCCCAGGGGCACCCAGCTACCAGTGGTGTGCAGGGAGAGGTGGGGGTACCCCATGGGCACCTACCATGCCCCAGGGAGCATCCAGAGGGTGCTATTGTATATAGGGCCCCGTGGGTGTTCCGGCTCGGGGATCTAGCACAGAGAGTGACTACCTGCCTAAAGAAGAATGTACCTCAGGGACACTGTCTTTTTGAGTTAATGCATGTAGTGTGTTTGTATCAGTGAAGCCTTGAGTGGCATATGAATAACACTTCAATGTGCATGACGAGAAATAATATCACTATGTATTTGGTTAATACAGAATGGTGATGGTAAGAGAAAACTCACAAAAAAGTCGGAGTTTGCTGAAAGAAAAACATGCTTAATGGAGCCCCCTTTCCTGTGAAGCCAATGATGAGATACACCAACATCTTTGGTATACCATCAAAACATCTTCCACTTGATTATTTAAAGGAAAAAAGGAAGTCATCTATGTTCAAAAGGAATAGATTTATTTAGTTGCTGAGTACAATCGAAATTGCATACATATGTAATTGGGAAACTAAACAGTCTAGTAGGATTCCAATTGATTTTTCTTGCTGTTCAATGTAAAATCTGGCATTTGGCCTCACTAGGTTTCTTCAAGAAATACCATGATTTAAGTAATATCAATAGACTTTAACTAAGGGGAATCCAATAGTATCTACTGCTCAATATTAACATCATATGGCCGTTTTCATTTGCGATCTAATATCTTCCCTAGATAAAGTGAAGCAATGGTACGACTATGATCCACTATGTTGCCTGATTGGCATGAGCGCCATGTTGAATGTAACAAGCGGGTGTGTTTGCTCGTTGCCAGAAGGCTCCTTACCCTTACACTTGGTGGCAATCAGCAGTGCACCCTGTGGGACAAAATGGCTGCCAACACAGAGATACCCATCCGAGTGCTATAGGCACCACTGTGGCCTCTGCTGTATTGATCTGACCGCAGCGACATTACCTGTATGTTATCTCTTGGCGGGCTGGTCTTTATCTTGATGGATACGAAACTAAGCCTGATAGATACGAGACTAACGGCTCTCCCAGGTTACCCTCATGGCCCCCAGGTGGCAGCCCATGTCGGCGCAGAATTAATAGAGCGTGACGTTGATGGGGCACTGCGTCCTGCCTAATGACCTCTAGTGGGTCCTGATTGGCTCTACTCAGGACCGGTCAGTAAATCACTATGGTAACCAGACTAAACCACTATGGTAACCCTGAAGAATTGCCATGGCAACCACCTGTAAAGAGCCATTTCCTTGACCAGCTTCAGGAAAGGCACAAGGCAAGGTTTTGCCATAAACAGGTATTAGTGGACCTCCCTTAGGAGCCCTGAACTTACTGCCCCTCCAGCAACAGTCTGAGTGGGGCTACTATGGGCTATACATAGGGCGGATGGGTGTTTGAGGTACCATACCATTTCAATAATGCTCGGGGGGCTCTTTAAGTTGGCGGATTCCTTCTCCTCCTGTGCTGTTAGAGGACAGGCAGTAATAGACTAACAAGGCCAGATTCCAGTGCTGAAAAGGTATTTCATGACTCCTCTGCCCCCTGCACTTCTATATACACAAGACCTGTGCCCTTTTGAAAGTGCCAGTGCAGTGTTGTTGGTTTGTTAATGGTCGTCGTCTTGGTGGCTATTTGGTACAAAACATGTCATCTTCGGAGGTACGAGGTATAGCCTATCAACAAATGCTCATGTAATCTTGTTTTTATTTGGTTCTTCTAAGTTATTATGGTCTAAATTGTACGTTGCAAGTCTTATGACCTCTTTAATTCCTTCTAAATATGTTCATGTAACAACTTCTGGGAAATTGCACATGGCAGATATCTACATCAAGTCTTTTACTATTTCCCACCACTCTCTAGATATCCCCATGGCCTACAGATACATATCTATATTCCCACGGTTATTGTATTACCCCATTCCTGCCAATCTACCCATACGTAATTACCCCCCGGGGGTGGGGAGTGTGAGGCATTAAAGGTGCATACTCCGAGCCAAACCAGCGCCGCAGTGCTGGAACTAATATGGTGACACTTCTACATTGAAAGCACTATAAACGGCCCGGGAGTAACTGTAACTACTGGGTACCCGTGCGTGTAGTGCAGTCACAACACCAGAAGTACTGCAGTTACTGGGTACCCGTGCGTGTACTGCAGTTACAACACCAGAGGTGCTGCAGTTACTGGGTACCCGTGCGTGTACTGCAGTTACAACACCAGAGGTACTGCAGTATGAACATAGCTGTGTATTGCAGTAACAGTGATAAGCACCTCCTGTGGGAGGAATGCCGAAAAGATGTTCCAGAGAGTAGGGAAATAGTTAACATAGCCTATCGCAAGTCCAATTACTTGATAGAAATCACTGCCATGTATCTTCTTTTTGCATTTCTTACTTAAAGAAGTCAGAGGGATACATTATGCACCGTTATATGAGGTCGTATACTTTAAGCCATGCTATACGGGCAGCTTAACCGCATATTGCTACCAACGCCATTTGCAGTACAACGCAAATATTTGTACATCACTGTCTAAAAAAAAGTGCATTTGCATATATTGCACTAATAAAGTCGTTGCCAGTGGGAGCGATTTATCAGGCATGGGTAAAAAGTATATGTGACAATTATTGACAGGGGAATGTGGGAGAATTAATTTCCCCTTTAAGCGGTGCATAATGTATGATGTCCTTTGTCATCATGATTAAAATGCAGCCCTGAGTCATTCGCTCATGCTGCATTCATACAGCACGCCTACCCCATCGGGTTCAGCCACACCTGCGTTATTCCCGCTGCTGTGTTGGTGCATCATGTTGGCATGTTGCTGTACGGCCGCATGTCGTCATGAGAGGGCTGCAGCGGGAGGAGGACGGTTATCCAGCCCCAGGTCGGCCATCCAGACAGCCTGGTAACATGATTACTGGGGAAGGCCTGACTCTAAGTCAACAGCAATGGGAGATATCACATTGTAGATCTTAAATGAAGATTTACTACTCAGTCAGGGCCACCTAAAAATCTCTAATTAATAAATTCCCCTTTATCAGATCAATGTAGCCGGCTGAAATTAACCCCTGTGGATTTAGCTCTATGTGTAAGAATGGGTCTATCTAGTTTTCCACATTTTGCATATGTATACTCTGCCTTAAGTGTAACCTATAACGTATCAAATATCTTCACTTAAAGATGTATAAATTTGTTACTCATTGTATATTAAAGCCTGGACACCTAGAGTATAGTATATGTCTATGGAATAGTCAACTTCCTTTGTAAAGGACGATTAGCATCCTAACTGTTCTATTATAATTATGATCTTGTACACATGTACTTTGAAGTTGTAAACAATGACTCTCACTGGTAGAATAGACAGTGTCGGTTAATTGGGATTCTAACCAAGGATCTCAATGATGATTAAGGCTTATACGGATACGGACATCGTGTTACCTTACAACAGTATTTCAGCTGTATTTTAAAGATTGTTCACTTAAAAATACCCGCCCTCTACTTAAACTGTTATGCTGGTATGAGCGCATATACATGTTCATGTTATCTATGCATATATATTTACTTCAGCCTCTGTTCGTGTTTGCAAACCAAACATCTAGTAACTCCCTAAGGTGAGACTAATGATACGCCAAATGTGGGCAAGCCATTATCCAAAGTAGGTTGTCATGGTTATCTCACTGTGACAAGGTGTAACTGGCAAAGAAAGGGCAAGGGCAGGACAAGTAAAACCCCCACCACCCCTATTTATAGGGCTGAGTACTTGTCCCGACTCCACCCCAACTGTCGCCGAAAGGTACCGAGATTTGCGTTTTTAAATCATTAAAGAATTTTACACTGTCCTGGAAGCGTTTAGAAATTAAACATGTCTAGCACCTGAATGTGTTTAGGATGTGTTTCATTTCTAATCACATGGCATTTTTTGTGTTTAAAAGCTAAGCACATAGAGGTTCTAAACACAATGTGGGATTTTTCCCAGCCTCTAAATACCATAGTGTTTAGATATACCCCCTCCAACTCCTGCTGCCTACTCCCACCTCAGTGGTAACCTAGGTAACCAATGAGCTCATTGTTGTTGTTTCATTTCTGGGAGAGGGAGGGGTGTCAATTCTTGAGACCTGCCATGGTTAATCCCATTGGGGACACTGGGGGCAGACTGACTTAGATTTATCCACTGGTGTCATATTACATATATGCATCATGCTGGTCCATCTGCCACATGTGTTAAATCTGTGGCAGTTTTAGGAAGGATTTCAAACAGACAAGAAGGGAAGTTTGCATGTACTGCATGTCCATAGGAGCTGTCACAAATAAGGTATGTTTCTATGGAAGATCTAATTCTGTATTGAAACAAGAGAAGCCAATAAGTTAATACTAAATAGTTAAGACTGAGAGTTCTCATCTAATACTGGACTATTAGTTAATAGTTATCTACCACAGCAATATAGCAGTAGTATGACTTTGTTCTATTGTACATGATCACATTGTATAACAGCTTGAATACCTTACTTCCCTTCTCCAGGTTCCTGTTGGTGAGATTGATCTTAAACTACAGAGGATAAATTACACTCCACTATTACAACTTTACGATGGAATCTAAGGAAGAGGAACATAATTATTATCATAAATTGATGCTAGCCCAAGCCCCAAATAAAATTCAAAACCCTAAACACATAATATCTAAACACAACGGTAATCTAAACACTTTGGAACCTAAACACCAGTATATTTCTAAACACTTCATGTCTAAACACCTGGATTTCTAAACATGTTTAGACCCTAAACATGTTCCCAAAAGAGGGACAGCGAAGTGCTTAGGAAAGTGTTTAGATTCTAAACACTTGCCCTGAGAGTGTAGAAGGTGGAACGTAGACATACACGCATATGTAGACTGACAATAATGAATCTCAAATGTTAGTCAAAAGTTAGTAGGTTTCACAACCATTAGCGAAAAACACATGCCCAAAGTTCCTATCCTATCTTAGCGTTTTGCTGCTAATGCTTAGCTAAAAATTAGCATTGCCTTAGATTGCCTGAATAATTTATTAGTAATTAGTTAATAAAGGTCTTACCGTGTACATCTCTTACCGATTAGTGGCAGCAGCCTGGCTAATATGCAACAACTACAGCATGAGCTACCAGTGCAATGGTAACTCCATCCATTGAAGCCAGTTAGTCTACTTAACAACTGTTGCCCTGTAGACATGGCCAAATAGAAACATGAGTCTGTCTTTGATATATGCTTTTTTCAAAAACACAAAAGAGGTGTCCCATTCAGAAAAGCTCATTGGAATAGGCTGATCCGTCTTTACAAAAAGATCTAGCTAAGTAGATACATACATACATAAAGTTACACGCCATGTTATATTTAATATTAGAAATTGTTACCTTTAAATATCTCATGATTTGCTTCTGCTGTCACCTGGTGTGGAATTCCTGTGGGTAGCTGGTTAGTGAAAAGTTAGTCATAGTATAGTAAACTCTTGGTTCAATTTAATATTGCTGATAAGTTAGTGGTTATGACTAAGATATATTATCATTGGCTAACCCCCAGAATTCTCTGTGTATAACTGTAAATAATAAAGAGGTTAAGATGAGGGAACGTGTACGGGTACGGCAACAGCAGGGGCTGCAAGTACAGGTTCCAGTACAGGTAGTGGTTAAGTGGTTAAGAATATATCCCCCATGTGGGCCTACCAATACCTGCCGTATGTAATTATCTTACAATCAATTTACACCTGCAGTACGTACCCACATGTCTCTAGTGCTATTGGATTGTATCACTATATACATATGTGTATCCTGTTCTTTTATAAATCAATTTCCCCTACACGTTATTAGGCCTACGTGTTAAGAGGAGTCTACATGTTGAAAATGTTGAATGTTGAAAATGTTGAACGTCTAGCCTACACGTTTTATACTTCTAGATGGGAATACCCCCCCCCCCCCCACATGACCTATTAACCTCCCTATTGTGTAACATAACGGGTAACATAATAGTCATTCTACTGACCTCATCAATGTGTGTGTTCTTTGCTACGTTTAGCTGTTACGCAAGCCATGGACGTACGTAGAAAAACAGTCTGCTACGTTCGTCCCTACGTAAGGGAGTGATCATTTTTTAACAACAGGGGGGGTGGTGGGTTTCTGCGCGGAACGCGCGAAATTTTTTACCCCCCCCGGTCAAGGGGTCAACATTTTTTACCCCCCCTGTACAACCGCTATCTGTATCATAACCGCTGTCTGTATCAACTACACATAGCGGTTCACTATCCAACTGCTATGTGTATCAAAGAAACGCTAAGTGTATCATATTAAGTGTATCAACAAGGTGTTATCTGTATCAAGCCCACCAAGCATTCCTCCTGACCCTAAGTGTATCAAAGTTGGTTTGGCAGTGACTTTGTTTCCAAAAATGTTCTAGACTGAAAAAAAGATGGTTTTCTATTTGAAAATCACGAAAAAGTCAATTTTCTGGAAAAACCCACATTTGGCGGGAAAACAGAAAAAAACCTTGAAATTAACAAATTTCCCCAAATAGGGCTGATTTGGCGAAAAAAGTGTTTAGAATTATAAAAAAGTGGAATTTCGTAAAAATGGTCAATTTGGCAAGAAAATTGGCAAACATTGTGAAAAAGTCAGTTTTCTAGATAATGTCAAATCCGGCGACTAAAACAGGAAAAAATCATGAAAATTTACATTTTCCTGACAAAAAGGGCCAATTTAGCGGGATACATGTATATAAAACTATGAAAAAGTCAAATATCATGAGATGTCACTTTTCAACCATACCCTTGGTCAGGTAGGGTAGCCAGGCAAAGCAGAAAAGGTCAGCTGAAGTAAATTTATTTGTAGGTTTAGGTGTGAAGGTAAATTGTATGTCAAGGATATATATATATATCTGGTTATGACAGAGATAGAACTCTCTTTTTATACATTTAAGCACCTTGATACAGATAGTGGTTACCATTACAACCACTATCTGTATCAACCATATCATTGGAGGGTAGCCAGGCAAAGCGGAAAAGGTCAACTAAGGTAAATTTATTTGTAGGTTGGGGTGTGAAGGTAGATTGTATGTCAAGGATACAATGTATATATCTGGGTATGACAGAGATAGTACTCTATCTGCAGCTGACAAGTAACTCACCAGTGCTGCATTCAAACATCATGCATGATCAAGGGCATGATGCTAGAAGATAATTTGTCCCACTTGTGATGCTTCTTCTGGTATGATACAGATAGCGTTTATTGATACAGATAGAGGGGTCCAAATTTTTTTGCCCCTCCCCCCAGTCAAGGGGTCCAAATCCCCCCCCCCCCTGTTGATAATATATGATCACTCCCTAAGATGGTTGATGTTGAATGGATCCTTATTTAGGCCTTATTTTGTCTGTAACACCACATGGATCCCAAGATAGTGCATAGGGGCTATTTTGACGCTGCTAAGATATATCCGGCCAGTACCTATTGTAGTCCTTACCGTCCTGGAGACATAAAAGCCTGACCACCAAATAAGAGACTGTACTTTAAAGCACCCTGGGCGCCTCCTACCACTACTTCCGGGTAGCGCCCAAACCCACTCTAACACTTGGTGTAAAAAACTATCAACTACCTGGTTAAAGGCTAGTTTCCTGCGTCTCCACCAGGCGGAGCCCCGTTGGTTGGTGCCCGTGACAGGGGACGTGTGAGCCCCTGACATTTAGAAAAGGTCACCTTGGAGGTGGGCGTTCATCATTAGATGATAATTAGTGATCGTAATAAATGGTGATAACCTCTTATGGTCGTCAATAACATAGGACAAAGTGTTGTATAGAGAAATAAAGTACCATATTGGTGCAAGCACACGTGGTTACGAGAGGGGGGGGTGTATAAAGAAATAAATTACTATATTGGTGCAACCCCACATGGCTACTAGCGAGTGTTGTATAAATGAATAAAGTACACAGAGAAAAGGGTGAGCGTCAGCTGGACTCTGCCCAGGGTTAGGCACCACTGGACTCAGATGGAGACGAGAGTCTGCTAGACTTACATTAAACAACAGTCAGGCTGAGCCTCCTTTAATGGGAACATAAAGGCACCCCCTTTTGAGAGGAGTCAGGCCGATCCTTGAATGACAACCAGGCAAAACAATTCATACTAGAGTCAGTCTGACTTTCTTTCCACATTCTGTGATGAGCGTCTGTTAGCCTAAGCCTTCTTTGTTTACTTCATGGTAGAGACACAATGCAGCATTGAGCATAATGGTATGGTGTAAGATGCAATTTCGGTGGATTTGAAAGTTTGATACATTGAGATACTAGGATCACCTATGACATATGCTGATACGTGTACCTCTATGTTAATTGCTACATACCTAAATGACGGGTGGTCTGTGATAGCACACCCTTCACTCTTCAGGACAGCAGTATTATTTTGAAATGGGGTTTTGATCATGAGTGCTTCAGTGTGGGGCTAATGAATGTGAATTATAGCTAAATTATAAATCTACTCCCTCACGTATAATGCTTAACTACCTCTCTGAGACCAGGGTCAGTCATAGAGAGTCCAGCATTGCCTGACACACAAATGAGTCAGACTCCTGTTTGGAAAGAAAGTCGGACAACGCTGGACTCGCATTGGCATCAATGTCAAGCAATCCTGAACCCTCTTTACAGTCAAAGTCAGCATGACCTCCACAAGAAGGCAGTTTTGGCAACACATGCCTGCATGTGGCATGTGAGTCCAGCTAACTCTCACTTTTTTCTGTGTACCATTTTGGTGCAACCACTCATGTTTACTGGGGCATTGTATCAGGTGGCATTCAACTAAAAACTTCCCTCATTTAGCCTTACATATTAACTGCACTGCCATATATAATAGATAATTTGACACAGGTTGATAGAGCGATTTAAAGTTAATACCTTGGTAACAAAACACGATTTAGGTACTGGTAGGGGACCTAATCCTTTATTGTGCAACACACCCCTGCATGCCCCCGAGTAATACAGAAAACAATAAGGAGCGAAATAACAATCAGTCCCAATGAGCTTTAGGACGATTTATTTAAGGAGTAATAAGCCCTGATTGGCCGCCCTTAGCCCCGGTAAGTGACGTAAACTGAAAGAAAATATCACAGAGGAAAAACGGGCCTAAAAAACAACCCTCTTTTTGTGGTTCCAAATCCATTTCAGCCACAGACGCCGTGGGTGTGATGTGGGACGTCTCTGTGCTGGATATGAGTGCTGCTTTACACGGGGACTGTATTATAGTTATGTGCCATATGATACAAACAAGGCGTTTACACTCTAAGAACAGTGTTACATGTACACTTATGAACATGCTTTTTTGCAGCCACTTTTTACACACATTTTGGTGTAACACACTACACACTCTTTGCCAAAAATGTGTTGATCTCAAAACTATGTTGCAAACTGGTGTGTGTAACTCCTCATGCATGTTCATGAGTGTATCTCTGTCCTCAACTATAGGGTACATATGCTGCACAAACTAGACTGAAGTTAACAAAATGAATTTAAAATATAGAGGTCAGTCATGTCTCTATTAAGATGCAATGAAGTCTATCACACAACTTTACCACTATCGTAAATTCGTGCGTATATGGCGAGCCCAGTCCGTCGGTCAGCTCACCAGTATAGCTTGTAGAATCGGAAGAGAGTTAGGATGCGGCTTATACATGAGTTTGTAGATGTATACTACAGTACTAAAACGCCATAACGAAACCCCCTCTGCACCTTATAAGAGTTTTCAAAGTTAGGGGTGTGGCCTATACACAAGTTCGGTTTATATGGCAGGATTTACGGTAAGCAGTAACGAGTGTCTATCCACTGGAGAATGAAGACAGTATAGGGCACAGAAGGACGTGCCTTTCATAGTAAGGAATGACAAGAAGATCCAACAAGGATCAGCCTTCTCCATTTCAGCTCTACAGGCATATCAGTATCATAGGTACTCATCTGTTGGGTAATTGTTATATTGGGGATGGGGCGGAGTGCCTCCGGAAGAAAAACTCGATGTAAATTGGTTCAATTAACAAGAAGGGCAGCCTACCGTGATCGGTGCTACATAATGTAATAGGAACTGAGTTAGAGGCACTCTGCATAATACGATAGGCATCACTATTCCAGCCCTTTTCTTTTCCTTTATGCCCCTGCAGTGAGAACTAAAAGGCCTCTAGCAGGAATATGCCTAGTTTTCTATACAGCGTTTGATGCACTATTGTAGAAAGATAGAGCGACTTGGGCGGGTCATACTTCAGTACTGTAAGGGCACTTTGCTAAAGGTCAGCATGATGAGGGGAAGACACAAATGCTAGCACGGGCCAACAGCCCGTAATTCTGTGTAGGGGCGCACAGCTCTGCAGAAATACCATCCCATTAATGAGTCCAGTCCTCTACAACTGTGAGCCAAGAAATGCTGGGTGAGAGCAGCTAAACCAAAACCTATATCACAATTTAGCTAAAGAAACACCCATTATATAGTATGCCCCATTTGCCCCATTTTACTGTATCTAGTGCATCTATTTTAAGATCCCTGTACAAGGCATGCGCCGAGCCCAGTATATGGCTGTATATGGTATATGTAAAAATATCCAAGTAGCCTAGTTAGGCTAATCATTTGTTATAATATCCTATGCCCTATTGTTTAATTCATAAGAAAACATGTATTTATAGATTCACTTTAACAGTCTCCAATCTAACTGCCAGCGTCTCCATCCTGGAAGCTGACATCTCAATCCAATCCAAGTGACGGATTACCGACTGCATCAGAAGTAATGGTAGACGCCAAGCATGAGAGGATGGTATAAAAATGTAACAGAACCTGCGCCTATATTGTAAACATGTGCTGCTTGAAATGGAGAACTGAGAGAAAAATAAACAAACTCCGAGACGAGTAGAGAATAGAGTGGGTGAGTAAAAAGTCACTTAATACCTGTTTGAGCGAGAATGGCGACAAGAATGAGGAGCCTGAGCGCTCCGGTGATGGTATCCATGGTTACTGGTGGTGTGTGACGTCACTGGTTGTGGTGGTGTCTGCCCCTGGTGGTGGCCGTGTGAACTGGGGTCCGAGTCAGTGAACCATGACGGAGAACGCTAAGGGCGGCACCTTGCTGTGAGCAGCAATATTGACGTTTTGGTAGAAGGCTAATTATATCGTGTAAGATAGAACACTAGCCTCCCGTGCCGTTCTGACTTCTGTGTGTTGGACGACGTAGAGTTGTCAGGGGTCTCCGCGGCTAAAAGGGAAGAAAAAGAAGTGTTAGTGCAACGTTCGTTATAAACAGAAAAATTTACCAAGGGTAGCTATCCTACAGATTTCTCAAAAACTAAAACAAAGACATGACTTGCATTTGACTAATTTCTTATGATACGTAAAGATTTTAGAAAGCTATATTTCCCCCCAGAACTGGTGATAATTGTATGCCGAGGTACCAGCATGGAAAAGCAGTTTCTGCTGTCCGGTTGCCGAGGTACCAGCATGGAGACTACCAGTAAATACCCGCGGCAGCAGAGACAGGAGAAGTGGCCATGGTTGATTCAACAAGCCCTTGATAATTAGTTATGTTTCCTGCACATTTTGAGGATCTCGAGAAATATTAGAGAGACTGGGTTATCAAGGACTATGTATATGTATATATATACAATGTACCATATAAATTTGCGTTTCAATATCTTAATTTACCCCGCAATAAAAAGTATTTCATACAATCTAACTGATTCTACATCGACCAGCAATTTTTCTTAATGACCCTTATTAATATTAGCCTAATGCTTATGGAACACAGAGAAGGAAAATAAATCCTATGTCACAGGTTTATTTGTCTTTCGGGGATATTCACATTTGGATGTATTACCTATAGCCCAATATGAGAAAATCATATTTTTCTACATTTTAGTCATGGTCTACCCTAAACCACCACTCAAATCATTTGAGTGGTGGTTTAGGGTAGACCATGACTTGAAAGCTGAGGGAAATCAGCATATATCATGATTTTAGGGAATTCCATTTTTTTTGCTACCAGGTGCCGTATGCGTAGATTGTGTGAAGTACCCTTACACAACACCTGCGCTTATTTGAAACCCTGTACTTCTTAAAGCCACTATGGCACTACCATAAAACCTCGCGTATAAGCATACTAGCCGCGCTTATACGCAAGGCTTTACCTTTGTGTTGTGTTTAACAAAAATATAACAGAATCTGCTAAAGCGGCTCAGTATATTCCGAATCCAACCCGAATCAGGATATACAGTATACTCAGTAATAAGGTGCATATTTACCAGATCCTGGCGTGACCGTTTTGATAAATATATGGGTGGTTATTGGGAGAAGTAATAGTTTTTGATGAAATAGGGACATGGATTTTCCAATTGTTATCCTTTCCTTATGTAATGGAAGGACGTAATATCTAACTGTGGTGATTAAAAGATAAAGATGGGGGTAAAGACATACACGTTTGTACTTGGTCTGAACGATTTTGGTGAAAAGTGTCATTTGTCTGTTGAATGGCGCTACACAGGGCAATACCCAGGTACATATACTGTCAAGCGGCTGTTATACAATGTCCCTAATTACCTGTATTGTCAACCCTGCAGCAACCCTGACACTGCGGCACAAAGGCAGTGTTCAGACTGAATACTGGTTGGTAGGGACCTCACAGCTAACACTCCACTCCCATTGTACATGGGAACGGGAACGTTAACGGGTAACCTGAAATACTCTGATGCATATTGTGTGATACAATACAGCCAATTGTTACAAGAGCATCTCACTAGAGCCCATCATGCATGGTGTAAAACCAGTTATATAAAGCGAAAGTACCAATTACACAAGGCAAAAGGACAATAAACCTAAAACCATATTTTAACTGCTCCGGACAGACTATGCCATTCGTCCATCCATTGAGTGCCTGGGTACAGTAAATGCCCTTTCAGCACTTGCTGGTGTAAACCATGATTAAGGCCCTCAGGCTTCAACATCAGACATATTGATGAGGTTATTACAGACTGAGGTCAGGACATAGGCCGCGGCAAGACTGCAGTCCTGCTGAGCGCCATACTAACTGCAGAAAGCCAAGAGCCCCTACCTTCTTGATAAGGGCCCACGATCCTGTTTTGCAGTTAATTAATCATCATAAATAACGCCTGTCATCAAACTCCCCACCCCAGAGTAGGGATGTTGTGACCCCTGGGAGCATTGCATGGCATTTCGGCTGTTTTGGGTGTACACTGCTGAATATAGGACTGTACTATTTTTTTCTGTGATGAAACCTCATTGTCATGACCGTAGACCTCATAATAAAGTGTACTTTGTACCCCGTTGTATAGTATGCGTGCTCAGGGACCTATTGCCATATATATATAGTATAAACTGGTGGATAATACATCTTCACCCAATTACAAACATCCAAACAATTTATTAACGATTAGTCCAAACCTCCAAATTAAAGCAAAGGTAATGAATCCCTTCCCCGAGATAATCAAATATTACATGAAACAGATTCATGACATTTGGAGGAATGAAATAATTGAAAAAGAAAAATATCGTTTTCTTATCAAAAAAGATGTATCAAAGACGGAGGAGGGATACGTACTATGGATTACTATGTCTTCCTACATTCCATAACCATTGAACATTTAAAACATGGGAAACAAAAAGTCGGCAAGGAGAGAGCAGCTTTAATAATTGAGCATCCTCCCCGAGGCAGTGGTCTCTTCTTCCTTACAGACAGAAACTCCCACACCTATAGAACTGTAGTTGTGCACTCCGTCCATGCCGCCATCTTGCCCCTTTGTGTTCTTGGGAGGCTGAGGAAAAGATTTTTCTCCTTTGGAGGAAAGTTCATGGTCAGTGGGTGATTGCCACCGACCCCCACGTTCCACCCTCCGTCCCTCCTGTTGCTAAATAATGACCCCCTCCCTCCCAACACACCCAAGCTGCCAGCACCACCACTGAGAACTCGCTGTTGCTTTTCAGTGTTCTCCGCTCTGAGAGTGTGTTTAATATCATTATCTCTGTGAGAATCACATTCCTGGAATGCATCTCTTTTATTGGAATGACCATGGCCACTTCTCCTGTCTCTGCTGCCGCGGGTATTTACTGGTAGTCTCCATGCTGGTACCTCGGCAACTGGACAGCAGGAACTACTTCTCCATGCTGGTACCTCGGCAACCGGACAGCAGGAACTACTTCTCCATGCTGGTACCTCGGCAACCGGACAGCAGGAGCTATTTGTTAGTGGTCTAGGCGTCTTAGAAGGGGTGACTTCTGATATATTATTTGGATCGGCTGGACAATATGGTAATTGGTGGTCCTGCTGGAAGAGGTCACTCTCCTTTGTCCTCTTTTATCTCTTGACTTGTTACGGAAAGTAGACCTTAGGGGATCAATCTTTTAACTGTTATCCAGTATTTTATTGACTACCATTGCTTGCGTTTTAATCATTGTTCTGTGAGTAGTCTTTAGGGCCATTATTTAAGCTGCCAGACTGTTCTTCCGCCTGATCGCTGTACAAGGTTTCGGCTGCACAACACCTTGCTCTGTGTCTTTATACTTAAACTACTTGTAAACTTACAGCACAGTACCAACATGAATAAGCACCCTGATGTTACATCTTGAAGCCCAAACCCCTTGCTGTTCCGACAGGCATATAGCAGCATTTGAAGCCTATGCCAAAAAAAACCTGACGCTTATAGATTTAGAGGCTTCAACCCCCCAGCACTTTTGTAAGTCAGGCACTATTTCAAGGTTCGATTTTGGTACAAATTTCAAGATCTCCCTTCCTCAAAGCTTATACTACACCCATATCTTAAATATGACAGTACGGTAGTAGACATTTTTGACAAGCCCTATGTTCAAGCCCCAAGGTTTAAATTGCGTGCCTTGGCAGCCGTTCTGAGTTATGACCCTGTGCAGCAGAAATGTTGGTGTGGGCAGGGCTATGTGCACGGCAGGCAGGGCTGTAAACATGCTGTAGGTAGCTGCCTAATTAAACATTAATCTACAAGAAATATCCCCGGCTTTATTACCCCAGGCGTCACCACTTATCTTAACCTGTCCCTTACATTAATTACTACATAACATGCCTAGGTGTTGGGGAATTACTTGTTGTAAGGAAAGGGGCAAGTGGAATACTAGTAAGATTAGTTAAACGATTTAGGTTTTAGTATGTTAGGGTAGAACCCATATATGCATTTCAGTTTCTTGATTTCTGACATTTTGGGAGTTTTCTTGATGATTGATGTGAACCCTGATATAATATATCTCTTTCTCTTCCTGTCCCAGCCTACCTCTCTTAACCATTACATGTGTTCTCCCAGTCTACTCCAGGCCATGTCACATGTGTTCTTTTAGTCTATATATTCCTTTCTGTCTTCCTTTGTCCCTCTTCCTGTGCCTCAGTCTCGCCTTGTCCCTGTGCCTGCCTGTTTCTCCCTCTGACTTTATATCCTCTATCATCTCTTGCCTCATCGTCTTCACTCTTTCCCAGCCTGTCTGCATGCCAGTTTGTAGTCCTACACTCTTAATTTGCCCTGAACTCCTCAATTCCATCATGGCCAACATCCCAACCCTCTCATCCATAGTTTTAAACCACCCCTGCCTCCCCCAGGAGGGGGCAGAATGTGGCTGTGCTATTGGTACATGCTATACATGTGTGTGTGCTGAACGTGGTCAGTCCTTCCCTGATCTGCCACTTCTACCCCCACCCCCTACAGCAGTGTGCTTTATCCTGCATGGCCCGCTCATCGATCCCACTTCCAGTCTGTAACCTGATATAGGTATCTGGGTTTCAGGCAGCCCTCACCCACCCCATTATCTTGTAGAGCGCTGTAATGGACAGAGT
The DNA here is from genome assembly GCA_947462335.1 of Harmothoe impar. Lineage (NCBI taxonomy): Eukaryota > Metazoa > Annelida > Polychaeta > Phyllodocida > Polynoidae > Harmothoe > Harmothoe impar. The sequence continues at coordinate 33,994,912 of OX381719.1, forward strand.
GGGTCAGCACTGCGGCCATTAGCTACACGTGTCGGCTCCTCCTCCTAACCCGTCCTTGGGGTCCTTCTCCAATTTGCAGAATTGTGGGCTGCATGGGCTTTGACTTTGCACAGAGCAAAGAGGTTCTAGCGATAGAATATATTTAGTTTTGTCTCTTTTATGGGAAAGTGTGAGTACGATTTGGATTTTTAGCTGTCAAAGCTCCCCTACTTTCTCTCTAAAGGTTCGTTAACAATAAAACCTTCCCTTTCCAGGATCAGCCTTTGAGTATTATTTAGCAGCGCCATCTTGCTCACCCAGGAGATTCCCCCTGCTGGTGGCCCAGCTCAATATGAACGTAAATAGGGTTGGCTAGATGCAAAATTACAGGTGGCTGTGCTGAAAGCCTGCAATCACAAAAGATCCATTTTCTGCTTTTTTCCCTAGCACCCCAGGGATAACCAAACTCCCCACAGTCAAAAGCTGCCGTGGCACAAATACAGACAGACATGTATGGAAAGCCAATTGCAACAAACGAAAGAAGGTAAAAAAAAGAAGAAATGTTAAATAAGCACTATCTCTGCCACTATCAGTTATTGCTGTACCTTTAGGTACAAGAAAAGCTGGGTAGCTAAATTAAATGTGAGGGATTTCCAATAACTGGACCTGTATATTAACCAAGATACCTAATATACATTGATTACGTGCCCTTATATGGCGGTGTATTACGTCAAACTGCCCTAAAATATCATGCCTCAAATGATAGCATTTAAAGCATAGAGGAAAGTAGGTATGTCAACACACTATATATGTAGTGTGATGATATACTTGCCCCTATATTGCTGTAAATAGAGTAGTTTGGTTAACTTGAGGGTATTTATAACATTTTTGGCCCAGTGGAATTTTTGCCATATTGGCGTTTGTGGCATTTAGTGCTGTAATGCCACTTTTGTGGCATAGTGGCCCATGGTGTGCCCTTATGCTTCAAAAAGTTACCTTTTTGAGGATTAAGGGGCAAAATCGTGATGTAAGGGCCCCATGCTGCCTCACTTGCTTCTTTGGGCTCTGTGAACCTGTATTACCAGTTGGTAATAATGCGGCTTTGATGCCCACAAGGCGCGGGGTCCTATTCCCCAGGCCCCACTGTCCTCTAAGTCCCAGCAGATGCTGCAGCAGCACACACCACCACAGCACGTGACCACACAGGAGAAGGCAGGAGGCAGGAGGCAGGAGGCAGGAGGCAGGAGGCAGGAGGCAGGAGGCAGGAGGCAGGAGGCAGGAGGCAGGAGGCAGGAGGCAGGAGGCAGGAGGCAGGAGGCAGGAGGCAGGAGGCAGGAGGCAGGAGGCAGGAGGCAGGAGGCAGGGGGCATAAGGCAGGAGGCAGGAGGCAGGGGGCAGGAGGCAGGAGGCAGGGGGCAGGAGGCAGGAGGCAGGAGGCAGGAGGCAGGAGGCAGGAGGCAGGAGGTAGGAGGCAGGAGGCAGGAGGCAGGAGGCAGGAGGCAGCAGGCAGCAGGCAGGGGGCATAAGGCAGGAGGCAGGAGGCAGGAGGCAGCAGGCAAGAGGCAGGAGGCAGCAGGCAGCAGGCAGGAGGCAGGAGGCAGGAGGCAGCAGGCAGGAGGCAGCAGGCAGCAGGCAGCAGGCAGGAGGCAGCAGGCAGCAGGCAGCAGGCAGCAGGCAGCAGGCAGCAGGCAGGAGCATATACTGCAATGATATAGTATGCAGCCAAATGCAGGCCAACTGGAGTAAGGGATTCCCTGCTTTTTACGACGTTACGATACATGTTTAGCTGCTATGGGAGTCCCCTTCCCTCTGTGGGAAGCCTTACCAATACAACATTTTTTGGGAATCCCCCTCGTGAGCAGCCACACTAATATAATGCTGTGGTAATCTCCTTGGTGGATAGCCTTATCAATATAATGCTGTGGGGATAGTCCTAGAGGTAGCCCTATCAACATAATGGTAGCCCCCCCCCCCACCCTACAACAAGCAGCCATGCATTTCTACCTCTAGCCTGCATAGCGCTTATCTTATATTTTAGCGGACATATAGCCTAGCAGGCACTAGAGAGGCTGAGAAGGGTTATAATGTTGCTTAGAATTGTGTTGCAGGAGCAGGCAGTGGCATTCAGCCCCATTCGCCACACACTGCAGACTTATCTAGCACGCTGAGCATACCCCCAGTGATGAACGTCATTGTTCAGGGTCTGCCCAGGAAGTCAGGAAGTCTACAAAACGTAGGCCACAAAGTAGCTTTATATCGTTCAAGTCACATTTGTCCAAAAGTTATTGTCTGAGGTTGGAAGTGGCCTAGAAAACGAGCTAAGTCGCAGCCACATGAAAAAGCCAAGATGGAGCTCAACAAAAGTAAAAAGAAACTGTTCAGGAAGGCTACAAGAAAAGGAGAAAAAGCAAACAGTCTGTTCTTGGACAAACTGACAAAATGTGGATCTGTATCTTGGAGCAGAGCTGCTGGATAGGAGGAGGAGCCGGGGCCAGGGGCGGTATGCCTGGTTGGGGAGATGGGCCACCAGCATGTCCCCTGCGTCTGGTGTCTGAGCATCTGGAGAAGTGCAGGGTATACTACATTTGTATCATGCACATAACCATAAGGAAAAAGGTCAACGAACTTTTAAGGGCGATACATTAAACGACAAAGTGCATAAATGCATGGCCTATGAGGAAATGATGCATGGACTAGTCGTTGTTCTGCAACCAATTGTCAAAACTGAAATCCCTAGGCTCTCTTAGAAGAACATACTGATTATTTCACATTCATTTTATTTGCTTAAAGAAAGTTGTCTAGGGTTCCTCAGCCGATCGAGTAAGACCACATGGTAAAGAGCAGGGTGTCTGACGGGTGTGTGCCTGTGAGTTGGGGGAGGGGGGCCACCATCAATGACAGGGCACGTGGCGGGGAGAAGACGGTGCCCCTTGAAGCTGCTATAGCCACATAGATGGCAGCAGGAGGCCACCAGTCAGGCCATGTCCTGCCTTACAACGTTAGTACATGCCGCAGTCGGTGCCTGCATGTAGAGACTTACAGACTTACATCAGGACGGCGCCGCTACCTACTATATATATGATGCCACTTTTGCTGCCATGCTGTTAAATGTATATATAAGGTGACTTCAATTTTGACTTGTTAGATCCTAAGCTCAAAGACATTACCACTCGCTTGACTAATACTCTATTACAATATGGTTTGTTAAACTGGATCAAAGAACCGACTAGGAGGGCAGAGAAAGAGTCTTGCCTTGACCTAATCTTTACAAATGACCTGTTTATGGATAGCTCGTATGTGATACCTTTTGATCTGAGTGACCATGATATTATAGCTGGTACAATTGACATTCCGGAAAAAAATAGAGAAAAGACCAAATTTAATGGTAGATCAATGAAAAATTTTGACGGAGAGAAATTGATAACTCAATTCCTATCTGTTGAGTGGCAGGTTTTTTATGATCTTGAAGATCCTCAAGAGTTGTGGAATTTTTATATATCTTCGTTATTGGAAATTTTAGATGCTATGTGCCCATTTAAAAATTTCACAATAAAAAAACCAAAAGAGGAGTGGGTTGACCCGCCTCTTTTGGAGCAAATTGCTGAAAAGGATAGGCTACTGGCAAGGTCTTATAAAACTAAGAAACTTTTAGATAAAGTCGCTGCTTCTGATGCTAGGAAGAAAATAGGTGAGGATGTGCATTCTACGAGAGAATTATTTATTAATAATTTGACCGAGGAATGTAGAAATGATTCATCCAGGTTTTGGAGGGAAATTTCTAAATTACTCCCATCAAAAAAATCCCAGAATACAGAGATAAATCTCATTGATGAGGATGGGAATGACGTCCCTGTTGATAGTACACCAGATTATGTTAATACTTATTACACAAATATTGGGAAGAAATTAGCTGAGGGTCTTAATGACCAATGGTCATATGATGGTGTTACTAATGAGGACTCGTCATTATCTCATATTCAAACAAATGAGACTGAGATTTCTGAACTGATTGAAGAGATTTCTATTTCTAAATCTTCTGCAGTAAATAATGTCAATTCAAATATTCTCAAAATGCTTTTCCAAGTGACACAGACTCAGCTGACTCATCTCTTTAATTGCTCTTTAAATCAAGGTGCTGTACCGAAAGATTGGAAATCAGCCACTGTAATTCCCATTCACAAAGGGGGGGATAGAAGGCTGGTTTCAAATTATAGACCAATTTCCTTGCTTGCACTACCTGGTAAAATATTGGAAAAAATAGTTCATACAAAATTAATGTCTTTTCTGGAAAATAACAATCTTTTATCAAAAAAACAATATGGGTACAGGAAAAACATGTCAACTATCACATCAGTAGGTTCTATCACTGATGACATCTTATCAAATAAAAATGTAGGTATAGATACAATAGCAACTTTTTTTGACTTGAAGAAAGCATTTGATACCGTTGACCACAAAATTTTAATTTCTAAATTGGGAAAAATTGGAATTTCGGGAAAACTATTAAACTGGATTCGGGACTACTTAACAGATAGAGTTCAAAAAACAAGTATTGCAGGCAAATGTTCTGGTGAGTTACCTGTTGAATGTGGGGTGCCACAAGGTTCAATCTTGGGTCCTCTGTTGTTCCTAATTTATATAAACGATGTTAATGTGAAAGAAGATGGAGCATCAATCAGTTTATTTGCTGATGACACTGTGATATATGTTTCTGACCACAATCAACATCGTGCAGTTGAGAAAATGCAAAAATGCATTGATCAATTTGTTTTATGGTGTAGGAAAAACAAGCTTACTGTAAACATTGGGAAAACTAAATTTATGGGTTTTGGTAGTAAAAAATGTTTTAAAAACACTAACTTATTCATAAACGGGGAGAAATTAAAGAGGGTTTTCACATACAAATATTTAGGAATAATCTTAGATCCAAGGTTAAATTATGAGATCTTCATGAAAAACCAAATGAAGACTGTAGCTTATAGGACATATCAACTAACAAAAATAGCTAGGTTCCTTAGTACAGAAAGCTTGTTAAAAATATATAAGGTTTACATAATGCCTATCTATGACTATGGTGATATATTATATATTAAGTCTGGGAGTACTCTATTAAACAAAATGCAGAGAACCCAGAACAGGGTTTTGAAAGTGTGTCTAAAATTGCCAATGAGAACGTCAACAGAGTTAGTGCATAGTAAGTCTAAGATAAATTATTTATCTGATAGAAGGTTATCACATATATATATAGAGGGACATAAAAGGTCGTCAATTGATAGTTATATAAAAAACATGAATATATGCACCAGAAGTGCTGATGGGATTTTATTGAAAAATAAACTTCCACATTGTGAAGCATACAAGAGAAGTTTGGAATATACGGTTTCCACAATCTGGAATAGTTTACCCCCTGATAAAAGAAATGTGAGAGATAGGAACTTCTTTAAGCTCCAGTTAAAATGGGAGCTAAGGAATTTGATTCCCAAGGATGGAGAAAACACTTAATGTGTTGGAGTAATAGCTAATTTACAACAGTAAAATTAAAATTTTGCCTTTAAAGTATACACGCTGTACATAGTATCTGGTTATCTGAGTGAACTCATTTATCTTCTATATATTATAACGGATCTTCAGTGATCACCTTGCATATTTTTACATTGATGCTGATGAGATTTTGATTGTACAAACTCTACTTTCTATCTGAATAATATTTTCTGCATTTACCTACACAAAATTGTGACTCTTCATATTAGATTATGGAGTAAATATATATACTACAATGTAAAACAAGACTAAGCGACTGACTTCTTCCCTGTGTATTACCATTGAATGTCCTCCTGTATTTTTCTAAACATACTTAAGCCTGTATATAACTTGTAAAATAACATGTACATATTTAATTCAATGGATTGAGTAATTGTGAATATATTGAATTAATAATAACTTATAATTTATAATTGTAAATATGTAATTATCCATATATGGATAAAATGAATGTAAACATTACTGGGAAAAATACTAGTAACAATATAGGTGGCTAACGAAAACAGAAAGTATACTTCTAGCAGCAGCCTTTTCTCTGTAGAATCTTGACAATTAATGACATCACGTGTCAAGGGAAATATCTATTGTAAAATATGTAATTTATATTGCATAATTTTATAGATTAGATGTATATTATTACGAAACTTGTATGTATTACTGTATGGATATACTGTAAAATGTACTTTACTTAATGATTCTATGAGAGAATAAATATTTGAAACTTGAACTTGAACTTGAAAAGCATGGCAGCAAAAGTGGCATCACCCATGTCAGATTTAGCAGTATATTCATACGCCCCCGATACACCCAAGCTGATGATACCTTAGATGTGCTGTGTATTTCCCTCTTCTGTCTCAAATTAATGATACCTTAGATGTGCTGTGTATTTCCCTCTTCTGTCTCAAATTATCGAAGCCTGGTTACAGCCTTACTAGCTCACTGATCACAATGTGTAATAGAATTGCAAATATGATATTGTAGAGACAGCATCAATAAGGATATATAGATGATGGTCCATGCTAAAAACACATATTTTGTTGAACGAATTGCATTTGGTTTCCATTGTCTTGTTTGACAACGATGTGTTCATGCCAATAAGATTTATTTCAATCATTCCCAAAAGCCCTAACATAACAATTGAAAAGATGTCTTCCCTTTGAGCTTGCTCGTTTGCCTTCCTATATTGCACTGAATAGCCGAGACCGTATTGAATCGCTTATCGCGGGATTATGCAGATAGGGAAGGACATTCACCTGGCCTACAATCAGTAAAGAAGATAGTACGACATAGTTAAGATGATGTAGGATTACAACATACATGTTTACTCAGTATTAAAAAAAGTAGAGTTTGTTGAATCCTCTTTTGTTCCAACATTGGTTGACAATTTAGACGAGATATATTGACAGTTATATCTTTATGTCAAGATGTATGCAAGATATCTAAATCAGTGCTGGTTTACAATAAGCAGCGAGAAGCAATGGTATTAGAATGGACAAACTACTGTGCGCTGGTCTTAAATAAGCGCCAGACGTGTGTGTATGATGTCGATAGGTGTCTGTGTGTTTACATCGGTCAGTACGACATGAGTGCCCACTACAGGGCTCCTTCTGAGGCCTCAGTCCTAGAGACAACATCCAGAATCACAGAGCAGCGGACTGCACTGTGGTCTATAATCTGTGGCCTTTGTAGTCTGCGGGAACGCTAACGTGAAAGGCTCTGTCTGAGGCGATCACTTCCCTCTCTGTATGGGTACAGCCATCCTTAGCCACTGGTAGACCAATTGACGTAGGTCAATTCATGCTGTTGGGTCTGAGACCAAGAACCTACTAGGAGAGTGACACCTCTGCTGGAGATTAGAACCGTGCAGAGAGGGCTTCCTTATCGGCCTCTGCTGCAGAATGCGGAATGCCCCAGAGTGAGTTTGTTGTCAGCTCTACACACAGACGTGGCCATGTGGGACCGAGGTGCTCCTACTGCCATGTCCACGTCAGTCTCAGCCCGTATTGTGGTGAAGACTGACAGACTTCAATGAACACGTATACACACAATTTTTATTCAAAATACCAGATATATGCAAGGCCATGCCGGTGCATCTGGTGAGGTGACCACATCACGTTATGACCTAACAGGCTGGGCTGCCGTCCTCATCTGAATACACAATTAGACTGTGATCTAACCATTATGTGGACTCACATCACATCAGTTCGGGCGTTACATGCACTGGGGTAGGTAAGGGGATGGCATCATTCTGTGGGCAGAATACATATTCTATAGGAATCAGGATCAATGTGGTGTGGCATTGCCTTGGTGGATTACTAATCTTACAACTTAATCCTTTACAGGCAGTACAGTGCTGCTTCTCTTGTCATGATTCATGAATGCAGCCATGTCATGTTACTCGCCAGTACAGCATTTATGCATCAAACTGACCATTCGGAGTTGACACTTCCAACGGGTCGGCTTTAAGTTCAGTAATGCCATGTAAATGTCTTGGAAAGGTCATAACGGCATTTAAGCGGCTCTAAGTGGCTTTTACTCAAATCATATATGCTTATAGTATCTCTTTATGCACATTCATGCAGTGCATGATACTAATACAGCACTGGCGAGTACTCGCAGGGACTGTTGGTGCATCATGACTCTCTACATAGTCTATGTACGAGTAGCCTATGGTGAACAAGTTTATACTATTCGAGGGAACGATGCGGAAACAGTCGCAGTCGGCAATACAGCCTTAGGCATCTAGACAAGAATAGGACCTGGTAGTTAAATTGGATTTATTGTCTTGTAAAGCAATAAGGTAGAGGCCAACATGATGTCCTCAAGTCATCTGTTGGGGCAAATACAGACACAGAAACATATAGGATAGATAGAGGCAGGTTAAAGCTGTGTTTCATTTGTACCACTGCCACTTGTACTGTTGGTCCCAGCAGTTCAATCTAAGTCACAGTTAGATAGAGGTAGCTACTCCGGTATTAAACTACTGCATTTAACCATTCATTAACCTGCCCCGTTTTTAAGCTGGGGTTAATGTGAGCTCACTCTGTATAAGCCGGACGTTGAATATAGGTCTAGTCATTTATTATAACAATCAGTGGCAGTAACTAATAGTTTAATGAGAAATCAAGTCTATGCTGATGAGGACTACACTGAGGGGATGACCTTGGTTGGAAATAAGATAAGATGTCATTTGAAATTGATATAAGCCAGGGCTTCTAATAGGGCCTTAGGGGTAATAAGGTACACAGCAGGTCCCTGGTGGCAGTCTGTTATGAAGTGGTTGCAGCTTTTAGCTGCCTTATATACATGTAAGCTGCCGGGTGGGGTGTCTGCCCGGCAGTGCTTAGTGGGACCGGGTGTGGTGTCTGCCCGGCAGTGCTTAGTGGAACCGGGTGTGGTGTCTGCCCGGCAGTGCTTAGTGGGACCGGGTGTGGTGTCTGCCCGGCAGTGCTTAGTGGGACCGGGTGTGGTGTCTGCCCGGCAGTGCTTAGTGGGACCGGGTGTGGTGTCCGCCCGGCAGTGCTTAGTGGGACCGGGTGTGGTGTCCGCCCGGCAGTGCTTAGTGGGACCGGGTGTGGTGTCCGCCCGGCAGTGCTTAGTGGGACCGGGTGTGGTGTCTGCCCGGCAGTGCTTAGTGGGACCGGGTGTGGTGTCCGCCCGGCAGTGCTTAGTGGGACCGGGTGTGGTGTCCGCCCGGCAGTGCTTAGTGGGACCGGGTGTGGTGTCTGCCCGGCAGTGCTTAGTGGGACCGGGCGGGGCGTCCGCCCGGCAGTGCTTAGTGGGACCTACACCCAGCACGCTACCTCAGCACCTTTGGATGGTTTCCATGCCCGGGTTTCCATGGCGGCTGGTGTGCACTCAGTAGTCTCACCATTCACCAATCCCTGTAGAAAGGTGACAATTCCTGCAGCCAGGGTAGGCCGGGCGTGCGGAGCTGACGGCGGCATAACGCGCAGCACGAGCGGTACACGAGTTACGTCACAGGCGGTAACCTGTGTGTAGCTGCTGATTGTAACCCCATCCTGCAGCTACGGTATGCAGATACCCGGACACCAAACACACCCTGTACACGCAGTAGGGGCTGCACTATGGGGCACTGGGGCAGCAACTAACACAATTCTAGCCGCTACTGTAGCTACTATAGCACTGCATACGTTCTACGGACGTCAACACAACTCAGATATGCCTAAAACGGTATGAATATTTATTGAAGTGACATTTTAAAAAGAGGTGTGAGTGGGTGGGGCCCTTAGGGGGCAATATTCTAGCGAAAAGGCAAGCGCAAAGGGAGCGGGTCAGTCGTGGAGGTCTCCTCTTGAATTGAGAAATAAAGGAGTCCAGTTTTCTTTGGGAATATCCCCCTTGTGAGGCCCCTATCCCTCAAAAGGCCCCTATCCCTCAAATATTTGTGAGATAGGGGCTGTTTGAGATTTAGGGCCAACCTCAGGTCCCTATATAGCAAAAAGTCCCTATCCCACAAAATTTTGAGACATACGGACCACATTTAAACAGCCCCTATCTCACAAATATTTGTAGAATAGGGGCCATTTGAGGGATAGGGACATGTCAGGCCCCTATCCTACAAACACTCCCTAAGTATCAAAAGCCCTATCCATCAAAAACCTTTGTAATAATTTCTATGGCTATTTCTTGCTTCTTCAGCAAGGAAGTAGGCCTCACAATAAGTTAAGGGTACCTTCTGGGGTTAATATCTATAGCCTGCAGACCCGACGCACCTCCCCCTCCTCCTGCCTGTACCGACCACAGTATGTTGATGTCAACCAGAATGGTCAGTCACTTGGGAGCGGGGGGTGGGGGGTGGGGGAACACTTAGTATATTTTGTATACACAGGTGTGCAGCTGGCAAGGGTACTTTTTCAACAAAATCTCCCTAGCAAGGGTCCTGTTTTCCCTAGCAACTCAACTGCCTAAATGTACCCCTGTCTGAATGTACCTGGTCGTGCAAATGGTACTATGCGACCACTGCACGACCACCTTGGTGGTATATTATGACTGGTACATTGTGACAGTGATACATTCCTCATAGGATTCGAGGACAGCTTTTACAGACCTCAGCCAGTCTAGCCCCTCCCATTTCCCTTATTTTAGACCATTTTGAGGGATAGGGACATGGAAAAAATATTTGTGGCTTTGGGACTTCACATGGGCCCTATTTCTCAAACCGTTTTGAGGGATCGGGGCTGTTTGGCTTATAGGGACTTCACCTGGTCCCTATCCCTCAAACGGACCAATTTTGAGGGATAGGGGCCTTTTGAGGGATAGGGGCCTTTTGAGGGATAGGGGCCTCACACCTCCCCCCCCTCCCCCAGTGACAGCGTGCTGTTAGCGCGCACGGTGAGTGTGACTGTATTACCCCACAGTAGTGTAACTGGGGCTGTACAATGAGTGCCTCTACACGTTATCAGACGGGGGTAGTGCTCGCTGTGCCCGCTCCAGGTGCCCCTTCCCACATACTGCTACAGCCCGTACACCACAACCTGAGGCCTCCAGGGCCGGCTAGTCGTCCTGCATCCAGGTACCTGCATGCCGGACGTGCACTCTCTCATACATCGTGAAGATGCCGTCCTTACAGCATTGAGCTGTAGTCAGCGCTACATTCATGCATTATACAGACTAAGCGGCCGTTCCAGGTTAATGTGTATGGGAATGCCTGATGTGGGGACATGCTAGCTGTGGTGGCTGCTGCAGCTAACGCCGTATACCGCACTGTGTATTGTTGGCTGCGGTTCCCATGTCTGCGCGTCTCCTCCCTCACCCACTCATACCTCACCACACACCTCTACCGCCTCACCATGCGTCAGGCGCGATCTTGTCCCCAACACAGCAGGACCGTGCCCAGGGCCCTGCTGCTTACAGGTGGGGTGCCTGTGTACCTGGGGATGACGGAGGCATCAGGTACAGTATAGTTCAGCACTGTGCCGCTGGTACTGCCCTGGTGGCGCTGCAGTGCCCTGTTGTGTCCCTGTCCGCCAAGTGTGGCCTTGCCGACCCCGGTGTGTAGAGCCTCATCAGCATTGTTGTATACATGACACTTGTGTATCGGGGACACAACACCCTCCTGATGCGGCTGCTGCTGCGGCCACAGAGACAGTCGTCATGGCGGCAAGACACCACCCTCCCGGTACACACGTGTAGTGGCAGCACATCCCAGCCACAGCAGCCTTCTCATTAATCACACACTTATTAAAGACCACCCAAATCAATTTCTTATTTTTTCAGTGAGGGGGTGGAGGACCTAGCTATCTGTGAGCAAAAGAATCCTGTCTAAGTAATTAAGACTTTAATTACACGTGAAAGTTGTGAAATTGTTGGTTATTTCTGATTCGCTGAATTACTGATATCATTAACTTTAATACGATGTTTTCTGATGTGCGCAGTGATGAGAAACACACTTCTGTTTTTCTACAATTGCCGAGCTACCCTGGAAATCCCCCGCATTTCTTCTTGGACATGGATGCATTTAAAAAGTAAAATGTGGCACTGTGAGGGACATAACGGTCAGCGTTAGTGAGGTATGTCAGGGACATAATACCCAGTGTTTGTGAGGTGTGTAAGGGACATGATACCCAGTGTTTGTGAAATATGTGAGGGATATAATGCTCAGTGTCAATGAGGTATGTGAGAGAGATATGTGAGAGACATAATACCCAGTGTTAGTGAAGTCCCCTTAGCCACAACCATTACCACGCAATATGCAGCCTACTCATAATTTTTGTTAAACTCAGAATATGTTATATCTTGCCATTCCTAGCGTACCAACATCAACAGCAGATTTTACTCAGATCCTTAATCACACCAAATGCAGTAATTACAACAATCACGAAGAGATCCTCTCGTTAAAAGTCCTAACTGGCCGTACTCCCATCCCAACTTTCCTCTCGTTAACCCTCTAAACCTGTAGTGTCACATATGCCTCAACATTTTGCTAGCTCTCTCCGGCCTTAGGAGGGATGAGCAGAATGCTTCTACCAACCCCACCCAGCTTTTGTTAAAAAGACGGCTCCAAATGTAGGGGCAATGTGAAGGTGGCCAATGACAGATTGCCTGTTTGTAGTGACAAGGAAGGGCTCAGATGGCACCAGTGGGCACGAGGCCCCAACACAAAGGGCGAGCCTGATCCCTACAGCACCACCCACCTGTACCACCACCCACCTGTACCACCACCCACCTGTACCACCCCCCACCTGTACCACCCCCACCTGTACCACCACCCACCTGTACCACCCCCACCTGTACCACCCCCACCTGTACCACCCACCTGTTCCACCCCCACCTGTACCACCCCCACTTGTACCACCCCCACCTGTACCACCCCCACCTGTACCACCCCCAGCTGTACCACCCCCACCTGTACCACCCCTACCTGTACCACCCCAACCTGTACCACCCCCACCCCCACCTGTACCACCCCCACCTGTACCACCCCCACTTGTACCACCCCCACCTGTACCACCCCAACCTGTACCACCCCCACCCCCACCTGTACCACCCCCACCTGTACCACCACCCACCTGTACCACCCCAACCTGTACCACCCCCACCCCCACCTGTACCACCCCCACCTGTACCACCACCCACCTGTACCACCCCCACCTGTACCACCCACCTGTTCCACCCCCACCTGTACCACCCCCACCTGTACCACCCCCACCTGTACCACCCCCACCTGTACCACCCCCACCTGTACCACCCCCACCTGTACCACCCCCACCTGTACCACCCCAACCTGTACCACCCCCACCCCCACCTGTACCACCCCCACCTGTACCACCACCCACCTGTACCACCACCCACCTGTACCACCACCCACCTGTACCACCCCCACCTGTACCACCACCCACCTGTACCACCACCCACCTGTACCACCACCCACCTGTACCACCCCCCACCTGTACCACCAACCATCTACATACAGCATAACTCACCTGGTGGTTATCGGTCTTGGTACAGGGGATCCACTTCCCCTCTCCTCCTAGGTCCTAGATTAATTCTTGTAGATGTCCAATGCGTCCTTGCAGTGCTCCGACGTGCGGTGGATGATGGCTATATGATCCGATGTGGAAACTATGTATTGTACAAAAAGGGGTGGGTGGGTAAATGTTTGAGAGCAGGGCGTGGGGAGAGTAGAATGTGGTAGAAAGGGGGTGATGCCCAAGTAAATAAACCGTCAGGACTATATCAGCCTCATTCCATGGTGGTTCTCACTGGCTATCTGAGGGTGTCAGTTTATCCTCCGCACGGTGCCCAAAGTTGACGGTGCCACACGCTGAGGTCCTGTGGGGAGGGGAGCGGCCAGAGAGGCTGAGGCCGGAGGTGCTGCCCGGTGCCTGCAGGTGCCCGCAGGTGGCCGGTGTCCTGTGCAGGTGTCACAGAGCTGCCTGCTGGTGCTAGGTCCTGGTGGGGAGCAGGAGGCCGCAGGTCAAACAGCAGGGCCTGTACAGGTGGGCGGAGTGGTACTGGGGGAGGGAGGGTTACTCCACCACACACAGGTAGGAGCACAGAGCCGCCACTAGCCTATAGACACAGGAGGGATGAGGTCCCTTCCTACAGGCGCCCCCTGAGTCCTGAGGTCCTAGAGAGAGAAGCAGCAGGAGTGAACAGAAGGCGACAGGGTGAGTGGTGGCAGTAGGTAGTAGTAGAGGAGAGTAGGAGGGAGGAGCAGGTGAGACCTCCCTCTGTAACCAGTGAGCAGCTCGGTGTGAGGGGTGAGCTGCTCTGTGTTAAAGTCCTCCTCCTGGTGGTGGTGGTGGTGGTGGTGGTGTCCCGGCCGCCGCGCGCCTCCAGTGCTGAACCAGCTCTGCAGCTCACCAACCGGAGCAGCTCACCGAGCAGTCCTCAGCAGGTCCTCTCCCTGGGAGCTGGGCTTGTCTCTGACCTGTCTCTATTTGTCTCTGAGCTGGTCTCTCTCTCTTTCTCCCCTTCTTTCTCTGTCTCCTCTTGTCTTGTCGTTCTGAGCTGGTGCTGTCTCTGTGAGAACTGGTCTCCTCTATGTGAGCCACCCCTCCCTGTCTCCGCCTGCTCCTGACTGAAGTGCGCTCCTGTGGCCACTGAGTTGTCCGGAGGTGCTGGGTGGCAGTAGATGTTGAGTGTCTCCCTGTTGGCACTTTGCACTGCTCCCGGCCGCACGTCGGTCCTGCCTCCCCAAGACACCACAGACTGCTTTTAGGCTAAACAAAGTTTTTCTCAGTTTCCCATCTCGGCAGTTTCTGCTGGGCTCCCGAGTTAATAGACTATCAGAGTTACCTGGAACCTGGTTTTAGTGGCGGCTTATCCCTCAATGAAGATTCCCAGAGAATGACCAGACAATTCTGCTCAATTTCACCTACAGTTAACCTATTTCTGACTAATACAGCAGCTATAGCGGGAGTGTATAGTAGGGCCGGGGGAGGTGTTGAGTTGTGGCCTGGGGCAGGCCGTGCTGGGGAGGGAGTCCTGACTGGGACCTTGGTATCAGCAGGACTGTTGTTGTACCCCGGTGCTGGTGGTGCTGGTGCACGCGTCCCGCCCCTTCCTGCAGCACCACGGGCTCTATGTCCCACACCAGCAGCAGGTGTCCCCTATACATGCACATGTAAACACACAGTAGTAGTAGTGGCTACCCACACAATGAGCTGCTCATACAGCCCCTACTGCTCCTTCCTCATGCAGCTTCTGTATGAGGCGGGGGGAGTCTGTAAGGGACTGCATGGGTGTCTGTGTGGGGCTGTACGGAGCGGGGTGTCTGTATGGGGCTGTATGGGACTGTATGGGGCGGGGTGTCTGTATGGGGCTGTATATGGGGCGGGGTGTCTGTATTGGGCTGTATGGGATGAAGGGTCACTATGGGGCTATATGGGACTGTATGGGGCAGGGTGTCTGTATAGGGCTGTATATGGGGCGGGGTGTCTGTATTGGGCTGTATGGGATGAAGTGTCACTATGGGGCTATATGGGACTGTATGGGGCAGGGTGTCTGTATGGGGCTGTATATGGGGCGGGGTGTCTGTATGGGGCTGTATATGGGGCGGGGTGTCTGTATGGGGCTGTATGGGATGAAGTGTCAGTATGGGGCTATATGGGACTGTATGGGGCAGGGTGTCTGTATGGGGCTGTATATGGGGCGGGGTGTCTGTATGGGGCTGTATATGGGGCGGGGTGTCTGTATGGGGCTGTATGGGGCAGGGTGTCTGTATAGGGCTGTATATGGGGCGGGGTGTCTGTATGGGACTGTATGGGGCAGGGTGTCTGTATAGGGCTGTATATGGGGCGGGGTGTCTGTATTGGGCTGTATGGGATGAAGTGTCACTATGGGGCTATATGGGACTGTATGGGGCAGGGTGTCTGTATGGGGCTGTATATGGGGCGGGGTGTCTGTATGGGGCTGTATATGGGGCGGGGTGTCTGTATGGGGCTGTATGGGATGAAGTGTCAGTATGGGGCTATATGGGACTGAATGGGGCGGGGTGTCTGTATGGGGCGGGGTGTCTGTATGGGGCTGTATGGGTGTCTGTATGGGGCGGGGTGTCTGTATGGGGCTGTATGGGGCGGGGTGTCTGTATGGGGTGGGGTGTCTGTATGGGGCTGTGTGGGGTGGGGTGTCTGTGTGGGGCTGTATGGGGTGGGGTGTCTGTATGGGGCTGTATGGGGTGGGGTGTCTGTGTGGGGCTGTATGGGGTGGGGTGTCTGTATGGGGCTGTATGGGTGTCTGTGTGGGGCTGTATGGGGCGGGGTGTCTGTATGGGGCGGGGTGTCTGTATGGGGTGGGGTGTCTGTATGGGGCGGGGTGTCTGTATGGGGCGGGGTGTCTGTATGGGATGGGGTGTCTGTATGGGGTGGGGTGTCTGTATGGGGTGGGGTGTCTGTATGGGGTGGGGTGCTGCCACCCGGCCTGCTGCCCCCCAGCCTGCTGCCCCCCGGCCAGTACTCTCGTTCCCAAATCCTTCCGAAGGAAGGCTCTGGGGACAGCCAAATGACCTTGAACTTGGGATTTTGCTGGGTCTGGGCAACCCCTGCTGGTAGGCTTGAACCAGCGAACAGGAACCGGAAATGGAACCAGAATGTATGATGGTAGTTTTAGGTAGATTTACCATCAGCCTTTCTGGTTCCATTTCCTGTTCCTGTTCGCTGGTTCCAAGCTACCAGCAGGGGTTGCCCAGACCCAGCAAAATCCCAACATTTGGCAGTTACCAGAGCCTTCCTTTGGAAGGATTTGGGAACGAGAGTACCCGGCCTGGTGCTGCCACCCAGGCTGCTGCTGCTGCCACCCAGGCTGCTGCTGCTGCCACCCAGGCTGCTGCTGCTGCCCCCCAGGCTGCTGCTGCTGCCCCCCAGGCTGCTGCTGCCACCCAGGCTGCTGCTGCCACCCAGGCTGCTGCTGCCACCCAGGCTGCTGCTGCCCCCCAGGCTGCTGCTGCTGCCCCCCAGGCTGCTGCTGCTGCCACCCAGGCTGCTGCTGCCACCCAGGCTGCTGCTGCCACCCAGGCTGCTGCTGCCACCCAGGCTGCTGCTGCCACCCAGGCTGCTGCTGCCACCCAGGCTGCTGCTGCCACCCAGGCTGCTGCTGCCACCCAGGCTGCTGCTGCCACCCAGGCTGCTGCTGCCACCCAGGCTGCTGCTGCCACCCAGGCTGCTGCTGCCACCCAGGCTGCTGCTGCCACCCAGGCTGCTGCTGCCCCCCAGGCTGCTGCTGCTGCCCCCCAGGCTGCTGCTGCTGCCACCCAGGCTGCTGCTGCCACCCAGGCTGCTGCTGCCACCCAGGCTGCTGCTGCCACCCAGGCTGCTGCTGCCACCCAGGCTGCTGCTGCCACCCAGGCTGCTGCTGCCACCCAGGCTGCTGCTGCCACCCGGCCTGCTGCTGCCACCCGGCCTGCTGCTGCTGCCACCCGACCTGCTGCTGCCACCCGACCTGCTGCTGCTGCCCCCCAGGCTGCTGCAGGAGCCCCAGGTCCCGGGTAGCAGTAGTTACAGCTGCTCTAAGGTCCCACACAGGAGGCACAGGGGGCGCCACCTGCTGCACACCCTGCCCGTACCTACAGGGGACCAGCAGCAGTCCTCTCATCCTGAGATCCTTCCATGGAAGGCTCTGGTAACTACCACCATGACCCTGAATGTTGCTGGGGTTGGACAATCCCTGTCGGCAGGTTGCAACCAGCAAACAAGGTAAATGCAAAAATGTATGCAGAGAGCTTCTGTACTATACCCTCTGGTTTCAGTTCTGGTTCCTGTTCGCTTATTCCAAGCTAACCACAGGGGTTGCCCAAACACCAGGGATTTTATAGACTAGGATCTCTCACTGGGTAGACTCCCATGTTATAGCCATTGTGCAAAAGCATATTGAAAATGTTTGGAACATTATCTATATATGAACCTGTCAATCAAAATCTCAATCTACCTATTCAAAATTGACCTATCCCTCAATCTGAGAGGCACTATTCCTGTGTATCACTCTACCTATCCTGCACACTGCCTATCCCCCAGTCTACCTATCCCTCTTATTACCTATTCCTTGAATTAGAACCTTTTCTTAAATTATCTTAAAGGCTAAAGCTTACCCCTCTCAGGACTCACTATACTCTTGCCCACTTTCTGTGCCTACTTATACATGAGTCTACCTATCCCCAATCTGCCTATCACCCAGCCTACCTATCATTGTGACTATAGCAGTATCTATCTTTTTAACTTTACCCATCTGCTAAACATAACATTCCTCACAATGCCCATCATTATTTGTACGATCTTGTGTCCATATGTGGGCGATACAAAACAGAAATGAGTAAGTGTAACTCGGGGGTTAGTTTGGTCCTGCCTAGCCTCGTTAACGTTCTGGTTAGCATTGGACACTATGGGATCAAGATGCCCTATGGTAGAACCTATTGATCAACTGGGTCTTTATCGGAAGATAATTGTATATTTTAGATGGGAGAACACATAGATACTTTACCTGTCCAATGCACGATGACTGGGCCCGCTTCTTGTCCAAACATGTCTCATTCTCAACGTCCCATGACATGGTTCAAGATTAGTCAATGAGTGGACGCCGTTATGGATCTGCCGTGAAGCAGTACGACAACTGGATAGAGTTCGGATATGAAGATGCCGACGTCGGCAGTCATTGGTGGTCACATGGCTGTAGTGGGGTGTAGTCACAGGCCGAAACAGAGCCTTGTGGTAGAGATGGTGGGCAGGGGGTTGGTAGTATTAATACTACCAACGCCCTGCCGACCATCTCTACCAGAAGGCTCTGTTTCGGCCTGTGGGTGTAGTAGAGAGGTGGTGAGTGTCCGATGTGGTGGGGTGTAGTAGAGAGGTGAGTGTCCGGTGCCCACCCTGTAATGTGGCCTACAGGGCTGTGTCCGTACACCTGCACGGCGGAAGTCCAGGTGCTGTAAATCAGCCTGTAACGACCCTGTGCCCCCCCCCCCCAGCACCGGCCCAAGCTCCTCCACAGCCTGCACACCAGCTACTTCTCACAGACTAAACAAGTTGTCATGCTTGTTAAAAGCCTGACCGCTGTATATAAAGGGCCAGGTATCAGCACTCCCACTGTTCCTGCCGGGGCAGCAAGCTCTATGCCTTTAAAACCCTTACAGATCGTTACATATCCTTGATTGTTTCTACTTATATTGTAGGTAAGGTGGACAAACAACAAACCACTGGACTGTGACATCTAGGTAAGGGGACTCTGAATCAGCCAGTTATATATTTATATATATATATATATATATATATATATATATATATATATATATATATATATATAGCAATAGTCATACATGCATTATGTGGTACATATGATCACATACATTTAATATCATATATTGTATTCCGCACTAGCGAGATACAGTGCTGCAACCATGTGTTACTCTGGTACTGATTGTGAACCCCTAGTCACCAGCAACCAGCCCAGGCAAATCTCATATCCGAGATTAGGGTACAAGCAAGGTGTGAGAATAGGTCAAGTTACATATACAGGTTTGCTACGTCACAGTGTTATTATGGTAACCTCACCATAATAGCAACACATCAGGTTCATTACATCTAACTCTATTTTTAATTGTATCTGGCTTATAGTGATCCACAGGTTTCAATTTACAATGCATTGTATTAAATTTATGTAATCATCTGTACCTCATGACACATGTATCTATCTATATTCATATATAATTTCCTGATTCAGAGTCACCCTATCTAAATGTCCCAGTTCAGTGGTTTGTTTGCCCACCGCTCCTCCCATATAAATAGAAACAATCATTATATGTAACTCGACCTATCGTAAGTGGGTTGTACCTGGGCCTTCCTTATGTCACCTGTCCCTGATAGAGTAGCATATTCATGATGCAGAGGACCTTAGCTCAAATCCCTCTCAAGTTATATCTTGGTGACCATACCATGCATGAACATTCTTATATATATATATATTTTACTTTGATAGGTAGAAGTGAGTAGCAACCTTGAAATTGAGTAAAGAATTATCAAGAGTGTTAAGTCAAAAATGTTAGTCCTATTTCTTCAAAAGCACTATATATATGAATAAGAAAAGGTTTTGCTCGTTAATGATATGGTGACAAGATGTGGCTTGGGAGGGATTTGAGCTTAGGTGCTGTCAACCTTGAGGCCACTGCTCTAACCACTACCCTATTGTGGACTGGTCTCATGAGGAATGCCCACATACAACCAATTCACATAGCTTGCACCCTGTTTGTACCCTAATTTCGAACTTTCTCGTGACCTGACCTGGTAGTTCTAAGATACACTGGTACCAAATTAACATGGCGCTGTACACATGTCAGGTGATCTGGCTAATGCGGAATAGTGAACGCTATGTATCATTATGATAACATATCAAATCTAAGAGGGTACTATAGTTTTGTTTTTTTTGTAGACTATTCGATTCCATGCATTTATATTCTTATATATCAGATATGTTTTGCTTTTATGGGTAGAAGTGAGTAACAACCTTAAAATTATATCAAAGAAATATCAATAGTGTTTGGACAAAATTTGTATTACTATTTCTTCAAGGAACTAAATTTATAAATAAGAAAAGGTATTGGTTGTTAATGGTATGGTCACCAAAATATGACTTGACAGGGATTTGACCTTAGGTCCTCTGCATCATGAATCCACCATGCTAACCACTTCTCTATTAGGGACAGGTGACATAAGGAATGGCAGGTCACAACCCACTCACAATACTCAGAACCTGTTTGTACCCTAATCTCGGACATGAGATTTGGCTGAGCTGGTTGCTGGTGACTAGGGGGGTACAATTAGTACCAGAGTAACACATGGTGACGCCACCAGTATCTCGCTAGTGCCTAATAGGTGCCACCGCTCCACAGGTTATATATAGACCAGCAGGGGTAAAGATCGGAAGACTTGGTCAGCTTTGAAAGTCTCCCAATGGTTCCCTAATAATCATATCACTATTTTCTATTTTGCATTGGAATTGTACACATCTCCCCTCACGCGTACACTATTTAAAAATTTCCTGGGACAATTAATTAACTTTAGATTGAAGACCCTAGTACAGGGTAAAATAGAGCATGCACACGCTGGGGTGTGGACCAAAACGTTAGGATAAGAATACAACCCTGATTAAACAATAACGGGAATGTTTTTTGGTTATGCCTTTAGCCAAGGTATGGAAAGCTTTTCCAATTATGACATAAGATATCACGACCAAAGGTAGGGTTCCCACTCGTCGTGCAATGTGCTTAGCGAATCCGCCCCCACGTGGATCAGGCATGGCATTATAGAAGTTACATCAGAAGTGGCGTGTTAATAATTAGTTGGTGATGGCACGGTGTGTGTGGTGGGGGGGGGGGTGCAGCTGTTTGGTCCCAGCCCCTGCCTCTCAGTGACAAAGCAGCCCTAATTAATACACCGTTAGATGGGGCAGGACGCCCCTTAGGACTTCACATCAGACGCCTCACGTTTCAAAGCGATACGCACATTAAACAACGAGGGGTATCCATTAGCAACGGAATCTGATTAATCTTTGAATATATTGAAGTTAACAGGAGATATGAGAGCATTTTTGCATCATTTTGAGACCATAGTTCTTCCGTCTCCCATATTAGGCTAGCATATCATGGGGCGTCTGTGTGGTCGTATCAAGATAACGGACTTCTATCCTCCCCTGTATGTGTTTGACTGTAGGGGACATGGCCTGTAGAAATAAATCATGTACATTATTAACGTTGGAATATAGTCCGGGCCGACATACGGATATATTATACCTAAATTGAAATATCAGCCAGGGCAGAAAATTGTGTAATGTCATTAGACTAATAGATGATGCAGCAAAATGTAAATCAGTTGCTTCATCATACTGGGATAGAGGAGAATTCTTACATGTATTTGATCGGCTGAGATCTACCAAGCAAGCCATTTCTCAATAAGGGATTAATCAGGGAGCAGATGTGGAAACAGACTTTAGTCCCGATATGTTATCGTGTAAAGACTTTATAGCTACAATTACCGAGCTCCTGGGGCCGCCCATTCAGCAGCAGCAGCCAATTACAGCCATCATAAGGTGAACCAATCACAGCCCTTGTTAAGATGATATGTCAATGACACTTCAGGGCACCAAGGGGGTCTGGGGGAGTACATATCGGTTCTAGACAAGGTTCTGCTTTAATATAATGGCCGAAGACTGAGAACATTAAAAACGCACTCGTCCCCTGAGTCCCTCTAATGAGATACTACAACAGATACTACCCAGCTGAGTGTCAGTGAGTGTTGGATGGATCCACATTTAATGTGTTGCAGTTGAGAACAGAACCTGGATATATATAACCATAAAGAACAGGGATTGCCATTATACATGTTCACGGGCAAAATATCTATCTAACCAAGTAAGATACATCAGGAACATGAGTTATTGAAGCGACTGTGTAATAGATTAACTACTGGTCCTCATATGGAGTGCATATTAAATTTCCTGAAAGCTACACAGAGAGAAGAAACCGAGTCAAAAGGGAGTCCAGGCTTGCCTCCAGAATGACTCCCTTTTCTGACTCTCTTTCTGACTCTCTTGATGAACCTGACTCCCTTAAAAGGGAGTTATGTGACTCCCTTAAGAGAGCCCAGGTTTTGCCTCCAAAATGACTCCCTTTTATGACTCCCCGCTACAGACAGAGTCCAGGTCTATGCTGCAACTCCCTTTAGAAAGGGAGTCTAGGCACAGGATGGCTCCTTTGGAAGAGAGAGTCATAATTTATAGGTAATTCCTACCCCCTAACCCTCTATATAACCATTTCAATAGCTGTCTCCCTAGCTGATGTTTCTACATTATGTTGGTGCAATGCCTCACAAGGAGGAGGGATCTCAGAAAGATCCCTCAGAGCACATTAGTTAATATACAAAGGAACATATGAGCTTTTGGGATTTAACTTTCTCATGTTGCTACAAATTGGGTGTCTATACCTTATACATCATACTTATGCTACAGTTTGAAATTAACTGTAATTATTTCATAAAATGTAATTCTGACAAAACATGTTGATGCTGCAATGATATACACGTATCAACATAATTATCAATGTCACAAATAACATGAATCTAGAGATCTAAGCATGCAGAATATTACCATTTTAGGTATAGTGCTACCACCTAGCAGGCTTAACTGTAATCAACTGTTTGACTCCCTTAGGGGAAAAGGGAGTAGGGACCCTTGACTCTGATTAGAAACAGAGTCAGATGGCTTCTTAACATATATGCTAGATGGCATTACAGTCATTGTACAGTAGTGTCACCTAGTGGGTTTCCTATTTCCGTTTTGTATGCTCACTTCTGTGACTCCCTTAGGGAGTCCAGGTAACCATTGACTCACCTCAGCTGACATGGACTCTGTTTGATCTAATTGAAAGGGAGTCAAGGCTGTTAGAAGGGGGAGTCAGACAGTGTGAAAAGTGAGCCAAAGGGACCCTGGCTCTCTTTTTATAGCCTGGACTCCCCTTGTGACTCGGTTTCTTCTCTCTGTGTAAACACTGCCAATAACCATAGCAACCAGAACCTTATTACTATGAATATGGACCCAGCCGTGCTCTATTCTAGGTGTGCTGTGGCTGCTGGAGGGACTTTACATTCAGTTGGCACTGTCTGTGAAGATCACCCCATTTTCGATGTATCCTATGGGTATGTAGTAGATACCCCACATGTAACTGAGTGTATGCCAAAATAACCATGACAGATTAGCTCATATAGGCCACCAGCCACTCTACCATTAGGTAGGTCAACAAGAGACCGTGCTCTCGGTGCTGTATATGTCACAGTGCTAAATAGCCAAAATGAAATGATTGAAGAAAAGAAGAAGGTATGTGTGTTCCATTCTCCACTTTGTCCGTACCTCTCAAGGTTACAGATAACGAGAAATTAATTAGTAAAAGTAATGGAACTGTAGTGCCAATTTAAGAAGTAGATTGGAACGGTTTCTCTGGGATAGGCACTGGTGCTATAAATAAGAGGAAAAGGGGGTTAACCTCTTGCAATTTCAATTGGTGATATACACAATATTCTCCTAACTGAAACAATTTGCTGGGCATTATATTTTATTTCATAGGAGAACGCTTACCATTTTAATCATACGGGACAGCAATACATCATTCATACAAGCCATTTGATATATGAAATATCCCCTAAACCCCATAATAACCCCTAATAGCAGTTAACGTTTATGTCCCACAGTAAGACTTTTCTGATTTGGTATAAACATTATTTGGCGAATTTCGACGACAAGGGTTTTCCTGGAATGTGACAATTACCCCTGTAAGGCCCCTGTTTATCATTGTTATCATATGAAAAAAAGATTTATTCATGTGATTATGTTCCATATTATACCCAGGGGTGTGCGAAGCAAAATCAACTCGCATTTGGACTTCAGTTTCCAATGCTTTCTGGACACCTCTAGCCTATACCAACAACGATAGTGTCCGTCGGTATTGCAGGCTATCCTATACGGCCATTGCCACATTCAACTGATCGACCCTTAAAACGTCAAAAAGATCCTGTGTTTATTATCTATAGATCTATACATAAATGCAGAGTGGAAGGATGCACTTCTATCAATGAGCAATATTTGTTCTGAAAATGAAACCCATCTTCACCCTGAGTGCCCACGTTGATGGTGCAGGGGAAGGGTTTCATTCCACAGCGTCCGACGGGGACGGTTAACCGTATTTGATATTGCCATGTTCTGCAATACATTTTCTTCTCCCATAATTGGTTGGTCAATGGACCATGCAGGAGGCATAACCCCATTATATGATGCAATTATCATGTAGCTTTTTCCTGTGAAATCAGTGGGTATAAAATGATGTAAAAAATGGAATAAACCCCAGCACCGGGGTGGCTTGAATGTACTTGGATCAATACCAAATTGATAAAATAAAAATATAACATAGATCATGTGACAGACCTTTCAAATGTAACAGGGGCTAACTCTATGTGTATACACAACCATATATCAAACTGTGCAAGTTGATACCCACCTGTGGTGCACTATGAAGGACCCTACTGGTACAAATACCCATCCTGCTGAGCAGCCTGGCAGCAATAACTGTGATGGCCGTCCTCCGCTAAATTCTGTTTACAATGCTCTTTTTGGCATTACAACTATAGGAACATTTGCTGCTTTGTATATGAGTAAAACACGAGTGTAGTATAGGTATAACCAGCATCTTTCTACAACCAGGATTACTATCACAATCAGGTGACTTATTTATTTCCGATCCATAGGCTAAGACCAGGAGTACGATAACTCAGTCATCCTAAGTGTCCCGGATAAGATGCAGTCAGAGAGCTATCATAAGGCCTTAATCATCAACTTCAAACTGTACTGCAGTTTGGCAGCCACATCAAATCGTTGGGTTAGATAAAGATTTTTTTCATAGCTTTAGGTTAAATTGTGAAGTTAGTTGATCGGTGCTGGGTGACTTGCTGTGTGGAAAAGTCTGCTTGGATATACTCTCCCCAAAATTTACTCCCCCGGTAATCCCCTGGCAACCTCCCCTTCCCCCGGTGCCCCCCTCCAGCTAAGTCCACAATCTCTGTGATTAGTAGCGTTCTAAGGTTTTGGTGGCTTGGTACCTACAATTCCGGGGATAGGAGTCTACAATACAAGAGATTATGACCTAACCCAAACACCTAACTTAACCCTCCCCCAGCCTCTGACCTCTCCCAATTTCCCCAGTATCCCATGCTTCCCAGATCTCCAGGACCCCCCCCCCCCCGTCTTTTCTCACCTCCGGGCAGAATCTCTGGCGGCAAAAGAAGGTGTTATGGTACCAGAACCTATATAGTATGATGAGGTGAGTACGGTGAGCAGCTTAATGTGGAGTTTAGTGAGAGGCTGTGTGTAAGCAGGACAGCTCGACCTTTGGTGCCGCTGTTAGTTTACCACAGCAGGGGTCATAACGCGCCGTCAACAAGCACCTCCTCATGCCACGCCCCATCTATACAGCAAGTTATTGGTGGCCATTTCGGAATGTCATGCCTCCATTAGCTTGGTAGCAGCACCCAGGGGGGGGGGGGCTGGCAGGACGGCTGCCCTTTACCTACAGCCCCACAGGGGGCTGACATCTAGGGGTGTGAGCCCTCACCGTGCACGTGATGACCCCTTAGTGGGGCGGGCGGGCAGGGTAAGTGGTCTATGATGGCTGATGAGTGGTTGTCTTAGAGACAGTAGATTAGTCTCCATTGCCGTCATGCCAACATGCAGCTTTACTACTACATCTTGTACGGACAGTCAGATAGTGTCGTCATCTGCTGTAATTTACTATATTGAAGTGGCGTCACGTATTTAAACCCTAATGCCTTAATGTCCTAGCTGTTGAATATCTATAGTGGTCCTACCTGGTTCCCCATAATGATAGCCCCTCCCCCATTGATATGGCTGCAGAGGAGTCAAAAGCGACCTGCCGACCTGGGCTGTTTTGGAGGCGACCTTCGACCTAAAGCAATAATAAAAGCGACCTGGCGACTTTTGGACACAATTGACAATAGATTAAGGGTTCAAAGAAGCGGCTTTTAGACCTGGACCCCTTGATTTCAGCGGCTTTCCGACTTCAGAGGGACCCCTCTGAACCCCCATTTTGCAAACCTTTAAAGACCACCTATCTACATACAAGGTCAAAGCTTACCATTAGGCCACCAACTTAATTCAACTATTCTCTGTACACCCTTGCCCGCTGTCAGGACCTTACTTTGGTGTATGGTGTTGGACAAAGCAGACATTAACCCTGTTAAGGGATGCAGAGTGCTTTAGTTTTACTAAACGGTGCTGTTTTCATGATGCATGAATGCAGACGGTTAGTAACTCACCAGGACTGCAATAGATCAAATGGTTTGGGAATGTATCAGCCCCGAAGGTTTGGCATGATGCATGAATGCAGCACTCGTGAACAAATCTGTAGTGGATTAAACCACTATGTGAGCTTTAAAGGATTACGATTACAAGTGAGTTGTTGGCGGCGGGGGATGGAGGAGCAGCTCGTGGAGCAGCTCGGGAAGGGAGGTGGCGTCTGTGTGGACGTCCTGCAGAGGAAGTCAGGGGGGAGGATCCCGTCTACAGGAACACTTGAGGCATGTTCAGAGGGGGCTGTGGTGCGGCTAGTGACGCTAAGGGAGGGCCAGACATGGCAGACTTGCCGGAATCTCTGATTGTCCAATCCCTTTTTATTTGTGTAAATCTGGACTTGACAATATAGAGAATCTGAGTAAGAGTATTAAAATAGTTCATTTAGTATTGTTGTTTACTCAAGTTAAGAACGATTAACCCTCCTTTATAACGAATAGAGAAAAAGAGATTTCCTATTCCAAATTTGACTTTGCAAGCACACACATCACTTAAAAGGTGTAATTAGCTTCTACATGTTACTCCACTAACGAAACGTTGTCATAGATTGTCTCAGATTAAATGTGGTGCTGCACAGAAATGGCTGGCTACATCCTTCGTCTACTAAGCTCTCTAAGGCTTGGCCAAGTAAGGCACTAAGTTTATCATACATTAAACCCAATGCAATATGCTATCACGTATACAGGCATGTCTGCTCATATACCATGTGCACTGTCAATGCGCCGTGATGGCCTCCCATGCTGTCTCATGCTGCTAATGGAGGATTCCCTATGTTAGCATAATGTAAGCCATGCCTCAATTGTAATCAGCCACAGCTAATCATCAATCAAGCCATGCTAGCCAATTTGTGGTGCGATGTATTTGTAATGACAAATTGAACAAACCAATATCAGGAAATATGTGGACGACATCCGATCACGGAAGGTGATCAAGTTTCGTATCATGTATTAGTCTAATATTAGTGGTAAATGCCATGTTTGGCTGGGTTCATTCGATGTGGAATAATGTGGAATTTAAAATGATCCTTCTGGTACAATATAATGAAAGTTGTATCGACTCAATGGAAATGATAATTGTCACGTCTATCCTAACTAGTAGAACTGATGTTTTCAATTTCGAATTCCTATCTAGGTTGATGGAATTTTGAATGATACTTGTAAGAAGAGGCACTGATGATTGTACCATGCATATGTGTATTTCCCTAATGGGATTTTCCTGTTTGAAAACAAACTGTACTGTGACATACATGTAAAATTGAAATGGAGGTGCTGTAAATGAAATGTAAAATTAATATTATGTATCATTATAAGTATCAACCTCTTCTGTGATTCGATGGAAACAAATATATTTGTCTGTACTTTCATATTTTTCGTGATTACAGAATAAACTCATGTCAAATTGAAAATTGAATTGAATTGGATGAGACCTGTCTGCAAGAACTGAGGACAATGGCTGCTTTAAATGTATGTATTGTTATGTTTATGTCACTATCATTCGTTGCGAGTAATATTTCTTTGATGAAAAAAATTAAACACTGTCCGTACGATGATCAATGTCAAATGGAACAAATTCAAAAAGGATGGGTCATTGAGAACAGGGTCAGTATCTGTTTGGGCATCCTGCAACAATATGAATGATCGGCGTTTTAGACACACCTTGTACTCAACGTAACTCGCCTTGGGTGCTTATAGAATTAATTTCATGGCATTTTAGAAGTTCCGAATTCAATTGTCTCAAAGTATGGTGAGAAATTGGTGGTTCACTTCTGTTCTTTGCATGCCCCACTCGCCGGTGGGATCAATTCTTGTATGTCCTATATATATGATTTGACAAAAAGAGAAGGAGGCCTAGAAGTAGGAAAGTGGTACACAGAAAATCTAAATGCTCCGGCCCTTAGTCTGTAGTGCCCAACAAAGTGGGTTAGTCATAGGGACATTGGTCAGGCATGACCAAGTGCTATTCAAAAATGACTGAGGCAAAGTGACGTAAGACTAATGCCTTACTCGAAAGGACCTAGCCTAACACTCATTGAAATGGAGAAGACTGAAGTGAGTTGGTCAGTACTGATCGACCACCCTGACAGTATTGAAACCTGTATATAAACAATTACGGTAGGCACACACAAGACAGATATGGACTTGGGGCTGACACAGATAATTGTCCGCCCTATTTATTGAACATGATAATAATAAAAAAAATCAAAGCATTAATCCAAACGAGCGAGCCTCAGAGCATACATGTTGCTGCAGTGGATAACAGGTGAGCTATGACCCTTACAACATGGCGACCTATGACGAGCAGAGCCTCCCCCTGGTGTCAATACTCGCAACTAATGCACCAGTGCCTTTGTTACTGCACATTGAAACCTGTATATAAACAATTACGGTAGGCACACACAAGACAGATATGGACTTGGGGCTGACACAGATAATTGTCCGCCAACACCCAATACAAACAATATACATAATCATACGAACACAGATAGATACATTTAAATCTCACAACTTTGTCAAATCCTCTGACACCCTTCTATCACTAGCGATCCTATTGTCCATAGTCTTTGACAGATACAGGAGGGCCGCCATACTCGACCAATCACCCGCCTCCCTGATGTCCTCTAGCGATAGGCCTATACTATGCATGTAGGCTGCGCCGGCCCTGCGCAGGGAATGTAACCCTGCACGATGAGGGTCCAAATTAATTGATACCAACAGCTTCTTTACAAACCGGAGGAGTGGTGGGTACAATAGTGGTTTACAAACTTGGCCTTTATGGACCATGAAAACTGGTGAGTCTGGTGGTAGATGAGAACATGAGTCCATATGCCTCTTGAGCAGGGAAACCGCACACAACGGGGAACCCTTTGAATAGGTTACCGGTATCTTATGCTGACGTTGTCCATATTGAATTGTTTTTGATGATGAAATGCAGATCAGCATGCCCCAGTCATGGAAGGACACTGCCCCCCTGCGGAGGAAATGAGCTGACGTTGAATTAGATTCTGCTGTTGTGTTGGGCACCAAATTACTTTTTCGTAGAAGTGCTCTGAATGAGACTACTACACAAGTCCACATCACCAAATTGCCTTCGTCCAACACTGACATACACTGAAACATGTCCAATAGATTAGTTACTGATAACGTTGGTCTAGCCGGGTTGGGGTCGCCCAAAACCCTCTTGAGTCCCGCCAACGTCGTCTTGAGAATGAAGTCCTGTCTTATACCGGTAATGTCATGCCCATAGTAGCTATTCAGGCTAATCACTCCACTCACATAATTGTCTATACTCACAAAGCGCAGACTGTCTGATAAATACACTAAATATCTGCACATTACTTGGACGGATGTGGGAATAGGCACACATCCCGATATCCTGCAAAATTGGATGAATCTTCTCCACTGAGACATCTTAGTTCTCCATGTTGCCTTTGACCACGCCTGGGCTCTCAGTAGAGCAGCCCTTCTGTCTAGTTCTTGACACCAGTTTTCCGTTTCTGCAACATAAATGAAACGGAATTGTAGACTCCTTCCTTGAACTGACTCTAGATAAATAGTCTGGCCAGATATTAGATGGACCTGGCAGGTGTATAGCAACTAGATGACAATTAATGTCTACACATTTCCAGAAGATTAATTTTAACAAATCCAGTGAGTGACAGTTCTCACTTATTCCCCCATTGATGGCTGCTACAACCTGAGTGTTGTCGGTGTAACATTCAACCCGTGAGTCCCTCCACCTATTCCCCCAGCGTCTGACTGCCGCTAAGATGGGGAATAATTCCTGGACGTTAATATTGTCTGGTACGTATTCCGTAGGTACTGGGTGGATATGGTCATGGTCCTCACAGACATGAACTGTCAGAATATCCCTGCTCCAACAACCACACACCCAGTCACCGTTGTGAATGGCGGCAAAGCCTGAGCCTGATGAGTCTGTATATACTTTAGCTGTTTTCCAAGAAGACACATCAATGATTTTTGCCAGACCATTGAATTTGTTGGAGAATACTTTCCACCAGTCTAAGTCCTCATGAAAGGCATGTGTGAGTGAGACATAACGTTTGCCCGGCTTGAACTTTGATAGTAGACTGATGACTCTTCTCGAGAAAGTTCTGCCTCCCCGCACCAGTTGAGCACAATGAGACAAAATACCACATAGTCTTTGGAGCTGTCGTTTTGTTGCCTTCCGGCGACCATCAAAAAACGATAACTCGTCAGCCAAGCGAAGCATTTTATCCTCTGGTAGCCTCAACTGCATTGAGACTGAATCAATGTCAATGCCCAAATATCTCTGGGTTGTGCTAGGACTAAGGACTTTCTTGTATGAAATATAGAAACCCAAATCTCTCAATACTTTATGCAAAAATAACTGAGCTTCTGTACATTCATCCTTTGTATCTGCCATAACTAGTAGGTCATCAATATAATTTACACAGAAATAACCTGCTGCACATACAAATCTGGCGACGGCATCACTTATTCTAGTAAAGATGTACGGTGCTGCCCTGGTACCAAACGATATGAAGTTATCCTCTATATACACTTGTTCATTATTTACACACCACGATAGACCTTGATAACTCCTATCTGAGGTTTTAATCATGACAGAACGATAAGCTGCAGCTACGTCTGTGACTGCACAATAACCACCTGGTTTTAAAACTGCCGTCACATCATCAATTGATTTATACCTAAATGAATGAAAAGTGTCTAACATGTAGTTATTGATTGACTCATATGCGGGCTTGCTGGCGTCCGTTATAGGTCTAAAACCACCAGATGATTTTGTGACCGCCCCCAAAGCATGAATGCACTGTGGTGCTGAGTTCACAATAGATAATTTCCCCGATTTGAGTTCTTGTTTGATGATCAAATCAATCTCACTGAATGCTGATACTGTAGCTGAAGGATAATTGTTCACCTTGTATGGCATGATCTCCGCACCGGGGTCGACTATCTTAAAGCCTGTCAAGATCCCGTCTAGTAGGAACAGCGCGTCCTTGTCCCACATTCCTTGACCGAAGACGGCCGCTGAACCCCCCGACAACATGCGTCTCCAGCCGTCTGGACGCAGCTGAGCACGAACCCCGTCTAGGACATGAGGCGTATTCCGGTCCCACAAAGGCTTATAACCTGCAGCATTGATTAATAGTTCCTCGATAGAGTCATAGATAACTAATTTATCTATACCCGCCGTCGTAAATTCCCAAACCGGAAGGTCTCCTACGCCATGACACCTCCCAGCCGCTGGTTGCTCCGCGTCTACATAGCGACAGTCGGTCACCAGCGTAGGAGGGTTCCTTCAGTACACACCAGGCGGCGCCCCATGTCCACCGCCATAATTCCCGCCACCAAAGTTGGGCTGAAATTGCTGCTGTCCATGGTTCCCAGGGGGACCCCCCGGGCCCTGGCCGTAATTGGTGAACGGACGACTCTCCCCCGTATTACTGCCTCTTGACCTGCATGCCTTGCCTTTGTGCCTGCCACCACAGAATGTACATACATGAGCTTTTGAGCAATTTGAAAACTCACACCAACCGAAGTTGTAATTTGCACAAATGTTATCCGGTACCACGTATTTGTAGTTCTTTTTCCCGGATGTACCTGAACTGGGCCCTGTCTTAGCCTGCATACCTTTAAGCTTGATCTGCAACTCCTTGACCACATTCATGTTTTCCGCCGAGAGGTGGGCGGTCATTGATGGCTCGTCACCCGCCATGAAATCGACCACCTCCCCCTCAATGACCCGTGACACTGCCTTGTGATCGTATGCCGCTAACACATCTGGGTCATATAAGCCGGACATTGCTTTAAAAGCCACAAACTGCATATGATCCACATACCCATAGACAGAAGCCTGAGATGGCTGTGGTATAGGGTTTCTAAGTAGCGACTTGACCACAGATGTCATCCCGTACCATAACTCGACCAAAGACATATCCGAGTAAAGTTTGTCTGTGGGGATGTGGTAATCAGCCCTGAGTCTATTACGGGAACGTTTACGCTTACTGTTAGAAGTAAGCCAGCTCAAACTAGCAAGCAAATCTCTAGTACCTGACTGATTGTGTGGTTTGTGGCCGGCTGGGTCATCGAACTCCTCTGGTAGAATGCCAAGGCCGAGGTCCTCCCCCTCGACCCCGGTCGCCGCCAACTCCTCCCGAATGGACTGTAGGCCGCGAGGAACCCTTTCAGTGCCTCCCCCCTGGCCGGGGGACGCCGTCCTCCTTCCCGGGGCCCCTGGGTGGCCCGCCCGGCTTGAGCGGAACGACGTCGTGCCTGAATGGACACCCAAGCCCCCCGCTACTGCGTCGCACTCTTCAATGTCGCGTTCTATATCCTTGTTGGAGATTCTCAAGGTCGCCAACTGATGCTCTAATTGCTTGACTCGCCGTTTTTCCTCCAGAGTCTCCTTCTGTGCTTCTTCTTTCTGAAGCAGTTTTTTGAGATGTTCCTCCCTCGAAGGTAGGGGTGATTTCCCCTTGCTCCCGGTCCCCGGCTCCGAGGTGTCATGGCTGACCTCGCCGGTGGTACTAGGGCCCTGTTCCATTGTCTCCCCTGAGTATTGGCAATTCTTACCAAAAGGCGGAGGATGATGGCCGAAGCATGTACCACAATTCTTAGAAACCTTGCCTGCTATCTCCACATGTATCTTTGAAGCCATTGCAAATCAAAGCATTAATCCAAACGAGCGAGCCTCAGAGCATACATGTTGCTGCAGTGGATAACAGGTGAGCTATGACCCTTACAACATGGCGACCTATGACGAGCAGAGCCTCCCCCTGGTGTCAATACTCGCAACTAATGCACCAGTGCCTTTGTTACTGCACATAAAATAATTTAGGTTGGTCATATAGGGAGCCAGAAAATGACTGTTCTGTACTATTGACTGATTTGTTAGCCAGTACTGACTAAGTTCTGGAGCCTAAAGATTATCAGTGTACTGGTAGAGGAAAGCACTAAATGGGAATCAGTAGGTTTGGGTGAAAACTAATAACTGAGATCTAAATTCTTAATCAAACATATCCAGGGGAGATGAGATATAAAGAATAATGATGGGAAAAGAATGTCTTTTCCCTCTTGACTATTGAATGAGCTGCTCTATGAAATGGCCAGCTTTTGATAAAGAGGGGCATGGAACTCCAACCATCTGGAATAACCCGGGATTTCTGTCCTTATCCTCCTCGTGTGTATCGAGCCCTGCCCCAGAAAGTACTACCATTACTCCGTCTACAAAACCGGCCCCTCTACACCCGTACCCCAGTCCCAATCCATAATAGAGCCTCCCGAGGATGGGCAGGCTGGGATAGGGCCTTAATGTAAAGAAAATGGCTCAGTTCCTAATCACATAGGACACACTATGGGCAGGTCTTTGAACTTTTTTAATGAGTTACTTTAGCTCATTGGTGCCTTTCGTTTTTAGCAGACTTAAGTCCATGCCGCACCATCTGCCTCTAATTGTATCCCCCTAAGTCCCACTTCGTTTAAGGATATGTGAGCGAAGATTGGGACCAAAGAGTAGATAATCTAGGGTGAAATTGTATTGATTCTCTTTTCTAGATCTATAATAGTGGCTATTCTGTTAAATTGGTCATAATATTGACTTCCCCCCTATTTCTGGGAACTGTTTGGTCTGATTGGGTGAGTTCAACTTTGATCTGTATTATAGCTATGGCTGTTGGAGCCGAACAGGCGACTGCATGAGGCTGTAAGGAGGCTGTAAGGCCGCCCAAAAAAGTGTTCCAGGCAACATGGGTCCGAAATTAATTTCATGATATTCCTTGTTTCTGAAGGTCATCCTGATGAGCTGTGAGTCGATGTGGCGAGTGGTGACCCATCCCTCGACCTGCCTACCCTAATTTTCGGAACCATTGTCCTTTTTTTTTGGGGGGGGGGGGCTTACAACCATATACAGATGAACCAAAATTGAAAAAGCTTTTTTTTGGTTTGAATAGGTTTATATTGTCTTACATAATTTATACAATGTGAATGTAGACAAGTATCATTTTCAAGACGGTGTAGAATCATACATATACCAAAGTATGTTTGTAACAATAGCATATATAATGCCCAAATTGCTTACATCATGCAGATGTTTTACATATTATGATTATCAATTGTCTGCCATTGCTAACTGATACTGCCACCATGGTCTGCAGTTGGCCTACATGTGATATCCCTGTAGAAGGTGTTGGATCCATACTGTACCTTCAAGTGGTTAATATTACGCTGCTCAATACTGACTGATTTTTACATCAATACTTGCTGAGCTGACTGAAGCTATTTGACGTTTTTCTCATACTGAAGGTCCTTTTTGGGATATGCCTCATGTTAGATATTGCTTAGCTGAAGATCAAGTAAAGGTCCAAATCATTTCAGTTCCTGATAGCAGATATTTGCTTTTTGAAAAGTTAACTAGAAAGCTATTTTCATTGTAAACACAACCGCATACACATTTGTAAAGTGGTGCCTCCCGCTCCTCGCCACGGCCCGGGCCTCCTGCTACTTGCCACAGCCCAAGCCTCCCGCTACTCGCCACAGCCCGGGCCTCCCACTACTCGCCACAGCCCGAGCCTCCCGCTACTCGCCACAGCCCTAGCCTCCCGCTACTCGCCACAGCCCGGGGCCTCCCGCTACTCGCCACAGCCCGGGGCCTCCCGCTACTCGCCACAGCCCGGGGCCTCCCGCCACTCGCCACAGCCCAAGCCTCCCGCTACTCGACACAGCCCGGGACCTCCCTCTACCCACTACTTGCCGCGACCAAGTGTGCATGTCATTACACCCAGTGTCCAATTAACAACACCTGCGTGGTCAGGGAGAAGGGTCAGGCCCTGACCACCCTCTGCTACTCTATTGACCAAGGTGTTCAGGTCGTACTCCACACAAGCGAGATGCAGTGATTCTCCTTTGTGAGACCTGTAGCTGAATATGGTTCCTAGCCTGTCCAAAATAGACAGTTTTAGGGGTCATACATTTTTGAATCATTGGTAGTTACATATCCCCAATGTCAACTGTCCAGATTGGGGGAATGGTTAGGACACCGGCCAATCAATCCAGGGGTCATAAGTTCAAATCCATGCCAAGACTATTTTTCCTAGTTGGTTAAAAATAAAACAATTTTAGATTACACTATGACTATTTATCTTGTGTAAAGGATCTTTACAACCGAGTTGTATACTATCAGGATTTTTGACCTACCAAAATATATTTAAATTTGTGTGTAGACAAAATAGCTTTGACATGGGTTTGAACTCATGACCCATGAAGTACTAGGTCAGAGTCCTAACCGCTCCCCCAATCTGAACAGATGACATGAGGACCCAAAATAGAGGCATATAAATGAAAATTGTATGGCCCCTGAAACTCAGAATTTCAGGCCATGACAGGAACCAGCTTCAGCTAACCATCTGGCTGCTATAGTTAGCAGAGGAAAGAGTACTGGTACCAGACAAAATGTCGCTGTACTGTGATCATCTTGCTAATGCGGAATAGGATAGGGGGAAGGATTAATGGATGTCTAGGTCAATTTCATCAATATCTACAGGATAGTAGGAAGCTGGGCTGAGCCAGCTTTCCACTCCCAATGTACACAGCTCAGCCCAAAAGGCATTATTGAGCGGTCATTATTAAAGTCCTGCAGAGAATATGCAGGGCTTGATAAGTGCTTAATGGATGGTCTCTGTCCACTGAGCTGTGGATGGGCAGTTCACCGACCAAGATGACTTGACCAATATATAAGCCTCATTTTCCGTCCACGGCTGAAATAATCTGCGGAGGATATTCATTTTATTGATGATCATTTTAGCCATAGCCTTTTCAATTCAAACGTCAGCTTGCCCTCTACATCACAATGTTTCTCAATGATCCTCACTGGCTGCAATATGTATGATAGCCAATTCATACCTCATGATCACCTTTTAGTCCTGTCTGCATAAGTGTCTTCCCGCCACCCATAGTATACAGATTCCACCAGCCCATGGAGAAAGACAACCGGCAATAGCCAATTAAGTAACAGTTATCAACAAGAGAAAATGTTAATCTCTGAATACAATAATGTGTCAGTGTATTTCCTCATACTTCGCATAGCGGCCCACACATTTCGAGGCATAAAAGCTGTATGGGCGCTATTTGTAAATTGTGCTGAATATGGCATGATCTAGGATATGATCCTACAAGACACAGGCACTGAATTGGTGCAATATGCTGATCCTCTCTGCGAGTGTATCAGTCCCATATGGTTGGCATGATGAATGAATGCAGCCCTGCTGAGTTACTGGCGGCATTCATCTATCATGACATCAGGGCAGCACAA
This sequence comes from Harmothoe impar, assembly GCA_947462335.1. NCBI lineage: Eukaryota > Metazoa > Annelida > Polychaeta > Phyllodocida > Polynoidae > Harmothoe > Harmothoe impar. The sequence continues at coordinate 34,032,097 of OX381719.1, forward strand.
TGCTCCATCACCCAGCACCCCAGTTACATGGACCATGGTCTGTACTCACAACTAAAGGTGACCATTTCACAGCGTCACTCCCCGTTACCCTGGCACCAACACCCACAGAGGGAACATCACCACGACGGATGCCCTTCCCTGACGGCCCCATATAGGGGTGAAATTTAGGGGACGAAACCCTGTGTTGCACCTGATGACCCCTCTGGTCGGTGGGTAAGTGGTAATTACTGGGTGATGAGGAGTGTCCTAGAGAGAGTTAATGAAGCTGTAGAGCTGTCAGTTACACACCAGGGCTGTTACCTTGTAAGGACAGTCTGGTAGACATGCTATGTTGTGGCTTGTTTTCATATGGCGTAACATGTACTTCATTGCAGTTTTCTTGCGTGATCGGTATTCTATTTACAAGAGTCTAGCCCAATTCTGCAGCCCCATATACATGTACAGGATTAGTGCCAGTGGTGAACCCCCCCCCTCCCCCAAAAAAAAAAAAAAAAAAAAAAAAAAAAAAAAAAATATATATATATATATATATATATATATATATATATATATATATATATATATAAAAAAACTTTTTAAAAAAACACCACATTATATACAACAAACTGTATTTTCCGAAGCAGATTGAGCGGTGAGAGAGAAGAGGTGTACTGTGTGTAGGGTAGAGCACCCATGGGATGACTATCTGGCCGGTTGGTACCTTAAGTAGACCAGTAGACATATCTTAGGCCCTATGGCAATTGTCCCTGGGGACAATTGGCCACATGTCTATAATAGCCCTATGGAAGATTGGCCCCATGATTAATGGCACCCTGATTGAGACATACCGGTTTACCCATGATACCAACAGACCAGCTAGTCATCTCATGGCGGTCTACCCTAGACACCCGAGTGTTGCTGTCAGGACTGTACCCCATTGTACAGGGTTGGCTGAAGCAGGACTACTGATGGGTAATAAAGAGTGTCTGGTGGGGCGCCAAATGAGCAGCTTGCAGGGGAGCAGCTCACAGAGTAGTTGTGCAGTGTAAGGGGAGTGGAGATCAGAAGGACCTGTCTGTGTGGACGTCCTGTCAGGGGAAGTCAGAATGAGGCTTCAGTCTCAAAGATCACTACGCGGGTGCTGAAGGAGGCAATGGCACAGGTACAGTTGTGGTTTAAGAGGTCCAGCCCAGCCGACACACCCAAATGGGCCCATATGGGCGTGTATCTGGGAACCCTACGCTAACCCACATCTGGGTATATACTGGTAACTGTCAGGGCTTCCAGATGGGGCCCATGTGGGCTTGGTCCAATACATCAACTTGTTGTGTTTGCACTACAAATCCTTCAAGTCATGCTCATTTCTGAAAATATTAAATAAATTGACATTATATGTATTTTTGCATGGGCGGCCAGGAAATGCCAAATTACTTTTTATGCTATGTTGTCTACTTTGGTTTCATCTGGGCTAGGGCTGGGCTAAGTGGGATAAGGTCTCTATTGGTTTTCTATGGGCTTGGTGTGGGCTACTAGGTGGGCCCCATGTGTGATAGCCCTGGGCTAATTCTGCCAACACAACTTTCATGGTCATGTTGCAAAGACCTTTCTCTAAAGGAATGGGGTTCATCTGGGCTAGCCCTGGGCTAAGTTGGCTAGTGTTGTTTGTGAGCTTACCACTAAATATTATCATTGAGAGTACGGGGGACTTAATATCCTAGACACATTCTTGTTCTGAATATGAAACAGTTTTCACAGTAAGTTTATATTACGTGAAATTTTCCACACAATTTTGCGTATGAATAGAGAAACAAGGAGGAATTCTGATACAGACAACTGTCCCCTGGATATGATCATAATACATAATCCCAGTACAGTCTCAGGTATCACTATCAGACCTGCCGGAATTCTGACTCTGTCACCCAATGTGATCCTAGTTGTTGTTAGTCAAACGATGCATTTCCCTTCTCCTCCTTCAATAAAGGGAAGAAAATACTTTAACTTTAGATAAATTCCTACTGATACCTACTCTTAAAAGATGGTCATCAACTACATAACGACTAGGCTTATAGCTAAAAAGGTATATAGTGTCCATTTCCCCAGCCCCCACCCCCTATGTGTTTCCCAACTAAAGGAGCCCACCTGGGCTCCACTTAGATCCTAACCAGTTCAATCCACTTCAAATCTGGGAAGGTGCATAGGGGCCCAACCTGGTGGTCTTGGTCAAAACGAAGTGGGCCCCAGGTGGGCAGCCCATCTAGGCCACATATGGCAACACATCTGTGACCCAACTGGGGCCTATTTGGTTTCAAATGCTAGATTTATGTTTTGGTCTGGAGATTACATTAAATACACAAAGTAAACTGAGAAATCAAAAGTGCCGTTTCGACTGAAGGTCCTCTTCAGGTAAGATCATAATTACGATAAGAAAAAATGTGCAGCAAAAGCTGAGTTTTAGCCACAGGGCATGTGTTTATGTCAGGTGACAAATTAATTACTCTCGTATAATATGCAAACATCAAGGTACTTAAAAAACAAATGTTTGCCCCTAGTGGTGGCTCTGTTTTAGCTTGCATGATTTATTTCAAGACCTTAAATTGACTGATGATGTGCAATGTGAAATTGGGATAAATAGAACAAACGTGCCATTTCATCCCATTTCTTTTAATTAGTGGACAGACCGGCCATTTCATTCTGTTTTTCAGTTTGTTTGAGATTACAGAAAACGTTGTTTGAGGTAGGGAAGTCAGTCTTAAATCGAACAGCCTTGGAATAATTGCAGGCTTGCCTAATACTGATTGGTAAAAACAGTCCTCACAAGTACTGCAAATACCATGGGACTTCATTCTCTCTTCCTGCTCGAGAGATTTAAATCCTGGTGGACTTCAAAATGGATATATGATTTGAGTAAATCTGTATCCTTTCTCTAGAAATAATAGTTATCATATCTACTCCAACTAGTAGAACTGATCTAAGTGATTCTCCAACAGCGATTGGATTTGGAATGACACTTCTAAGAAGGGACACAGAAGAGCGGACCATGTGATTTTCCTAATGGGATTTTCTTGTCTAAATACAAAGATAACTGTCTGGAAGAATTGAGGCGTCTGAGTTGAATGTGCATATTGTTGTGTTTGTGATAGTCGGTATAAAAACATGTCGGTATGTACCCCTGAATTCACAAATCAGGACAGATGCGTCACTAAGAAGGACATTGGGGTGAAACTCACAGAAAGCTGAATCCTCTCTGCTCTAACCATTGTTTTCCATTAAGTTTATTATTGCCACCAGGTCAGAACCAAGTAGTGCTTCGATTGGAACAATACGTTTGCCCACCTACGACCATTATCAAGGGTGCTAGAGTGAGAAATTAGGCAGAAATAACTTAACAACAACAGGGGAATATGATGATCTTTACACAAAGTAATAGCTGGCCATTCCATCCTTCTATAGCCATCCCCGGGCATCCCCGGGCAGCCACATCCACAGAGGGCACATTACCAGCATTATTGAAATCCCACTGTGGTTGGGACCTTATGTTGAGGGGTGTAGGACCAGGCGGGACTAATGATGGGCAATGCCAGCAGGAGTCCTGTCAGTAAGTAGAGTAGGGTCAGGGGATGTTCTTTAGCGGGAAGGCATTAGGGTAGGATCCTCAAAGGGGGGTAGTATTTTGCAGGTGATAGTAATAGGGAAAGTGGGGGAGACCATACATTAACAGATATCTGATTGTGAAAACTGAAAGGGTCTATTTCAAATCTAGCCTCTGAAATATAGCTTGATACTGTGGTTTTAAAACTACAGTGACTATTCCGGGAAATTGTAATACGATTGGTATTTTTCCCCATTTCCGTTAACCATTTTGTCCCATTGCAAGAGTGAGTTCTGTGATGTGTCGATTGTCAGAGTGAAGTAACCTGTATGGGGCTGTAGCGGGGTACCTTCTGTTGGCAGACATATTGTCCCCGATGAAAGTTCCAAGTAAGTAGGAGCAATAACTAATACTAGTTTGTGAGAACTAGTAAAGATACAAGTCATACATTACCTCAAATCTCATGATGGGGATATAAAAGTGTATTTCATTATAACGGATATATCAGTCATATTACATACCTGTCATTTCTGACATAGCATTGGAACAAATTATACTCTTCAAAAACTGTCCCCAATCCTTTATTTCTGAAGGGAGTCAATTGCTATCCTGTTGGAACTGGCTGGATGCTTGTGGGAGACGTGACAAATGCCATCGCAGGTATTGGCAGCAGCTCTGCGGTAGAACAGCTTCCAAATTCTAGTATTTTTCATTGATGTACACATGTATAGCGAGACCTCTCATCATTCCTGACCTGCAGGGGGGGGCGCAATGATGAGGTTTACTATATTCTATTTACTCTCCTCCAGCCTGTCAAATAAAAAGTAGGTCTGGTGAACATTATAATAAAAAAGACTTTATGTATGCTAATTGAACATGCAACAGCAGGTGCGTCAATATGAAAACCTAGTTATTAGATAAACTAGGGTGATGTGATGATGGGTCTGTATAAATTGTGGGAGCATAATCAAAATAGTAGAAATCCATCAAAACCATGTGAAAGGACATCATGCATATGACAATTTCTACAGTAAGAGAAAGCAGCAGACAAGTTCTATCCCTTTTAAGGTAAAATTAGGTCTTCCTCGATTTGACGAAGGCTTTTTGACATCGTGTATACCCAGCAATTGTATTGTCACGGCTAGGGTTCTTAGAAGTAATATCAAATGGAAAATAAAGGCTCAGCCTCCAATAGGTCAGCTATACTGAGATAGCCATTTGTATCGGGGTGTTTACCTTTGGGATTAACTAAATGCTGATGATCATAATGTCCAATTACCAAGTCTGATCTTTACACAAAGTTATAGCTGGTCATTTCAGAATGTCATCCCTCCATAACTCACCATGGAGGCCGCATTACCAGAGGTAATGTGCTTTACCCATGGCCCCATAGAGTGGTAACATTTAGGGAGGTGAGACCTGCTCGTGTTGCTGATGGTGGTTTATGATGGGTTATGAGTGAGTTTCATCGAGAAGTACACCCAGGCAAATATCAGCATCAGCCTGACACTGGCCTTGTCACCTAAAGCACTCATATACCAAAGTCAAACAATGCTGGACTATAGATGGGTCAAGGGCCATTCTAGTGAGGGTCAGGCTATGCTGGACATTCATCTAGAGCCTCTACTCACCCAGGATTGCTTGGGAGTCTGACCATGCTGGACCCTCGTGCTAGAGTCTGGCAATGCTGGACTCTGGGGAGAATCTCTTTCAGCCTGCAAGAGTCCAGCATTGTCAGACTCTAGCATGAGGATCTAGCATCGCCAGACTCCAGATGAAGGTCCAGCATAGCCTGACCCTCACTAGAATGGCCCTTGACTCATCTATTATAGTCCAATAGGGCCTGACCCTCGTATGAGAGTGCTATTGGCGACATTGGCTGATGCTGATATTTGCCTGGGTGTAGATGAGACTGCAGTTCTAAGTGTCACTCAAATACATATATTTACTGCAGCTTTTTGTTACTTTCTACACACTGAAAACCCTATGTTAAAAAAGGTCCTCACTAATGAGGGATTTTGGGTGATCATTTTGATTGTGTCGAGGCGTAGTACCCTGGTGATATTCAGAGTGATCATAAGTGAGGACCTAGGTCATCAATATGATCACCCTTTTGACCCAATTATAGAGCATGCTAGGTTGTTAATAGGAACTCAATTTGATGACTGTCTTCAATTCTTTAGTACTCATAATAAGCCAAGTAAAGCAGATATGTATGACAAATGACTGCCAATCCTCACACTTCTAATTTTGGTTTTAAACACATAAAAGGTGTCTTTATGTCTAGATATTGATAGTTTAGAGAGTTTTGACCTAATTTTCTTTCTAATCACTTGAATATAAACTGTGGTAATTGTCTTCATATATCCTCCAACTTGTAAACATATTTGACCAATATTACTATAGGTTTTAATCAATAGATCACATGGAGCAGGGGAAATATGTTACATTGTTGTACATGTATAGTAGATCCCCCTAGTGGCAAGATTATGTCCTCAAAATGATCACCTTTGGTGATGAATCGGGCATGATCACCCTAAGGACCTTCATATAAGCCTGGGTATTCAGTGTAGCCATTTATAATAAGAATGTATCCATGTGTAAGTGACATATTTTGTAACATTTCTCTCATTATCCTGCTGTTCACGTTTAATGGCCCTGGCAGGTTCATTCCTGCTAAGATTAATGCCAACAGGGCTGATTCCCTAACCATAGCCAATCAGATGCTCTGCTGTGTAGTTGGTTTGTATGCGTGTAGGGGGGGGGGGGGGGTCAGAGGTTCAGGAAACAGTCAGAAATGATGATCTATGGCCACATTTTTCAATTATGTGGGTGCTCATCGGACCAAATTACAGATCAGTGAGGTCTGCCGGTACTGTGGGATTCGCACTGTTGTCAGGACCTTATCCCAGTGTGTGGTGTAGGGGCAGGCAGGACTCATGATGGGCAGGGCCGGGTGTCCTGTGGGGGAGATGACAGGGGCAGCAGTTCAGTAAGTAGAGTAGGGTCAGGGGATGTCCTTTAGTGGGAAGACATTACAGAGGTTCCAGCCTGGAGAAACACAGAAAGAGGGATCCTCAAAGGGGGACAGTAGTGCAGGTTATAGTGATGGGGGGCCAGAGGTGAGTAACTAGACATTAACAGTGACAATAGATCTCTAATTGCTTTAACTGAAAGGGTCTTTTTTGAATTTAAGCTTTAAAATGTAGTTTTAGTGAGAGTCAGCCGATAGCTCAAACTGAACATTACTGCCCAATAATGCTAAGTATCATTAATCAAAATTAATTAATTAAGAACAGAGCAGAGAATATTCCCTATTACCCCCCCCCCCTCGATTACTTTTATAAAGGAAACTGACATAACTGTGTATTTTAGTCTTCGATAATTCATTAAATATGTGTCTGTTCGCTATGATTAGCTACAAATGGAAGAGTGTTATGTAAGAACTACAAGCTTCATTGTAGATGAAAGAGCTGAAGTCATTTATCGCTGCAGCAACCTTGTTCTCGGTAAAGGCTGTCATAAACAGACTGAGTGCTGAAACGTCCTTATTCAGTCAGAGATTGCCTCTGCCTGCATTATGCCCAAAACCCTCCAAGTAGAAAACCATGAACTATGATGAACCAACTCAAGGCACACAAGTTTGAAATGTAAATTGATTGAATATTTCCAGAATTGAGTATGAATTGAGAGATTTGCAGTGCAAACATGACATTCTGGACCAAGCGCACCTGGGTCCCACCTGGAGGACCTGGAAGTTACCAGTGAAAACGGAGGTATGAGCTTGCCCAGGGATCCAAGATGCACATTCATTTGGGTGTTTTGGCTGGAATGTGACCATGTGACAGCTGAAATCGTGCAAAAGGGGCTTACCTAGGATCACTTAGAGTGTAGTGTTAGGATATTGCACACCAACGTCCCAGTTTACTGCATAGAGAACTTGGAGATTAAACTTATGCATTTAACAATTCTTAACAATAATTGAACACCCGGTGTTAAGATAAGGTGGGCTTTGATTTTCGCTATGACCAGGAATAAGAATGGCTGAAGATGCTCCAACCACTAGAATCAAGCTTTACTCATGGGCATTGTTTATTGCACATGTAATAAAAGATGTGTACCTCCCATGAGCAGGAGAGGACAGTAGTGCTAGCTGCCTGTTATTTGGGAAAACATCATTGGAAACCAGTCTGTCGGAAACTGCAAAAAGAGACAAAGTGGGATGAGAGAAAAAGACAGATGTCTGTGAGGAAGTCCAATAGGATGTTGTTAAAACCCAGCTGTGTAAAACACGCATCCCTGCAGGTACTCAGTGCTGGAGATACGGCACCAATAGGAGGCTCTCCGCAAACAGAATAAGATGTTTAAGTGTTTAAAATTAAGTATGCAGGAATTTAATATCAATCTTCTCTGTACTGACCATGGCTGTTTAGCGTATTGTGATATAAGGAAAGTAGCCAAAATATCAGGGGACATGAGAATAGATCTAGAGAGCAAGAGAAAATCTGCACCCTCATCATTAAATGATAATGTTCATCTAGGAGAGGCTGATTAAACACAACATACTTTTCTGGTGGGGATGTGGTGCTCCGACCATCTTATAACCTTAACCTCCATGCTTGTATAGGATCCTAAGACCGAGAGTACCACCACTTCACCCGTACCATAGCCCCAATCCATTCCAGAGCCTCTCGAGGACCACCAGGCTAGAATCTTAAGTTAAAAGCTTAACGTTAAGGAAATGGCTCAGCTTCTAATCACTAAGAACATACCTAAGGAAGTCTATTGGAAAGTTTTTGAACCCTTAGATTTGTATTTTAGCCAATTGCTGTCATTTTCTAGTCGCACTAATACTTCCTACTGCACTCTGCCTCTAATTGTATCGCCCCAGACCCACTCACGTTAGGAGTAAAGAGTGAAAATAGGGAGCAAAATGTATCTTAAGGGGGAGATTGCATTGATTCGATATTCTATATCCAGTGACTTTTCTGTGAATTTGCTTGTGAGATTTATTCTAGAAAGACTTTCGTCTAATTGAGTGAATGCGTTCTTTGATCTATCAATGGTTAGAGTCAAGGAGTAAGTCTGCACCATGCTCTAGCTGGTCACCCTCCATAGGCCTCCATGTTGTCTCCCTAGGACATCACTGCCCAGCAATTAGTTACAGATTGTTTCACCCTGTTTTACCCCTGGAACTGTGTGTTCATTTCGTGCATTTTGTGTGACATGTATACCATGTAACAGACTCACACACACTGACACAGTGTTCCATGGAACAGATTCACACAGTTCTGACAGATTTTTAAAAAGCTTATTCACACCAAATGACAAAATATAATGCCCTAAACCAAAATGTTTAGTCATGTATTTTTAGTTTTATCATGAATTACTAAAAGATAGGAAATACTGTAATACTTTTTACAACCACAGTATTTGACATAGATAGTCATAGCATACTATTGGTGTGTGTGCTGCTGGTTTGTACAAACTCATTTGATCAGGTTCCTAGCATTTCAACATAGGCTGATGAATATATGTACCATTATAACCATCAACATTAGAGTTCACATGAGCAGCAGGAGATAGCCAGGCTTTTATCCAAACATGATGACCAGAGGAAAGGTGTCTAGCATCTGGACCTCTTAATGCTGCTTTCATTAAAATGATATGACATCTATTTATTTACATAATGAATGTTAATAGAAGGACAGGTGCATTGTCTGATTCACAATACATTGGGACCCTGTTTAGATACTTATAGCTAAAGAAAATCATTCTCTTTAATCAGGAAAAGGGGTACAATCAACTTTGATGACACCTGGTGTCACACATAACAGGTATTTGTGTGATGTAGTGTCACCTAGTTTCCCTTCTGGCACACACTCACACATCTTCAAACATAACCATTATCACTTTGTCAGGTTGGAATAGTGCATGGTTTTGACACCAGGTGTCATCTTTGTTGTTCCTTGTTATTCTCATGGGTGAAATGGAATCATTTTCATTGTTTATAACCATAATAACATGTTGTCAATGCAACTTAGACCTAGCTATACACCTCTAATTCTATCAAGTTCCATAAGGGATTGAAAAACACACCATATGATTTGATTAAAGCAGCATTAAGAGGGACAGACCACAGACACCTTTCCTCTGGTAATCTTGTTTGGATAAAGGTCTGACCTTTTGTTACATGTGTATACAGCTGATAATTGGCATGAATTGTACACAACTTCATCAGGCCTACACTACCATGGTAGGAATCTTGTTGAATGAGATAGTATGCCCATATATAGCAAGGAGTGCACTAACAGATTTCTGCCATGGTGCCCTATGCCACCTTCTAAATATGATGAGTATTACAAACTAAACAGACTTTCCTTTCTTTTTCAAAAAAATCTAAAAAGTGAAACAATATGGTTGGAAACATTTTTGTGCCATGGTACACGATGCTGTGTGAATATGTGTGAATTTGTGTGAATATGTGTGAGTATGTGTCACTTCTTGTCCTATGGGGTATTGTGTCATATTGTGCCAATTAGTTCCATAGGACACAGTCACACAAAGTGCACGTTCCAGAAACTAAGTCAAACTAATTTGCTGGGCATGGTGCCCTAAGACAGCCATGGGAGTAGGTTCAGTGAGGCACTAGTTCTATAGAACTTCACACCTATATAAAACAGTCCCATCAAAGGGGCAATCCATACTGTACTCATACCATGGATTAAGGTAAGGTCGCTCAATGTGAACACACCTTTACATATCAATAGTTTCAGACTTGTATTGGATAAATAAGTTATTGTGGGTGGGGTTGGACGATGTGTATGGTACCTCCGCTACTACACTGAGAACTGAACAGGTAAGCTTATTTTCGCGCTCCCTTGGCATACATGGCATGACATGTGATCACTTGATCTGATTTGCTGTTCACTCATTGGCTGGAATCATGTTAATTAGGTCAATCAACATGTATTCCTACCCATTATGGGTTCTCACAAAAGAGTTCTGAGTTTAGAAAATACATCTAGTGACACACAATCAAGTTTCTGAACTTTCTCCCACTGGAGTATTTATTTTTATTTTTCAATAAAATAAAGAGTGTGAGTTTATGAAAAATATTTCAATATTCTCATAAAGCCAAGTGATTCAGCACAGAATATGTGACTGGTGATTTCTGGTGTTTCATCTTATTCAAAGATTCATCAGGTAGACATTCAGGAGTAGGGTATAGGGTCACAGCTGATTTAAAATAATTAAATCTGCTTGCAGTGTATTTATGTATGGCCTTGATCCAACAGGGGCTCAATACATGTATTCACTGACATGACCTCAACTTGACCTAGTTGTAGGACTTAGAGTCTGCCAAGGTGGTTAGGGAGCTGCACTGTCTGTGTGCACCTACTAGGTAGGTTAAACTTATCTGTTCAACTATTTGTGGAATAGTTATTTAGGTTAGGGAACAAATCAATGTTTGATTGATATTCTCCCGGTTCTGTTTATACTATAGGTCTATAGTTTTAACGCGCGGAGAACTCCAAATGTTTAAAATAAATTATTTAAAATTAATCAAATAATTATTTGCATTTGGTTTCCCTAAAATGCGCGTTTCAGCGTTGGGGAAAAAAAATTGATATAGATATGTTATTGTGTATTTATAGTGATAGGCCATTTTGAATCAAGTGTACACACTGTATCCCCATTATTGCTGAAGTGCTTGTGTGTGGTAACAAGGCTTAATGATGTTTTGGGAGTAGATGGCAGCATACACCGAGAGACCAGAGGCTGCTGCATAGCTCTAATTTTGTCATTTAAATTTCAGGGAGATGCTGGCATTATCTCCTTTACTACGAGCAAAAGTTGCAATTTACTTACACACTACAGTAAATTCCCCTCAAAGAGTCTAACGCAGCAATCAAGACATGCAGCAAGGTGGGTATATTCATGTGACAAATCCTTTATTGACAAGCATTTCTTGTAGAGTTGTGTGTACATGTTATTGCCTTCTCAGCTGGGTTATCATTTAATAATAATAGTTTTTATAGCATCTTTGGATTTTTGCTTTCTTTGCTAAAATATTTCAGCTCCAAATAGACCTCTTCTGTCCCAACTCCCCAAACCTGCCCGGCCTGCAGGCGCCACTAAAAATGTCAGGGTACAGACAACAAACAGCCAGGTGAGGTCATGACTCCGCAGGCAGCAGGCAGGCGACAGGCAGGCAAACAAAGCAGCCCGCATCCCTCCAGCTGCTGGTAGGTACTAAGGTGGGATAAAACAGCACCATACACCTCAGCACACAAAGCATAAAGTGAGGCTAATATTATGTACTAGCTGTGTTGATATTCAATACAGGATGCAGGTCTCACTATAACAAGGAAGATAAGGTTTGAAATAAGGCAGGTTACACTATAGATGAGGTAGGTTATGCTGTGAAAAAGCAGGTATGCTAAAAGATAAGGCAGGTTACCTTTCCATCCAAGCAGGTTACCCATGTAAAATGCAGGTAACCCTATAGATAAGACATATTATCCCTATAGATAAGGCAGGTTACTCTATAGTTAAGACAAGATACCCTGTATATAAGGCAGATTACCCTATAGATAATGCAGATCACCTAATAGACAAGGCAGGTTATCCCCTATACACAAAGCAGATTACCTCCTATATAGATAAGGTAGATATATGGCAGGTAGCCCTGCATTAAAGCAGAAATGAGGATGTCTATCTATGACTAAGGTAGGTTACATGCAAATGATTTAGCTATTAACATGCCATTAATGTACCATGACATTCTAGGTTTGCATGCCTACATATTTATTGCATGACATTAAACTCTTGTTATAGGTACCTTCTATGCATAATAATATGTGCAGGGAAGTATTTCTCCTCAAATCATCTCTAGGGGACAATCTACTTTTTGCAGTTCAGGAAGACAGCCTGCAGTTTCAAAACCTCTGAAGGAGTGAGTCCTAAAGGTATTGACTTAAAGAAGGCATACACTTCTGGAAACCTGACATATCAAAATAAATAGGTTTCGCTTTCACAGCTGTGGTTTCTGATGTATATATGTTATTGGAAAGGGGGGGGGGGATCTTCTTCATTTTTAAACAAAACAGAAGAAAATATAACAACGAATCAAATTAAAACAGTAATCATAATTGCAGGATATAAATCTCTATGTTCGCTATGTTTTCACCAGTTGTCAGGTAATATGATGCTACCAGTATTACTTTTTTTAATAACTTGACTTTTTATTGAAATTGAAATCTTGGGTTTCTGCTGTTGCTGAAGCATTGTGAGGTTAGGAAACCTCCAGTATTTACCATACTTCATTATGAACCATTATTGATGCCATTTTCACACATATTGAGTTGAATCATGAATAAGTGGGTCACTCTGATGGAAAAAAAGATGTTCCCTAAAATGATCACTGTGTAAATTATGAGAATTGTACTGCTTCTTTATGGTAGTATATGGTTCTAGTATTTGACCAGAGGTGGTCATCCTCCTCTTAACACTACCCCAGCGCCCCCTGCACTCAGCCTGTTGAGCTACAACTTCTCTTGCCAGCAAACCCACTCCCCGAAAATTGTGGCTGGCTGTGCACCTTTTTGGATTTCTCTACCTATCTAAATGATTTACATGTATAGGAGAGGTCAAATAGCTTCTGTATTGAATGTAGAGAGCACCAACAGAAACCTGTAGGAGTCCTGTGAGGATAAAAAAGGTTCCGGTGACCACCACATAAATATTTAGATTTATCCTGATAAGTGTTGCAGCAGGACTGCAGTTTGTGAAGAAGACATCTTCCCTCCAATTCATTGATAGTGCATTTAAGGTTTGGGCATATGAACCTTGATGCTCCTTTGATAAAGTGACGTTTAAATTCAATGCATGTTTATGCAAAGAATCTAAGCATTTTGAGTTGCTCTTTAAGACAGTTGTGAAAGGTTGAATGGAACTAGAAAATGTGATAACTTTTATTTTAATCATCAATGGATAATAGATCAATGCAAGTACCTATGAGCAATCTTTCGGTGACCTACTGTGTTAAATGAAATGTCAAGAAACCTGTTGATGAAATAAATGTAGCTTGATGCCAAGTTAAGATTGTGACCTACGCAAGACGTACTCCCCTGGTCTACTCCTACCCCTTCCCACCCTACCCACCTCCTTCCTCCATTCCCCCAGAGGACCCATCTTATATTGATTTGTACAAATCCCTCCCCGATCTCTGTGTGTTCAATATGTAATATTTTAGGATGCAGCGTGAAGAAGTAGCAGTCTCAGAAGCAGCACTAATCCTCTACAGTCAGAGGTCCTCCCACGACATTGATGTAAGGCGGCCCTCAGGCAGCAGCAGAACAATGCCACTGACTTCTTGTCCTCCCCCAGGGCTCTGTAAATCTCCTGTCTGTGTATGAAGACAGAGTCTATAAGTATCAGAAGAAGCCCTAATAGCAGAATGTCATGATAATCTTCATCAACTTCTTGTAAGTTCTATACATTTAAATTAAAGATTGATATGAAGGAATGGGGAAAATGACCAGCGGGGCTGGAGACTGTTTAACAATGCAGGGTTTTTACTGGAATGAATTGCACTTTACTGCATAGTCTGCTGAAAACAACAGGAATTTCCTAAATGAATCAAAGAGTGCGATGAGATATTTATACTAATTGTATATCCGGATGCCATTGGCCTGATTAAACTGTACATATTCTTGTTGTGCATATAGTATATTATGGTGAGAGGAGGAATGTATCTTTATTGTCCTATACATTGATTGTTTTTGCTCAACTATTGAATGTAGCTAAAGAGTATCAAATATCAATGGAATCTGATTCTATGTCTTGTGCATATGAATACCTGTCAACTTTACTGTAGGTGTATTTTCTATTCTTATATTAGGAACTGTAAAGTTTCCTACTTGTGTCTGTGGTGCTGGTATTGCTTTGGTATTGTTGACAGGTGCTATTTTGTATGTGAATCTTTGACCAAACACAATAGTCAGAAATATTAATTCAAACTTATGTAAGTCAAACAAGTGCATTTTATGATATTGTTGGGCACCTAAATTCCCATCTGATAACTGGCATTACAGGAATGAGACCAGTACTAATAGTCATCAATGACCTGGCAGCAGCCCAGGCACCAGGATGACAATAAGGAATCTCCTTGAAAGGCTAAGTGGAACAGGGCAGCAGGAGAATGGTGTAGTGAGAGCCTCGTTTCCAGTTGTTGTTTAGTGAGTGGGTGCGCCCCCTATCAGCAGGCACTGGGGGGAGGTAGCAGCGCAACCAGGCCGCTCTGTCACCTAATTCAATTACTGCGGCTCTGTTTAACAAGGATACTGCTCACTGACTCCTACACGGCTAAACTACCTCTATTAACACTCAGTCTTTTTATTGATGACTTGCAGATTTGTAATTGTTACTCAGGGAAGTCCAACCATTCTACATCTGCGTTTTTAAATGGTGTTACTAGTTATCACAGAAATCAGTTGCACCACATTCTCTTTCCTCCATGCACTGGAACACCCATCAACACTTCCTCAAACTAGGTGCTTGCAACTCCTTGAAATGACCATGCCAGTGACTTTTGAATCCGTAGTCATTTGTCACCCTGGTTTCCCTCCATGCCTCCTCCATGGAGGGCTGAGTTATGAAGCCATTATGGGAAATGATCCTGCTTTTTGAATTATAGAAAATGCATTTTTATACCAATTCAGTATTTCAAAATATCTCCCAATCACTTATTAAAAGTTGTATATTAAAAGCTTACAGTAGACATGGAACATAGAACATAGAAATTAAGTACCACTTTAGTAGTACATTGCACCAAGTTGTAAT
Source organism: Harmothoe impar (assembly GCA_947462335.1). Lineage (NCBI taxonomy): Eukaryota > Metazoa > Annelida > Polychaeta > Phyllodocida > Polynoidae > Harmothoe > Harmothoe impar. Next base: position 34,047,512 of record OX381719.1, read on the forward strand.
CTAGTATAATCTGAGAGAACCTTAGTCCTGGAAATATAGAAATTCAGAAAACTGAATTTTAAACGGAGCATTCACACATTGGGAGATGGGAGGGGTGGGGGAATGTGAAGAGAAATGAGTGAAAGTTATTTGATCTGTTGGCAGTTAAAGTAAAGTAGTTTGTCTACATAAGACTCTAGTCACCCTGTATGGGCCACCATTTTGTCCTCCTAGGATATCACTGGCCCCTAGTTAATTGGATCCAGCAAAGATACAAGCTAAATCTTAGTTCTGATTTCGGCCACTGCTATTGCAATGGTTGTGCTATAACCGACCCGCCACACCAATATAAAACTGTCTCAAAAAAGGGAGTAATCCGTATTCTACTCATAATGCAGGTTAAGGTAAGGTCCCTCAATATCAACATCCCTGTACGTATCAATACCTTCAGACTTGTCTTGACTAGATTTTTTCTTTTGTAGAGTTTTTCTTGCATTTGTAGAAAAAGGCAATTTTAAATCAATTGCACTTACAGAAATACAGCTGAGGGTCAGCTTAATTGAATACACAGATATAATCAAATATCAAGTGCAGATATGGTTTATAGCTTCACAGTGTATATATACTCTTGCTCCTTCCACAGGCACTAGTGTGTTGTTAAATATGCTTTAGGAAAAAATGGCAGCCTGCACTAGGCAACCCAAGGCTGCTGCAAAGCCCCAATTCCGAGCATTTAAATTGTTAGTAGGCACATACAGGGCCCCTCATTATTGAGGGGTTCAGGAAGATGATGAGGTGATCTGGAAGTCTCATTAGGGAGATGCTGGCATCCCCACCTGTACTTGAGTTCCTGTCAGCCTACTTCTGTGTCTGCTTAATGATTCCAGGCTGGTCAGGGAGGAAGATGAAGCCCACCTCACCCCTTACTGCCTGCTGACTGATGTACTGTTGGAGTTCCATAGGAAAGAAGTAGGCATGACTAGAGGAATACTGGCTTCCTGCAAATGTAAAACCAGGTCTATGTAGTTTTAAATGGGAGCATTTATTTTTTAAGTTTAGCAGGTATTTCTTGATTCTTAATGACATAACACTATTCACCTTTGGCAACAACCTCCCAGATTGCTAAAGGTACCGTAGACACCTGTTAAACTTGAAACTTGAAAATGTGATCTAGAATTATGCATTATCTTAAAAACCTGTTAAACCTTCAAGAAGGTTGCGATGGCATGCAGCATGTGGGGGCTATATATATGCAACAAATCCTGTCACGACAAGCACCTCTTGAACAGTAGTGTATACATGTTATTGCCTCTCCGCCTGGGATCTTATTTCATATGTTCTAAACCTGCAACACCTGTATCCATATAAAGTCCCTCATTGACTGTCCCACCTCTCCAAACCTACCCGGCCTGCAGGCGCCACCAGAAATGTCAGAGTACAGACTACAAACAGCCAGGTGAGGTCATGACTCAGCAGGCTGCAGGCAGGCGGCAGGAAGCAGACAATGCAACCCTGGAGTTAAACAGCAGCAAACCAAACTCAGTGATACGTGGGACTGATATAATGTGCTGTTTTGATACCAATAAAGGATGCAGGTCATAACAAGGTCGATAAGGTTCGAAATAATAAATTGAATTGAAAGATAAGATCGGAAATCCCTGCCTAGTTTCAAAAGTATCTGAATTTACCCCTCTTTTCATGTGATGCACCAAGTAGGGAATGTCTACTAACCCTCCAATATGTCAAAACTACTTAATTATGATAATTATTAGCCCTAAATAGGGCCGCAATATGCCTATCATTTCATTAGTTCATTTCTGGAGGTTTTACTGGAAACACTCGAGGCGCCATCTACTGAGTGCTGTGGTTGCTACTAACATGCCATATATGTAGCATAATATCCTGTGTCTGTAAATGAGTGTCACAACATGAAAGTCCAGGGAAGTGTTTTCTTGCAGGTTCCTGAAATCATCTGTAGTGGACAGTCTACATTTTGTAGTCGAGGAAGACAGCCTGAAGTGCACAGTTTTAATACTGTTGGGGGATAGAGTGAATCGACCTTTATCAAGGACATAGACTTCTGGAAACCTGGCTAATCGAAATTAATAGCTTCCACTTTCACAGCTGTGGTTTCTGATGTATATGTATGTTATTGGAAAGGGGAGATCTTCTTCATTATTGAACACAGCAAAAGAAGAAAATATAACAACAATTCAAATTGAAACAGAAGTCATAGCACTGTTCAACAATTTTTCAAAGTTGAAATATGTACCATTTTATGCTGCATACAAAGTTACCTGAAGCCATTTCTGGTCTATATTAGACACTTCTGCCATTCTGCTTCCATGGTGGCCAAGGACAGCACTAAAAAGGAATATTCTTTCTGTCAGCATGGGTCATAATTCTGATCTTAGTAGCTGTAAAATATTGTTAAATCCCTTCAAGATATATATATGTTATGTATTGTGGTGATTTTTTTCAGGAAATATCACAAATTTAGTTTTGGTGGAATTCTGTTTCTAATGGTCTCTTATCATTGGAAGGGATTCAGGGTCATGCTAACTCTGCCAGGGGACAAAATTAAAAGAAATTCATGGTAACTCCTCCCTACTGTACATATTGCTAATGCCATGTATCTATAGTATGAGACCAACAGATAATCACAGTTGAAATGTGTTGAAACTTAGACTAATGGGGGATTTTCTACCATCATCTTTGGATACAGCTACCTCAAATTAGTCTAATTAGATAGGTCTGCCCCTGTGTTTTTTCAGGTCGTTCAACAGTGAATTGCAGAATACAAATTTCTGTGTTTGCCTAGCAGTTGTCAGGTTACATGATGTTGCCAGTATTACAGTATTACATTATGTGAAATGTGCTTCACAAGATGATATTCAAGATAAAAGTGTATTTCCGTAAAGTGTCTGAGCAGTTCGACTTTCTCTGGGTCAAAATAAATTTGTGCACCCATTGACAGAACTCTGAGTGATAAATAAGAAAGGTTCACCTCCCTGCGGTCTAAAATGAATAGTTACCATGGTTAGAGGTGTTGAGATTATTTGACGACGCGGGAAAATATGCTATTGGGTACCAGCGTCTAGTTCACTTCCGTTAATAAATGTGAAGTCACAAGTTGGCGCGGTCAAAATGTCTGAGGACATGTTCTCTCTCTGGATAGAACCAACCTAATCATCAAATATTAACAAGAGGCATGTCCCATCTCTGGATCCATCAATCTATAAATAGTATACATTCAGGAAAACCCCTTTTCTATGGCACCATTGTATTAGGGTACCCTCGTTGTCTCTGCCTCTGTCTGGCCTGGTACCAGCACTGCCCAGGTACACCTGTCATGATACGTGTCAACATTAGCAGCCTGCGAGGACACCAAGTGATATATTAACGTCAGTAAGAGCGGTTAATAGAGTAGTAACCTACATGGACATCGAAGACATCAGACCAACATATTATGACCTTTTGAATAGTGAATCCAAGTTACAGCAGCAGCCTACCTTCTACAGAGGGACCCAAATTAACCTCCAGCACAGTGGTGGCAGGCCCAGTGGCACCAAAGTTAACTCAAATGTCTTTCCCATAAGGTATCTTTGCCCCGTAGAAATAACATTGGGGACACACCCACCCGAGGCAGCTGCTGGGTGGTTGTGCTTATTTCCAATAGTCTTCCTGATGAAAGGTTGGGGTTAACATAATAAAAACATGCAGAAACTGCCTCTGGGACCACTAGCCCTGCTCTGACGTCTATCCTAAAAAAGCCCACTTTATGTGACGAGATAAAGGACACAGCCAAAAAGAAGCCAGATGTATATAGTTTCAAGCTTTTTTTCAATCTGTTTATCAACTATTATTGTATATCATTAATGTATAACAGATCTAAACAAGTACCTATGAGCAAAGTTTCGTCACATAATGTGAAAGTATATTAGATTGAGACTATGACAGAATCTTTGTTTTTGTAATTAGATTGATTGTCAATATACCCATTTACACAATAAATGTAGCATGATGCTATTAGTTCTTTGCTTATCACGATTATATGCCCTGGGTCTTATCCCAGCCCACCCCAACCCACGTCCTTCCTCCATCTCCTTCCTCCCCCAGAGGACCCATCTTATATTGACTTTGTACAAATCCCTCCCAGATCTGTGTGTGTTCAATATGTAATATTTTAGGATGCAGCGTGAAGAAGTAGCAGTCTCAGAAGCAGCACTAATCCTCTACAGTCAGAGGTCCTCCCACGACATTGATGTAAGGCAGCCCTCAGGCAGCAGCAGAACAATGCCACTGACTTCTTGTCCTCCCCCAGGGCTCTGTAAATCTCCTGTCCGTGTATGGAGACCTGGGCCACAGTCTATTGTAAATAGGATGAGCATTACAAAAAGGAGAACTAGAATGTTATGATAATTTGCATTGCATGACTCATGGACGCCTGGTTTCCTGAAGGTCAATTCATTAAATTAGAAATTAAAGATTCATAGGAGGAAAATGGGCAAAATGACCTTAGAGATCTAATTAAAAATATCACTTATCTCAAAACAGTGGATTCTATAGTGTTGTTAGGTGCCTAAATTCATTTGAAATCATGGTCCCCAGCCATTACTGGCATTTCATAGTCTGAGTGTGTGTGGTGGGTGTGGGGATGAATCTGGCAAACTTAAGGAATGAGACCAGTACTAGTAGTCATCAATGACCTAGCAGCAACCCAGGCACCAGGTTAACAATATGGAATCTCCTTAAGACGCTGAGTGGAACAGGGCACCAGGAGAATGGTGTAGTGAGAGCCTCGTTTCCAGTTGTTGTTTAGTGAGTGGGTGCGCCCCCTAACAGCAGGCACTGGGGGGAGGTAGCAGCACAACCAGGCCGCTCTGTCACCTAATTCAATTACTGCGGCTCTGTTTAACAAGGATACTGCTCACTGCACTCCTACACGGCTAAACTACCTCTATTAACACTCGGTCTTTTTATTGATGACTTGCAGATTTGTTATCGTGACTCAGGGAAGTCCAAGTATTTCTCTTCCTGCTGTTGCTAGTTATTTCAAAGTCACAACAATCTACCATGGTATAGTGTTCCGATTCATCAGATGGAAGACTGCCTGGACTTACAGTACAGCCTGCATAACAAACCCAGCCCGTTTTCACAGGTCACTCAGCCTGGAATACAGGGCTGTTCATTAGCATTACTGTGTTTTCACTATAGCTTTTATATAATCATGTTTGCGATTTTTATGTGATATTTGCTAAGAATAAACTCATATAGAGGATGTAGATCAGTTCATCACCTTCCAACTTATGGATGCAGTATGTGCCTGGTCCACTGCATTTTTCGAATAATTACATGTTTAAATTGGTATTTAATTGATATATCTGTTGGTTTGCTCTTTTTAACAATGTAGCGCTGAATTTCATGTTTATTTTGCATCATGATGTATGCAATGCCTGTAAGTGATTCGCCAATCCTGCATTGGTACACTATGCCGATGCTTTAGGAGCGTATCAACCATGTACGTTAGGCATGAATGGTATAATACATTAAAGGACTATGTTGCCTTTAAATCTTTATGAACTCTTTCCAATCCTCTAATTCATTTCCATGTTAGTTATTACAAAGTTGCAAATCTACTGTTTGGCTTCAATAATATTTCTTATGCACATAACCAATGACTTTATCTATTTGAATTGACAATCTTCTATAATTGATGTGCATATGTATCCACTATCAATACAATACAAAATACAAAAAAATGATTCATACTCCTCAATTTGGACAGAAATGCATAAAGGGAAGGAAATATAGAACTAAGACCCATATATGAGCCAAGCTATAGCCATAACAAATCCATATACATGATTGATATCTGGACCGCTTATATATATGCTGGTGCAGAACTGATTCACGATCTGTGTGATGTCATGCCAACTTTCCACTTTTGATGCAATTGAGAAATAGTGAAGGGTAGATATGTGTGTTACATCAATGTGTGCAGGTTCCTTACATTAACTAGGCTGTATCTGATACATGCTGTAACAATACTAGCTCCTGTGGTGGATTTCTGCTGCAGGCTATATCAGCACAGAGATTATGGTGCCAATATTACACAGCCAATTAGCCCGGATAATATGTGACCTTAATATGTTGTCTGAGACACCAGAGTACCCTAGTTCTAGTGTATATATTAATGGGAGAGGCGTAAGATGACATGATGATACGACCCAAGGTATCCTAGACATCATACAAGCATACAGTAACCTCTAAATTAGTGTCTCTATCTGGCCTTGTATACAGTTACTAGTACATGAATCCACCTGAGTGTCTCTCTTATCAATTTACATTGATTAGTCAAGAAACATGGACATCTAAGGGGCTTAGAAATATATATTAGAGAATATATCCCATCATATATATATATATATATATATATATATATATATATATATATATACATATATACATATATATATATATATATATGTGAACAATAAAATGTCATACGGTTTATTGGTTTATATACGCAACTAAACAACCAACTTAGTTCCTCTTACCTCCACCAGGTGGGGTTCTCCTCGGGCCCGGTGTTCGGGCGCCCAGGTCACTTCTCCTCCTTCGCTCCAGTTGTGAGCATTGTTCATTTTTTCTTGGTTCATTATGATATGTGCCAAGTGTAAGAAGACCTACCACGGTAGGCGTAAGATTTGTCCTGAATGTGGCACTCCTACGCCACCTAAACCTGTTGGCACAGAGGAAGACGAGGAGGAGTTTCAAGAGACTGTGGAGTCTGAATCCGAGTCAGATTCCGAGGCAGCGGACCCACCTACGAGTATGGCGTCCACAACGTCATCCAGCACCACCATCACCACCACCACCACGGCCGCCGGCGCATCCACGGCCGCCACACCAGGGGCCGTAGCTGGGACTTCACCTTCTCAGCCTAGCTATGTTTCCCCAACCAAGAGAGTTCTGTCTGGTAAGGACTTAGTGGACCAGATGGTGGGCCAACTAGGTGAGGCACTCTTTAAGTTAGATGTTTTGGTGGACCTGTGGGGCAAAGATGGCGTCCAAGATGGCGGCGCCAAGAAGGGATCCAAGTCCAAAAAATCCCCTCGGGTTCCCACCCCCAGTCCCAGTGCTGCCTCCGATACCACCAATGTGTCACCTGAGGGCGACCATGTGCAGCAGAACATTCCTCCGTATCCTCAAGGGGGTATTGACGGTTTTCATGTGGATTACTCCCAAGCGCCTTATCATACACCGGTGGTACCACCTAGCTCGGTCAAACATGGAGGCCGGCTTTCTACACGCACCCACCTCAACAGTACCATGGCATCTCCGCATACCCCCCTGCACCGGGTTATAATCAGCAGGGGGCAGCTTATGGTGGTTACGCACAGTTCCAGCAACAGCCCCAGTCTCCGTCACCCCAGTACAATTACCAGTACCAGGGTCAGTTCCAGAACCAGTACCGTAACCAGTTCCAGGACGCCAGAGCCAACTCCTTTTCTGGTGCCTATTCGTCACCCCGTGCTCAGGCGTACGGTTTGCAACACCAGAGTTCTCACTACTCCCCCCAGTCATACGTCCAGGGCCACGCCTGGGGCTCAGGAGGGATCCAGGGCTGGGGGGGCGCCCCCCAAGGCTGGGGGGGTTATAGCCAGGATGACGGCTCCAACCACGGCTGTTGCAAGTCGCGGGATGCTGTCCAGAGTAAGTTCGACTACCGTAGATATCTGCCTGCAAGTGAGAGGAAGAAATCATTAACTATCACCTTTGTGTCAGAACTGTGGCGTTTCCATTCCTGCCTACTCAAAGAACTCATGCAAGATGGGGAAGATGTGTCCGGTTTTGTAGATCATATGAATTACATGGCCGAAATGGCAAGCTCTGGTGTATATACGGTTCAAGCACTTGTTAATTATGATGAGGAAATGTTAGAAAGGGCACGTCAGTGGGGTCCTGCAGCTTTCAGCGGGGCAGATACTCATCTCTCCAACACAAAGTTGGGGGTGGGGGGCCTTAGGGGTGCCCAGGGCGGCCGAGGGGGGGGGCGCCAGAAATAAGTCATATAGGGGTGGTGCCTCCCAACATGGGGGTCGCCAGGGCAACCAAGGTTATATTAGTGGTGATCAGGGCAGCAAGGTTCTACAGGGTTGGCGTAAAACAGCGGCAGACAAAGGCATCTGTTTTAGGTTTTCCCAAAATATGATATGTGGTGGCTGCGCCTTCAAACATAACTGTGTATCTTGTGACAGTACAAACCACTCCATGTTTGACTGCCCAAAGGGTCGGGAAGGGGGCGATGATAAGGCCTGACTAGTAGAGGCCCGGGTTACCGAAGGCATTCATAGTTGTATTCCTATTGTATTACCTTGCCCCATTCAAGTGGCAGTCGATGATCCTTGTGCTAATGTTTCCGCCGATGTCAATAGCAATCACTCAATTGGTGAACCCTGTCTTGTTGATGTTGTTGTTACCAATCGTTCTGGTGACCCACTTCTGGCAGAAGCGGGTCAGGAGACGACGCGCGACTTCGATTCTGAATACGCTTTTGTCGGTATTGATCTAAACCCGGCAGATTATTGGGATTCCCCGGACTTGGCCAATTTAGGTCGAGACGATTCTAATGATGATGTAGAAATTGAGTTAGATCCAGAGACTGACTGTGTACCGCGCAAATTAATTTATTCAGAAATTGATTATATTTGCGCAGCAAATGTTAGCATCGCGCAGGTGACCCCAATCCAAAATGGCGGCGCCCATACAGATGTCTCTGACCTGGGCAATGATTATTGGGAAAACCTCGATTTATATGTGAGTATAGACAATTCTGTCGAATCAAATGTTACATTTGCTTCAGTACACGGTTGTATAATACCGATGGCCTTGGTTTGTGTGGGCCCAAACTGTATTTCTCCTGTTTTTGACTGTTGTGTTGACGGTGTCTGTGACTGTCAGTACACACTGGCGGGTGCTCCCTGCCAGCTCAAGCCGTGCCGCTTTGCAGCTGCGGTATTGGGCTTTGGCTCTAATGTGACTAGCAATGACATGTATGTTCTCACTTGTGCTGACCGGGGGGTTCGTATTATTGATCATGATTGTGACAGTTCATACTTCTGTGAAAATTACCGCTCTATAACAGGGGCCAAGTTCTCTGCTGAAATGACAAACATGGTTCTATCTGAGGAGGCCGGGGGTAAGGTCGGAATCTCCCAGGCGACTCCCCAATGTGTTCATTCTTTGGGGGGGATAGAGAAGTCCAATGGTAATCTACGCCCCATCACTGACTGCTCGATGCCGCAGGACATCTGTGTGAATCTCTTTATGAACACAACTTGTAAAAAATTCAAGTACAAAACATTGGATCATGTAGTGGAAATGATGAACCGGGGTGACATGGGTGCAGTAAGTGATATTTCTAGCGCTTATCGCTCAGTTCACATCCTCCCCTCACATCGTACCTTCCAGGGCTTCACTTGGGATACGGGTGACGGTGCCAAATATTATGAGGATCTTCGCCTGTGTTTTGGCATCAAGACAGCTCCTTATGCTTTCACTTTGTTTTCTGACTTTATTGTTAAATGCTGTTACCTGCATGGTGCCCACCGTATTGTCAATTACCTTGATGATTTTGCGGTCCTAGGCAAGGACTATGACTCTTGTGCAACTGACCAAGAAACTCTGCATCGTATGCTAATCAACTTTGGCTTTGAGGTGGCGGCCAACAAGTGCACCGGCCCTGCCAAACTGTTCAAGTACTTAGGCATCATGGTCGACACGGAGTCACTTACCCTCTCTATTGATGAACACAAGCTTGCCCGCGTCAAGAAAGAAGTGACCCATCTCTTGGACAAAACCAGCTGTACTAGGAAAAAGCTGGAGGAAGTAGCAGGTCTCCTAGCCCACTGTGCCACCGTGGTCAAGGGGGGCAAAACCTTTGCACGCCGTATTTATAATTTGCTACGTGATTCAGAGGGTGATATTATCACTCTAGACTGTGGTATCCAGCAGGATCTAGTGTGGTGGGCCAGCTTTGTTACTTGGTTCAACGGCAAAGCAAGGGTACTAGGCAGAAAACTGGACTGGGAAGTGGTCTACACTGATTCTTCTAACTTTGGTTTTGGTGCTCACATTGAGTATGATCACTGCTGGGGTACCTGGACCAAGCTAGAGGTGGACTGTCCCCATGTTGAGCTGCCTCCCATCAATGAACCTTATGACGAGCACATCAATATTCGTGAGCTATGGGCTATAGTGGTGGCTGTTCATAGATGGGGAGCCTTCTGGCGGGGCAAGAATGTGATAGTTATGACTGACAATACCCAAGCCCAGGGGGCCATCAACTCCGGCAGGAGTGTCAATCCCTATGCCATGGCCTGGCTACGTGAGATCTTTTGGGTTACATCTTTCTATAATATAAATCTTCAGGCCAAACGTATCTCCTCAGAAGAAAATGTCTGGGCAGACTCTCTCTCCAGGCTCAACAATGATGACAGCATAGCCATTTGTGATAATTCCTTCTCCTCTTTTTCTGGTTGTTGCAGAGCTGCGTGTGTTGCAGGCTGAATGGTCAGATGTCAAAGAACTGTGTTGGTCAGTCAATATAGTAGGGAATCGAATATGGATTCTCCAAGTTCTAGAAGCATTTCTGAGTAAAGTTTTGCAAGTGTTTTTTTCTAGACCTATTTTTTCTGTAGATTCTGAAAAAATAACTTGCGGAGCTGAGAATTGAGTTTTGGGGGGGCAGGGGGCCCCAAAATGCAATTTTTTGAAAAAAACATTATTTCCCCCTAGAATTAAAATGTCTTCTCATGTATCATGAAGTAATAATTAACATGAAAGGTATGGTTATCATTCATCAGTAAATAGTGTTGTTGTGGTTGCCATGGTTACCTGCTTACCAACAAAACAGAAAGTACACATTAATCTATTTGGTTAATACTTATATTCATACATCCATCGTATAGACATAACAGGCAATATTTAACTTTTCTATACTTGTTTGTGAAACCAGCTGCACTTGTACTGACCATAGTGACCTGCTCCTAGTAAATGACACCTCTGATACATTGCTATATCTCAATAATAAGTAGCTTTTGCCATTAGTACTGTGCCAGAATCTCTGTTTTTACTGCTTACTCCTTAAATTTCATTGTTTGAAAATGGGTCATAATCCATCATATTTCACACTTTTTATTTTATTGTCCTCACTTGTGAATACTGTGGCAAGTAGAAGAGGCAGTTTCAGTGTGACAATTGCTTGTATACTGGAACCCTGCCTTCCTATACCCACATTACACCCAGTCCTACACTGGCAGGTGACTAGAGAGAGGCAAGCCTCTGGAATTGCTTCCTTCGTCATTGGCAGAAGTAACAGGTTGTTGTCTTCTATCTTCCATCCCATGCATGTAGGATCTGTCATGTTGGGTTTCGGGATGTGTGCCAAGTTCCATATCAGACTCTGGTAGTGCACACACATGAGGTGTAAGTTCAGTGCATCTGATGTTGGAGGTAGAGCTTCTGTTTTCTTACAATGTCCAAACAAAAGAGCCCTTGCATTGTTCACTGAACCAGTATGTCTGTGTCCCTTGCCTGTATGACTATTGTGTTGGAGGAGCAGTTGATGGCATGCAAGATGATATGAGTGTCTGCCTCCTGGTGATCACCTTTCAAGCCAGATGTGTCTAATGGGAGTGTGGTCCTTACCTCCTCTGGATCATGGAATGGTCTACCCATTACAACCATTTTGTGCGTCACTGTTTTCATTACATGCTCCATAAGGAAAGTAGAGAGTTCCCTCTTGTTTCTTTGGGTGTACAATGAAATTCCCCCAATCATCAGGGAGAGGAACAGTTTACTTTTGCACCATCCTCCGAATTGGCCTTTTGTTGTTCTTCTGTTGCTTCCTTGTTTCAGCCTTGACGCTTTTGTCTCTGTATTGATCACCTACCAAATCAATCCTCTGATAGTTTTCTCTAATTCTTAGGATGGTGTTGACAAATACGTTTGCTAAGTCCCCGAAAACCTTTGCTCATTCGGGGTTGCCCAATGCATGTTTTGTGGACGAAACATATACTAGGATTTAAAGGTATATGATCGAGGAAATCCACCCCATAGGGGTGGTGGCCGGCTTCCATCAAGGATTCTTGATCACATACATTGGTCTATAATTATAATTAATGCACTAATGATGCATGATTGCACCACTGTTCACATGAAGCAATATGCTGTCTTTAAAGGGTTAGTGTGGAGAGGTCATGATGCATAAATTCATGCATTGCAGTTCACCCGAAGCACCATGCTGCCCTAAAAGGGTTATTTATATATATATATATATGGGTGCCATAAGAGTCTTCCACCCCTTTGGTTTAATAATGAACCCTTCCAGTTGAATAAATGCGCAATTTGCGGATTGGGGCTGCTATACGCATAGGCTTGAGTAGCCTAAGTGAATTTAGGTACGCAGACCTTTCACCCCTTACGTCTAACAATGGACTGGTCCGTTTTTTGTTGATCTGGGGTCATTACTGTTTGGCTGGGTGTTAGCAGTGGGGGGGGGGGGGGGCAAAGAAACTTGTGACCAACGCACCGATATTACGTGTATATGACGGCTTGTGAGTAGGACTAGCCTGCCGCGGTCTGTACTGTAAGTATGTGGAGGGGGGGGGGGGGGGTGTGAACAACATAGAGCTCATTGGAAGTTCAGCAGACCGGAATGAGCAGTGCATTCTGGGTGGGAGACGTGTGATCAACATATAGATTGGTTGCAGGTAAGGGCTAATGCGTAAGAGGAACGCGCGGACGGCGCAGGGTTACGATCACTCTGGTGGGGTGCAGTGCTGAAGGGTGGGAGACCATAGAGCAGGTGTACTGCGTAAGAGGAACGCGCGGACGGCGCAGGGTTAGGATCACTCTGGCTGAGCCCAGTGCTGAAGGGTGGGAGAGTATAGAGCTTGTGCCTGTAGGGTGCAAAAAGCAAACGGCCCAATGCTAATCCTATGGACGCGCAATTCCTGTTGAAACCTTACGGAAAAGTGAACTCATTAACCATGGCCGGGGACTCCGTCGCCGGCCAATAATGATGGTTAAATCATTTGTTGTGTGAATTGAAGTTGGGCAGGCAATGTCTTTAGTAAGGCTACGTATGAGGAGTGAGTTATCGCCACTCCTTAACCTTCCATTTGCTTCTGCAAGAGACAGAGGAACTGCCATTAGCTCAAGCTCCAAGATCTTGTCCAAATTCACAGCTCTTCCAGCAGCAAATGGAGTTGTATTACATTTCTGTCAGCTTTCAACACAACAGTTTCCCCTTTGGCTTTCATTTTCTTTTCAACTTTGTAGAGGTTTGTGAATGTCATTGGATTGTTCTGCTTGATTTGTCTGTGGAATTTTCCCAATTTCTCAATGAATCTCTCCACAGCAAAGTGCTATAGTTAATCCTGTCCTTTGGAATAGCTGATGCTAATGCATCCTGAAACGCAGGTGTTGCCATATCTTTGTTTGCAATGTTATGGAGTAGCTCTGTTTGTGTGAATACCTACCTCTTTAGCTTTGTTCCTACCAACTCACCCATAAACAAATCAATCAAGGTCCATTTCAAGGAATTTAATCTACAGGCCATGACAGATATTCAACTTGTGATTGATCTATATAATCACACCTACAAATGATAATTAAAACTAGCCAGTTCTTACAGTTCCTGATCCTTGCAGTGCAGAAGAGTCGTAATCATTGTGGTATATATGTACAGTCACCTCCCTCTATGAAAACCACAAAAGGGGGTGCCAGAAGGAGGGGCTACTGACTAGTGAGACCCTTTGATGGGAGCATAGTGCGTTATGCCATTTTGGGATGATTATGCATGGATATGAACCTGCTGTGTTTATCATTGGGGCTGCATTCATGCCTGATGAACCAATACTGTATGGTGAATTATTAGTCACCAGTGCCTCATTCATGCATCGTGACAACAATTGAATGTCCAACTTGAAGCATCATGTGATCCTTCAATGGTTAAAGGGAAACTTAGATATATAGATGGTTACATCAATTTATTTAACACAAAACGAAGCTTTCTTAGGTAATGATTGTAACCATGGTTACCATGGTTACCATACTGGTAATTCATAAAGATGCCTCTCTACCAGACCTTTCATTTAAGGAATTCCCTGACTAAATATGATAATAAACAGCCCTTTATGACAATGAAATGTGGATTTTTGTCAGAAATCTGTGTTTTGGGGGGGGGGGGGGTTTTGACCCCCTTATATGAATTTCTCAGTTTTGCAAGTACTTTTTTTGTAATCTACACGAAAAATTGGTCCTAGAAAAATGGCTTGCGAAACTTTACTCAGAAATGCCTCTAGAAAGATTTAGGACGACATATCTCTGATTCAATTCCCTACTAATACTCACAAAGCCAGGAGGAGTCAGTGGAATAAATACTTCAGTTTCTGCAGGGACCACTGCCTTACACCGCTCCCAGCTACCCCCCAGACTATTGGTCTTTACATAACTTTCTTGACCAGAGCCTGTTGTTACATCACTATACAAAACTACGTCTCGGGTATGTGGGCGCTCCATGACTACTGGGGGTTTCAACACCCCGACCCTACTATGTTCATCATCAAAGCTACGCTCAGAGGTGCCAAACGCCTACTAGGGTGTGAGTCAGTACAAGCTACTCCTATCTCCCCATCTGACCTCAAGAAGATGTATTCTGGACTGGACATGTCGAAATTTGAGGACTACCAGCTTTGGTATGCCATTATCCTGGCTTACCGCTGCCTTCTAAGAGCCGTGTTAAGAACAATATCTGCCAGCCTGTCCTTGTTGTTTGTCCATGTTTAGATAAGGTTGAGAAACTGCTGGTGCTTTATACAGTATTTAGCGTTGACCGATGTTTCTACTCAGCCGATAATCCCCCTCTTTTATCTCAGGATAAAGGCAAGGCACTTGATCCATAGTATATTTTATACATAGGTGGCTTTAAGACGCGTCCTCCTTTATTACGACTGCGGGTGAGTGTGCTGCGGGTGCGGACAGGATGAGTGTCAGGTGAGGGTGGCGCTGCGTGGGTCATCTCAAAACAGCTCATGGGCAATTACAGTCAATAAGGATTGCTGTATATATATATATATATATATATATATATATATATATATATATATATATATATACATATATACATGACAGGTATGACAGGTAGACTGAAGCTGATATATGTTGATGCTGAGCTTGTCAACTTGTATAGCTTACAGCAGGCAGGGCCTTTTCTATAGCAACCCGTCAGTTTTGCCGTAAAGTGGAACGACATTGTGACCTATACACAGGATGACTTATGACAATGCTTATGAAGCTTATGATGGGCTATCATTGGTGCTGATATGAATGGAAGGTATTAATCCAGATGACACCCATGGAATTCTATCGATGCTCTCGGAGAATTGTCACTATTGTTTACCGTCGCTCCGTGACACCAGCTACTTTGCTCACCTGGTTGTATGATATCACTGAAATCCTTGGTCTAAGCAAGGAGCAAATAATCTTACTATTCTAAGAAAGGCAACGGAACTTTAGCCTATATGCATCCACATTCATATATAACATATAACATTTCAGCACTGTATGGTGATGTCTGCACCGGAGACCCGCCTGTGCTCTGAAACGGAAGCAGACTCCAAGAGCAAGTGATGTCCTCAATTTCCTTTTCCTAAACAACTAGAGACAAGATAATAAAATCGGCCCTCGGCATACACCTACGGCACCCAGCATGCAATATGGTATACAGAGAATGTAACTATATGACTCATTTAAATGGAAAAGATGTAAAAAGAAGAAAACTAGACACAAGGAGACACGTCCCCACGTGTGTCAGGCGTACATAGAGACGTCTGTCCTCTGATTGGATAACTATTGGATGAAATGCTGGAGGTTATATGTAGAGGTAGCCAAGGTGTGGGGTAGTCCATGATGAGAGCCGCCAGCGGGGGCTGGGGGATTCTATGCAGCCATGCCCGTCCTTAATGCCGTGTGAAGGTCCTGGGAGCTGAATACCGGCAGCTGTCCAGTCTAACGACATTCACCCATCCTGCACCCAATGAGCACCACTAATGACGTCACTTCCGGTACTTCCAACCAGGCGCACCAGGTGGCGCGGCAGTCTGCTAGTTATTTCCGGTAGAAGATGTCGTCGATTCTTGCAGTCAGGCTGGCAGCAGAGGCGCTGCTGGTGCCTGTCAACACTAGTGCTGTCCTCACACGCCATGGCTCTCTGTTATACAGCCTGTTCCGGTGTACCCAGCACCATCTTATACTCCTCCGGTCACAGTCCATAGCACTCAATGCTGTAGGGAAAGTGGGAGTACCCCCCCCCCCCCCCCAGCACATACACACCCAATGATAAGAGGGACCCTTTACAAGTCTATGTAAAATGGTCACGCCATCCAATGCAAATTTGTTTCCTATACGCCCCTAATAGTCATTACAGTCTATTCACCCAGCGCCATATTATGGTGGTGCCGGACTATAGGCCGTGGTTACACTATGTCGTCACAGCCTGTGTACCCAGTGTGATCTGGAAGTGGTGAACTGGGGAATACTCTACACAAGCTGGCCCCCATTTGCTGTCATGGTGGATGCATAATGAGATTGTGAGACATGTGGCGCATGATGTAGACGCTGACAGAACCAGGAGCTTCTACAACAAGTCGGGGACCACTGTGTCGGCCATGATACCAGTGAAGAGGCAGGGGAGTTGGATGAAAAACAAGACGGCGTCATACCTTTTTGTGTTATTAGCTACTTTGAAGTGATTGGACTGACAGGAAGGAGTGAGATCCGAGGGGCTCTTTCTTGTGCAACCCCACACACCGAGGCGATTTGTGTCTGAATCTGTTTGTCAATGGGAAATGATGGATACTTCAATTGCCATTCACTTCTTGTGGCGTAGGGAAATCTGCATTGTTTGTGCTTTGTTACAAGACAGGGAAATGTTTCCTCATTTAAGTAATAATTGTAATTGAGGACTTCTCCCTCCTTAAGGGTGCCCATCGCTTTGTTCACTTTTATCCTTTTAGTTCTACCCGCCCCCAACCACCACCGCACTTGTAGAGTAAATACTGCCTTGCATGACACCTGCTGCTTTAGCCTCCAGGCGTAGAGACACATGTAGCCCAGTGTGTGACATGACAAAATTATAAAAGTGAATAAAATTCTCACAAGATATTGTTGATCAATTCCACTATCAACAGGTGATTAAGGTAGGTCTACTTGTGCTGACTTATACATGTGTTATGCAGTGGTCATCTTGTTCACGCAGGGCCGGTATATACCCCCCCCCCCCCCCCTGCGTCTTGCCTTTCTTATCACCATCCTCGTCACTCCACCAGAACTCAATGCCAACAGCCATGGGCCATTAAAAGTCCATGATACAAAAAGATGACAAAAGCTAATGAGAATTGTGCATAGCGCTTATCAACAAAGACACAGACAAACTGACAGAACAACAATGTAGTGTTACATACTGGGTGTTTTCTCACATAATTAATGCATTGCAAATGTCAACACATTGATCAAAAGGTAATTGCTGTACGTGAATCCCTGTCTAGAACGCTCGTCCGGAATGTCAAACAAATGTCAGATTTCTGCTGGGGATGTGCCCATTGGCACCATGGTTAGCATGATTGTGTTAGATTCGGGTAGTGGGGCTGACCCGCGGTTCACTTCCCCGGTCCCGTCTGGCGAGGGCGTCTTTGCCAGGAGAGTAGTGCAGCCGGACTCTTTCATGAAAGGCGTTGTCTCGCACCAGAATCAGTAGTGTGCTTTAACTTGGTATGACAATTATCCTTTGAATGCTATACATTACATGCCAATACATGTATTCTGATGTCATATCTGCGTGTTGTAGGTTGACCCATAAGAAGGTTCACATGCTCAACCTTGTAGAGGTCGCATAGCTCTTTCATGCCCTTCGTTATCTTAATGCATGAATGCAGCCCAGGGCAGTAACTAGATCGCCAGTGCTGCATTCTTGTATCATGACAACCCTGATCTATACCCCCAGATGATGCACCAATGTGCTGGCATGCCGGCAAAACATTGATGCATCATGACGGATACTGTTGCTTTCAGACGACATGCCGTCCTAAGAGGGTACTGCACACCGTGTGTGTGAAGTCACCGTGTTGGTGTGTTGGTGTCTGTAGGTGTGTTGGTGTCTGTAGGTGTGTTGGTGTCTGTAGGTGGGTTGGTGTCTGTAGGTGTGTTGGTGTCTGTAGGTGGGTTGGTGTCTGTAGGTGTGTTGGTGTCTGTAGGTGGGTTGGTGTCTGTAGGTGTGTTGGTGTCTGTAGGTGGGTTGGTGTCTGTAGGTGTGTTGGTGTCTGTAGGTGGGTTGGTGTCTGTAGGTGGGTTGGTGTCTGTAGGTGGGTTGGTGTCTGTAGGTGGGTTGGTGTCTGTAGGTGGGTTGGTGTCTGTAGGTGGGTTGGTGTCTGTAGGTGTGTTGGTGTCTGTAGGTGGGTTGGTGTCTGTAGGTGTGTTGGTGTCTGTAGGTGGGTTGGTGTCTGTAGGTGGGTTGGTGTCTGTAGGTGGGTTGGTGTCTGTAGGTGTGTTGGTGTCTGTAGGTGGGTTGGTGTCTGTAGGTGTGTTGGTGTCTGTAGGTGTGTTGGTGTCTGTAGGTGGGTTGGTGTCTGTAGGTGGGTTGGTGTCTGTAGGTGGGTTGGTGTCTGTAGGTGGGTTGGTGTCTGTAGGTGGGTTGGTGTCTGTAGGTGGGTTGGTGTCTGTAGGTGGGTTGGTGTCTGTAGGTGCACCCCACACCCTGATCCTGCTGGTAATCCCACACTGGGCAGCACCAGCTTAATGGCTACGTGCAGATTTGGGGATGGATTATCTAGCAGACTCCCACGCTGCTGAGACGTGGCTTATGGCGCACTAACTGGTCCCCGATGTAGGGCAGCATTGTATAACACATGTACTACATGGCCAATACCAGAGCTGCTACGTCTGCACTCAAGTACTGCAATCTCTGTATACATGCAGAATACCCCCACCATGTAATAGGACACATCGGTAAATTAAACTAGCCTATTTTCACATGTAATACATACAAAGGCCCACTCAGCAGAGTCTGTTTCCATTATTCACTGGTTGGATGTTGTGTCAGCTGACACTCAACCTACTGCTTCATTTGTCATGTCCCAACTCATGAAGAACAATGCATGTAGGGTTTAGGTCATAAGGCTGAATAGGTATGGTGTTTGAGGACGACAGAAGACAGAATCTATTTCAGCGGTTATGACAGTGACTTACATGTTGGCTGCAATTATCCCTTGAAATAACCTGAATGAATGTTTATGTAAACTGAAAGGGTTCAATTCTCTACAGGCCACTTTGTTGCAGGTATAGTTGTCGGGAGGAGGACGTGGTAGAGGGGGCGATAGAGGGGAGGGGGGTGTCCTTGGGCTCAGCCTCCAGTCGGCATGCGGCCCGTTACGTCCCTGTATGGTCATGTTGTGGTACGGCAGCCCACCCACACCTACTCAGCCGCAGCAGGAATGCAGCTTTATGGCACACATGTCATTGTTTGTAAGTGCACGTTTTACTATGGATCGACATAGTTCGCCCCATTAATTACTGTATTAATGATAACCATACATGACACTGGCTCATTCCATGAATACCACATAAAATATGAGAGGAGAAATCTCACAAAACAACAATGGTTAATGCATATGTATCATCAAATATGTATTTATTCTACAAATACATATTACATGTCGCTACATAGCACAAACCACAACAGAACATCCCCTGATAATGAAAATAGATCAGAAACTAGTTTTACAGCAAACACACGTCTTAATCTGCTATGGGGTAACGTCTATGACAAGGCTGTGACACGATAGGTGACCCTTAGACAAGGATAACTTCAAACACACACACGCACACACACACACACACACACACACACACATCCAGGACTGACAGCTGGTACTCACATCTTGGTTCTCAGACAGCTTACTGAACTCACCTTCAGTGAACCGACCTCCTAAAGTGTCAATTTTCATATTTCATAGGAAACCTGAAAACGTAAGAAGACATGGGAGTTTGCAGTAGTGGATGGTACATGATATTTAAATGGAATATGATATTGTCATGCATATTTCCAGCATTCCTCTAGATATCATAATATACAGTTAATATATAGAAGCATGGTAAGATAGTGAGTTGATAATATTGAATATTAAGAGTTTATATACAGAAATAGGAGACACACCACTCACATTTGTAGGATAAAGATACAATGGCAACAGGATAC
Source organism: Harmothoe impar (assembly GCA_947462335.1). Classification (NCBI taxonomy): domain Eukaryota; kingdom Metazoa; phylum Annelida; class Polychaeta; order Phyllodocida; family Polynoidae; genus Harmothoe; species Harmothoe impar. The sequence continues at coordinate 34,067,814 of OX381719.1, forward strand.
ACAAATATATCATTACTTCAGCATTCAAGTACAACATGTCTGGCTCTTATTCCTCTTTTAGGATTTATAAACACTCTGCTGTTAATACACAATTTCTTTTTTCCCGTTACATGAGGTGTATCGGTACATATTCACCCCCACAATGTAAATAGTGGCAATGAAAAACGGTACTACTATGCATATAATCAGTGGTAGGAGACCTTAAATTCATCACAGAATTATAATCTGCAGCCCCAATTGTTGGCAGAGGCCTTGGTAGAAAAATATAAAAAGTTGGTTGTTGCCATGGTAACCTGAGGTCATGCTTGGAGGGGTCAAAAGTCAAGGTCAAAGGTCGCTGGGCACCTATAGAATTTCTCCAGTTTGAGTTTTTTTGAATTTATATAAAGTATTTTATTTCACAAGGTGATTTTCTAAAAAGTCAGTTTCCATGGCAACTAGCACAAAATCGGTACTCACTGTTTTATGTGGGATGCAAAAGCAGATACATGTAAAGCTTTGATTTAAGGGGTCATTCATTACTGCACACTCAAAAGAACACAACCTTTTGCCTATCTAGGGGAGAAAAATAGGGTCCAAACTAGATATTTTGTTGACTACTGTAATCGTAGATATTTTCTCGTATATACAATTTTGCGATTTGGCAAAAAAGTAAAATTTCACGTGGATTTAAATTCACGGTTTTTGGGACATAGTAGTCCTATAACTACACTGGATAAATATTCATGCTATACATATTTTCGCCGATTTTCATTTCCAGGAAAATCACGAAAAGCACAGCACGAAATAAAGTATGTTTACAGTATTTGTACCGTGACATCATGGACATTTGTACTGACAGTTCATTCCATACTACTCCCTTAAAGTAAGTGACTTCATGTAGAAACCTGACCTTGGACTTTTCAATGGAAAATTGAATTTATCCACACTTAACAGTTGATCGATCTCTCATCATGCACTTCACTATTCTTAAGCATGATTTTGCAACAGTTAGCCAATTAGCCAATGACATTTAGATTTCTCGCTTAATCTGGTAGAAACGAGCAGTAATCAGCAACTGGTTGAATGGTTTGTTTATTGATTCCAATGGCTGTGTGTTCATCCATACTAATATCATTGATATATTATATCTTGATAAAGCCAACTCTACTAATAAGTTACTATCGCCAGAGTCATTTCTGAGTAAATTTGAACACCAAATTTGATTTGCAGCTGCAGTGGTGGCTGGTGGCTGCAGCACTGGGTGGAGCTTACACTGTAAAAATATTCAGTTGAATATACGGAGAATCAGTGTAAGATTTTACGGCGATTCATCATAACATATGATTATGGTGAGGCAATGTAAAATCAATCAATTTTACTTTGAATATCCGTAATCCAGTACAGTGAAACACCGTTTATTTTTTACAGTGAAACACAGTTTACTTAACGGTGTAGCTACATTTAATTGATTTCAGTTTTATCACACCAGGTGGCAGTTTGGTTCATGAAGAGATTTTCCTAGATGCTAGGAACACCATTTTTGTGGTGATAAGAAATATATATACAGACACAGCTGTAAGGTTTGCTCTGTAGCCAGCCTAGAGTGACTTCTGCTCATGGACTGGTATTACAAAGTGTCATGAAGCATTCTATAAGGCTTTCATAGACTAATTCCTAATAATTAGGTCTGAAGTCTTAACACTAAGATGATATTGCTGATTGGTACCAAATTGGGTTTGGAACCATATTGAGCATGGAGTGAGTTATAGGGGGATAAATGAACTGAATAATACTGGGACAAATCAGTTAAATTACACAAAATACCATTACAATTATTGTTTAGGCACTGAATCAGAATACAGCGATGTTTTGTATTCTGTCAGAATAACGGTGATTCACAGTTCCGTAGAAATAACTGTGACTTCGGGAAAAACAGTGACCGTGAAAATAACGGTGAAAATCCGGCACCCAGTGGTACCAGTGAATCACCGTTATTTTAACGGTACTGAGAATCACTGTTAAAAAAATTTATAAGAGATTTCTTGTTTAAAAATAGCGGTGACAGTTCCGTAAAAATAACGGTGACTTAGGAAAAAAACGGTGACCGTAAAAATAACGGTGAAAGTCCGGCACCCGTTGGTGCCAGTGAATCTCCGTTATTTCAACGGAATTTTTTTTAGGGTGTAGTATAATCAGGTAAGAAGCCAACTTTTGTTCCAGTAGATTTTGCTGTAGGTGTACAGCAACTGACTTACTGTGCACTTACAGCCACTTCTACTGTAAATTTACAGCAACTTCTACTGTACATGCAGAGCAACATCTACCGTACATCTACAGCAAACGTTGCTGGCAACTTTTGTTACAGCAAGCTCTACTGTAGGTTTCATATTGTTGTTGTCATCAATTTATATCAATTAATATGCATGCATGGAGAGTACTTTCCTGCATAACAGTTCAATTTCAGCTAGGATAATACACACTACACAATGTAATGGTTTAATCCTGCTTTAATACAGCTGAACTGTATGTGATACCAGCTTTATCCTAGTCCAGGCACTTAAGCATTTAACTTTTCCCACCAATGTGGTGTCTATTCTATACTTTTGCTGTTTTTTTGTATTATTTAACGCAATTATGCAAATGTCTTGAGCGTTTGTGAGGCTTTATTTGACTCGGGAAAGGGTTGGGTGGAATAATTACTACAAAAATGGTATACTGCTGCCACCTAGCAGCAGAAATCGATAGCACAATGTACTGTAAATGTACAGCAACATTGCTGGAGACCCAATTTACAGTACATCATGCTGTAATTATACAGCAAATAGTGCTGTAATACCACCTACGACAAAAAGTGTTGCTCGATCGGCAGTGGCAACCATATTGACATATATTTGACGTAGGTTGTTGGCGTGGTAAAGTTACCCTAGAAACACTCTTCAACTCCACCATTTGCAAGGGGGCAACGTCAATCTCTGGACGAACGGCAGCAAGTGAGCGCAGTGAGAGATGATACCTAATCTAAGGTGGGTGGTGCAACGGTGGGCAGCTGCAGCAGTGGGTGGTGCAGCAGTGGGTGGTGCAGCAGTGGGTGGTGCAGCAGTAGGTGGTGCTGAGGTGGGTGGTGCAGCAGTGGATGGTGCAGCAGTGGGTGGTGCAGCAGTGGGTGGTGCAGTGGTGGGTGGTGCAGCAGTGGGTGGTGCAGCAGTGGGTGGTGCAATGGTGGGTGGTGCAGCAGTGGGTGGTGCAGTGGTGGGTGGTGCAGCAGTGGGTGATGCAGCAGTGGGTGGTGCTGAGGTGGGTGGTGCAGCAGTGGGTGTGCAGCAGTGAGTGGTGCAGTGATGGGTGGTGCAGCAGTGGGTGGTGCAGCAGTGGGTGATGCAGCAGTGGGTGGTGCAGTCGTGGGTGGTGCTGCAGTGGCCGGTGCTGAGATGGGTGGTGCAGCAGTGGGTGGTGCCGTGGTGGGTGGTGCAGCAGTGGGTGTGCAGCAGTGGGTGGTGCAGCAGTGGGTGGTGCAATGGTGGGTGGTGCAACAGTGGCAGCTGCAGCAGTGGGTGGTGCAGTGATGGGTGGTGCAACGGTGGGTGGTGCAGCAGTGGGTGATGCAGCAGTGGGTGGTGCTGAGGTGGGTGGTGCAGCAGTGGGTGTGCAGCAGTGAGTGGTGCAGTGATGGGTGGTGCAGCAGTGGGTGGTGCAGCAGTGGGTGATGCAGCAGTGGGTGGTGCAGTGGTGGGTGGTGCTGCAGTGGCTGGTGCTGAGATGGGTGGTGCAGCAGTGGGTGGTGCCGTGGTGGGTGGTGCAGCAGTGGGTGGTGCAGTGGCGGGTGGTGCAGCAGTGGGTGGTGCAGCAGTGGGTGGTGCAGCAGTGGGTGGTGCTGTAGACTCGGCCCCCGTCTGTATAGTACAGACTGGGCAGGTGCAGCTGCCCGGACCTACACTCTCCAAACATACCCTTGACCAAGTATAGGATTGGCGAGTGTAGCGTGTCCAGTCAGCGCCCATGTGTGTCACTCTCCAGCAGATGTTATGTAATGCTGGTGGTATATACCAATATATGCTTGGAGAGGGTACTGCTAAGCCAACGCCGTCCCCGGTCCTGATAAGGCACTGGGTCAGACCCTGCTCGGCGTGGGGACACGGGTGGGCGGGTCTGAGGGTGTGAGACTAGTGGTGCTGAGGTGGGTGGTGCAGCAGTGGGTGGTGCCGTGGTGGGTGGTGCAGCAGTGGGTGTGCAGCAGTGGGTGGTGCAGCAGTGGGTGGTGCAGCAGTGGGTGGTGCAGCAGTGGGTGGTGCAGCAGTGGGTGGTGCTGCAGTGGGTGGTGCTGAGGTGGGTGGTGCAGCGATGGGTGGTGCAGCAGTGGGCGGTGCTGAGGTGGGTGGTACAGCAGTGGGCGGTGGTGAGGTGGGTGGTGCAACGGTGGCAGCTGCAGTGGTGGGTGGTGGCTGCAGCAGTGGGTGGAGCTTAGTATAATCAGGTGAGAAGCAGGCTGAGCGACCATAGATGTAAATGGTAGTTCATTAGCTGCCAGAGACTGCTTCCTTAGTCCGCAACCAAGGCCAGGCTTTCAATTAACACGATGTTAAAATGAGGGTTGTCAGGACCTTTGAGGTTCACTAAAGATTGTCTCTTTACTGTTTTCTACTTGAAATCAATCCTTGTTTATCGGTGGCATCACACCTTTAGACTAACCTATTAGCTCCACGGGTGGTTAGGGTATGATCCCAGACTGGATGTTGATACTCATAAACCAATTAAGCTCAAAGCCTGCGTGTTACAAAACTAAGTAAAGTAAAGGGTTCATCTGGCCAGGTGTTTTAGTGAACAGATGAAAAACGTTAATCTCACCATATACAGGAATCGAACCAAGGCCCTATGGATCTGGATCTGCAGGCACATGCTTCAGACTAACCAGTGTTCATGTACCATACAGGTAAACACCAGGGTAGTCATTCACTACTACACAAATACTATTTCAACTTTTGTCATGACTTACTGTGATACAAAATGGTGACATGGTAATTTTTTCAGTAGATATACAGCTGACGTCTAGACATTAGCAATAGCATTCAGGCGCCATAAGTGATGCAGAGTCCATTCCCCTTATTATGCATTCTCTGTTACAGAATATATCTTCCCCTTCTTGTCAGAAACATTAGAAAACGTTAGTGAGTAACCGTCTCCTTTAGTTTATGAGTAGCGTTAGTGGCGTCAATATACTGGAGCCAGTACCGAGGTGTCACGGTGAGCGGCTCAGTGCCCCATAACACTGACGGGTCTGAGGGCACTAACCACCCCATAACCCACACCCAGCCTCCACGGGGTAATCTCCAATTGTCCTCCTCTACAGGATATACCGCCCACTCAAACGTGAACCTACTCCCTGTCTAAGTAGCTCCTACTGCAACCCGCGTCTTTGCCGCCTTACGTGTCCACCTGACTGCTTTCTGCTTCCATGCTTAATGGCGACAAACAGTCCCGCCCCTAATGACAAACAATCCCTCCCCTAATGACAAACAATCCCTCCCCTAATGACAAACAGTCCCTCCCCTAGTGACAAACAGTCCCTCCCCTAATGACAAACAGTCCCACCCCTAATGACAAACAGTCCCACGCCTAATGACAAACAGTCCCACCCCTAAGGACAAACAGTCCCTCCCCCTAATGACAAACAGTCCCTCCCCTAATGACAAACAGTCCCTCCCCTAGTGACAAACAGTCCCTCCCCCTAATGACAAACAATCCCTCCCCTAATGATAAACAGTCCCTCCCCTAATGATAAACAGTCCCTCCCCTAATGACAAACAGTCCCTCCCCTAATGATAAACAGTCCCGCCCCTAATGACAAACAATCCCTCCCCTAATGACAAACAATCCCTCCCCTAATGACAAACAGTCCCTCCCCTAATGACAAACAGTCCCTCCCCTAATGATAAACAGTCCCGCCCCTAATGACAAACAATCCCTCCCCTAATGATAAACAGTCCCTCCCCCTAATGACAAACAGTCCCTCCCCCTAATGACAAACAGTCCCTCCCCTAATGACAAAGAGTCCCTCCCCCTAATGACAAACAGTCCCACCCCTAATGACAAACAGTCCCTCCCCTAATGACAAACAGTCCCTCCCCCTAATGACAAACAGTCCCGCCCCTAATGACAAACAATCCCTCCCCTAATGACAAACAGTCCCTCCCCTAATGACAAACATTCCCTCCCCTAATGACAAACAGTCCCACCCCTAATGACAAACAGTCCCACGCCTAATGACAAACAGTCCCTCCCCCTAATGACAAACAGTCTCTCCCCCTAATGACAAACAGTCCCACGCCTAATGATAAACAGTCCCTCCCCTAATGACAAACAGTCCAACCCCTAATGACAAACAGTCCCACGCCTAATGACAAACAGTCCCTCCCCCTAATGACAAACAGTCTCTCCCCCTAATGACAAACAGTCCAACCCCTAATGACAAACAGTCCCACGCCTAATGACAAACAGTCCCCCCCCTAATGACAAACAGTCCCTCCCCTAATGACAAACAGTCCCTGACAAAGTGTACTACTCATTATGACAACCAATACTACCCATTTTGGCAAACTACCAACACTAATAAATTTGTCCGACTCCTTTGACTAAATGACCTACTGGGAATTCTCGCGTAGTAGGCAGAACCTAAGTGTGGCTTACATAATTTGTCCCAACTCACGATACGGCTTATATGAGCTATCAAAAGTAGGCATAATGCGAACCCAGATACGGCTCAGAGGACTCCCTTGAACTCGGTATAAATAAGGATTAGGCTTTTATGAATATGGGAGAACTTTTGATACCCCTAATGACAAACTCCCTGTAATGACAAATTGTACAAAAATACTATGCCTTTTCCGACAGTGTGTTGCTCTCCTTATATCACATCATATCTCATTCTTGAAGTTCCTAAATCTCCATTTCAGGTACTTCACAACACTGATTAACTGCAGTACATACATACTTATCACTTAAACTGTATGTATACACAGCGATCCAGTTGTTGTACTTACAGTTCTGCATGTTTGTTTATAAATCTGCCCGTAACCACTGTACATCCCTATTGCTGTGTTGTTACATCCATACACTTATCTCCATCACACTGGATTCCCACTATCTCTATTTCAGTAATTTTGGTGAACCCTTTGATTGAGCCATGAGAATGTCATACGTTATCACTCCCGTACCATCCGTAATGCCCTCTGGGTGCGATGCTTCAGGAAGCAGCAATGGATCACGTTACAATGTAAATACCATCAGCATGCCGTGCGCCGTAACCAATTTCCCCATTCGCTAATGAACTGCTATTCAATCCCCAAACCAATATGCTGAAGAAACAGCGCTGGCAATTTGCATGTTATTACTCGTTTGAAATTCAGCGTTTTAACGGCGTCCCCGGCCACTAACAACATGGCGGCCACTCTTATTAAACACCCATGGACTTTAATGAGGGATACTAATTCTATAAATAGGCCAATCACCACAGGATTATCACGTGATCAGCTGTCTCACCCTCCCTACAGTTTGCCAGGACCCTATGATAAAATTCACACCATTCCCAAACCTTACATCCCTCACATAGGGAAAACGGCAGGGGGCTCCCAATCAGAACTAAAGTCATACAATACTTTTCTCTACAGATCCTTCATAAACACGTCTGTACCATCTTGCATAAGCAGATGCTTTGAACCGGATTGGGTGGGCCCCCGGCCGCCCCAATAGGAAGTTGGTTCCTACGGTTATTACATTTAGCACTTCCCAAGGTCTGTTAGCAGAAGGCCACACGAGGTTTATACACATGGCCCAGCCCTATCCAGAACCTATTGACTAGACCCAGGGACCTAAGTCAGTACAACACCGTTTATATGTTACCATAGGATCGATGCTTAACCATGACCCGACATCTTCTATCCTCTAAAGCATTGACGTTGACATCACAGCTTTGAGACTTATACAAAATGCCTCTACCAAAACAACCAAAATGCGCAAAAACAAAGGGCAAAATGTTTGCTGGTGGTTGACTCATGGTCCATAGTTGAAGTATGTCCTACTCAACTGATCAATATCTTATGTGTTTCCACATCGTAACATTAAAACTCTACTCCTTTGAGTCTACTCGATAAAGGTATAGTTGGATGAGCGGGGGTAAACTTGTTACATGTAAAAAAGGGGTCAGTGACCATACTGAATGTCAACTCTCTACTACCACCATAGACCTGGGCGTTTGGGTGCGTCCTATTGGTTCTGACCTCAGATTATTTCGTGAGATTAAGACTCCAACACACCGTGCTATGTCAGTGGTGTTCCAAGATCAGAGTCAATGTATCATTAGATCCGTTTGTGCCACAGCCTTAGTGGTGGTTACAGGAATGAGCTGCATCCAGCTGCATCCTTAAAGAGGTGCTGGCCTTTGGTGCATGACTTCTACTTACCTCCATCCTTCCCCACAGGACCATCCACGTATAATGGAGTGTGTAAACACTTATTTCAAATGAATAATAAAGGGACTGACATTTACTCCATTGATACTGTTATCTTATTATACAAGGGTGACTCAGGGATACTTAATGGCTCACATGGTCACATGGCAATGTGCAAATGTAAGTGTGTAATAGCTCAGGGAACCGGAAAATTGCCAGCCCCCGCGCCCCAATCTGCTCAGTACCGTAATAAGTCTAAGTTGTGTATAAATAGGGGGGGGGGGGGTTCTGGCTAACAAAGTCTATGTAGTGTACGAATGGGAGCTGGATATGTGGCTTACATAATCTAAGCAGTGCAGAAATGGACAGTTGTATGTGTCCCACAAGCTCTATGTAGTGTAAAAAACCGGGGGTTGAATGTGGCGCACACATGCTAAGTAGTGTAAAAATGGGGGTTTGAATGTGGCACACATAGGCTAAGTAGTGTAAAAATGGGGGTTTGAATGTGGCGCACACAGGCTAAGTAGTGTAAAAATGGGGGTTTGAATGTGGCGCACACAGGCTAAGTAGTGTAAAAATGGGGGTTTGAATGTGGCACACACAGGCTAAGTAGTGTAAAAATGGGGGTTTGAATGTGGCGCACACAGGCTAAGTAGTGTAAAAATGGGGGTTTGAATGTGGCACACACAGGCTAAGTAGTGTACAAATGGGGGTTTGGATAAGGCAAACACACTCTAAGTAGTGCACAAATGGGGGTTTAAATAAGGCAAACACACTCTAAGTAGTGCACAAATGAGGGTTTGAATATGGCACACACAGTCTAAGTAGTGCACAAATGGAGGTTTGAATGTGGCACACACACTCTAAGTAGATGTTAGCATATTGCTACGGCACCTTAGGATACTACTCACACCTGACACCAGGTCCTATCCCCCTAATCTCTAAAGAGACTGTCTACAAAGTAACATGGCTGCAGAATGAGCTCTTGTATATTGCTTGCGTGAGAAACCCGAAAGCTGCATTAGCTTTACCTGGAGTCAGATGCTTCAATGTAAAGGGCAAAACACAAAAAGCGTTGCTCTTACCCTAAGGAGACTAATTGAGGATACATGCTCAGCCATATCTTATTAATACATTTCACGGTGTTCTCATTAAAATCTAGTTAGATAGTGAATCTGATGGAAAGTTCATTTGTGAGCGTATCATTATTATTCAGTATAGGGTAGGGAGGTGTTTGCAGACAGGTTTTCCTTAGTCCCTGACTCAGTCTGGTCATTGTAGCCCATCTAGTGTTATCTGAGCCTCTACTACCCATGGCTGTATGATATCCCCCTCTATTGCCACCTGCCGCCACCCTTAGTGTATACTAAGGCAATCAGTGCTATCTAAGGTACCCAAAATAACCATCCTGTATGCTCTACTAACTCACAGGGGAGGATGTAGTACCCTGGGGGTAGCCGTTAATGTATAGCGGTGTAAGCAACTCACTGCCACCAACTAGTGGTCGGTGTGGTCTAAGTGTGTGTCTTACCCTAAAGAGGGCTTGAGGAAGATAATCGAAATGGAAGGGTGGGCTTGATTCTATTGCTCAAAACGCATTGCAGTGAAGTGTCAGGTTTATACTAAAGGGTTACCACTGGTGCTGTTCATCAGACACCTCAGAATCTGCTATTTGTCTAATGTTGAGAGATGTCAGTGTTCTGGGTGTAATGGTTCTTCATCTTTATCTCCAGTCTATTTTGAAAGATATCCACGGACGTTTTTAACTTGCACAAGAGAGACAGTGCAACTGTCCACGTATATGGGCAGATGGGCAATCTAATGTTGAAAAATGTCTGCTGAACCTTCTTGTACCCAGAACATGCACTAGCTGGTCTAGTCTGCTGCTCCGTTAAAGACTGTAATATATTGTAGGTGCGATTTGGGTGTGCTAAATCGCTTATTTACCAGCAACCTACTAAAGAGGCAGCTATAAATAATATTCTATTTATCCTTTTAGGCAAATTCTTGATCTGGGGACGAACGATGAGTTTAAGAAATATCTTAAGTTAAAGCATATTTAAACAATTAAAACACTAGTTTGCAGATTATATTTGCCTGAGAAATGTGTAGGCTGAGGCACCAGAGTACTGCTGGGAAACCAGCCACCAATAGGGGACACAATGGCAGCCTCCATGACACGACCCGCTGAAGCCGTATAAGATGACTATAGAGCATTGGGCGCTCTGACTAACTAAGTGCATTGATGCCTACAGTTGACACAAATTATCCACAGGGGAGATAGCCCTAGACGATGGTGCTGCCAGACAAGGTGTAATATGATATAATAGGATTATACACAGAGGGGGATCTACAGGCAGCGTGGGCTGCCTTTACAGGCACTTTAAGTAGGTATAATAGTGATCCTATTAAAGCGAGACAAATAGCTTAAAGAAGATCGGCATGTAATAAATTGGGTATTTTAGAGATGATGCTGTACGGTCACGCTTGAGCACCGATTCTCAAATAAGGGTATGTCTCAAATAAATGCTCAGAATGATTAGACTTTCAAATAACTGAGACCCTGAGCGAAGATACATGATGGCGAAGTGAACACCTGTGAAAATATTATATTGATTTCATCAGACCAACATGATTCTATTCATCCATGAATATCGTTATGAATTAACCTTTATCTATTTACGATTTTTCCAAAAGGGACTGAGTCATCGACATGTTGTGATATCCAGGAATTATTAGACTGTTTCTAGGTTACATGATATACGTTATAGGTGACACTTGTTTAAGGATTTAGTTTTTTTTCATTTGTCATAAAGAAGAGCATTCATAATTAAGGCCTTGTGTTTTGATTTATGGCATACGTGATAGGGCAGATAAAGAGGGAGCATATATAGCGGCGATGAGACAGATATGTTTATGCTCGTGTGATATTCACGGGTATTGGTAATTAATACACCATGTTCTGTCAGAGTTAGAGAGGCCTAATCCAGCCGGAACCTGCGGGCCTGGTGTCTATAGCAGCACAGTCTCTGTGTGTGTGGGGGGGGGGGGGGGTATTGTCTGGTGCAGAAAGTGCTGACTCAGGCCATGATAACACCAGCCGGCTACCTGTACACCGTGCTACACCGTGCCGTGCCGACACGTGTCCTCCTCACGTTACACTCCTACCCCACCCGGCCTGTCATACCAGCCCCACCACACCTCCCCCACCCCAGGCCCCTGTCATACCAGCCCCACCACACCTCCCCCACCCCACGCCCGTCATACCAGGCCTACCACACCTCCCCCACCCCACGCCCGTCATACCAGCCCCACCACACCTCCCCCACCCCACGCCCGTCATACCAGCCCCACCACACCTCCCCCACCCCACGCCCGTCATACCAGCCCCACCACACCTCCCCCACCCCACGCCCGTCATACCAGCCCCACCACACCTCCCCCACCCCACGCCCGTCATACCAGCCCCACCACACCTCCCCCACCCCACGCCCGTCATACCAGCCCCACCACACCTCCCCCACCCCACGCCCGTCATACCAGCCCCACCACACCTCCCCACCCCAGGCCTGTCATACCAGCCCCACCACACCTCCCCCACCCCACGCCCGTCATACCAGCCCCACCACACCTCCCCCACCCCACGCCCGTCATACCAGCCCCACCACACCTCCCCCACCCCAGGCCTGTCATACCAGCCCCACCACACCTCCCCCACCCTACGCCCGTCATACCAGCCCCACCACACCTCCCCCACCCCACGCCCGTCATACCAGCCCCACCACACCTCCTCCACCCCAGGCCTGTCATACCAGCCCCACCACACCCTCCCCACCCCAGGCCTCCGTCATACACACCACACCTCCCCCACCCCAGGCCTGTCATACCAGCCCCACCATAACTCCCCCACCCCAGGCCTGTCATACCAGCCCCACCATAATTCCCCCACCCCAGGCCTGTCATACCAGCCCCACCATAATTCCCCCACCCCAGGCCTGTCATACCAGCCCCACCATAATTCCCCCACCCCAGGCCTGTCATACCAGCCCCACCATAACTCCCCCACCCCAGGCCTGTCATACCAGCCCCACCATAATTCCCCCACCCCAGGCCTGTCATACCAGCCCCACCATAATTCCCCCACCCCAGGCCTGTCATACCAGCCCCACCACACCTCCCCACCCCAGGCCTCCGTCATACACACCACACCTCCCCCACCCCAGGCCTCCGTCATACACACCACACCTCCCCCACCCCAGGCCTGTCATACCAGCCCCACCATAATTCCCCCACCCCAGGCCTGTCATACCAGCCCCACCACACCTCCCCACCCCAGGCCTGTCATACCAGCCCCACCACACCTCCCCCACCCCAGGCCTGTCATACCATCCCCACCACACCTCCCCCACCCCAGGCATCCGTCATACACACCACACCTCCCCCACCCCAGGCCTCCATCATACACACCATACCTCCCCCACCCAAGCCCGACCACACCTACCCCACCCGGGTCTTTGTCATACACAGCGCAAAGCCCCAGACCCTCACACTGTCACTGTGTCAGCTACCTCTATCCTACATGACTGCCACCCGGCCTACATGACGCTTTCCTCACTACTACCTTTCCTTCTTACCCTCCGAGCTATGTGCCTCTTGCACTCCCTATGTCTGTGCTTGCCCCACTCTCTGGCTCAGTACCTGTATTCCTCTGCCCTCCCCACGCATTCAGTCCCCCAGCATCCCTCATGTCCCTGCTGCCTCATGCTGGAAGAAAGGATTACAAAGTATGTTTGCGATGGATTTAGTGTGATGCTCATAATGTTGTGTATAATATCCGCATTTACCATAGACTCATATCGGGAGATTAACCAGATAATTAGCTTTCAAATAGTGCTTTCTAGAACGCAGAAATCTGAGGTTATTTCTAAGTATTCATCAATTAGAAATATGTTAAATACAGTTTATCTTGAAAAACGTCACCCATTTTTGCTGCATTGGTCTTGAGTGATTGTCATTTGTCCTGCTGTACCCCGCCCGTGTCGTGTCCCTCATAGAGCCGCTCTGTGCCCCCTACCCCCACCCACCCAGTGCTGCTACCCCGGCTGCTACCCCTAGCACCACATGTCGGCGCTATCTCAAATTGGAGCCACCCCGTGTTTTGCTAATGTGGCCACATTCAGGGTACAACTCTCATCAATCGCGCGCCTGTTGTAGCGGTGCTTCGTCCTCTTATTGAGAGTCGCGTCATCAGCAAGACTAGAGCTTCCCCTCCATGATGAATCGACGTTTTGTATGTGGAGTTAGGCCTCTGGTGGTAGAAAGAAAACTTGCTCTCTCTGGGTTAAACTGTTGGGCATTTTTGATCGACTGCGCTGGTGTCAACTTCGACTTCTCTGTTAATTTAGTTAATGAGGTCCATGTAAACATGGAGTAAAAGGGAGGAAAATAGATAAAATTGTGATAAAGATTAAGACTGATCTCCATCAGACGGGGTGCGTCATTAAAGGCGCAGGGAGCAGCTCACGGCTCGTTAAGGTGCTCGTTATGTAGGTCGCTCACCCATAGTTTATCGGCTGTGTCGGCTCACTCAGGAGGCAAAGAGGCCAGGGTTATCGTCGTCATACAAGGCACCTCTGGGTGTCGCCACCTTGCCCCCTGTCTAATACCACTATATGGAAACACGGTGGAACCTGTCCCCGTGATAAACATGCATATAGTGGCTCAATCCCATAAAAAGTTGGTTCAGTTTTCAGATTGTTCCAGACGAATGACGGTGCGTGCATGACAGTCAGACAGTCTGATACCTGTCTAAATCACACGAGTTATTTCGAGATGAGAACCAATATGGCCGCGCATACCCAAGAATCCTGAGTTATCGTTAGATATAATATTGTAGTGATCTCAAACCAACAGAACTACCTGTTGCGGTCATACAATAAATCTAGGCATTTCAGACATTGGGACCTCTGATTGGTTAACGTTATTCTCTCAAAATTATTACAAGCTTTGACACTGTGTATATCAAAGTCTATTACTTGTTCTTATTTGGAAATACATATGGCCAATGACCATCCAAATTTTGATCCTAGCTTGACGGTAAACATTCCACCGCTGAATTTATCAATTTGCCGAATCATGTCATGATCCACCATATGAACATATGAGGCCTTAATTACCGTCAATTAACTTGGTTAAACATTAGAATACTACCCCGGGATACTACCCTACACTACACAGTAGAAGCTGAGTATGTGTAGATGTTTAATAGCGGGCTGAAGAGGAAAGAGACATTGGTACCTAAGTGAGCGTCTTGCCAGACCCAACGTACTGGTCCATGAACAAGGGTTTGCTGATGGGCAAATGACATCAAGTCTGACCTTCATCGTGCCACGCTCACCAAGCGTCTACACTTGCTGAACATTCTGGTGGATCTCTGTGCTGAGAGCAATGCTTTGATATGTTCAGGTCCACATGATATGCCTCAAGACTTCATGCTCATCTATAGCTTTTGTAATTCACCAATACAGTTGCTGGGAGTACATCTTGCAGGCATTACATTGGTTGTGCCCCGGGGTTGTGCTGACCCCCCAGCACTCTTTCACCTGCAAAGGGTCGAAATGATGCGTGGACTGACACATTACTCGTCGGGGCTGCATTCATACATGATGTGGACAGACAGCCTAGTGCAGTAGAGCAATACACTGCCTCTAAGGGGTTATAACATACCTCAAAGACACCCGCTTCTGACCGTCTTCACTCAAAAAGTAAACTTGTCTCCGGACTCTTCAAAGTGAAGGTCATAAAATAAACGAGTCAAAATCTTGTCTAAGTGACAAGGAAGCGGGTCTTCTAGCTGGCGATAGAAGACCCACTTGGCATGTGCCAGCCCAAAACCCGACATTTGCCAGCTCCAGATTCTATTTGTGGGATGGTAACCTGATAGGTTAGACAACTTTTGACTCGTTTATCTTATGACCGTCACCTAGACGAGTCTGGAGACAAGTTTACTTTTTCAGTGTTGTGAGCACCAGGCACCCCACCAGATAGCTGCTGACTGCAGGTCACACCCAGCACCCAGACTATGAGCAATCAGCAATGAATAACTGTACATACTAATTACTGCCATTATGCAGATAGCAGTAGGTTCAATGGGCGAGATAGGCAGCGTTAGTGCTGCAGAATGGTGTGCTAATATCGGGCTACACCTGATTACTGACTGATAACTGATTGGAACATCAAATAGATAACTATGTAGGAACTGGAACTGTGGATCAAGTGGCAGTATCACATGTCACTTTGAAGTAATATATGTGTGTTACTTATTGATACATCGAAACAGTCGTGCCTCCTCGAAAGGAGGTAATACGATGTAAATTGGTGTGGAAACTGGGGTTTGGGGCAGGCAATGTGGGAGGTTGGATGGTGTATAGGTGGTACTAAGGGAAGCGGCGAGTACTCTACAGGGTAAGATATAAACTTGTGGTGCCGATTTGATCACTATCACTATCACCTCGTATCACCGTTGATATGCTCAAACTAAGTCCTATTTAAAGTACTTGCCACAACCAATCATGAACACAGGTTGCACTGGGGTTGGAGGCAGTATTGGTGGTAGAGGTCAGCATCCGGGTACCTGAAGCTGACCACGTGCGGCCTGAGGCTGAGAACGAGGCTGAGGTAATGAATGGGAGGCGACAATGGCCGTGACCAGCTGGGACCGGGCCCTCCCTGCAGTGGTGCCCGGGACAAACCCATGTCAACATCAGTCTCCTGCCCCACACTGCTGCATCCAGCCTTCTCACAATGCGTCAACATTGCCATCCTCATTACCGGAACACCTGCGCAAAATGTGAGATTGTCAAATTGATAATCCCGATGTCTCATATCAACCATTGATAAGACTTTACTCAATCAACTAAATATTTTCCGGTTGCGTCAGTATTGATGCAACGTGTTTCATCATCCGTTATTATAGGATACCTTTCCTGATATTTACTATCATATTATACTTATTTTGAGGAAATCGCCTTTAATAGTTTGCCGCAGACAAGATGGCTGTTCTACCAGGTTGACCAATACCAGCGCTGTATATCCCATCTAGTCAGAGTGAAGCTGGTGGGATCAGAAACCTATATAGCGGTTCAGATATGGGCAGAGATATTCCCCTGCAGTAGTGATCAGGGAGCCGTCATTTAGAACCAGGTTTATAACTAGAAAGCCACACACACACAAAAACACAGCCGTGTCACTGCCGGCATATTGGATATCGCACAATCTCGCATCATCTCGTGCCCCACGAGAACCAGCCTCCCTCTGATGCTGACACTTCCTGGTCCCCATCACGTGACTTCAAAAGGTCTGCGGGGACCCAGGGGATATATACAGAGGGGGGTAGGGGGTATGAAGAGGGGGTGGGGGAATGTTGTCTTCTGATATCGATCGGTTATGCAGCTTGTAATTTTCTGGGGATTTGTCACTCTCCATGCATATGCTACACCTATGGGTCGATACAAACTGAGAACCGAGCACCACTAAAGCTCTGTTTGGAGATGAAGTTATCATATAACTTACATGTCTACGGCTGAGAGGTGCTTCATATAATGCACCACGTATGTCCATGTATAGTTGTCCGTTTTAACGCATATTTTGCTTATAGATGTAATATATGTAGATATCTCCTAGTCTTCCCCCTGTAGAATGATATATGGCGGGGATGGGTGTAGGAGGAATATTATGTAATATTATGTAATCAAATGTTAATGATGAATCATGAATTGTTATGATAGTAATAATGATAATAATGGTAGGTTGTAACTAGAATAAGAAGTCATTAAGTGAGAGAATTGTTAGTGTATGATTGAACCTGCTACAAGTCACAGCTGGCCCCCCCTCACCTAGTAATGGGTGGGAGGGGGTAGACTAAGGTAGGCAATAGCTATTGTTGTAGAGACTGAGTGTGGAGTGTGTATAATGGAGGTCTGTGTGTACCTGGAGGAATGTGGAATCAGTGAGGCCTGTGTGTGCCCTATACAATGTAACATGTTGGAACCTGTGTGAGGCAGGTGGGAGAGCCCTGTGTGTGAATAAACCAAGTTAGTAATAACCAAGCTGTCGTCCTGTCAACATCTATATGTAGCCTTATCAATATTACCCCTACACAAGTACTGTATTTTACACTGGCGACCAACGACTTGACTTTTTTTTTTTTCTAAGCTGAGAAGCTTAGGGACACGCAAATGAGGAACTAAGACTAACAAGGACTAGGGGTATATTGAGATGGCGAATATAGATCACTTGGCGTATATTGCGGATCAGAGGAGGCAGATAGAGGAACAGAGCCGGCAGATTGCAGCAGCGGCCGAGACAAGGAAGAGAGTCCAGGACCTTGCAACACATGTTACACCGACAAATGGTGATGACAGGGACTTACTCAGACAATGGATTACGCAGATAGATGAGTTGAGGAGGTGGACTAATGCGCAGGAAGGAGTTATAATAGTCATTGCGGGACAATTATCAAGGACTCCCTTGAAGGCGGCTATTTTGACTATTAGAGAGGGGCTAGGAGAAGGATTGAAAACTTGGCCAAATATTAAAGCTGCTATACAGGCACAATTTCTAGAAGCTGATGAGCAACAGTACCTCCAAGCAAGATTAGAGAGGCTAGTACAGCAGCCAATGGAGGATGTGAGGAGTTATGCGCGCCGGTTTAGGAGTCAGATGGAAATGGCATTCCCCGAGGAGGAGAGGGTCATTCCGTCGGTAAACAATAGACTAATAAGGCTATTTATAAGTGGGATAGCTAGTGAGTCGGTGAGACAACAAGTAGCTAAGGAGAGGCTACAGGATCTGGCTGTGGTCATGACGACAGCTAATGATGTGGAGGACTCATACAGACAGGCGAGAATAGAGGTGAGAGGGATGACACAGGACATGGTGGTACACCAAGGCATTAGACAGGAGGAACCTATGGATGTATCTGCAGTAACGTCAAGTATTGACAACACAGTGAAAACTGCAATGAAGGATGTGACTCAAAACATTAAGACCATGCAGGGGGAGTTGAAGTCAATCAGAAAAGTGGTAGTAGCGCCGGTGATAGCTCAGGCGGGGTCGGCGGCAACAGGGGAGGTAGCAGCGGTGAAGGTAGTGCAGCAGACACAGGAGTCACCTCCAGTGGCAGCCACCCAGTCATGTAGTCACACATGCACGCATCATCAGGCTCAACATGGACCATGCTATGCAGCACAGCAACAAGGGGTGCAGTGTGGCACCCAACAGCAACCGGCCTGGCAGCAGCCCATGATGCAGCAGCCAATGATGCAGCAGCCCATGATGCAGCAGCCCATGATGCAGCAGCCCATGATGCAGCAGCCCATGTTGCAACAGCCCATGATGCAGCAGCCCATATGGCAGCAGCAGCCCATGCAGCAGCCCAGGATGCAGCAGCCCACGATGCAGCCACCCATGGTGCACCAGCAGTCACAGCAGCAACCACAGCCACAGTATCATCAGGGGGGACCACCAACGGGGGGCCCACTGCCACAAGGGGGACAATATATGAGACCCTGGAGGAGGAGAGCATGTTATGAGTGTGGTGATTTTGACCATTTAGCTAGAGCTTGCCCCAAGAAAGGGTCGGTGATGCAAGCAGCTATAGAAGCGGCATTAGAGGTAAGGTTCCCCACATCCAATGGCCAGAGTAATGGGCAGGGTAATGGGATGGGAAACTAGCGGCCGCATCAGCGTCGAATGATAACAGGGTGTGTGTGGATTTGGTCCTGGAGGGTATACATATTGTATCATTAATTGACACTGGTGCGGCGAGAAGTATGATGAGGGAGGACGTGTGGAGGCAGCTATGCCATAGGAGGGGCCAGCCAGCTGTGGCACTTCCTGGGTTAAGATTGAGAGCGCTGTCGGGGCATGACATTCATACGTTGGGTAAAGCAATGGTGGTAGTACAAGACAGGAAGTGTGAGTTTTACATTGTTAAATCATTGCAACATGATGCCCTACTGGGGGACGATGTGTTAACTGTACTGGAAGCACATATTACTTTTTGTGATAGGACTGTAGGCCTAGGGGGGGTATCCTATAAGGCAGTGGATAATAGAGGAAAGGAGATGGAGATGGCGGGGGTGTATGCAGATATTGACTACTGGAGGGAGCAGTACCCGGAGGTGTTCCCAGATGGGGAGGATCCGGTGGGTTTCACACAGTCCCTGGAAATGTCCATAGATACGGGGAATGCAATGCCAATTAATCAAAGACCATATAGGTTGGCACTGACCAAGAGGAAGTGGGTAGAGGAGGAGTTGACTAGACTACTAGATGAGGGGATCATTGAGCCCTCCAGTAGCCCCTGGGCAAGTCCAATCACCTTGGCACCAAAAGGGGATACATGGAGGTTATGCACAGATTATAGGAGGCTTAACAATGTAACAAAGAAGGATGCATATCCTCTCCCCTTAATTCAGGACATTTTTGACTCCCTCCAGGGAGCTGCTGTATTTAGTGTACTTGACTTGCGCTCGGGTTACAGACAGATTCCTATGGCAGTGGATAGTATAGAGAAGACGGCCATTGCAACACACAGGGGTTTGTTCCAGTTCAAAAGAATGCAGTTTGGGTTGTGTAACGCCCCGGCGGCATTCCAGAGGTTGATGAATCAGATACTGGCACCATTTATCGGTTTGACAGTGATGGTATATATCGATGACATAGTGGTGTTCTCTAAGAATGAGGAGGAGCATGCACAACACCTGCATCAGGTATTCAAAGTATTGAAGGAACATCAACTAGTAGTGAAAGCGTCCAAGTGTAAATTTGCACTAAAGGAGGTCAAACTTCTGGGGTATATTGTATCCAAAGAAGGGATCACGTCCGACCCAGAGAAGGTGGAGGCATTGAGAGTGATGGCGCCCCCTAGGGACCTTAAAGGGGTTAGATCATTCCTAGGGATGGCGGGATATTATAGATCCTTAATCAAAGGTTTTGCCTCTCTATCCCAACCGCTGACAGCGTTGACCAAAGCATACGCCAGATTCAGATGGACGCCAGAATGCCAGGAAGCGTGGGAGGGTATCCGGGAGGCATTAATGTCTGAGGCTGTATTAGCCTATCCACAGGTTAATGTCCCATACAAATTAATGACAGATGCTTCGAAACACTGCATTGGGGGTATATTGTTGCAGACTGGAAGTGACGGGATTGATAGACCAGTGCAGTACATCTCCAAGCAGCTGTCAGAAACCCAGCAGAGGTGGCCCGTGGTGGAGAGGGAGGCATATGCAGTGATATACGCGCTTAGGAAGTTGAGACCATACCTCCATGGCGCGGAGTTCACTATATATACTGACCACAAACCGCTAAAGTGCCTCTTTCAGAATGAAATAAAAAATTCAAAAATCCAATGCTGGGCGGTGACACTGGCAGAGTATGCAGCGCCTATTGTGTATAGGCCGGGGAGTCAGCATGTCAAACCAGATATGTTGAGCAGGCTGCATGTTACTGAAGCACAAATACCAGTCCCCATGGATCCTACAATGGCTGCGGTCATGTTAGGCCCGCATTTTAATGAGGGAGTATTAGAGGCGGACAAGATAGACATAGGAGAATTGCAGAGAGAACAGCGGGTCATGCCAGAATTCCAAATGGGCCTAGATCAGGAAGAGGAGTATTATGTGGCGGAGGGTTTGTTGTTTACACTCAGGCCACCACCGGGGCAGTTAGAATACCCAAGGTTAGTGTTACCAAAGTACGCGCGGAAGAGGGTGATCAAAAGGGTGCATGAGGAGGTGGGACACATGGGGGTTGCTAAAACATTAGCTAGGGTACAGGAGGCATACAAATGGCCCAGGGCACAGAGGGATGTATTAAATTATGTCAGGAGGTGTCCGCCATGTGCTACTAACAGGGATAGAATTGACAGGCCTCGGCCTGATCCTATGCCATTAGCGCAGTATCCAGGCCAAGTGTGGGCAATGGACATATGTGGCCCCTTTGCCCCATCTACAGAGAGTAACACATATATCCTGACATTCATAGACCATGCCTCAGGGTATGCTGATGCAGTACCAATACCGGATAAAACGGCCAAAACGGTATACAATGTACTACATAGGGTGGTCATTCCATTCGCAACCCCGCCTGAAATAATGTTAATGGACAACTCTCTAGAATTTCGATCAAATTTGGTGGAAGGGTATTTAAAAGAGTTGGGGATAGATGTGCGTTACATAACCCCATATAATAGTCGTTCAAATGGGAAAATTGAACGATATCACAGATCCTTGAAGGACATCATAAGGAAGCTAACAAATGCTAGACCGCATTTGTGGGAGGATTGCTTGGGGGATGCTCTGTTGGCACACAGAACAACACCATCTGATGTCACGGGTTTTTCCCCATTCTACCTGTTCTTTGGGAGACACCCTGCTAAACCATATTTTTCCCTTCTTGACAGGGAAGAGGGACAGTTAACGTCCAGAATGGCGCAAAGGGTCGATGAGGTGTCGGGGGCGCTCAAACTTGCATGGAGGAACGCTTATGTAAACAGGCAATACAACATGCAGAGACTGGAAAGGGAGGCAAATGCTAAGCCCCTCCAGGTGGGGGACGCGGTGGTAGTGTTGGCTCAGGACACAACAAAGTTGGATCCAAGGTGGGACCATGGGTTTATTGTAACTAGGATTAGGGGGCCAGTCATTTCGGTGGTGGGACCGGACGGGGAAAGAAAACAGTTGGTGAGGGATAAATTAAAACATGTCCCAGCGGATGTAGAATGGGGGGATTTGCGTAAGCGTTTGACAAGGGCTCAAAGGAGGGAGGTGAATGCAATCAACATGCGTAGGAAACCTATTGTAATTGGGGGTACAGGTCCAAACAGGCAGAGGGTGGCTCAACAGCTTCAAGTCCCTGAACAAACAGAGGGGGCTCAACAGCATGTGCAGGCGGGTCGGAAGAGAAAACAACAACACCAGGCCGCAGGCCAGCCTCTACCCAAGAGGGGTGTGTTGGTTGCTAGGGAAGCTCAAAATCAGCCCACAGCGGTTGCTGGGGACGCGCAGGGTAGTAGGGGTGGGAATCCACACCAACACCAAAGCATGGGAGGTGGGGGTAGTAAAACTAAAGGGGAGGGGGGTCACCCCGGGAAAGGGGAGGGTACCCAATCACAGCCCGGAGGAAGGAAAAGAAATGCATGGGAGGGGGTTAGCAGGGAACAGGGTGTGTGGACCAGGAGTAGGGGGTACATGGAGAAGCGCATTAAGTTGTTGGCTCCAGGGGAGGACGAGTGTTCTGCAGCAAAACAGCAGTGTATTGACGCGGTGGGGTTATTTACTCATGATGCTGTGGTGGACGGGCATGTTGCTGGGCATGTTAATGTATAGGGTGGAGACAAACCCTATATTTGAAGAGGATGGAGTGCTGGTTCACCACGACGGTGATGTGCGGCGCATTGGGGCAGCGTGGTCTGTAGTGGTCATTATACAGCCACCGCCACTGCTGGACATACAGCAGTTAGACAGGAGCTTAACTACAGCTTTTCAACAAGCGGAGGAGCGTTTCGGTGGCCAAGGCGCGGTGCACTGGAGAAGGAAATGGAGCGCACTTAAACATATGCTTAGGAGAAACACTCAGCATTTGTTCCAGGAAGAAATGCTGGGGGATGAAAGGGAACCAGGATCAAGAGTTAAGAGAGCCTGGTTTAATTTTATTGGGGCCATGGTGCGTCCATTATTTAATATTCCGGATTTCACAGACATTGAGGCGTTACGTAAGTTAATTTTCAAAAACTCACAAAACTCACGTGCTATGCTGCATCATGAGAGGGAGATGGTGACAATGATTAATGCTACCCGCGGCCTAGTTCAGCTGAACGCAGATCACATCCAAGTGGTCCAAAACCTATCATGGGAAGCACTTAGACAAGTGGACATCAACAGGAAGGCGCAACAGCAGGATTTTGAGGCTATTAGTGGTATTAAGGTGGCCAGAGCCCTGGATATAGCATTGCAGGAGGCGGAATTTGCCTTTACGGCATTCATACAGACGATTAAGGACTATCATCAGAAGAGGATGGAGGTAGAGCGGGGATGGTTAACAGAAAATATTGTAGATGAAAATCAGATGGCGGACATTATTAGAAATATTGTGAACAAGGGTTATGAAGCGCTGCCAATTGTGTGGTATTACCAGTATGTAGCGGTGATTCCAATCTGGGAGGGACGAGATCATTTGGCCTTTAGAGCTATGATACCAGCGGTGGATGAGGACAGATTTATCAAATATTCAATGGTTTATGTACCAGTACCATTTGGGGAGGGACATATGAGGTTAATTCAAGGGAAACAGAGTGTGGTGTTACATACAATGACGAGGGCTTCCTTCACACCAGTAAATTGTCTAGGTGAAAGACCCAAAGTGTGTTGGCCAGAAATAGAAAACATTGTGAAAACCTGTGAAAACCAACTGGTTAATGGGGAGTCACCTTCTAATTGTGATGTTAAAATTTTTGCTTCCAGGAACAGATCCTCGACAGTTGTAAAGAAATCCCCTCTGGATAATGGTGTAATTGTTGCCCCGAATGTACATAAAGAGAATGTGGTTTTGAGATGTGTAAAAGACCCCCCAATTAAATTATTAGTGGTTAAACCAACGTTGGTCCCTATACCCGATGGGTGTGTGTTGGAGACGGATCAATGGAGGGTGAAAGCTGTAGTTCATGTGCATGAAACGTTGAAAGTGGATGGCAGGAAGCCAGTGGAGCTGCCGAGAATTAACATTTCTTGGCCAAAGAAAATTAAACACCATGTATTGCAAACGTTGAAGGCAGTGGAACAGGTGACGGTTCCGTTGATTGATATTGGTAAATGGGACAAGGAGGAAAGGGAATTGGAGGAGAGGCAAATTGGGGATGTACAGGGATGGGGGGATGCGGTGACACATCCCTATGTAACGGCGGGGTCCAGTGGAATAGCGGTACTGGTGTGTGTGATCATACTGGGGGTGAATGTGTACTGCTGGTGTTGTTCAGGCAGAATGAAAATGCTAACCCAATGGGCTAATGTTCCCACAAATGTAACAACAATGCCGACGGCACCGGTAGGTCATATGCATTCGCCGGCGGCGATGCATCAGATGCTGCCCCCTACTGTGATTAATGTGCCGCCCCCACCACCATATCCCTCCCCAAGTGAAATTCCTAGTCCGTCAGTAGCAGTGACGGTTACACAGGAACAGATTGCCAAACTGATTGGGTTTGCCCCAAGGCGGGCTCAGAAAGCTATAGAATTATAATAAGTTGAAGTTATGTGATAGGCTAGCCTCGAAGCTTTTTGCTAGGGCAACGAAGGGGACTATGACTTAGATCAATGTTTTAAATGTATTAAAACATTTTAAATAAAAGGGGGGAGATATGTAGAATGATATATGGCGGGGATGGGTGTAGGAGGAATATTATGTAATATTATGTAATCAAATGTTAATGATGAATCATGAATTGTTATGATAGTAATAATGATAATAATGGTAGGTTGTAACTAGAATAAGAAGTCATTAAGTGAGAGAATTGTTAGTGTATGATTGAACCTGCTACAAGTCACAGCTGGCCCCCCCCCTCACCTAGTAATGGGTGGGAGGGGGTAGACTAAGGTAGGCAATAGCTATTGTTGTAGAGACTGAGTGTGGAGTGTGTATAATGGAGGTCTGTGTGTACCTGGAGGAATGTGGAATCAGTGAGGCCTGTGTGTGCCCTATACAATGTAACATGTTGGAACCTGTGTGAGGCAGGTGGGAGAGCCCTGTGTGTGAATAAACCAAGTTAGTAATAACCAAGCTGTCGTCCTGTCAACATCTATATGTAGCCTTATCAATATTACCCCTACACAAGTACTGTATTTTACACCCCTTAGTCTTAGGCTTATATGAGTAATTAAGAGAGGTATTTTAGATTTCCATGTGGTACTATATCCCTATCCTTAAACACGACCTGCTCCTGTTGTTTACACAGGCACTTTTGGTATTATTTTACAAGAGGACATTTAACTACCCAAGGGAAACGTTTAACACTTTGTAATTTACCAATCATAAATGCATATCTATATTACGATATATCATTACGTTAAGGCGCTGTTTTATATTTTTTGGTTCAAAGAATGCTAAACGCATTCGTTTATTCTCAAATTAACACATTCGGAGACACGGTACGTTTGAGTATATCTTTCACCAGAAAAAACTATACACGTTTGACAGCATACAGGCTTTCTTTCAATTTGCTATATTGTTCATATATGTGTCATTACATGTTGGTACATGATGCGGATGGAATGCAGGTAGGAATGGTGTATGAGATAGAGTCAGCAGACAGAGATACATATAGCGTATGGAATAATAAATAATACAAATAAGTTTTTTCAAACATAAGTTCTCCAGTCAAATATGGGCATTAGCCATAGTCTTTTTCAATTATTTAAGACGCATACATTTCAATATAACTTCGGGTATTTTTTCCTCAAGCTTGTCACCCCTCTAGCCTTATGCTTGAATTGGGCTTTTGATAAACTGACCTTTAGATGATCGGTTGGACATTCCGGAGCATATTACCCCGGTATCTAGGTGATCATTTGTAGAATCACAGCTACTGCACATTGGCCATTGTACAATTTGACTCTACATTCAATGCAGAGTCAAGTGTAGTTGACTCTGCCTACAGCAGAGTCATTGGTAGTTTGACTATTCATGGAGAGTCAAATAGAAATATGTTGACTCTTATAATAGTTGCATATGAAACCACCTGATGGGGCAACCAACACTAGTATGGTGCCAGTGGCAACCACAAGCCAGAGCCACTATCAATACTTCAGACATTTGTTACATGCCATAAAACTTTCATTCCTTAAAGAAAGGGCCGCTATGTTTAAAAAGTGTAGTTAAGGGATGGCAATGGAAAAGCTTTTCCAACTAGCTTCCCTGAATTAAATCTGATGATAAACTAAACAATACATTCCAAGAACATTAACAGTACAGAGCTTAGTCACCATATTTGTGAGTAAGGGAAACATAGGCCTGAGCAATAACTGTCTGAGATATAGTCTGCTTACTACTACATAATTACAGACCTATAATATTGGCATCTAATTTAATGTATGTGGCCAATGGTCTGCATAATGTAGTGTGAGGCAGATATAACCAAGAGAGGTGGTGGACATGAAAAGATGTCTTGTTATTGACGTCCTTCAGGTAATAACCTCACATACTCACTTCTCTCACAGGCCTCACCTGACCTGCCCTTTAATTAGATACATCTGTTGTCCCCCACTCTAGCCTGAAATACACAATCCACCTTACCTACATTCAAGTAGACATTTTGACTCCCCCTCTTTTGATGGGTCAACTGCTGTTGACTCTTCAGGAATGGAGAATCAAACTCTTCTCTACAGGTTTTGCGTGGGAAACAAACTGTGACTCTGACTGTCAGAGTCCTGGCGACTCCTTTACTTCTCTCGGTGTCCTTATTCTGTACTCCCACCTCCACTCTCCTGTCCTCCTGTCCCTTTCCTCATTCTGTACCCGCCCCCGCTCTCCTGTCCTCCTGTCCTGTGTATGCTGTACCCGCCCCCGCCCTCCTCCTGTCCTCCTGTCCTGTGTACGCTGTACCCCACTCTCTTGTCCTCCTGTCCTGTATATGCTGTACCGCCCCCGCTCTCCTGTCCTCCTATCCTGTATATGCTGTACCGCCCCGCTCTCATGTCCTCCTGTCCTGTATATTATGTACCCGCCCCCGCTCTCCTGTCCTCCTGTCCTGTATATGCTGTACCCGCCCCCGCTCTCCTGTCCTCCTGTCCTGTATATGCTGTAGGCCTACCCGCCCCCGCTCTCCTGTCCTCCTATCCTGTATATGCTGTACCCACCCCGCTCTCCTGTCCTCCTATCCTGTATATGCTGTACCCGCCCCGCTCTCCTGTCCTCCTGTCCTGTGTATGCTGTACCCGCCCCCGCTCTCCTGTCCTCCTGTCCTGTATATGCTGTAGGCCTACCCGCCCCCGCTCTCCTGTCCTCCTATCCTGTATATGCCGTACCGCCCCCGCTCTCCTGTCCTCCTATCCTGTATATGCTGTACCCGCCCCACCCTCCTGTCCTCCTGTCCTGTATATGCTGTACCCGCCCCCGCTCTCCTGTCCTCCTATCCTGTATATGCCGTACCGCCCCCGCTCTCCTGTCCTCCTGTCCTGTATATTATGTACCCGCCCCCGCTCTCCTTTCCTCCTGTCCTGTATATGCCGTACCGCCCCCGCTCTCCTGTCCTCCTGTCCTGTATATGCTGTAACGCCCCCGCTCTCCTGTCCTCCTGTCCTGTATATGCTGTATCGCCCCCGCTCTCCTGTCCTCCTGTCCTGTATATTATGTACCCGCCCCTGCTCTCCTGTCCTCCTGTCCTGTATATGCTGTACCGCCCCCGCTCTCCTGTCCTCCTGTCCTGTATATTATGTACCCAGCCCCGCTCTCCTGTCCTCCTGTCCTGTGTATGCTGTACCCCACTCTCTTGTCCTCCTGTCCTGTATATGCCGTACCGCCCCCGCTCTCCTGTCCTCCTGTCCTGTATATTATGTACCCGCCCCCGCTCTCCTGTCCTCCTGTCCTGTATATGCTGTACCTCCCCCGCTATCCTGTCCTTCTGTCCTGTATATGCTGTACCGCCCCCGCTCTCCTGTCCTCCTGTCCTGTATATTATGTACCCGGCCCCGCTCTCCTGTCCTCCTGTCCTGTATATGCTGTAACGCCCCCGCTCTCCTGTCCTCCTGTCCTGTATATGCTGTACCGCCCCCGCTCTCCTGTCCTCCTGTCCTGTATATGCTGTACCGCCCCCGCTTTCCTGTCCTCCTGTCCTGTATATGCTGTACCCAGCCCCGCTCTCCTGTCCTCCTGTCCTGTATATGCTGTACCGCCCCCGCTCTCCTGTCCTCCTGTCCTGTATATTATGTACCCGGCCCCGCTCTCCTGTCCTCCTGTCCTGTATATGCTGTACCGCCCCCGCTCTCCTGTCCTCCTGTCCTGTATATGCTGTACCGCCCCCACTCTCCTGTCCTCCTGTCCTGTATATGCTGTACCCGCCCCCGCGCGCCTGTCCGGCTCTATAGTACATTGCACATGTCGGAATCAATGTCAACACACCGCCTTATTAGCATAACAATTAGTTCATACATATTCATTACCGGTATCAGACAAACACCAATAGTGGTGCCAGGAGGCAGCTGCTCCCCCTTGCTGCCCGCTCTGTACTCAGCACCTCCCCGCCTACAGCAGCGTCTTCCGGCCTCCTGCCCCTCACGTAGGGCTGTCTGTAGGCAGCGTTACCTAACTGCAGTAACAGCCCGGCAGGAGCAACAAAAGGTCTCATTCCGGCAACATGATGAGGAAGTCTGAGGTGGTTAAGTCGCAGTTTGTTTGTTTTTGCTTCTTTACACTAGAAATTAGGAGAGAAGTTCTAGCAGCAGCTAAAGATACAAATATTCCACAAAAATGTACAGTTATTATCTCTTCCTCAGTAGTAAATGGCAGTTAAGCCCCTGGCACGATGTAGTTACACCTGAAACCCTGGACTTGAAAAGCATGTTTCCTGAGAGGTGAGAAGACTACCGGGGTACTCATGTTGGAGATCTATATTGGAGACTCCCGTGCCTAGATTCCATGAATTGTTAATTGGAGCTGAGAAGGTGTGAGAAGAGTGAAGTAGTTCAACTGAATTAAAAGCCACTAGAGTGTGAGCATTGATCTTTAAACTGCCTTCCCTTTTCCACCGTAACCATACCAACGTATAGAAGGTCAAGTTTAAAATGACAATTAACTACCCGCCCCATTCCCAATAGCTGGTCCCTCCGCCTTGTGGATGGGGTCTGCCTACGTCCTGACTAAAGGTGGGGCGTGGTGGTAACACCAGGGACAACCTGGTCCCACATGAACGCAGTGGGCGTGGGGTGGGGTCGGCATCCAGACTACACCAAGGGTAGCTATATAACAACCAAACTGACTACCACTGTTGGTGCAGTCAACATTTATACCCATTGAAGAGCGGGGACACGGGAGTGAATTTGGGTCGAACAGTTCTGCCACTGTCACCATGGTACTTAACTAAATAATAAATCATCTGTTCAGGGATGCAGTGCTCAACACCTTAAGGATGGCATGCCAACTTTTCATGAATACAGCACTGGTGAGATATTTCCTATCAAATCTGAAAAAGGGGAATGGTGAATTAAAACACTAAGCTGATAGTAAGGCTTAACATAATCAATAGTGTGTAACGACACAATTCCTCCATGGTGTCTTGGTACCACTAAAGGTATACAGGTGACCTTCTTGTAGACACCGTCTGTGCCATCAGAGGGCGGCTCATGTCCCCAATCTATAATAGTAGAATCTGGCCAAACTCATATAAAAAACTAGTTTGACTATCTTGTCTTCATGAATTGACCAATCAAATCATGTTCACCAGTTCCTGTGTACATCCTAGCTACTCTCCTTCCCAAACCCTTTCGGAGAGAGGCTCTGGTGGCAACCACTATGACCTTGAACGTCGATTGTGCTGGGTTTGGGCAGTCCCTGCTGGTAGCTTGGAACCGGTGAACATGAACCAGAAATGGAACCAGAAAGTATGATGGTAGAACTACCATCATACATTCTGGTTCCTGTTCACCGGTTCCAAGCTACCAGCAGGGATTGCCCAAACCCAGCAACATCAAAGCGTAATTTCATTGATGTCATAGTGGTTGTCGCCAGAGCTTTCCTTCGGAAGAATTTGGGAACGAGAGTATATACAGACTGACAGGAAATAACAATATGAAAAATATAGCAGTTCCACCAGTCCCATTTGGAGCCCTTGTAGTAGAGTAAATATGTAACAATTTCAGCAGGTATTTGGCACCTCTGGCAGAAAACATGAAAAGTTGCACACAGGGTCTTTACATAATACTGAACTCATATCAAAGAGGATACATGATTTTTGAAGAGTATTTCCACATGAAAATATACTTTTACTATATTGAACTCAAAAAGTATGAAAATGAAGAATAAACCAATACACATGTTAATTAGAAGGGCTTACACCTTATAATAGGGGTGAACTAGGGTAATATGATAATGCTGATTCCAAATCTGTTATCTGTATGATGGTATCTAGAAACGATCAAGGTCAGAATCAAGGTCAAAGGTCAGAAATCCACTAAACATCAATACATGTATAAGAAAATACTAGCATGGTCATCTGCTCTGTCTCTTTGGGTGTCTGCCTGTCTGTCTATGTGTATGTTTGTGTGTCTCTTCACTGATAACAATACCCATCTGCCCATAGTCAGTAGTGACTATACCACAATATTTTGGCTCCTGTAGTCAGGGGACTATACAACTTAGCCACATATCAGTCATAAGGATAGACAGGAGAGACTTTATATGGATCACACAAATTGATGATGTCACAGGAATGTGTGCACAGGAAACAGTTCGGATTCAAAATTGAATGCTCAATTGACTTCAGGTAGGCACATCTTATTCATCTAAATCACTCCTTTTCACATTTCCCTGTGCATTAGATTGTGTGTTAATGTTGAGCATGCTTACATCATAGAACACATAGATTCGCAGGTTTAATTAAAATTAGCATGTGCCTTTGTCCGAATTCTGATCATGTAATGGTGGATCTCTAGGCATCCGGACTAGGATGTACAGAAGTTGACTAGATAAAGGGTCATAGTGTGCTAGGCATATGCCCCATCCTCATCTATCTCTTAGAGTGGTGCTAGGACAGGTATCCCTGGACATCTACCTCTGAACATCTAGCCCCTGGACATCTATCCCCTAGAACTTTTATCCCCTTGGACATCTATTCCCTGGAATTCCAACCCCTTGGACACCTAGCCCCTGGGGCATCCACCCCCTGGGACACCTACCCCTGGACAGCAACCCCCTGGACATCTAGCCCCTTCGACATCTAACCCCTAGGACTTTGATCCCCTTGGACATCTCTCCCCTGGACATTTACCCCAAGTACAACTTCTATCCCCTAGGACATCCACCCCCTTGGACACCTACCTCTGGACATCTACCCCCTGGGACATCTACCCCCTTTACCCTCTAGGACTTATACCTGGGGACATCAAGCCCCTGCGCTTGCCCATATGGTTGAGTCATATCATGTGGAGGTGAGGTGCAAGGGGGTAGATTTCTCCAGGGGTACAAGTCCTAGAGAGTAAAGGTTCAGGGGGTAGATGTGCGATGGAGTGGATGTCCTAAGGGGTAGAAGTCCTAGTGGGTAAATAGCCTGAGGGGGTTAAGTCCAAGGGCTAGAAGGCCAAAGGGGTAAAAATCCTATGGGATAGATATCCTAGGGAGTAGATGCCCTAGGAGGTAGATGGTAGGCCCTGGGGTAGATTCTAAGGGGTAGACTATAAGGGAATCCTTGCCCCTACAGCCTTCCGGTGCACTCCAAAGTACTGTAATATCCTGCTTTGCCACACCCAACCTTGTCCTGCCTTGATCTACTCTGCTATACTATATTTTACTCTACTCTGCCTTATTCTGCCTTACTCTGCCTTGCTCTATTCAACATGACTATGCTCTGCCTTGCTCTACCTGACATTCCTTACCCTGCATCACTCTACCTTGCAATGCCCTGCTCTTCTTTATATTACTATGCTTTGCCTTCCTCTGCCTTACCCTGCATTACTCTGCCTTTTTCTACTCTGCTCTACTCTACATTACTTTGCTGCTCTGCCTTGCCTTGCCCAGCCCTATTCTGCCTGGCTCTATTCTACATTGCTCTGCTCTTCTTTGTCCTGCCTTACTCTGCCTGGTTCTATTCTACATTACTCTGCTCTGCCTTACTCTGCCCTAGAAAGTATGCCAGACATATCTACTCAATAGCCAGTAATATATATGACATACATGTATGTTTACATTTACATGACCAAACACCAACATCCATGTGAGCAGTATTATCCTGTCTTTCTCTAAAAAGTGCTAACTATGTACATGCATTAATAACAATTGTTAAGGACTAAATGGAATGAATTATGCCATTAGGAGTGTTAGTTTATGATTTATGTCACATGGAAAGGTTTAAACAACCAAGATGTGTTATTATGATGAGGGTTTGTTGACCTATTATGCACAACAGGTTTTACCAAATGACTTTTTTGGTTAGTAGAAAGCAGTAATGAATATATGCAAATTACCACCTTATTATGCATAGCCATCCATCTGAACACTTTGTTTTTACATGCAATAAACACATACATTTATATTAGTTTCTATCATTAGGATTATCCTTTGAATTTATTCCATTCTAAAATAAATAATATATATTTCTAAAGAATTAAAAGTAAATTTTTTACTTTATTTTTTCAATGTCATTTTACATGTAGTCACATTAATAAAAATTAATGTATCCTCTTAGAATCGGGTTCAGCACGTCATAAAACCCCTGTATACCAAATTTCATGCTTTCTGCCGGAAGTGCCAAACCATTTAACATATTTCTTGTACTATTGTGGCGGAAAAGGGTACTGCTTGAGCGGGTCTGCTGCATGTTGGCGGAACAGGCCACACTGGGCTCAGTGCTACCACCTGGTGTAGTATCCATGCACTTTATAGGGAAATAACCACATGTACCTGGTCCCTGGATCTGGTCAGAAGCTGTTTTTATATATATATCTGACATTGTGATAGGCATGAAGAGTCAAAGACACAGAACTTGATCACAATAAATGTGATGGGATAATTATGTGTAGACTTGAATTTAATGGAACTATTCCCCCCAACAATCTGATATGTGGGGCAAC
Organism: Harmothoe impar; assembly: GCA_947462335.1. NCBI lineage: Eukaryota > Metazoa > Annelida > Polychaeta > Phyllodocida > Polynoidae > Harmothoe > Harmothoe impar. Next base: position 34,101,073 of record OX381719.1, read on the forward strand.
CAATCATTAAGGATATAGACAAGTTCACAAGCAATCTCAGTGTAGCCTAGAGTCATCCAACACCTGGCGGCAATCAGACAGCACCTCTTCATGTAAGGATTTAAGGGCACACATTTCTCTGATGACAGGTATGTTCACCTCGGGGGCGGCACTCGAGCCTATTGATTTTAGGTGGATATTTACGGATTTACACAGAGAAATATCAGACTCCATCTTGTCTGTAGAACAGACGCCTCAGAGAGTGACGTCACTTTATTAACCGGAAGTGACATGGACGCTGGTACCCTGTAACATATTTTCCCGCCTCGTCAAATAATCTCAACAGAGCCGTCATACTTCTGCACACAGATGGACCAGTTCATGAGCAGCTCACCGTGGTTCTGTCCTTTCTCCCTTCATCTCCAACCGAAATCTATGTTGTATTGACTCATAAAGGCTAAGGGGCCATTGGCGGATCCAGAGGGGGGCGACGGGTCTTGCCCCCCCCCCTCAAAAAAAAGGGGGGGGGGGGGAAGAGGAAGAAGAAAGGGAGAGGAAAAGAGGAAAAGAAGGGGAGAAGGGGACAATATCAAACAACACATTGTAGTCTATCTCAATGGGGATGATTCATAGGGCCTGATTGAGGGCTCCTGGATGGAGCAATATGCACATATAGCTGCCAGGGCAGTAGTATAGTATGTATCGGAACGGGACTATAGTTAAGTACTGTTTATTACTCAATCGACCTGCAGCCAATCAGAGGCCTCCATTTGGTCACGTGACCGGAAGTGACCTACTTAGGGGATTAGTGGTGACGTCACGTGACCTAGTTAGCCAATCAGAGGCCGCCATTTGGTCACGTGACCGGAAGTGACGTCATATGACCTACTTATGGACCGGAAGTGACGTCATATGACCTACTTAGGGGACCGGAAGTGACGTCATATGACCTAATTTAGGATCACGTGACCGGAAGTGACCTGATGAGTCACGTGACCGGAAGTGCCGTCACATGACCTAATGGCCAACCGGAAGTGAGTGACCTCATTGAGGATCACGTGACCGGAAGTGACCTGATTGATCACGTGACCGGAAGAAGAAGTGACGTCACGCGTCTTAATGAAGAGATGAGCGTCTTTAAGGGGGGCACTCTAGGGGGGTGGGGGGGCACTCTAAGGGGCGTTTGTCTCTTTTAAGAAAAAAAGAAAAGAAAAAGATTTCAATCGAGAGACACGCTTCTTCCTCTCGAGAGGAAGAAGCGTGTCTCTTCATTTTTTTTTGTTTATCACGTGCCTCGATGAGGCGATCAGCTGCGACTGGAGGAAGTGACACTTTAAGAGGGCGCGCGTCTTAATTGTTATGATTTTTTTTTTTACTTACTAATAAAGAAGACGTATGAAAATAAAACACAACAATTCACATGTCCGTCGTTCTCGTTGTTTCTTGCTTGATAAAGTCAAGTAATATCGCGATGCCGAGGTCAAACTTTCCCATGTCCTCAGTCAACACTCGAAGGAGTTCAAAAGGTGTACCGCCGGCACCGTCAGCTTCATCTTGCCACATTTTCAACACTCGGAAGGCCCACTCAGCGGGACTTCCTCCTTATTCGCATTCTTCAGCGATCTTATCTAACCTCTCAGGCGACAATTTTAAATGGTCCCCCACCTCTTTCCACCTGCTACCTAGACGTCTGCCGAGGGTGCCCAAGTGCTTATGCATCGCGCGCGAGTCGGGGTTTTCGAAATCCAACCCCTGTCTGTGGAGAAGGGACATCCACTGAGCCAACAGTTCCACGCGTCTAATGCGGGTGAAGACGCGACCGAGCTCTCCCCATCTATGACGATGCGGGGTTTCACCCCACCAGACTCGGAACATCGCCGTACACAGCTCCTCCGGTGTCTTGACACTGCGCTCTACTAGAGCATCCATACGGGCGGCGGTAACTTTTAAGCTACTGCCCAACTCTCTCCAACAGCCGCTCAACTCTTTACCTAGTTGACGAAGCAAGGCGTCGCTATAGGCTAACCGCCGCTGTCCTACCTCTCTGTTCTCCCCATCGGTCTGCCTCGCGCGTCTCACGTCGTCAAGCCGCATTAACTTTTTTTCAGGTGGACAAGGCGGTGAAGGCGAGCTTGAAAGTGGAATAGCTTGAGCCATCTCGTCTCGTCTTGGCGGCGGCGGCGGCGGCGGCGGTGGCGGCGGCGGCGGCGGCGGTGGTGGCGGCGGTGGTGGTAGTAGACGTTACTGTGGTCAGAGGCGATATGGTTTTTTTCCAACAGAAATCAGAGCTTTTATACAGAGGGAGTTTAATCCCATTTCCAACAGCACTCCAGCTGTCTAGCGACCTGTCCGCATGACGCTTTTTCAGCCGCTCCGCTCCTTAAGAGCTTAGATGACGAGGGGTATGTCATCGCTATCCGTGGAGACCAGCTGAAAACGGTGTTTCTTCCTCATCCATAGCCTTACCTCCTACCCCCTACCTGAGGACGTCTCCCTCCCTCTGACATTCATTGTAACAAACTTCAGAGGTCAGGTGAAAATCGGATTTTTTTCATGCACAGCCTTAGTCAGCTGTCACCCCTCCCTATTGAACTAGCCGGCCGCCGCCTGGCCGGCCCGGTCTACTCACCACGGCAGGAGGTGGTGATTTTTTTTTGTCTTACACTTAAGTCGCTCACCACATGCACACGCCTCTACTCACAGACAGACACGTTCGTCTTAGGGGGGTCCTGCTTCACGCCACACGCCTCCTGTAGTTTTTTTTGTATACACACTCTAAGCTCATCACCGTTAATCCTTTATACAGCTAACGCGCGCTGAATTGCTGAACAGGGTGGTAAGTGGCTTAGCTCATGACAGTGGATCCCTCAAAAAAAAAGAGGGGAAAGGGATCCAGCTGAAAACGTCATACCTTATGTCTTTGTGAATGGCCGCCGGTCAGTCGACGGCAGCAACCGCTTAATCCTTTATACAGCTAATGCGCGTTGAATTGCTGAACAGGGTGGTAAGCGGCTTAGCTCATGACAGTCGATCTCTCAAAAGGGGGGAAAGGGATCCAGCTGAAAACGTCATGCCTTATGTCTTTTGTTTCTCTTTGTGAATGGCCGCCGGCCAGCCGGCGGCAGCTGAACAGGGTCAGTAAGTAGCTTAGCTCTAGAAGCGAGAAGGCGTATATAAGGGGCCTGGAAACCTCCATTCACTCACTCATTCTTTTGCTGCTCTCTACAGTCACCACCATGAGCAAAAGACAACACCTAGCGCCGTCCAAGAACAAGAAGACTACGCGGAACAGCGCTCGTTTAGCGTCAGTGCCTCCTCTTGCTACTGAAAATGAGACTACCGCCGCAGCCGCTTGGTCTTATCACCCTCCCGCTGTAGCGAGCGCTCGCGGCAGTAGTAGTAGTAGTAGCAGTAGTAGTAGCAGTAGTAGTACTAGTAGTAGTAGTAGTAGTAGTAGTGGTAGTAGTACTACTGGTAGTAGTCGTCGTGCTAGCGACGTTGTTACACTCGCGACGGTACACGTTGCTGCTAAGCGCGCTGCCGCTGCTACTGCCGCCCCGCCTGCTGGTGATCCTCGGGCTGCGGCTGCTGCGGCTGCTGCTGCTGCTGCACCTGCTACCGCTGCGCCTGCTACCCCTGCGCCTGCTGAGGCTGCTGCGCCTGCTACTGTTGCGTCTGCTGCTGCTGCTGCTGCTGCTGCTGCTTCTGCTGCACCTGCTGCTACCGCTACTACTACTGACGACAACGCTCCTGGCACAGCGCAGTACTGGCAACCGGGTTTTTACCTCCCCACTACTGTTGATGACTTTGATGACCTGCCGCACGTTGCACAGCCCCTCTCCTCCACCACTACATCGACCGACGCCCTCGACACCGCTCGCGCTGAGAGTGACAGCTATTCGGACACTCAGCCCCTAAACCGAGAAGAAGAGGAGGAGGAGGAGGAGGAGGAGCAGCAGCAGCAACAGGGTGAGACAGAGAACGACGCTGACGACGAGGCGTACGAACAACCCGAAGGGAAAGGGGTGGGCGGTACGTTTTTCGGCTCCCCTCTTCGACCTTTCGACCTCACTTCCACTAGTAGCGCCCCGTCCGGTCCGTGGCGACTGCCCTCACCGCCACCTTACGAGGGCGGCGGCGCTTCATCTTCTACCGCTACACTCAGCACCGACGGCGTGTGGCTGCTCTGTTCCAACAACGAGGCCTCGGATACCACCAGCGCTGACGCTGCTCCTGCTATCGGTTCTGCTGCTGATTCAGCTCACGCTGATGGTGTTACTCATCCTGCGGGTGTGAAACGTTCTAAGGTGAGTTCCAGAACAACAAGGCCTAGTAAGAAGAGAAAAATACAAGAAAAAGAACGAGATGGACGAGAAGAAGCAGAGAAAACCTTCTCCCGTCTTCTCGGGTTAGAGTTCTGCTTAGACGGAGCTTTGACGCTGGAGATCTGGGAGGACGTGGCTAGACTGTCTAGGAGGCCGCACTACACAAAAGACGGCCAGGTGAAAGAGGCGTCTCTGACCAGAAGCAAGCGAGTGCACTTCACGGCCGACGCGCTGCGCGAGCTAATAGCACGCATCGCCGATATCCGCGCAGTGGTGCGCATACGCGACACAGCGGCCGCGCAAGGAAGACCTAATCACACCCCCTGGTTCGCAGTGCTGGATGAGGAGGGCGAAGTGTACGCAGCTGTGAGCTACTACAGCGGTAAGAACCTCGTCCACGTGCGCAAGTACGAAGGTCCTGACAAAAAACCCACACAGCAGGGAGTGACGCTGTCCGCCAGAGCGCTCAAAGAGTTGGATGACAAAACAGAGATCATTCTGAAATATCTCGGCATAGATTCGGAATGAGAGACGCTCAACGCTCACGCGCGCACACACACACACACACAGCGTTTTGACGTACGCTGTATGAGACAGACAGATGGATACACAGACAGCAGACAGAAAGATAAATAGATAGATAGATAGACAGATAGATTGATAGATAGATAGATAGTTAGACGGCTAAGTAGTTGGTAACTGAGTGAAAAAAAACATGACACAGTACGTATGCGAAAAGTGTTTCAAAATGTTTAAAAGACCGTACAACCACGAGAGACACGTAGAAAATTGTAGAGTAGTACCTAAGTTTTGCCCTCTATGCGGCGAAGGCGATTGCCGAAAGATCGCCTGTCGACGCGAATCTCTGGACGGGGTGACCGTCCCTCCGCGCATATGTGCTGTACCGAACGGGGAGGAAACGTTCACGGCGAATTGGCCTGCGATACAAACGGGCGTCAGGATGCACGGGACTCGCGTGAGTGTAACAAACTTCAGGCTACCAACCGGCGAGTTGAGTGACGCTGTAGATACTATGCGTCGCATTCACTTGACACAAAGATTCAGATACAAAGTGGGTTTCTCGGTAGGCTTACTCTTACAACACAGAGAAGACAAGAGCAAACTGCGCTACTTTCACGCCTCCCAGAACAATGCAACTCTCATACAACCGCTCCCTACTATAACTAATTCAGAAACTTTGGAAGAGCTCCTCTCAAAGATGGAAAACACCGTCGCTTGCGAGGAAGTACGGAAACTTTGCGACGCTGACACCAAGTGGCACGTTCTTTTTCCTACCAATTTGAACATTTGCGTTTACATGGGACCGGGGGAATTCCCCATAGGCGGTAGGATCACTCAGGCCGGTCGAGTTGGAAAGAGAAGCGGCGTGTTAGATTTTCCCAACAAGGACAACCTCTGCATCTTCCGCTGCATTTCCTTTCACTTATACAACACCAGCAAGCGCGCTTCAGATTTGTTACGTCAGTTCTGTCCCGCTGCCACACCTGAATCCTTTCCGGGTCTGAACATCCGCGACTTACCCGCGTTAGAGAACTTGTTTGACGTACAGATAGCGGTTTACACCGCGTCGCGTCAAGTGCCGGGGCGGAAGTTGAGAAGACGCGTTACTCTGATCAGACCGCCTTCCAGAACTCTGGCCGCCCGAGGTAAAGTCAACCTACACCTGACGGCGAAAGGCGGTTTGCACGTCTCTCTCGTCACGGACTTCAACGCGTACGCGGGCATATACGAATGTTGCAAGTGTAAGGCGGCGTTCACCACCGAGTTCTTGCTGAAGAGACACAGGAACCAGCTTTCCTCTTGCCGACAAGTCAAGTTGCGCTACGTAGGTGGCATCTACCAAAATTCGAGAACGATTTTCGAAGCGCTAGCAGACTTCTCCATTTTTCCCCCCGACGGACATTCCGGAATCTACCCTTACAAGATCGCCTTCGATTTCGAGGCTTTCTTCAGACCGTGCAAAGAACCGTCGACGGAACACGTGTCCCTGCTGTGGGATCACGTCCCTTTGTCGGCTAGCGTCGCATCCGACTTTCCGGGGTGGGAGGGGCCCGTCTGCTTCGTCAGAGAATCCGACGCAGATTCCGACCCCTTGTTGGACCGAGTTTTAAATCACATAAACGAGAACGCCAAAGTCATCGGGGAAGCTGTGCTAGAACTTTACCGACCGACCTTAGCGAAGTTAGATGCGGCGATAGGTGAAGCTCTCCTGCTGGAGGAGGCGACGTTCACCCCTTCTCCAGGCGGCTTCGCTGCGGCTCAGACCAGACACCCGTTAGTTCAACTGAAGAAGCGTCTTCTGAGATACATCCGTCAAGCTCCAGTCGTGGGCTTCAACTCGGGGCGTTACGACTTGAACCTGATCAAAATACGCCTTCACTCGTTCTTCGCCTCCGGAGACCGAAGAAACCAAGAATTCAGCGTCATAAAGAGAAGCAATCAATACTTGGCGGTTTACACACAGCACACGGTTTTCTTGGACGTAGCCAACTATTTGGCACCCGGTTACAACTACGCGACCTATTTGCGAGCTTTCACCAGGAATGAAGAGAAAGGTCACTTTCCTTACGAATGGATGACGTCTACCAGGAAACTGGCAAACAGAACGCTGCCACCGAGATCGGCTTTCGACAGCGAGCTGACGGGCGTCAAAATGTCCGAATCCGACTACGCCGCATGTCAGAAAGTTTGGTCCGACGGGAAGATGCAAACTATGGAAGACTACTTGATCCACTACAACAACAAAGACGTCAAACCTTTCATAGAAGCTCTGAAAAATCACGCTAAATTTTTCCAAGATCGCGGCATTGACATGTTGAAAGACGGAGTTTCTCTCGCCGGTTTGACTTTACGGTTCCTCTTCCAAAACCTAGAAGACACGTTCACAACGTTCCCCCAGTTCGACGCCGTCCTCCACGCTCTGATCAAAGAAAATCTAGTCGGCGGTCCTTCCATCATCTTCCATAGATTTCACGAGAAGGGCACCACGCGGATAAGGGAGCACAAGTACGGCGAAGAAGCGAGACCGTGCCAACACATCCTAGGACTAGACGCTAACTCTCTGTACTTGCGCTGCATGAGCGAAGCGCACTGCACGGGCTATTACGCGGTGAGACGGCCCGAGACCGAGTTCAAGCCAGAAATTAGGCAAAGAAACTCTCACAGCGCTTTGGAGTGGTTACGCTTCGTAGAGCACGACCGCGACGTGAAACTGCGCCACGCTTTGAACGGCGGCGAGATGGTTGTAGGCTGTCGGAGAATTCGCGTGGACGGGTTTCACGTGGCCTCTAATACGGTTTTCCAGTTTCACGGGTGTTGGTTCCACGCTCACGAGTGCATACCGTCGCACCGATATCAGTGCGCTTCACTGAGAGAGGAGAGACGCGACAGAACGACCAGAGTAAGCGCTTACTTGAAAGCGCTAGGTCACAAGCTGGTCGTCGTGTGGGAGTGCGAATGGCGAGAGATGAAGCGTCGAGATGAGCGGGTCAAGGCCTCCCAACAACGCTGGAAGGTTGACGCTTTGAAAGTGTCTCGAAACGCGATGAGCGAGAGCGACATCCTTTCCGCTGTGAAAGAGGAGAAAATGTTCGGTTTAGTTCAAGTGGACATCACTACGCCGCCTCACCTACGAGACTACTTCGAAGAAATGACCCCCGTTTTCAAGAACGCGACCGTTTCAAAATCGGACATAGGACCTCACATGTCAGACTTTGCGCAGGAAGAAAAGCTGTTGAACACGCCTCAGAGATGTCTGATAGGGAGTTACCACGGAAAAAATATTCTCTTGGGAACGCTGCTTCTCAAGTGGTATTTAGAGCACGGTTTGATAGTCACCAAAGTGCAGCTGGTGGTAGAATACCTACCTAAACGCTCCTTTGCCGGTTTCGCGGACGAAGTAACGGCGGCGCGAAGACGTGGCGACGTGAACGAGAACGAGAAAATTCTGTCAGACTGTTACAAGTTAATGGGAAACGCTACGTACGGTAAAACAATCTGCAACAAAGAAAAACACACGGCGGTGAGATACACTGACAGTCGGAAGTTCGAACTATTGGCCAATTCGTGGCGCTTCAAAAAGGCGTCCGAGTTGAGTTCCGATCTGTTTGAAGTCGAACTACAACCGAAAACAGTCAACAACAACCTCCCTATTCAAATAGGGTTCATGGTATACCAGTACGCGAAGTTGAAAATGTTAGAGTTCACATACGACTTCTTGGATAGATTCGTCGATCGGCGCGATTATGCCCTTTGTCAAATGGACACCGACAGTCTTTACATGGCTCTCAGCGGTGACACGTTGGATGACCTAGTCAAACCTCGCCTGAGAGAGACGTACTTCAGAGAGAAACGAAAGTGGCTTCCGACAGCGGTGTGCGACGATCACTTAGAGCTTTTCGTGAAGACAAAAACGGAAAGAGTGCGAGAATGGTGTCCCCCGCCCGGCGGATGTTGTGAGAGACGGTACCTTCACGATCTGAGAACTTCGGGGCTTATGAAAGTGGAGTGGGAAGGTGACGGGATCCTAAGTCTCAACCCTAAGACTTACATTTGCTACGATCGAGTCAGCGACACCGGTGAAAGAAAATCCAAAAAATGGAGTGCAAAAGGCGTACAGAAGAAACAAAACCCTCAGGAACCAGACGACTTCTTGGATGTTCTTCGCCAACGAAAAACTCTCATTGCTGTAAATAGAAACTTCAAAGTGGTGCGAAACAAAATGGTCACCTACACCATAGAGAAAGACGGCGTGCGCTACTTGTATTATAAGCGTCGCGTGCATTCTGACGGTGTGACAACGAGTCCTTTAGAGATATGAAAAAAAAAAAATAAGCGTGTGCATCTTTTCAAAAATAGAGTGTTTATCAAGATTGAAAAAAAAATAAATAAAAAAAATAAAATAAAATATTGTTGTGTTTTTATTTTCATACGTCTTCTTTTACTAGTAAGTCGCGCAGTCTCTTAAAGCGTCACTCATGTGACGACGTCGCTTCCAGTCACGTGATCCTAAAGACCCTCACTTCCTAAACAAAAAACTTCTTCTTCCGCTCACGTGATCAATCAAGTCACTTCCGGTCACGTGATCCTCAATGAGGTCACTCACTTCCGGTCGGCCATTAGGTCATGTGACGTCACTTCCGCTCACGTGACTCATCAGGTCACTTCCGGTCACGTGATCCTAAATTAGGTCATATGACGTCACTTCCGGTCCCCTAAGTAGGTCAGTAGGTTACCCAGAATGCACCACTAATCCCCTAAGTAGGTCACTTCCGGTCACGTGACCAAATGGTGGCCTCTGATTGGCTGCAGGGTTACCCAGAATGCACCACTAATCCCCTAAGTAGGTCACTTCCGGTCACGTGACCAAATGGAGGCCTCTGATTGGCTGCATGTCGATTGAGTAATAAACAGTAGTTAACTATAGTCCCGTTCCGATACATACTATACTACTCAGGGCTCTTATATAGACAATTTCCATTTTATAATAGACAAAGTTTTTCCCAGGCTAAATGATACCAACCTGAGTCTTAAAATATTGAACCCCAAAATGCCTGAGAATGCACCATTTCAAGTGTAATAAACGGACTTTCGTATCTTTATGATATTGGTAGAGTATCAATTAAAGAACAAAGTCGACACAGTTCGGATCAAGTGTTACAGGTTGCAATATCAGGTTTATTCAGGTAAACCTAAACAAGCAGTCACTAAGTGTGCGAACTCCCTATAGAGTTCGGAACGGGTCAGTAGGCTAAGCAGCCGATATGATCACGGGGTCTCTTCACCAGCGTGGCTCAGAGTAACCGACGAGTACCGTCAGATGCCGGGTATATATAGGCAGCCAGCCTGCGCGCGCACACGCAGACCGGAAGCCTATAGCGACCTCTGTCCATACCCCAAGCCCGGGGTAGGTGTCGCCACCTACCGTCGGACTGAAGGGTTCGGACTGAGCTCGCAACACAGCATCCAACAGCACTCGTCATATAATAACCCCGTATAACCCTAGCCCCTACACTACCCCCTACCAGATAATAACCGGGAGGTAAATAATTAAGGTTATAGTCCGAAAACACTTCGGACTGGCATTATCTTATAAATACCACCTTAGGGGTTTATTAAAGTTATACCTTACAAACAATATGACGTTACTGTTGAACACAAAAGGTATTAATTACACACATATCTACACATATAGATCGTAATTAAAAATTACGCCCCATTCCCTAGGATAGATGGAGTTAATCTATACATATAGTATACACAACACTTGAAAAAGTACAATATCACAGTAGAAAAAAATTTCGTCCCTTCAAGACCCCGAGCTAATTACACTCGTAATGAATAATACTTTATAAGTGATAAACACTATCACTTCTCTTAAGGTTTTTTTTTTTTTTTAGACACATATTAAAGTATTATTACAAAAGATATCATACGTGATTTTATAGCGAAGATCCGGATCCTCTGTTGTTGATGATGCATTCCGCCCGGCTTTCAGAACCTACTTCATTCAGCTCCTACTAACCGGAACGAGAAAGTTCATAGCTCATGCTCGGGAGCTTATAGTAGTATAAAAAAAAATTCCAAGTCCTGCCTCCAGGCGATCTTCGGACTTATAATTAGGAGCACTCGGTCCTGATATATAGTTTATAGAAAAAAAACATCTCGTATCAGATCCCTGGTGGTAGTGTACTCCTATCCCGAGCGTTGGGTTTCTTTCCGGATCTCCTCGTCCTCCTCCGTCCGTTCTGCCTGGCAGACTGACTCCTTGCGTAGCCAGCCTGCCGCTTCTGCTCGTCCGGATCCTTGAACACCCTATAATAGAGTGTTTTTCACATGTAGGGTTGGTATATTAAAAATACCCCCCCTTCTTCTTGATCGGGTCCTAAGATAGGATAATCCTATCCGGACTCCGAGTCGTCTTTAGGACTCGACTGGGCCGCAGCCTCCTCCTCATCAGAGTCTGACTCAGCTTCCGCCAGCGTCAGCTCCTGGAGCCAGAGCTCGATTTGAGCACGAGTCCCATCCCATTCGTGCATCTCGTGCGCGAAACAGTCTCTGAACCTCCGACGTTCGTGGTCCAGTTTTTCCTCGGCGTTCTTGACTGCCAGCTTCTGCTTTTTCCTTTCGGACTTAGCAGCAACTCGCTCAGTCCGAGCATTTTCACGCTCCTCCTGAACCGACTCCGTGGCCGCTGCTTTCTGAGTAGCGACTTCACTCCGGTGGAGATGATGCACTGTATCCAGCGACAACATCGCCACCTCCTGACTTAAGTCAGAAAGCAATCGATGGAAGTTATCCTGCCACCGATTCATGGCCTCCTGTCCGGCTTCGTAGGACTTGAAGTCGGCGGGAGGAAACGAGGGCGGGCCCCGTAGTCGTAAGACATGGTGCCCCTCCGGAGCCTCCTGTGGGGGATCCGGAGTCTGTTTTGGCTTCGGCTTTTGCTTCACCGAAGCCTTGTCCTTCCCGGTCTGGGTGAGAGTTTGTGACTCCCCACCCGGAACCAAATCCAGATTGGGGAATTCGTCAGTGAACGCCCCTCCCGTACTGGAGTTCGGATCCTCCGGAGTTGGCCGAGGTGGCTTGCCCGGGGGGCCCGACTTCCAGTCAGTCTTGCGGGAGGTAAATGCCGGTCCTTGGTACCCCGGATCTGCCTTCTCCATAACAGACGGCCTTTCGTCCGTTTTCTGTTTCTTCGGGTCGGTTGGCTCCGAGGATCCGTCGGATTTTCTCGGAGCTCGCCGCTTCCGCGTACTGGTACGCTGCTGATACTCTTCGAATTCATCGTAGAGTTCGCCCTCCGGTACATGGAGATACGTGCGGTCCGGGTTTACTTTGTAGAACACCCGCACCTTGCCTTTCTCGTTGGTGCCAAAATCCACCTCGAGATTGTCATTCTTGTCTACCGTGGTCCCGAAATGGGAGTAGACCTCTGCGTGAGCGGCTTGAATTCGTTCCGCTGCGGTCTCCATAGCCAAGCCATGGAACTTGGCAAGGTGTCGAATGATATCTGCTCTGGTGTAGAACAGACCCCCATTCGGACAACCCTTGCTGCCCTTCGAACCCACACTCAGGCAGTCATATCGCATGAGATGACGTACATGAAAGCGGGTCAGATGTCTGGCATACCGAACCTTGGTAGGCCAAGTTCGGGGTTTCTCCAGGGTCTCGTCGATGTCCTGACAAGCTTTGAATGGGCACTTACTAAATGAATGCCATCTAGACATTGCCCATGCCAATTTTGCCTTCTGAAGGAGCGAATGGTACTTGGTGCTACCTTTCCGGACCTTCTCCAGCAATTCGAAGTGGTACAGCTGTACCGACTTGCCTAAAGGATCAGTTTTGATCCATTCTTCGTCGTCGGAGAGACCGTCGGGCCCCACCTCCTCCGGAAGCTTGGATGACCGCTTATCTTTAATACAGTCATCTATACACATGGGTTTAAAGAACTGAAACCCACTAGCGGCATTGGCTCGGAGAGCATTCCGGACCAATAGCTGCAGTTCGTTGTCGGCGATTGTGTTTTTGTCCAATCCCTTCAGAACTACATCCACCTCCTCCGGGGACTGACCCGCGTCCAGAGATGTTAACCGAATGGTCTCTCGTAGGTGTTGATGCCTACGACTGGCCTTCTCCATCCTACTAGTGTCAGCAGTTCTAGTAGCAGCTGTGCTCTGTTGGGCAATCTCGTCCTCCAGAGTATCATTGAGAATAGACTCGTTAGTCTTTTTCTCCATATTCCGGGCCAGCCTCATGGCTGGCGTCAGATGTCGCCTTTTCTCCTTCCGACTATGCACGACCTTGAATTCTTCTGCGGTTTGCAGGTCGTATTCAAGGGCCGCGAGTAGTTCGGGGCGCCCTTCAGTCTCAGCAACCAAGCGAGCGTTAGCAGCCTGGTCTTTGAAACCTTCCATTGCAGCCGTTACGTGGGCCGGGAACCAGGTCGGGAACCGGTCGGACAGAATGTCCAGCCCCCGGAAGGTTCTCATCTGGACCAAGTCAAATGACCTGATCTCATCCTTGCTCATCTGTGCGATGATGGCTCCTCGTAGCAGGGATGGGACGTCGGCGTCCTCTTTATCCCATACTTCATGTTGGACTGGGGGGATTACTGGTACCCCCGATCCACCCGGACCACCGCCTGCGGCTTGGTCCAGCTTGCCGGCCTCATCAGAAGTATCCATAGTGGATGGCTCCAGACGGGGCTCGGTTTGCTGCCGAGGAGTCTCCACTCGGACGGGGGCTGCTCCTTGAGGAGGCGTCTCCACCCGAACGGGGACTTCTTTTCTTTGCCCCACTGGAGCAGGTAGCTGGAAGGTGATGCCGGACAGCACCTCCTGCACAACTCGGACTGTTTCCTCAGCTGCGGATGATGCATCCATAGCCTCCTCAGTCCTAGTGTCGGACAGGTGAGTTGTCGTTTTCGGACGAGCTCCCCCGTGCCCGGACGTACCAGCCATGGCTGCGGCCGTAGCGGCCACTGCAGAGCTGTTATCCAACCCTCGCGAGAAGGACAACACATCCACGGCTGAAGCCGGAGCAGCTGACGTTCCAACTGCTTTCCCAGCATCCTTCTCCTTGCTAGGGATCGGGATGTTTGACTTAGGAGGGACCGGAGTCTTGACAGCCTGACTGCTGCCGGACGTCTGTCCCTTCTTCTTCAGATCCTTAGCTGGTTGCTTCGGATCAGCTTTCTTTTGTTCCTTTGGCACCTTTGGAGTCGGAGCCTTGGGAGTGACCGTCTTCGGATCTTTGGTTACCGTGGCAGTGGCAACCTTCGGATCCGCTTTCTTAGTACCCTGGGTACCAGACTTCTTCGGATCGGGCTTTTTAGGCTCATCCTTCACCAGAGGCTTCTTTCCAACACCTGCGTGTTTGAGAGCCTTGGTACTAACCTTGCCATCGGCCGACTTGGACCGATCTCGGGTAGCACCCTTGCCACCGCGCGTCCTCGGACGTGCAGTGTCGGAGTCGCTGTCACCTCCCATAGACAGTTTCCTAGTAACTGTCTTCTTGAGACTCGGCGAAATACTTAGACTGCACATCCGAGAGAGATGTCCAGTCGACTCGGAGGGGTTCGATTCTACTGCACTGTAGGCGATCCCTCGCAACATTCCGGAGTCCTCGCTGTCGGGTGACGGAGACTTCCGAATCGGTGACACGGCCGGATCCACTCGTAGTTCCGACAGAGTCTGACTGAGCTCATCACCACTGTGGCTCTGAGCGTCCATGTGCTCCTCGGTGGCGGATGCCACCTCGGAGTGACCGGAGAGTTCGGACTGGCGGAGCTGCTGCTCGGCCATCCTCACTTCTTGCAAGTGTCTTACGACGGGAGTTTGACGGGGAAACACTTAGTTCCCCGTCTCCCTCTTTGTCTTAGACGGACCAGGAAAGAGTACTCACAGTTCCTACTCTTTTTATCACTCTTCTACTCTTCTAGTTGCCCAAAAACGCCGACTTCTCCGCTGCTGCCACACGCACGATTGATCCGGGCGAGCCCCAAAATCAATATGGCGTTCCCTCGCTTTTGTTTTTAAAACAAAGCGCATGCGCAGCGTCTCGCGCGATTGGACGCGATCCCGTTACCCGGTGTGACCCAATTATCGATTAATCAGGTCACGACCTTTCCCGCCCGCAGCTCGGGCTCGGGGGATCACACTGCCACGTAGGCGGCTCGCAAAAGTCAAAATATACTTCGAATAAAGAGTTCATCAGGAGTATTAGTGGATTAATATGGGAAATCAAAGATTACCCCACCGGATTATCCGTCCACCACCCTCGGGGAGCACTCCAATATTCTTTTCTATTCGACTCTGAGCGCCCCTGTTGGTAGCACACATATAACATATAAAACACCACAGGACACCACACTCGTTGTGTAACAAGCTAGGTTACCGCCCCTCTGGCCACCAGCCTTGGGCTTCGCCGAACGGGTTTCCCGTTCACCTCTCGTAACCTGGCCGAAGGACTCTCGTTCTTAACTAAAATTCCAGCCTTGATTTTAGTTTTCCGGGCCCTTCTTCCTTCGCCTGCCGAGACTTTCTTTTTCACGGTCTTCTGAGGTTTCTTTCGTACCACTCTCTTAGGGGTATCCGCTGACACCCCTTCCAAAGGTACAAATTTCGCCTCCGAAGTTCCCTCTTCCACCTCCGTTTCCGGGGTGAGCTCCCTTCCAGCCCAAGCACGCAACCGAGCCACATGGCTCGTCCGGATGCGCCCTGCTTCGGACTGAATCAACACAGTCGTCTGACTGATACATTTAACCACTGTGTGTGGTCCATCCCAGTTATTCGCCAGCTTGACGTTGCAGAGCGGTTCGTGTAGGCGGATTACTCTATCCCCCACCACGAAACGTCGCAACTTCAATCCGGTGTCATAACCCACTTTCTGCCAATTCGCAGCTTTGAGCAAATGAGCCCTAACTGTTTCGTAGGCAAATTTGAATCTCTCCCGTAGAGATTCTACAAATAGCACCGTACATGGTGCTTCTGGACTGATCCCTACCACCCCGAATACTAAATCCGCGGGCATGATCAAGTCCTCTCCGAACACCAAGAGGTTTGGTGTGCAATTAGTCGAAGTGTGGACCGTATTGTTATACGCATGTACCACAAATTCGCACTGATCATCCCAATCATCCATATGGGAGTTCACTAATGGCTTCAAAACCTGGATCAAGGTCCGATTGAACCGCTCCACCTGCCCGTCGGACTGTGGTCGGTACGGATTGGTCCGAGTCTTGCATATAGCCAACTGATGACACATAGCTGCCCAAAGTTTGGACTCAAATTCTCTCCCTTGATCGCTATGTAACATCAAGGGAGCCCCCAGATGGAGGATCCACCCCTTCACCAGTGCTTCCGCACAAGTAGCAGCAGTGTGATCCTCTAGTGGGTACACTCGGGTGTATTTGGTATAGTAGTCCGAGACTACCATCATACACGTATTACCCTTCGGAGTGGGTTTCACTCCGCTGATAATATCCACGGCTATTCGAGCAAATCTCACCCCGAATAGCTCCTGCTGCAGTGGCAATTTCCCTAGTCCAGGACCAGTCTTGCCTAAACAACATGCCGGACATGTCTCTATCCACCTCAAAAGGTCGCCAGACATTCCGGGCCAGTAATATCTTCGACTCAGCCGTTCCAAAGAGCGTTTCTTTCCGAAATGCCCACTAGTGGAATGGCCGTGGCAGTAGTACAGGATGTCTTTCCTCATGGCAGCAGGGATTACCATTTGTAATACCCTCCGCTTCCCGGGACAAGTCTTCCACCTGCACAACAACGAGTCTCGGACCTCCAGTTCATGGAACTGTGCCAAGAAACGTCGCATTTCACGGTTTTCCAGCGATATTTCGGGTCTCACTGGACAGACCCCAGTAGGGACAAGCTCCCTCAGTCGTGCTATGGTAGGATCGGCCATCTGGTACGTCCTTATAGTGTCGGTGGACCAATCCAACAGGTTTTGCAACAACCCATCATAAGGCAAACGCACACTCGCTACCACAGCATTGTGAGCACCACAATCCCCACATTCCGGACGCACACAACGGCGTACCGGACGTCTACTTAGGCAGTCAGCATTAATATGCTTCGTGCCCGCTCGGTGCTGGATATGAGAGTTCTCCAGTCCGAACTCGCTGAGGTGATTCAACCATCGACCAATCATTCCCTCCGCATCCTTAAAATTAAGGAGCCACCTGAGGGCCGAATGATCGGTACGAAGTGTGAAATTCCCTCCATATAAGAAGTGCCGAAACTTCTTAGTGTATACCACCACTGCGAGCAACTCTCGCTTGGTAGTACAGTAATTTCTCTGTGCCTTGTTCATACTGTTACTAGCGAACGCCAACGGGACCTCTACTCCGTCCTGGATTTGGGACAATGCGGCCCCGATGCTCTCATTGCTCGCATCAGTGTCAAGGATGAAATGCCCCTTCTCCGTAGGGTATCTCAGCACCGGGGTGGTCCGGAATAACGCCTTAATCTCTTTGAAGGCTGCATTCTGTTCCATCCCCCATGGGAAGGGTTCTTTTTTCCTCCCCGGAGTCCAATGGCTCAACCGCTGAAGCGGCTGAGACACCCTCGAGAACCCGGGGATGAAGTCCCTGTAATAGGAACAGAACCCTAAAAAGGATCTGATATCCTTTGGTCCTTTTGGAACTTCCCAAGTCTCCACAGTCTCCAGTTTAGCCGGATCAGCCTGCACACCCTCGGTGGAGATGATCCGGCCCAAATAGACCATGGACTTCCGAAAAAGTTCACACTTCTTTGGCTTTAATGTCAAGCCATTGGACCGAATTCGTTCCAACACCTCTCCGAGGTTCAACGCACACTCCTCAAACGTCTTGCCGAAGACAATGACATCATCCAAGTATACCAAGCACTTGCGCCACAATAGATCACTCAACAGAGTTTCCATCATAGCCTCAAATGTGGCCGGGGCGTTGCATAACCCGAAAGGCATCAGTTCAAACTGATACAGCCCAATGTGACTCGTAAAAGCCGTCTTCTCTTTATCCTCCTCCTTCATCCCGATCTGCCAATACCCGGACTGCAGATCAAGGGTGCAGAACCATTGGTTCCCACCCAGCGAGTCCAGAGTCTCATCAATTCGGGGGAGAGGATATGCATTTTTCTTGGTTACTCCATTCAGGCGTCTGTAATCGATACAAAATCGGATAGACCCATCCTTTTTAGTAACCATCTGAACCGGACTGGACCAGGGACTAGTGCTAGGCACTATCACCTTCTGTTCCAGCATGGTTTTCACTTGTTCTTCAACAACAGCTTTCTTACCCAACGGCAAACGTCGGTAAGGCATTTTGAAAGGCTGTGCATCTCCAGTATTGATAGAATGCAACACTTTGTCGGTTCGGCCTAACGGCTCCCCCTCCACCTGCCATGCATCCTGATACTTCACTACCAGCCTCCTTAGAGAGTCGAGATCCATCCGATCCGTCAGATCCGTTTCGGATATCATTTTCTCGAGTCCCTCACTCAAAGGGGTCGGAGAAGGGTCACCCTTCATGCTCACTTGTCCAGCGGACACTACGGCCTCACTGGTGAACACCTTCCCCAACACTGTATCTTTCCTAAGATACTGTGGTTCCAACCCGGGGTTAGAAACCGGCACCACGGTCCAAGCACCATCCCCCACGAGGGTATCCATGCCTGTCAAACCGATGCTTCCCAACATGGCCACATCCGGTTCCACAACTGCTTCTTCCTCTCTCCTAAGCCCCTTGCTTCGGACCAGCACGTCACACGTCTGTCCGGGAGGAATCTTAACAGTTTGGACCACCGTTGCCACTGTCGATACTTGTCGGAGCACACATTGCTCCACCGCACGGTACGGGTGCTCTATTCGGAGTACCCCTGTACCAGGATTCAGGACCGCGTCATACAACGCCGAAAAATCCAACCCCAGTATACCGTCGTCTGCAATATCCGCAATGGTGGGAGAAGCCACATACTCCTTCCCTCCAATTCGGACAGGTATGAACGCGCGCCCATACGTCTGCATACTCGACCCATCGGCCGAACAGGCGTTTACCCTCGTTTTGAAGTTATCACGACTGTCCGGCATAAGAGCATAGAATTTGGAGGAGATAAAGGAGTGGCTAGCTCCCGTATCTACTAAAAATTCGCCCGCCCTACCGGCCACAGTAACAGACACATACCACCGCCTCCCCCCCAGCGGAGACGGGTTTACAGTGAAGCGTTTGAAATCCTTCGGAGCAGCCAGATCAAGGCCATGTTTCTTCAAATGGTCGAAACATGGATGATCTGGGGAAAGCTGGGTACTCCCTACCCACACGGTGTCTGTGACAGCCGCAACTTCCTCGTTCCTATCCGTAATGGGCCTCCCTGCCTCATTGCCGGGCAACTGATGGACTGGAATGTTACTCAGGCCGGCATCCGAGCTCCTGAAGCTCGAAGCCACCCCTGATTCCCTTCCTGTCTTCTGAATTCCACTAGGCTCTACCTCTCTGGTATGTTGGCGTACTTCATCTGCAGGGGTTGTCCGCTCGCCTTTTCGGACTACCCCCTCTAGTTTCCCTCCTTTCCGGGAACTTTCGGACTCGGAGCTGTACACTCCGCAGCAAAGTGACCGATCTCTAAGCACCTATAGCACTTAGCGGTCCTCCTATTGATCTTCCTTCTGTTAGGCTGGGTAGCCCCCTGAATGGAAGTCGTCATCTTCTCAAACAGCGATGTGAAAAACGCTGCGTCCATCATCGGAACCTTCGGATCCGATGACTCCCTTTTTGGAGGGGGGTTCCCACCCCCTTCCGGCTTCTTATTCTTCCACGGCGGTTTAGAGGAATTCCCATTCCTCTTGAACTGAGCCGCTGAAGCTATAGCCCCCTCCTCATCACTGCCCGAACCATCAGACTGTTCCGGAGAACATTCTATAATGGCCGAGGCCCGGGTAGGCATCCGGTCCCCTAACAGTGACTTTTTGAGAGCATGTATGTCGATGGCCTTAAAAAGGTCATCTAGTGACGTATCTGCTCTCCACGTGTCATACACCGTTTGTTGTATGTCAGGATCTCTCAGTCCGGCAACGAACTGAGAGAACAATTCCTTAGAAAATAAGGCATCGTGGATTCCTGAAGCAGGGTGTACCTTCTTCAGGAGTCTCATCAATGCAAGTCCGAAGACCCTCGGAGCTTCGTTCTTGCCTTGCACGCGCTTCTTAAAAGCGACCATCGGATCAATCCGAGCGGAATCTCCGTATAGGATGGTTCCGATTTCTACGAGCTGCTTGAAAGTACCGCGAGGTCCGCAATCCTCCTTCCACTGCTCAACGGCCATGAGACCATCTCCCATGCGTAATCCCTTACATACGTACGGGATTGCATCCTGTTGGTCCCACCCACTGAGGTTTATATCCTCAACGGTGGCTCCCAACCAATCTTCCCACGAATTCTTCTGCCAGTAGGGAAATGGCTCGCTGGCTATGCGTCTAGCAGCGTTGGACGAACCTCTAATTTTAGAGGTTATCGCCAGGCATTTAGAAATGGATGCTGTCGCGTCCTTTTCCGCACCGACATTGTGCAATCCGATCCCCGCTATGGCGGGATTCGTATCGTACAATTCTTGCAATTCTGTACTCAGCATTGTTCGTCTCGGAGCCTTCTTCGGGCTCTTCGTACCAGGAGTCGCCCCTGGAGTAGCGCCCATAGCTGGTATGCTACTCTGTCTGTCCAGAAAAGCCTGGTAGGTCCCATACGACACTAAGTCCGTAGTGGGGTCCACGCCTTGTCCGAACCACCAGTTCTTCTCCTGATCAGTCATGTACTGACACTGCTGGGACAGAGCAAGCGCTCGTTGATGCTCTGCCTTCTCCTTTGCCAATTCCTTGACCTGCTTCTCAACCTCCTCCTCTTGCTGAGCTTTCTCCAATTTAGCTTTAGCAGCTTCTCCGGCGGCTCGGAGCCCTTCCTTTCGAGCCCTCAGAACCGCCGCTTCCTGCTCCGCTAACTCCTCTGCGAGGGCCGCGTTCTCCTTCATTCGTTTCTGCTGCTGCTCCAAGGCAGCCTGCTGTTTGCGATACACGTCTCGCCTTTCTAGTTCCAAGTTTTTCTGTTCCTGGAACAATATGGTTGCTTGGCACTCTCGCCATTGCAACAAACTTGAAGGAGTCAGATCGGTTTTCGCCGCCTTATCCTGCTCGGCCGCTTTCTTCAAGCGTTCCGCGTCGAGTTCTTGCTCGTCCACTTTCAACTGTGATCGTGGACTCAGAACCAACTCGGACAATCGTCTTCCCCTACCGACTGAGGCTAGACCGGTCGGGGCTGCGAATACCTGTTTTGGTATCGGACGGATACCACCGATCCCCACTCTCGGTGAGTAATCACTCGCCCTGCCTCTGCCCCTGGATCGTCCCACTCCGAGGGGTCGTCCGAAGGGTCGTCCTGGTGTGGAGGTTGACAAGGCAGGTTCCATGGTTACCCCACGTCCCATAGGCTGATTGGGAGTGTCGGTAAAACTACTGTAATGGAGGCCTTCCGGACTACCATTGTTCGCAGATGCGAAAGAGGTACTGTTGTCCTTTATACTCTCTCGCGTTTCGGATAAAAACTGCTGTAAAGCAGTTCTTTTTGCTTTCAGAATGTCGCACTCTGTCACTAGACTTCGGCGGACCTCCTGTAAGTCCTCTGTGTCCCGAACAATGGCTGATCGGGCCCCTTCTGCCTCATGCATTACAGCATCTCGGGCTTTGCAAATGTGGTTCAGCTCCGTGTTTGCCTGGACAAACTCGGACTGGATCCCTCGTAGGTCCGCCTCTTTCTGATCATATTCCGACCGGACTCTGCTGAGAGATTGTACCAATTTCTCATTCTCCTCCAACAAGGTAGACAGCCTTGCGTCCTTCTCCTTGATTTTGGAAGCTCGGTGTGTGACTGCACCCTCCAATGCAATCAGACTGCTTTTCCATTCATTGGCTTGCTTCTGAATGGTTAACAATTCCATTTGAGCCATCTGTACACGTTCCTGTACTCGGGCCTCTCTCATGTCGTCAAAACGACGCTCCGGCACGAGGGTATACCTCCTCGGAGTCGGCGCGGCTGAGCTTGACCCACCCACATTGAACAAGGACAAGTTCACTTCTTCTAATGAGCGGCTCATTATGGTAGGACCCCTGGGTCCTCGTGCTGCGTCTGTTCCGGATGGAACATTCGCCCTGCTGTGGGTATCTGCCTCATAACTGGCATCTAACCCTTCCGGTGACAAGGCTGCTGCCTCATCCGGGGACCTCGCTGCTCCGTCCAGAGCCCGAGGTCTGTGCTACTGCACAGGCTAACCTGCGTTTCACTCAGAACTGGTCACGGCACCAGTGTAATAAACGGACTTTCGTATCTTTATGATATTGGTAGAGTATCAATTAAAGAACAAAGTCGACACAGTTCGGATCAAGTGTTACAGGTTGCAATATCAGGTTTATTCAGGTAAACCTAAACAAGCAGTCACTAAGTGTGCGAACTCCCTATAGAGTTCGGAACGGGTCAGTAGGCTAAGCAGCCGATATGATCACGGGGTCTCTTCACCAGCGTGGCTCAGAGTAACCGACGAGTACCGTCAGATGCCGGGTATATATAGGCAGCCAGCCTGCGCGCGCACACGCAGACCGGAAGCCTATAGCGACCTCTGTCCATACCCCAAGCCCGGGGTAGGTGTCGCCACCTACCGTCGGACTGAAGGGTTCGGACTGAGCTCGCAACACAGCATCCAACAGCACTCGTCATATAATAACCCCGTATAACCCTAGCCCCTACACAAGTATAGACTATCAACATTTTCTTGGGGGGCAAGCCCCAAAACCCCCCTAGTATGCCCGCTGCACTTACCTTGCGGCACGCGGAGCAACAAACAATCACCAAGGTTGGCCAGGTTTGAGCCCCCCTCTTGTAAATCCTGGATCCACCACTGAGGGGAGTAAGGGGAATAAGGAAAATGCACGCATATATGTGTCTTTTTTCTTTTATCAAGTATCATAATGCCCCTCAAAAGAAGGTGATTTAATGTCACTCGACTCTCGTAACACAATCCCACTCTTTTTAATCCGATTCGGGGAACTCCTATGTTTAGTCAACACTGAACAAACATCATGTCGAAGTGGCAATCTGTGAGTCCGTCTAAGCATCTATTACTACAATTTATATATCAAACAAACCCAGACAGGAGGATTGGATACATTCATTTCTATTTTATTCAGTAGGCATTTGTATTTGTACAGAGATATCAAAGATGACCCTGTCGAAAGAATTCTCCATTATTCCGAGTCTAACTTGGCTTTAGATGGAAACCTGTTTGTGAATGGTCAGTAAATGGTCAGTTAGTGGTACATTGGTGGTAGGGGTCGGGGGTCGTCTTGCAGAACGCTCAGTTAGCGGCACATTGGTGGTAGGGGGCAGGGGCCCATGTGCCGTCTTGCAGAACGCTCAGTTAGCGGCACATTGGTGGTAGGGGGCGGGGGCCCATGTGCCGTCTTGCAGAACGCTCAGTTAGCGGCACATTGGTGGTAGGGGGCGGGGGCCGTCTTGCAGAACGCTCAGTTAGCGGCACATTGGTGGTAGGGGGCGGGGGCCCATGTGCCGTCTTGCAGAACGCTCAGTTAGCGGCACATTGGTGGTAGGGGGCGGGGGCCCATGTGCCGTCTTGCAGAACGCTCAGTTAGCGGCACATTGGTGGTAGGGGGCGGGGGCCGTCTTGCAGAACGCTCAGTTAGCGGCACATTGGTGGTAGGGGGCGGGGGCCGTCTTGCAGAACGCTCAGTTAGCGGCACATTGGTGGTAGGGGGCGGGGGCCCATGTGCCGTCTTGCAGACAGGCGACCAGCATCTCGGTGCTGCCCCCTGGGAAGTACAGGCCCGGGAAGCACGTGTACACGGCCACGTTCCCCTGCCCGTACTCCGCCGTCGTGAAGGCCACCTGAGGGGGCGCTCCACAGTCTAGTCCTGCAGAAAATAGTCACCTTATTTAGTCTGTTCAACCACAAACCAAGGGAATAATTGTACAGCAGTAACCTTTTCATTAACTTTATCTATACACAAACTTATAATCTTCCAGGCCCTACGTGTATGTGAGATAGGTATTTGGTAGAATATGAATGATAGGCCTACTGTATATACTATTGGTTGGCATATGCGTGTATGCGCATTTGTTATGTTGTTAGATAGTTGCATATATGTATGTATCAGTTACGGTTTAGGTGTATGTTAAATAATGCGACGCTTATATGTTATTGTCCAAAGTAGGTGTGCTGTAATTGTACATGAGTTATGTTTTCTATACCATGTTTATATCTATGCCAATAAATGAGAGGATTACCATAGCATTCCATAGGTCCCAGAGTTACATAAATCTTTTCTCCATCGTAATCCAAATCTCCCAAAGCCAGTGCTATAATTGGGAAAAGATCTTTGTTCGTGAAATATCCGGAATCTTCATCCCACTGGTGTTTGTTGGTGTTGCATTTGCAGTCAATTACCCCTGAAAATAAAAACAGAAGTTCAAATATGATCTGATGCTATTGCTGGTTAGCTTGTTGTAAATGGAGCACAGGTCCATTTTAAAATTCCACCACCTTTCCAGAAGCACAGCACCTTATATCTATGTATATATACACCCCGAATATATTGTCTAATCCATTAACTGTGAAGTGATATCTAAGGTCAACCTCAACTTGTTCATGAAACTTGTTCATGAAACGATTGTTAACATTTGGGTTTTTTCTAATTAATGTTGAAGCTATACCTAAACCACTAAGTCCACAAGTCAAGGTCATGGTCTACAAGTCGGTGTCGAAGAGGTTTCATGGTTCAATTCATGGGAACTTGTCAGGCCTATGTTTAAAAGAAAAATGTATAACCAAACAGAAAACAAATGTTCAAACTGTGTAACCTGAAAAATACTTTTATTATTTTTGTCCGTGAAAAAGCTCTGTAAATAACACATACCTAGGTCATTGGGAGGACAGAGGTCTGACCCAGTCTTGATGTTGTAGATCCTGCCGTTATAAGCCATCCACCCAGGATCGTGCAGTGTCATGTAACACTTATACTTGGCATACACTCGGCAGAAAGACGAGTTACCTGATAACATTCTCAGTTGGGAGACACTAGCATTGTAACTTACATCGAGAATGTAAGAATACCGGTTTGTAGATATGGGGAATTCTGCGTCGTATATTAGTCTTGTTTCCCCTTCCCTGTCATGGCTGACGATCGTCCAGTGAGTGGTAGTGTTGGATGAGACACACGTCACGTTGAAGGGTTCGTCACCCCCAGCTCCATCCGGGTCAATCTGATATGCATGAGATGAATCCAGGGCTCCACATTTTATCTTCCAATCATTGCATGATTTTGGTAGCTCAGAAGGTTCCTCTGTTCAAATATATGTATAGGTTATTTTTCATCTAAGATAACGATAAACAATATAAAAACCACAATATGCCTCCCATGAATGAGCAATGGTGACTGATATCTACATTCGGTAATACACATCATCTCTTGGGAACTTTGCATTTCTTCTTCTATACATCTGAAATATTATATTATATTATTCGTCCTATGATACAACAGACATCAAAGACAGTTAACTAATCACAGATGGCCTGTGGTTGAAAGTATATTTCTGTAATACTGTAATCATCACTTGCACGAGGCATTATTAGCTTTTCATATCAAGGCAGTTTATGTCCTTTAGTATAGAGCATACTATAGCCTGTGTTCAACACGGGAATGTATGGTAGAGTATTCATCTGATGAGGCCAGAAAAAAACTGATACGATTCAAAATGTTCAAATACACGATACGTACCTGTGCAATTCAAAAATGGAGGTAGATCTATCTGCTGACCTGCCTTGAAAATGTTAAAAAAGAAGAAACTTTATAGCAAAGAAATTCAATAAATCCTAATTTAGAAAAAGCCATGTGCTATGTTATAATATAATGTATTCAAATCATTACCATCCACGTATTATTCAAAACCCTCTAAATAAGCCAGTTTAGTGTAATATGTATATATCTTTATATTCAATCTGCAAATTCCATCTGAAAGGGATCTTTTGTCAAGTAAAGCCTATGAACATAAAATAGTAGATAAAAGTGTACAATATGTAATTTTCCTTCTTTTTTTACTAACTATTGTGGTGGTTCGTAGTTAACTCTAGGTTAAAGAACAACGATCACGGCAGTTTCCAGGTGCGAGAATATATCTGTCTTTATTCACAAGAATAACAACTCTAGTTCCTTTACTAGGGAACGATCAGTGTAGAATTAATACACACAGGTAAATCAGGTTTCTCTATAAATAGAGGAAACGGTCAGTATACAACTCTTAGCATACAACTCTGTCCGCACAGTTGGACATGTGAAGTCTCTCGTCAGTCGGGCCTGCACTGACTGCCGTTCCAGGTAAACACACGGGTCTTATATAACACCGGCTCTTAGATCACGTGGCCAGGTGGGTGGGTCGGCCGCCCACCTGAGAGCGGCACACGGTTACCTGAAGAGGACCTGCGCCCTCTCCCGGGAACTGTGTGCACTAGCTCCAGGTGGAGAAGCCGAGTAAACAGACGTTACCCGGAAATACCGTGTATGAGATTAATATGTAATATCATGCCCCTACACTACCCCCCCTAGACAAAACTAGGTGGTAACGAATATATATACGGTTTTCCTAGTTTATAGAAAACACTTTAGACCAACGACTTTACAGTTATTGTCTATACAGTAACTAGGGGCGTAAACATATTATCACGACATACTACACAAGCGAGATCATCAAACTCAATATAAATATGGCATTATACTGTAATAGCAACCATAATGGATGATTTATGTATGTTTTATGACAAGTGAATATAATATCATACATACAATCGAACGGCTTGACACATTTCGATATGACTTCCTTATGAAGTTTCCTTACTCGGTTATTAAAAAAATGCGCGTGGGGTGTGTATATATTTAAGTTGAACAGAAAAGTTATTAAAAACCAGTCCTGATAAGGACTCACAACCACCAGCGTCTTACATTGATTTGTGATTTAATGAAAACATTCACACAATGGATAACAGTAACCACAGCCTTTGTTTTAAGCCGGGTAATCCGATTATATAACCGGAAATATTAATACCTCTCGCAACATAGAACAGAGTCAACACACACAACAATACCTTACGGTATACTTAGCATCTACACATAGTCTTAACGACTTCATATAAACATTACGGGTAGCCACGTTTCCTAGCTTATCAGATCATACAATCTTCATATATAGCATATTATGAAACCCGATTCATATGGTAAGTATGAGAACACCATATTGGAACACCTGAGGTGATATGTATCACATAATAATGACTTATTTATATATTAAAAACGTTTTAATGAGTAACCTGGCAGTGTACCCGGAAACCCTTACAATTAAATATAGCTTACTGGTGATCTAGTTGTGGACAAGGTGCTCTCCGCTTCTAATAGACGAATGAGTGAGGTGCTCTCCTCTTCTTAATACTGTTTCTTGGATAAATATCACCCGAAGGTAAGTTCATATGTACACAGCTCGCTAAGTATCCCGTCCTCGCTCCAGTAATGTTCATGACATATATAACTATAATCCGGCTGGAAACCACGAGTACTGTCCGTTTAACACGTAATCCTAGCTCCAGGAATGTTCATGATATATATAAGTAGAACTGGAACCACGAGCATTGTCTGTTTGACACGTAATCCTTGGACGGGAACAGTTTATAACACAGCATAATAGTATCAGGAACACATCATGGTAACGTATCCCAAAAGTTAGTTTCAGGGACGTTAGATTAGTAGCTTCCCGGTGGAGTCCTGATTCTCCATCGGGTCGGCTATAGTTGAGAGTTGAGTAGTTAGGTAAGTCCAGAGCTTCCACGGAAGGTTCCCCCCGCGTTGGTCCATATGCATCTAAAAAGATGCCCCTCTTTTCCCTTGAGAAGGGAAACCCCGTCATAAAAAAATTATGACGTCAGATTAACTGAAAGAACAATTAATCTATCCGGAAACTATTATAGTCTCCTCTTCCATTTCTAAAAAATTAGAAATAGACTCTGAACCTTCTTTTAGTATTTTAACCTAAAGGTTCATCTCTTGCCCTAATTAAGGCAAGCGCGTGCTCAGCCGTGCCATCCCAGGCATCGAGATTCACGCCAAACACCCCGTAAAATTTTACGTTCATATCCTGTAACCGTTTGGTTAACTTCTCGTTCTCCTGACGAACGAAACCTGCTGCGGCCTCAGCATTCTTCTGGCCTGTAGCAGCTTCCCTTGACTTTTTAGCCAAGTAGTCAGCATTGCCGGCAGCGACCAATGCTTTCTCCTCCCTGTGGGCAATCTTTAGACCATGCGTGAACAGGCCTAACATCTTGGTGTTGTATTCCACCGCTAGCTGTCGTTGGGACTCCTGGAATTCTATAACAATTCTCTGTCCCACATCGCAGCTCGCCTTCTCTTCCCGAGAGAAGTAGTTAACTATCGGGACGTATTTTAATTTTACGCCACCGGTAGTTTCCGTGCGGGAGGTCCCCGCGACTGGCTGGATGACAACCGGCTCCTGGTTTACAGGAATCACGGGTTTTACATCCACTCGCGGTGCTTTCACAGCCGCTGCAGTCTTCGGGACAGTTATGCCCTGAGGAGTTACTACTGAGATCAGTGGTTTGGGCTCAGTTTTCACGGTCAAACTCTGCATATCCCGGGTTGGGGTGGTGGGAGACCGGACGTCCCTGGGGGTTGGTTTTGCAGTTGTCCCCAGATGGTACGTCAAAGGCAGGGAAGCCTTTGTTCTGGTAGCCGAGCTTTCTTTAGGCCGGGCACCTCCACAGTCAGGCTGACTGTTGGCACTGTCTGAACTGCTCAGACGTCTAGTACGGTACTCCATGTTGGTAGCCGCCGCCGCATGTCCACCGGAATCACGTTTCCGATCTTTCCGGTCTGTATACAGCGGGTCTGGATACTCGCGATAATATTCGCGACCTTCCGGGGCATGATAAATCCCATAATAGGAATTATCGAGTTCCTCCAAAGTGGATCCGGCATGTCTCCGTTTTGGTCCGGGTGAGACCGCAGGAGACCGAGAGCGGTCTCTGGCCGACCGACTCTTTCCCCGGGAACCACCCCGGGTTTCCGGCTGACGGAAACTACCGCCGCCGCCTCTCCGAGAAGTACGGGTAGTGCATAACACCGTTTATTCCTCGTCATTCATGGCGAACTTGTTGCATCCGTCCACTCTGGCTATCCTAGCTTTAAACTTCCCATCTGCGACCTCGCAGAAAAAGGGAGTTGCCGGCCGGATTTTAGCCTTATGATCTTCCGTTAGTGACTTGTACTGGTCACAGACGGCATCATGTAGCGCATTCACACGATTGCGAGCTACACTGATTCCCATATTATGGCAATCCTTCATGTGGCGCATGAGCTCACCTCTCCGGGGTTCTAGACACCCGTTGCACAGTTGTGACTCTCTACCTACTGTAATATCACAGTGGTACACCACGCAGTGGTGCATGTGATTCTCACAGAGGTGTCGCAGAAACCGTGGCTTTGTTACAAACACGGTTCTGTCAGTGCCTATCGTGTTTACACACGTGGCGAATGGGCACCAATTTCTTTCCCGTTGATTATACCAACGGGTGCTCGCAAAAAGAAGCTTTTCTTTCTGCTCCTTACTGTAGTAAGTATCCAGCAGGATCCTGAGTTGATCTAGCCACTGCTGATAAAAAGCAGACGGAGGACGGTCCCGGGGGGTATTCCGGATCCAATCTTCATCGTCACTCTGACCTTTACAGTTGGTCGTGAGTGGACATCCAAAATTGGTAGGGCCAATTGGACACTGTTCCCACGAATTGGGAATAAACACGCGGAACTTATTGTTCGCGTTCTGCCAGATTCGCCTCATCACGTCATTTGGCGGGATGGGGTCCTCTGGGGCGTTTCCTGGTTCTTCAGCGTTAGCCGGAACCTCTCCCTCCTCCGCATCCGAATGAGCCGGACTACGGAGAGGGCTGAGACGAGCTGGGTTGATTACCAGCGCAGCCGCAACGGCGGCCGCAGCACCCGCTGCGGCGGTCATATCTGCCACAAGGGCCGGGGTGGGGATGGTGACTCCCGTGGTAGAGGGTGCCGGAGTATTGGCTTCGTTAATGTCCATAGCCTCATCCGTAACCTCCTCAGCCCGTGGAATGACGGGCTGTTCCCCGGAAGGTTGTTCCGGTAATCCTTCTGCTAACACAGAATCCGGCAAGTTAGCTAGCCTTGCCTTCTCGTTCCGGCGAGATTGACGTCCTCTCTCCTGGACAAACTCGTCCGACTGATTACTGTCGGCCGAGCTCGACCGGTTCGAGGCCCCCCTCTCACCTTTACTGCCGCGCCCCCTAGGTGTGGCTTTCAGCGCTTTTATTCGCGCCTTCTCTTCCGCACTGGAAGATCTGGTTCGTACTGTACGAACCGCCTCATCAACCAAACAAGATATGGCAATATCCCGTTTGACGTTGTGAGCATCCATGTAGTCCTCAATAGTGGCTACTTCCAGGATGTACGAAACTACTCCCTGCGTATTGGCGGCAGCAATTTCGTACTCCTTCCGGGTTTTCGGTTCACGGAGTTTCCCGATACGTGCCCGGTACCTGTTGACGCCTGTCAACAACATCCCGGCAACTCCACAATCCGGGTCTAGGGACAGAATTGGGAGTGCTGGCATTAACCGCTTGATGTCTGCGATATGTAAATCGAAGACAGCTCGTCGTAAGCAGTAGCATACGAGTAGTCCTTTTTGGAGTGCCTCCCAGTACACAAACCAGTCCGGGGGCATCTCTTCCTGCTCCTCCACTAATAGGAAGAGCAATATCGCCTGCCTTGTTAGCGGGTCAATCCGGCGGGGAGCTCCCTCCGCCGTGAGTCGTAGCACGTCCTCGTGCAGTTCCACTTCACGTCCATCGTAATTGGACATGAAGCCTCCTAGTGTGGGCACTGCCGGGCGGGGTTTTTCAACGTCCACCGGCGGTTCTCCATGGTACAACGGACCTGGATCCTGATACTCAGCTTCGCTGGTATCAGCTTGACCGTCAGCGGGGCTGATGGCCTCAATGTCTAGCCCTTCCAAGTAATTGGCGGCGACATTAGCAGGGCGTAGCGATGACTGAGAGTCAGCGTCGACGTCCATTATCCCCTCTTGTCCCAGGAAATCTATAGATTCCTGGTCCACGAGGTCAGGTTGATTATCAACCACATTCCCTCCGCTAGCGGAGTCGCCCTCCTCAAGAGGGTCCACCTGTTGGTTGTCTGTCTCGGAAGACATGTTTTGTCACACTCAAGAAAAGTGTTGTTGATGGATTATAGGGGATCCACCTCCCCACTGCGAGAATGGTCGAGAGTAGTATAGTATGTATCGGAACGGGACTATAGTTAACTACTGTTTATTACTCAATCGACCTGCAGCCAATCAGAGGCCTCCATTTGGTCACGTGACCCCCTCATTTGCATAATTACGTAATAGGCCACGCCCCCTCATTTGCATAATTACGTAATAGGCCACGCCCCCTTGATCACACTTTTTCTGATGCACTCTTCGAACATTTTTTTTTCCTCATGTCACTATGGTCCATGTCACATGTCGGACTTAAGAAATGCCCCATGGCCCATGTCACTTAGATGTCCGTGTCCGTGTCGTCGTATCGATTTTTAAGAAAATGACCATGTCACCATATCGAATTTAGGGGTCTAGTGACATCAGCATGTCCGGCTATCCTCCACAAATTTAGCTCTAAAATGTTTACTTTTTTTTGGGCCGATTTTTCATCATTTTAAAAAAACAATAGGCTGTTGAAATGTTTGCTGTTGTAAATAGAAACAAAAACAAAACAAAGCGCATGGTAAGATTATGTCACATTGCAGTCGCGGGTCCGCTCGTGGCTTATCCAGCCTCTTCGTGGATCCGCGAATGTGATCATATACTAATCACCCGGCGTTTACGGTATTATATACTAAGGTATGAGACGGGTCCTACAGAAAAGGTGTCTAAAAAGCGCTGCGACCTGATTGAAATGACGTCAGCGGCGTCTGCTCGTCAGTGCCCGGCTGTAGCCCGTAGGACATGTCATTCTGCTTTTCTGGATGTTTTGAAATATTTTGATTTAACTGTTAATACCTGATAACAAGCCTCTGAAGCAGTTTTTGATCGAGTACGTCTTCTCTACGTTTCCATCGATTAGCTGCTTCAGCAAAAAAAATCGCGCGCGCGGTCTAGTCTAGATGACGGAGTCGCTAAAGCTCTGTTTAGAGAGTGGAACTTGACCTTGACTATAGACTCAGTACTAACTGAACGCCCCGCTATGTCACTCCTCACGTGGGTATATGTACAAGCTCGGGTTCTTCACTTTACGGCTTGACTAAAACTGAGACGCGTCCATGATAAACTCTAGCCTTTTTTTCCTTTTCTAGGATCGAGAGAGAGATTTTAAATGGGGCGGTTATCTAAATAGCGTGGAACTAAAATCAGGCTGCGGCAGATAGTATCTCTGCGCACCTCAAGACTCAACGTAACTTTCACTCTCCAGCAGAAGTTTAGTTGTCACTAATGATGGGCGGCGACCGTCGTGCACCGGCGGATATTGGAGAGTGTTGGAGAGCTGAACCTTACAGACATATAAATCAATCGCTCTGGTGGAAATATCTCGCCATAGATTGGAACCAAATACTTATCTAATGGAATCGTTATCAGTTTTCAGTTTTCTTGCCGTACAAAATTTATTTCCAACTCTTCACGTGGTGATAGCTGAAGGTCGCTCGTCGTAGGTACGTGTGACCGGAACACCCTTTTTGGTTTTGGCGCGGGTTGACATCAGATTTGTACCGTACTGTCGCGATTAAGGGCTCTGAGGGAGCGCTTTTCAATTCGGTGAAGTTCTTACTCAGGAGCTATATACAAGCCAGGCGCTGGCGCTTATTCAAAGTCGCGATTTTAGTGCTTGAGAAAAAACATTTGGAGGCTCTTATACTCCGGCGCTTATACAAGACCGGCGCGCTTTTCAACACTAGTTGCTTTATCGCGACCGTACGGTATGACTTCGGTGTCACAAGGTCCCAAACTCCAAATAAGGAAGTGAAACGACGTCGTCTGTCTACCTCGTGCGCGTCATAGCGTCGTCGAAAATAGTGTGACGTCAGCATCTCTCAGGCGGCTAGGAAGTCAGTTCGACAAAATGGCTCACGGAGTGAACTTCGTGGCCGTTTCTCGATCTATGATCGATGCGGCCGTGGAGAAGGAATTCGTAGCCGTGCTACAGAGAGAGGAGGCGGAGAGACAGAACTTCGTGGCCGTTTCTCGATCTATGATCGATGCGGCCGTGGAGAAGCAGTTCGTAGCCTCGCTACAGAGAGAGGAGAGACAGCGGACTGCTGCTGAAGCAGAGGGTGTGGTGGATGAGCTGATCGCGAACGTCACTGATCAACTCATCCGCCAGTGCGTGGAGCGAGTCAAGCAGCAAGTCTGCATGGAGGAAGGACTACCGCCCGCCGTGCTGGAGGAGCTGCTGAAGGACTACCACGCGTTATGACCACGCCCTCCGCTTCAGCAGCAAGGTCCCTGCGACCCTCTCTCTCTACCAAACGGTCCTTTTAAGGACCAACCACTGATCACAAAAGTTGAAAATCAATCTCAATATAATATACGCATCAGAAAAACCCCTAATACGCTCTACACTGAAACCCTGTTGAGTAGGTAGATCGAGTTGGGCTTTTTGTGTGGTTTTTTTTTAGGAAGGGCAATCAGGTCATCGTGTGGAGATCATCAGGTGTCCTGTGTGTGTGTGTGTGTGTGTGTGTGTGTGTGTGTGTGTGTGTGTGTGTGTGTGTGTGTGTGTGTGTGTGTGTGTGTGGGTGGGTGGGCGGGTGTGTGTGTGTGTGTGTGTGTGTGTGTGAATTTTATACAAATACAATTATTCATTTCTTTCAGCAAGAAAATTAGCTCAATGTAATCATATGATTTGAACTGCCCTACTTATCAGGGCCTTGACGACATCTGACCGCCCCCCTTTTCAGGATCTAAATGGAAATTCACCGCCGCCGCTTTTCAGAGTCGCGCTGCAGTGGTTATCCAATACATGGCGGAGCGCCATTACCTAATTCTTTTGTATGTGAAAAAAAAACAGCACTGATAAGGGGTTTAATTAGACAGATATTGGTTCTACACTATCAAAAAATAACCCCTCAGCGCTTTAATGCTAAAGGTAGCATAGTGCTTTAATGCGCTACGCTCTTTGTCGATATGCCAGTGTATGCATGCATGCAGCCCTGGTGAGGAACTCTGAGTGCTGCATTCATGGCTTATGACGACAACGGGCACTGCACATTAAAGCGCTATGCGACTATTAAAGGGTTAGATCCAGTCTTGCTCCAGTCATCCCGAATGCTATACCCAGAGTTGGTGGTCTGGTCCAGACTGCTGTACACAGATTGTGGACGGGATGGCGGGTTGCTGCCAGACTATCCCTCTGGTACGATATGCGGCTGGCGCGGCCGAGACTGTCTTATATGATGCTGAGTCGAATTATGTATTAGATACCCTACGAGTAACTGAGAGTATGTCAAAATAATCACGGCAAACTGACTGGCGACTTCATAGGATTATAGGGCGGTTATTATTACATAACTCAGTAACCTTTGGTTATGTGTTAGATAGAGTACACTTGGACACGGTTATTCCATATACCCACTGCCCCACAGGGTCAAGACGAGGTGATTTAAATAATAAGACCCAGACGGGTAAAATAGCCAAAGTCAACAATGACCTGTTTTTTTAGCCAATATGGACAAAGAGACACGGGGTGCTGTACACAGGTTGTGGACGGGCTGGCGGGTCGCTGCCAGACTATCTCCCTGGTCCGATATGCAGCCGGCGTGGCCGAGACTGTCTTATATGATGCTGAGTCTAATTATGTATTAGATTCCCTACGAGTAACTGAGAGTGTGTCAAAATAATCACGGCAAACTGACTGGCGACCTCATAGGTCAGTTATTATTACATAACTCAGTAACTTTCGGTTATGTGTTAGATAGAGTACGCTTGGACACGGTTATTCCATATACCCGCTGCCCCACAGGGTCAAGACGAGGTGATTAAATAATAAGACCCAGACGGGTAAAATAGCCAAGTCAACAATGCCCTGTTTTTTAGCCAATATGGACAAAGAGAAACGGGGTGCTGTACACAGCTTGTGGACGGGGTGGCGAGTCGCTGCCAGACTATCCCCCTGGTCCGATATGCAGCCGGCGTGGCCGAGACTGTCTTATATGATGCTGAGTCTAATTATGTATTAGATGTCCTACGAGTAACTGAGAGTGTGTCAAAATAATCACGGCAAACTGACTGGCGGCCTCATAGGTCAGGTATTATTACATAACTCAGTAACCTTCGGTTATGTGTCAGATAGAGTACACCTGGACACGGTTATTCCATATACCCACTGCCCCACAGGGTCAAGACGAGGTGATTAAGTAATAAGATACCCAGACGGGGGGTAAAATAGCCAAGGCAACAATGTCCTGTTTTTAGCCAATATGGACAAAGAGACACAGGGGGTGCTGGGAGTTGGCGACAAGGGGCAAGACGGGCAAGACTACTTCTCAAAATAGACAATGCCAATGGCCAAGACCTAGTTCTTAAATTCGACAAGGCCCATTGGTATCTCTTATATTCGACAAGTGACACATGTGCCCCGTCTGTGGTCCTAATATAGATTTTCTAAAAAAAAAAAAAAGTAAATTTTCTGCACCGTGTGACAACGACCGATCAGCTACATAGCAGAGATTTCCCCAACCTATTTTTGGTTATTTTTCTATTCAGTTTTTGATCAGCGCACTATATTATCGTGGGTTTTTTTTTTAAATTTTTTAATCATAAATAATATGTAGACTTGGAAAAAAAAAGAAAAAAAAGAGAGCTGACACGCAAACTCCTACTCACATGTCGCTGTTTTGTCACTAAACCCAAAGACCCACCCACCC
This sequence comes from Harmothoe impar, assembly GCA_947462335.1. NCBI lineage: Eukaryota > Metazoa > Annelida > Polychaeta > Phyllodocida > Polynoidae > Harmothoe > Harmothoe impar. Next base: position 34,136,949 of record OX381719.1, read on the forward strand.
CGTAGGAAGGGGAGACGCTTGTGAACGTTCCCTTAGGCCTCTATTCTTTATTTTATTGTGTGGCCCCTAAAGAGGGGCCAACCAACTGACACTGTCAGTTGGTTAGATGCTGCACAACATGGGCGTAATTAATTACGCCTAGTGTTAAGCAGCATGGATCACTGTGGTTTGACAGACTGACCTCAAAGGGCCCCCGTTGGATGGGGGCCCTTGTGGCACAACGAGTCAAAACGAGTTGATCCGTTTTTCAGATTGCCGACTCGGCGAGAGTTTCTGACTATGTATCTTTTATAAAGCCTTAGATATGGTGTGGTATTTTTTATCTCGCTATAGTTTAGTTGGTATTCAAAGAAACTGCCTCATTTCTATCAGAAATACACAATATTGAATTGTTTTTTATATTTTAATATATTCAGAAGCGCACTTTGTTGCCTATATAGCTCATTATGCGTTGAAATGTTCGCGAGCATCGTAGGAATGTACAAAACCCCTATTGTGGCGCCATCTGACGAAAGAGCGGGGAACTATACGTGACCTGAACCCCGCCCTCAGCGCGTTTGTTATTCGCATCTTTGACAGCGACTAAGAGACGCTCAAACTGTCTCTTATTTAGTTTGAACTTATCACAAATTTGTCTTTGATAGGTCGTAGATTGACTTCTGACTTTTTTTCTTTTTTAGTTAGAATAAAAAACAAGTGACGCCGACACAGACCTGCGCATTAACGCGCTCCACCGTCTTCAGAGGGTTGAGTCTATAGTACAGTAGATTCTACTGTGTACTTACACTAACAGTGCTACATATACATACCTGAGTCATAAGTGGGGGGTTTTTGTTGTTTTTTTTAGGGGAAAAAAAGTGATCTACTCACCAAACCGCTATTAGTAGGTAACCTGTATGACCAATACCGCAAACATCTGCCTCGTGACTGATAGTGTACCGGTGGTGAAGTGCTGTTGCAAGAACAATTGAGGCTCTTTATATAGCTGAGAGAGCGAATGGTCTAATCTTGTTTTCACCTTGAGCCCCACCCTATTCCAGAGAGGGTATCAAAAATCACATGTACACGTATATGGGCTTATAGCTGGTGAATAGATAAGGCGGGGCAACTGTGTATACTAACACTACAGGGGGCGTTTTAACGACAGGTGTGACGCGCCAGCCCGTGGAGGGAGCTTTTGTTTTCACCTAGAGAGTGTATACAAAGCCTACAGGGGGTGATTAACGACAGGTGTGACGCGCCAGCCGGTGGCCGGATCACCGCATCTTCTAAGCTTTGTTTTCACCTAGAGAGGGGATCGAGAGTGTATACAAAAAAAAAAAAACCTACAGGGGGTGTTTAACGCGGCCGGCTGCCTACATGCTATGGTCTAAGCCTGTTTTCAGCTAGAGAGGGACCTAAATCACCTAAGCCTTTTCCACCCTTAAATCGATCTGATAATTACCATAAAGAGGAGTAATGCGCGTTACATGTATATGGGCTTATAGCTGGGTAAGAGATTAAGATGCTAGTCAACTGTGTATGCAAAAAAAAACTACAGGGGGTGTCTAAAGTCGATTGTCATGCGCCAGCGGGCGGACGGAAGTCTGCCACTCTAGCTGTGACTACAAGCGCGTGCGTGTGGTAGACAGCTTAAATCAAACACAAGTTAAGCTCCTTATAGCTTCCTACTGACTGCGGATTCGAGTGCTTGAAAGATGGTCTTTTGTTTTTTTCATCTATTTCCTCGGGGGGTCGAACAGGATTAAAGATGTAACGAACCCGCACCTACACAGGTAGACAGCTGGTCGCCTTCCTAGTGAGAGTTTTCCTCTTGAGTTAAGAAGCTTATCTCGGAGCCTAGTACATAAGCGAGAGTGAAACATGGGTCCCACACACTTCTTCTACCACCTTCAGCATGGCGTCATCAGGAATCACTCTACGTTCTACCGAATGTGAGCAATCCCAACACTACTACAGAGCCGCGACAACACCACACGAGGAGACGTCCATGTTTACTGATGAGTTAACAAGTAGCAAGGTGGAGGTTGGTTTTTATCAAGATTCGTACGGGTGGCTGGAAAGTGTGATGGCTACTTCTGCAGCTATTGCTGCTGCTCGTGCAAAACGTGAAGCTCGTATCGCTGTTCGTGCTACACATGCTGCATACGAAGTTGCCAATGCTGCTAACAACGCTGCTGTTACTCTCGCCGCTGCTGCTCGTGCTGCTAATGTTTTTGCTACTGTTTCCGCTCTTGCTACCGATGCTGCTGCTACTGATGCTGCAACGTCTGCTAAAAGTGTCGCTGTTGCGGCTGCTGCTAGGGCTAATGCTATAAATGCTTGTACAGCTGCTAAAAAAATAGCCTGTTTTGCTTATGCTAGTCGCAGTGTCGCTGTTACGGCTATGGCTGATGCACATGATGCTAAGTTACGGGCTTTTGCTTTTGCTGAAGATGCTGTTGATGCTGAAGATGTTGCTGCTGCTGCTGCTACTGCTGCTGAAGATGCTACTGCTGCTGCCGCTGCTGCTGCTGAAGATGCTGCTGCTGCTGCCGCTGCTGCTCTAGACACCTATGACGCTGCTGCTCTAGACACCTATGACGCTGCTGCTGCTGAAGATGCTGCTGCCGCTGCTGCTACTGCTGCTGCTGAAGATGCTGCTGCCGCTGCTCTAGACACCCATGACGCGGCTGCTGCTGCTTTTGCTGAAGATGCTGTTGATGCTGCTACTGCTGCTGCCGCTGCTGCTGCTGAAGATGCTACTGCTGCTACTGCTGCTGCCGCTGCTGCTACTGCTGCTGCTGAAGATGCTGCTGCCGCTGCTCTAGACACCTATGACGCTGCTGCTACTGCGGCTGCTGCTCTAGACACCTATGACGCTGCTGCTGCTGCTGAAGATGCTGCTGCTGCTGCACTAGTCATCTATGACGTGGCTGCTGCTCTAGACACTTATGACGCGGCTGCTGCTGCTGCTGCTGCTGAAGATGCTGCTGCTGCTGCTGCTCTAGACACCTATGACTGAAAACTTAGTAGGCGTTATTTACAAACACTACTGCTACCTATGACTAAACTTAGTAGGTGTTATTTACAAACAAGAGAGCCACGTGGTGTTGTTTACAAACAAAGAGAGCCACGTGGTGTTGTTTACAAACAAAGATAGCCACGTGATGTTGTTGTGGCCTATCATGCCAATGAAGGGGTCACGTGATCAAGGGGGCGCGGCCTATTATGCAAATGAGGGGGTCACGTGACCAAATGGCGACCTCTGATTGGCTGGTGATCAAAGGGGCGTAGTCTACTATGCAAATGAGGGGGTCACGTGATCAAGGGGGCGTGGCCTATTATGCAAATGAGGGGGTCACGTGACCAAATGGCGGCCCCTGATTGGCTGGTAATCAAGGGGGCGTGGCCTATTACGTAATTATGCAAATGAGGGGGCGTGGCCTATTACGTAATTATGCAAATGAGGGGGTCACGTGACCAAATGGAGGCCTCTGATTGGCTGCAGGTCGATTGAGTAATAAACAGTAGTTAACTATAGTCCCGTTCCGATACATACTATACTACTGTCGAGTCCGAGCCCTCACGTCTGCTCTGGACCTCCTCTCAACCCCAACTGGCGATTCCCGCCGCCACGCGTGCCTTATATACGGCACGCCACCGCGCATGCGCAACCCCGCGCGTCCCGTGACCCAGTTCCTTGGAACCAGGTCACCGCGCGTTTAATTGTAAACAGGTACCCTCATTCCACGTTTTAATCCTTACGCTCTGTCAACTCGTCGAGAGTATCAATGAAATATATATGAATGGCATAATAAAGCACATTCACCGGATTATCCGTCCATCACCCATGGGATCCTTGACAGGGGGACTATCACGATCATTCCGACCGTACTTACTTTCATACATAACTGATTACAACATTTAAATATTTAACAAGATTACAGGACACTACACTCGTTGTGTACCGGCTTAGGTTATACCGTCCCTAGCTATGAACCGGGGACTGCGTCTTATGTTTTTAGGCATAACATTAGACCTGGTTCTAGGACACGCCTTTTCCAGAGTGGATTTAGCCTTAACCACACTTTTCCGGGTCCTTTTCCCTTCAGCCAGCGAGACTTTATTAGCCACCTTCTTCCCGGATCTTTTTGGGATGACGGGCTTCTGCACCATTAGTTTCCGGGAAACCTCCTTCCGCGGCCTTCCGTGTTTCCGGGGAGGTTCCTTCACTAATTTCCGCTGTTCACTTTCCTCTATCAAAGTATCAACTTCCAACTCATACGAGTCCAGGGACAAATCTCTCCCCTTCCATTCTCTTAGTCGAGCTACATTAGATTTATACATCTTCCCCTGTAATGAACGGATCACTACAGTACTGTCACTTACTATACGGGTAACCACAAAGGGCCCGTCCCAATTACTAGCAAGTTTCAAAGTCGATAACGGCTCATGTAATCTTACCACCTGATCACCAACTTTGAACCGTCGCGGCCTGAGGCCTAGATCGTAGCCGGTTTTCTGCCAAGTGGCACTCTTCTGTAATTCAGTTCTGACCAATTCATAAGCATATTTGAATTGATCTCTTAATGACTCCACAAACATCACATGGCAGGGGGTTTCCGGATTCATTCCTACCACCCCGAATACCAGATCAGCGGGCATTATCAAATCCTCCCCGAAAACTAACAGATTCGGGGAACAGGAAGTACTAGAATGGACAGTGCTATTATATGCATGACATACATAATCACACTGCTCATCCCAGTCGTCCATTTTATCATTCACCAGGGATTTCAACACCTGAATCAATGTACGATTGAATCTCTCAACCATTCCATCACTTTGTGGCCGGTAGGGATTTGTTCTCGTCTTACAAATCGCCAATCGGTGACACATTTCCTGCCAAAGATCAGATTCAAATTCCCGACCTTGGTCACTATGCATCATTAGGGGAACCCCGAGATGCAATACCCAACCTTTAACAAAAGCTTTTGCACAGGTTGCCGCTTTGTGATCCGCTAATGGAAACACTCTCGTATACTTAGTATAATAGTCAGTGACGACCATCATACAAGTATTACCCTCAGGGGTAGTTTTAAACCCACTGATAATATCTATGGCGACTCGCGCAAATCTTACACCAAACAACTCCTGGGACAAAGGCATTTTGCCCATCCCAGGCCCAGGTTTGTTTTTACAACAATCCGGGCAAGTAGCAATCCATCTTAATAGATCACTACTCATCCCTGGCCAGTAATATCTCCTTTTCAGACGTTCCAGGGAACGCTTTTTTCCGAAATGTCCACTGGTCAGGTGTCCATGGCAATAATACATAACATCCCTCCGCATACCGGAAGGTATTACCACTTGCCGGACTCTCCTACCGGATGAATTAATCTTCCACCGGTAGATGATTCCGCTCTGGACCTCTAGCTCTGCCCATTGAGCTATTAGTCTTCTCATTTCCCGATTCTCCAGGGAAATCTCAGGCCGCGGGGGCCGTATCTTCCTAGGTAACAATACCAACAACCGGCTAAGGTTAGGATCTTTTTCCTGGAACTTCCGGATGGTTCCCATGGACCACTCCAGAACCCCAGTTCCCTTGATCTCAAAGGGTATCCTTGCTCTGGCTATGACAGCCTGATGCTGACCACAGTCATCACAGTTGGTGTTTTCACACTTCCTGATAGGACGTCGGGAAAGTGCATCAGCATTTATATGCTTCACTCCAGCTCTATGCTGGATCTGACTTTGCTCCAAACCGAACTCGGAAAGGTGTGCTAGCCAACGTCCAATCATTCCCTCCGCATCTTTGAAATTTAATAACCATCTCAAAGAGGAATGATCTGTTCTTAGCGTAAAATCAGACCCCCAAAGGAAATGTTTGAACTTTTAAGTATACACTATCACAGCCAACAATTCCCTTTTGGTGGTACAATAATTTCGCTGAGTCTTACTCATAGTATTACTAGCAAAAGCAATGGGAACCTCCACTCTGCCTTGGACTTGACTGAGGGCTGCCCCAATGCTCTCATTACTAGCATCTGTATCCAATACAAAATGACCATCCGGGGTGGGATACTTTAACACCGGGGTCTCGACAAACAACTTTTTTATTGCTAAGAAAGCCGTGTCCTGTTCCTTCCCCCAGGGGAACTCTTCCTTCCTATTTCCGGGTGTCCAGTGTGATAAACACTGGATTGGATAGGCTCCCGGGAATATCCCGGCAGGAAATCCCTATAATATGAGCAGAATCCTAAAAAGGATCGCACATCTTTAGGACCCCTGGGCACTTCCCATTCAGTTACACTCCTGATCTTTTCCGGATCAGCCTTAACCCCCTCGGTGGAAATAATCCGCCCTAGGTAGTTAATATCCTTCTTAAACAGATTACATTTCTTTGGTTTCAATTTGAGACCGTTAGACATAATTCGGTTTAAGACTTCCTCCAGATTACTAAGACAGCCCGCAAAGGTTTTTCCAAACACAATTACGTCATCCAAGTAAACTAGACATTTCCGCCACAATAAATCACTTAACAGCGTCTCCATCATGGCTTCAAAGGTGGCCGGCGCGTTACATAACCCGAACGGCATTACCTTATATTCAAACAACCCGATATGGCTGGAAAACGCGGTTTTCTCCATATCTTCAGGCTTCATGCCTACTTGCCAATACCCGGACTGTAAATCCAGGGTACAGAACCATTCATTCCCTCCCAGGGAATCAATCGTCTCATCTATCCTAGGAAGAGGATAGGAGTTCTTTTTAGTCACCCCATTCAGTTTCCGGTAATCGATACAGAACCGTATACTACCATCCTTCTTGGTTACCATACACACAGGGGAGGACCAAGGACTCATGCTGGGAACAATAACATTATCCTTCAGCATTTTCGCTATCTCTTCCTCAGCTACTAGCTTCTTCTTGAGGGGTAGCCTCCTATAGGGAATCTTAAAAGCGGGGTTATCCCCGGTTTTAATTTCATGCAATACCTTATTGGTTCTCCCCAGGGGTTCCCCTGGGGCCGCAAAAGCTTGCCTGCATCTCTTCAGCATAGCCTTTAGGGCTTCCTGATCATTCTCATCCGTTAGGGACGATCCTGTTAACAACTTAGTTAACTCCTCATGCAATTCCTCCTCCCCTCCTTCTTCTAACCTCAGGTCTTGATGGCTACCGGTGACTGCCTCCGCAAGTATCACTTTCCCAACTTCAGTGCCTTTTTCAAGATATACTGTGGAGTTTCCGGGGTTGGAAATGGGTGTCACTGTCCACCGGGAATTCCCTACTAGGGTATCCGCCGATTCCAATCCCTTCCGGGAGAATACAGCCATATCCGGCTCGATTACCGCTAATCCCTTCTGGATTAGCCTCCCTGAACTGACTAACACGTCACAGGTCATTCCCGGGGGAATCTTCACAGTCTGTGCCACACTAGCGACACTACTGATCACTCTCAACTTACAGAGTATAGTCATATCATACGGGTATTCAATCCTCAATTTCCCACTTTTCGGATTCAAAGTCGCACCGAAAAGCGCCGCAAAATCCAACCCAAGAATACCATCATCTTCAATCTCAGCTATGGTCGGGGCCCAAACAAATTCTTTCCCGGAGATTATCAGAAAAGTACGTCCAAATGTCCTCATTCTGGTACCATCGGCCGTACATGCGTTTACCCTCATTGTGAGGTTCTCACACATATTCGGCAATAAGCTGATGAATCTCCTAGAGATCATGGAGTGGCTAGCTCCAGTATCCATAAGAAACTCACCAGTCTTTCCTTGTACAGAACAGGAAACATACCACCTCTTCCCATCAGTTACTGAGGGATTCCTAGTAAACCGGTGAAGGTCACTATCAGTGCCCAGGTCGAATCCACATCCTTTCAGGTGTTCAAGACAAGGATGACCCGGGGGAAGCCTGGTTCCTCCAACCTTAACCAACTCTTTGGTTATTGACTCCTCTAAACTGGCACTAGGTTTCCCATACGCGCACCCCTGGGCGCCTGTTGCACCAGTCTCCCCAGCCTCATGGTTTCCGGGATGTACGGTCCCATCTCCCTTCTTGCTGGACGCATTCACTGCTAATGAATCTTCACCGCCAACGTCGGTGATAATCTGACATATTTCCTCAGGGGTTACCGTCCTGTCACCCTCGGTAACCCCCTCTAATTTCCCGAAACCTCACTTCTCAGAACAGGTTTCTCCGCTTTGCATTCAGAAGCAAAGTGCCCTTTTACTTGACACCTGTAACACTGGACAGTGTTACGATCCACCCTAGGGGGACGCCGGGTTTGATTATCAAACACCTCGTTCATGCGTTTAATCATGGACTCCATTAAGGTATTCAATGAGTTTCCTGACGCATTTGTTTTATCCGGAGTGGTCGTCTCCGGGGTCTGGGTTTTCTGACTGGATTCAGTCGGAGGTTCCCGAGTGTCGGGTTTCCGGGTAGTTTCCGAATAACCTTTGTTACTAGGAAGCTTCCCGGAAGCTGGGGTTGAGCTAGATTTCTGTCGACCCTTGAATTTCAGGGCGTCTACTCTCTCCTCCCCTTCAGATTCTTCCGCGGAAGAATCGTCTCCATCTAAGGAATGTTCAATTCCAGAGACGCGCTGTCCCCTATTAGCGGGTATCATACCAGCCAATAGTATTTTTTTCTTGTCATGCTGATCAATCGCCATGAACAAATCCGCTAGGGAAGAACCAGCTTCCCAAGCTCTTCCACAAACTTTAGCATGTTCAGGATCACTCAATCCACTAATAAATCTTACAAATAGGGATTCTATGTAATATTCGGCATCCCTACTCCATTCTGGCCTAGCCTGCCGCAATAATCGCTGCAATTCTAGCCCAAAAATTTTAGCAGATTCCTTAGGTTTCTGCGTTCTCCTTTGAAACAGAGTCCAGTGATCAACTGTCACCATTTTCCCAAAGGTATAACAAGCTAATACTTCCAGCTGGTCGTATGTAGCTTCCGGCCCGTAAGTGTCTCTCCATTCTTCAACCACTATCTTACCAGGGCCGTCACTTAACCAAATCACAAAAGCTCCCAAGGATTCCTCCTTGTTCCAGCAATTGTACTTACAATCATCTAAAAGTGATTGATATTCTTCCTTCCAGGGTCGTAAACCCCGGTAAGGCTTCGTCACGCGTGCAGTTCTTTTAGCGGCATAATTAGAATGCACTAATTGACCCGACATGCGTCTACTCCAAGCCAGTAGGTCTGTACCGTCTTGACCTCGGCTAGAGCAATCTAGTCCCAAATTACCTATGGCGGGGTCTCGATTATGTAATCGGTGTTCCGCCGGGGTCATTGTGACCCGCCGGTTCAAAGGAACCTTCCTCTTTGGTACTTCGTCAGATGATTTATCTGACTCCAATTCTGTACCCTCATCAAAGCGTGGGCCTTGATAGCCGGACAACCCCTCAGTGTTTTTATGCACCGGGTTTGACCTTCCCTTTGTTCCCGGTTGAGACCCCTTATTCAACCTATCCCTCGGCCTATTCTCAGGATCTTTATTGACTCCCGAGTGAGTTTCAGTGGCCGGAGGTGGATACGAATAAGTTGCATCTGGGCAATACCTATAATTACCCTTGCTGTCATATCCTCCCGGATTCCCATATAGAGCCGGGTCATCTCCCGAAAAGGGGTTCAATGAGCCATAGCTATGGTTCACTACTTCCTCTCGAAATTTATTTTTATAATGTCGAGACACTTCTTCCTCTGGAGACATTTCCCTGTTAACCTGACCAATAATGGCTTGATTAACCGGTTCCCGTTCAAGAGAGCGCCCGGTAACATTCACTCTCTTTGAATCCTTCTCTCTGTTCTTATACACAGAGTCTTCCACATTCCTCAATCCATTATCATTAATAAATGGATCGAATTGAGGTAATGCATCCATCTTACTAGCAGTAAGAGTACTGTCCAGAACAGCTTCCGGCCTGGCAGCTGGAACCTGTTCCTCCCCCTGTTGTTCTATTGCCTTCGACAATTCACCCCGCAGGAGAGTTTTCCTGGCTTCCAGGGAACAGACAGCCTCCACCTCAGCTTTCCGTTTCCTTTCTAACTCTTCCGTTTCTTCCAGGATTTGTATCCTGGTGGATTCGTTATCCTTGACCAACTGGTCTCTGCCCTTCTCGAGCTCTTCTGTCCCCTTCTTCAGGACATACCATTCTCTAGAGTATTGTTTCAACTCCCTCTCATACCTCTCCTGAAGAGATTCGGAGTGTTCATTCTCCTTCTGGTTCTCAGCAATCTTTGCTTGAATCTTTTGAAATTCATGCGATTCATGAGCAACCTTCTTTTTCATATACCGGTTGTCTTCTATCAACCGTTCCCTCTCTTCAATGAGAGACCCCTTTACTTTCTGATTCTCGGAGAGGATCTCATCCCTTTCCTTCACCAGGGATGTCAATTCCTCAGTCAATGCAGCATATTGGTCTTCCATTGACTGCTTGTCCAAACGGACATTCTCCCAGTAGAGGTCATCCTCTTCCCGAGCCAATCGCTCGTCATATTCCCTCTGGAATTTCTCATCCCCTACATAGGGTTCTACCCAGGAAAGATCCTGCACTTTCCTCTTCTTTTGTCCTGGCTTCAAGCCTTCCACAGGGTCAAACCCTGGCACCTCCAGGCGAGTTGATTCCAACTCCCCTTCACTCAGCTCTGAGCCAGAGCCCCCCAGGCTACCACCGGTAGCCATTGTCTGTCCACTAAAGGACTTCCTGTTCAGTATAACCCGAACATATTCCCGAACAATTAACTTGTTCTGCTACCTTCACTGCTACTGGTCACGGCACCAGTGTGGTGGTTTGTAGTTAACTCTAGGTTAAAGAACAACGATCACGGCAGTTTCCAGGTGCGAGAATATATCTGTCTTTATTCACAAGAATAACAACTCTAGTTCCTTTACTAGGGAACGATCAGTGTAGAATTAATACACACAGGTAAATCAGGTTTCTCTATAAATAGAGGAAACGGTCAGTATACAACTCTTAGCATACAACTCTGTCCGCACAGTTGGACATGTGAAGTCTCTCGTCAGTCGGGCCTGCACTGACTGCCGTTCCAGGTAAACACACGGGTCTTATATAACACCGGCTCTTAGATCACGTGGCCAGGTGGGTGGGTCGGCCGCCCACCTGAGAGCGGCACACGGTTACCTGAAGAGGACCTGCGCCCTCTCCCGGGAACTGTGTGCACTAGCTCCAGGTGGAGAAGCCGAGTAAACAGACGTTACCCGGAAATACCGTGTATGAGATTAATATGTAATATCATGCCCCTACACTATTAAGAGGACGTGAGGGGGCTAGGCATCTAACATTTAAGGTGATTGCCTACGTTGGAGATTCCGTTCATTGCACATATCTTGCATATGTCCAGAGGGCAGTACTGTACCTGGGATGATTCTCTCTCCCAGGAGAGGACACTATTTTATTACGCCTTGCTCACCCTTGATCCTGTCACTGCCCATGCTTTTCCCATGGGGTCAAACTAATGCACTAATTAAGGAGAGGGCAGTACATGGTCACTCTGACAGCATATGGCTCTTTCATTCTAATATTGTAGGTTTAGGGCTCATAGATAAGTAGCATTGTGTGTATCGGGATGGGACTATGACTCAGCTACTAGAATGGTCCAAACGACAAGAGACCAATCACAGGCCTCCATTTGGTCACGTGACCGAGTTACCATGGCAATGTGACCTACTTAGGGGATTGGCGAGAGCTCTCAACCAATCAGAGGCCAGCATTTGGTTACCATGGTAACGTGACCTACTTAATCAACCAATCAGAGGTCGGTATGTCAATGACGTAACCGGAAGTGACCTTGTGACGTAACCGGAAGTGACTCGTGAATCGGCCAATCAGAGGTTGGTATTCTGACAACGTAACCGGAAGTGATCTATTGAAGGGTGACCTCAACCTCGTTACACGACCGGAAGCAACCCGCTGCTCGTTACATAAGGGGAAAAAATTTGGGGGGAGGGGGGAGGGGGAGGGGGAGGGGGAAGGGGGAGGGGGAGGGGGAGGGGGGGCCCCGGGGTGGGGTGGGGTCGGGCGCACCCCTCCCCCTTACTCTTCCGAGGGTTGGGGTGGGTGGGGGGTCGGGGTGGGGGTGGGGGGGCCCTAAAGGGGGCGAGAGAAAATTAAGAGTGAAATGATAAAAGAAATGAAACCCTTTCAGAATTTGATTACGTTATCGAATGCAGACCTGTGATTGACCTCTTGTGGACCGCTATAGTTCCAACGCGGATACACACTATTTCTTTTATTAAAATAACACAACAAGTATATATTTTTTATTCCTTTCAAGTCGATTTATTATAAGTACATGTCTTCAACAAAAGAAACATTTTTACAGAGACGTTTTTTTCTTAGTTTTTTTCGACAGACATCAGACATTGCAAAAGAACGCAAAACTTTGTGTCACTGCTTTCACAGTTTTTGAGCTTACTCAACATATATTCTGCTAATTCGGACAGTTTGAAAATCATTTCAGCTAAATTCATGAGCTCTTCCTGCGTGTGGCACCCGTTTTTTTTTCTTCTTTTACGTCCACGTCGCAAGTTTTTGACTCACGCTCCGATCGTTCAACTTTGGGTTTCTGCTAATCCGCACCACGCATCTTTTCGGATTCCTTGTCCGACACGCTTCTATCAGGAAATGTACTCAATGAGGTCCACAGGTGTCAGCAGATGTGTCTTGCAGTTGAATACGGTTGCTTTGCCACTTGAAAGGAGTAGAGCGTTTCACGAAAGATAGAAACTCTATGCTCAGCGGAGATAAACCAAACGAATCAAAGTAGTACACTTCTCCTGTTCTTGACACGTAAAACGCCACCCAATGTTGACCTGGTAAATGTTGAGGGTCTGTGTTGCTCAGGAAATACGTGTCCTTCACAGGGTGTTTGGGAATTGTTTCACAAGAGAAAACTCCTAGGAAACCGTGTTTCGTGTGAATGTTAGCCTTCAACACTTTTTCAATTTCGAGCGTGTTCATACGCGCACCTTGAGTGAACCAGCTCAGTTCATGTGGTAGTAGGTGATGGGATGACGATCTCTGGTCAACTCGACGATATTGTCGTACACCAAGTAGAGTAGCACCGTTGTCGTCGCTGTGAGCGTGGTGGAGAAAGTGAGCTCTACTCTCAACTGCCCTACCTTTATAAGGTTGACCCTGCAACTGTCGCGCGATCTGTCGGGAGTTAAATCTAGCGGGAACACCCTGTAACCGTTCAGGAAGTCTTCGTAGCTGATATCCCAAGAGCGCGAACCTTCGTACATCCCCGTTTCTGTGTGTAGTGCCAGATATTCCCTCACCGCTTGCTTTTCCGCGAAGTTGGGGACGTAGGCGTCGTTGGGAACTTTTTGGTCGTTTACGATCACTTGCAGCGAGTTGATATCTAAATGTTCCATCTCGAACGGGTTCTTCTTGCCATTCAAGGCGTTGTGGTCCAAGAAACAAATGGTCACGGCCTAGGGGGGCTGTCCCGTGTTGGAGTGCGTGTAGGTGTGATCTCTGTTGCCCTGGGGAATGGCCTAGGTCGTCACTTCCACCCAGTTTACGGGATAGTCGAAGGGTCCGTGTTCGATGACGGCCTTCTCGTGCGTTTCCAACACTGAAGGCGCTACTACAACGCGACGCACGTAAAGCTTAGCCTTACTGATCCTTAGTTTGTACTTGCTGTTGACAGAGGCCATCAGATAGAAACTGGGCGAAGCCTGTTTCAGAGTGAGGTTGATCTCTGTTTCTCCAGCTATGAGCTTTGGTTGATGAGCCAGGTCGAAGTGGAGTCTCGTGATGAGGTGAAAGCTACCTTTTTGAGCTATTGCTTTGCGAGCCATGAAGCCTGCTTTTGCGTCTATCAAGTCGTTGAACTGACCGGCCGTGTCTCTGTACCAACCGTGCGCCGTCATGATACCTTCTTTCACACCCTTGTCGTAGTTGAGCAAACCTTCTAGATAAGCTCTGTAGGGGTAAGTTTCCGTGTTACCGGATACTTTGAAACCTCCAATGGAAACTTGTACGTCTTTGAACAGAGAGTGAGCCAAGTTGTTCACGGGAGCCACGTTGTCGTCCGTTCCAAGAGCCTCGCCGTTTTCGTTCAGGTCCGTATACTCTTGTGACTTGCCGATGGTGAAGTTGATGTTACTTTCGTCGCTCAAAGAATTTTTGGTTTCTAGGCCGACAAAGATGGACTTAAGGATAGCTGTTTGAGTGGGTGGTACTCTGTGCAGATCGAGCTCGCTGAGTGTGCACTCCTTGCTGTTTTCGTGCACGTAAGACATTGTGACCCCTCGTTGCGTCGACGGTGGACTGAGAGAGGGGTCCTGTAACCCTTTCATATATATACGCTGTCTAGCCGTCAAAGATGTCACCCTTACGTCTCTTGTAGGTACGCCGCGAACCGCTTCCCTTTTGAACAGATTCTCGACGTATGCGTTTCACTCCTTTTTTTTGAGGTGCTCTCTTTGGACTTTTCTCCATACCTATTACTCGACCTGCCAAGTTCTTCATGCTGGCCATCCCTCTGTTTTTCAAGCTGCTGTTGAAAGATCGTCCGGCCATCACATCCTTGGCCACGCCCACGCCAGCGGACAACAGGGTTTTCCCAACTGTTTTCAAAAGAGGTGTGGCCGAGCGCATCAGCCCAAACAGAGCACCGCCAAAACCGTGACCGTTCTGGAAAGCGGGACCGCTGTACACGTCGACACCGTTGCCGAATTGAGCGTTGTAGTAAGAACTGTAACCTTCGTTGGTTGCACCTCTCGGCATAAAGTAAGGCGGATGTGTTCTTATCATGTCTCTGCGTTTTCTTGGGCGAGGGGTTCCTTTCTTATCGTTCTACCGGTCTGAGATGAAGTGTTACCGTCACCTCTCCTCTTTCGAATGGTATGGGTCGACCGGTTCTGTCTCTTAAGTAGATACCCATGTCGTCGAACCGTTTCGACTTCAAAGGGAAATAATCCAAATGGGGAAAACTGATTGCACCCTTGTTTTTTCCGCTTCTGTTGACCGCGACGCAGCGTAGAAGAGATACGTTCACATCCCCTACCGGTCTTTTTTCAATAGCGTCTGTGTACAGGTACACAGTGTACGCGTCTGCGAAAGGGTCCATCCTGTAATTACCCGTCGTACGTCCCATGAAACGGATTTCCGGCCCAAATCCTAAAATGTGTGCCAAATTCGGGGTGAGGTGCAGACAACAGTGTTCCGGTACCTGGATGGTGACGCGTTTTGTCAGACCGTTGTACTGGAAGAGTTTCTGCGAGGTCTGCAGCTTCAAGAAATAATTTCGACTTAGTAAGTTGTCTTTCAAGAGGTTGTTCAAACCGGCGATGAAATGAGAGTTGACTGCAGTGACTATGTGCGCTGCGTAATGTCTAGCAATGTGTCTATATTGTAGTCCTTCTCCATTTTTTTATCCATCTTTTTCGATAATTTTTTTATGTTCATGTCTGTTTTATCGGCGGCGCTGAGCGGCAAAGTTTTTTCTTGTTTCTCTTTGGTAGGATCTCTTTTTTCTATCACTAGGTCTTCCTCTTTCGAGTTGGGTGTGTAACGAGACGTTGCGTTTTTCTCATCGCTACTTACAGACCTAACCACTCTTACACTACCTTCTCCTCCTTCTCCTCCTCCTCCTCCTTCTCCTCCTCCTTCTTCTTCTTCTTCTTCTTCTTCTTCTTCTTCTCCGTCCTCTGTTTCTACGTTACCCATGTCTGCGTTCACCATAGCCAAGTCCACTTTTTGTAGTACCTGTAACGCATTTAGCCTACTTCGTCATCTTACTGTTTCTCCGTCCTCTGTTTCTGTGCCACTCATGTCTGCCCCCAGCTTGACCCAGTCCACTTTTAGTGGTGCCTCTAACAGAGGTTTGTTGTTTAATACTCGCAACGTCTGTTCTGACGATATGCCTTCCCGTAGAAGAGAGATAACGAAGAAATCCTCCTCCAGTACGTTACTCCATTCTGTCAGCAGTATGATTTTGCTCAGAGCCGCTTCGTAAGCCTCCGGTAAAAGTAAGGGCGAGCGGAAATGTGTTTTAAAAGAAGTCAGGGTGTTGTCAGGGTAATAGTCCATAGAGCTGTTGCTAGGCAAGGTGATGTTCATCTTTTTCTTTTCTTCTTAAGAAATTTTATTGACAGGAATCCACTCGTTGAACTTGTCGTCGTAACCTTTCCAATGTACGAAAGCTAAGCGCTTACCATTGACGGTCTTGTGGCGTAGAACCTCGTCTATCAGGTAACTGTTACCGTAACGACTCTTGGTGACCTTCTGAACCTCTTCGGGGTAGAACACGCCCTTTATCCTCTCCCCGCTGTCGTCCTCCAGTTCGAAACCTCTCCTGCCCAACTTTTTATCGACGTTGACCACTTTGTTCATCCAGTTTCCTTCGTAGCCTTTGTCAAAGGGTCCTTTACTTCTCAACATTCTCACTCTGTCGCCGGGAGCTATCACGTCAGTGTGCAAGGGTCCAGGTTCTTTTTTTTCCACATTTCGTCCATCTGTTTCTTAGTAGGGACATCGTGTTGATAGAAAACAGCTTCGCTGTTGTCCGAGTCAGCGTCGGCAGGTGCCATTTTCAACGTTGTGTTGTGAGTGCGATTGTAAGAAGACACCACATCGGACAGTATGTCTAGGTAGTGATAAGTCCGCTTGTGTGTAAAATAGCGCCATAACTTCTCTTTCAGACTTCTATTCAGACGCTCCACGAGACTCGCTTTGATGTCATTGTTTTCACCCATGAAAAACTCAATGTCTCTGCTTTTCAGGTGGTCTTGAAAAGTTTTGTTCAAACATTCTTTTCCCTTGTCTGTTTGAACGGAGCGTGGATATCTCTCTCCAGCAGTCAACTGCTGGAAAGCCTCTGTGACAGCTGCACCCCCCTTGTTTTTTATTGGAGCTGCCCATACGTACCTAGAGAAGACGTCGACGGCCATGAGAACGTACCGGAACCCGTCGTTGCGAGAGGCCAAAGCTTGCATGTCCATCAGATCCAACTGCCACTGCTGATCGATCGCTCCGGTTATCGTCTTGTTTCTAGTGAATTTTCTTCGAATAGGTTTGTGTTTAGTGTAAGCGTCCAGTGACACTAAAGCATCTCTTATGCTGTCTGCGTTTCTGTCGCGGAAATGATGTTTTTGCAATTTGATGACACTGGTGAAACTACCGGGTGCTTTAACGTTGGTGTATTTATACACCACTTGTCTTCTCTCTTTTTCCTTCTTAGTTACTTTAGCCCTTCCCATTTCGAATGAGGAGGGGTCATATTGACTTGGATCGTGCGAGAACGCTATTCTTTTTTTTTGCTGCTTTTCTTGAGGGTGAGAGGAGTGCGTTGACGGCGGTAGTCTTTAGAACGACGAGGAGTGACGTCTGAAAAAACAGCACTGGGTGTGTCATACAATTCGCTCTCTTCGTCCGAGTCTGCTGGATGTTTCGCCCCTCTGTCTGCAGTAAGTGCTTGGTGTGAAGTGCGCTGTTCCACGTTTTGATTCCCTTCTTTATACAGAGGGTTTCCGAACATGTCACCGGTGGGATCTTCCCGAGCCAATACATTTTTGAAGTCCGAGAACCCCTCTGGTCTTTTCACCGACTTCCTAAATCTGGCGGCGTCGTCCAATAACTTTATTATATTTATTCCACTCTCAAGAGGTGTTTTTTTTACCCAACATCTTGCTCACCATGCCTTGTTCGTCCCATTTCACCAAGTCAGAGCGTTGCAGTGTGTCAAACAATTTAGTGCTCTGAAATCGATGTCTCATTGGAATGCTGTAGAGCACTTTCCGGAGGATTCGCTCATCCGGACTCTCGACGGGAAATGTAGCACCAGCTACTGATGATGGTATGTTGCTGTTGTTTGGGTTTGAGAGGAGAAATTGTAACCTGTTCAACAACTTCTTGTATTTAATCATTTTCTGGCCCGATTCCAAATTAGGGTCATTCAACACAAAGTCCAAGTCTCTGTAGACGAACTGTAGCACTTTGTGTAATGCTGCGTAAACCTTGTTCGGCTTTTTTGCGGTAATAAGCCATGTTGGGTTTTGTTCGTGGTGGGGGTAGTGGTGGTGGTGGTGGTGGTGGTAGTAGTAGTGATACTGTAAACGTATTAATTTTCGCTCAGTACATATTTTCGCGCATTTCGCGCACATAGGTATATGCGCGAAAATATGATGTGCGCGAAAATTTTGCACAAAAAATTTGCTTTCCAATGATGTCTGGCACTCTATATTGCACTGCAGTAAGGACTCAATTTGGCCAAACAAAAAAAAAAGAGTTGTGTTCAGGAACCCGACCAACCCTATCATTTTGGTCCTACCCTAATTTTATTTATTCTTTTTTTAGATTTTCCCTTTTATTTGAACAATAATTATAGGCTGTAAAACCCTTAATAATTGTCCGATTGAAAAACCGTAAAAACCGACATGTAGCTAAAGATCTCCTGATTGCAGCTGCGCGAAAATACGATTGCGCGAATATGCCTTTACATGCTAGGTGCGCGAAAATATAGCTGCGCGAAAATATCTACGTTTACAGTAGTAGTTTTGGTGATGGTGGTGCTGCCCATAGTGAAGGAGGGTCCCCGGTAGTGGTGACGGTAGCAGTTGGTGCGTCGGTGTCGGTGGAGAATGCGGAGCGCTGTTCATGTTGAACGTGAGGAGAATAAGTAGTAGAAGCAAGAGCGCTACTTGTAGGAAAAAGACCACTAACCAAAGCTGGTGCCACATCCGTAGGTCCTCGAAACTTAGAGAGAATTCTAGGGTCGAGGAGAGCCAAACGCTTATAGTGTTGCTCTTCTTCCCGGTCTGTCATCGAGGTAGCAGTGGTGGCAACGCGACGAATGAGGAGCTCTAGACACGGAGGATGCTTTTTATAAGAGGCAAGGCCAGACCTATGAGAGCCGGAAGAATAAAACCACCCTCCTGAACCAACGCGGTTCTCTTCTTTTTGATGGAAGTACTTTTCTTAGCCACCGTTCTTAACACGTCAGTAGATTCTCGGAGACTTTCCAGTTGAGCCTCGGAGAGTGGAATGTTTCCCACCAGTAAATTCTGGCAGATTTCGCTCAGTGTCGTGATCAAATCGTCACTTCCAGAGTTCATGAGATGTTCGCAGTCCTCCGCTGAACACTTAGCCATGTGTTTAAGAGTGCCTAAGTGTTTTCTCAGTTGAAGAGTAGCCATCACTTCCTCTTTTTCTTCTTGCTTAGTGGAACGAAAAGGATCTGGTCGTATATGGTCGTGAGAGAGGAGCGTATCCTCAGGTCGTCCGGTGTTGTCTGCTTGAAGTCCAGCAGCAGGTATGAGTGAGGCCGCTTGAGCTCATGGGTAAATATGCTAGACAAGGCGGTTGAGTGGGACGGAAACACCTGACGAGACAGAGCCGCTATCTGTCCCATGTCGCGAGGGTTCTTGAAAACAAGCATGTAGTGAGCGTTCAAACTCATAGTCCGGAATTGAGGTGATTTCGGAAAGAGGTTTTGAGTGATGTATATCACACTCATGTTCCAGTGATGCAAATACTTGGTGAATATGTCTGCTACCACTTGCTGATTTGAACTACTCATTAGATCCTCCAATATCAAAAGAGTATGAGGTGGGAGAGGGGTAGATTATTTTGCTTCTTCGTCCCTCGCTATATCTTCTTTCTTGGGAAGTCCTTCTCTGATTTCTACTCCGTAGTCTTTTTGTATTTTTTCAAAGAGCGGTTGCCACTCACTGTAATGGTAAAAAACTTTTTCCACAGGTGGTGTGACCAAGTTATTAATGTCACTCAGGAAGAGATCCATCACCTGACGGTCCACTGATGAAACAACTGAATGGTCCTTGCAGTCGAGGATCGAAATCTATTTCTGTAAAATGTTTCGTTTTTTCACGCCACATTTCAACGTAACAGCCACAGTAAGAGTAGCAACAGCAGCAGCAGCAGCAGGCAACACAGCAGCAGCAGCAGGCGCAACAAGTAACAGCGACACAGCAGCAGTAGCAGCAGCAGCAGCAGCACACAGCAGCAGCGTGGTAGTAGTGTTTCTCCGTGTAACGTGTACATCTCACAGCCACGTAACAATTTAAAATACTTTTTATATCTTTTTCTTATTTACAATTTTTTTTTCACTCTTTTTCATACTGTATCAGCCATGAAATTAAAATTAGTTATAATTAAAAATTATTTATCATTGAAAAAACTTTTTTTTAATCAATTTGAGTAAAGTCTACCACTTTGCCTCCTTTTTCCCTTTATTATAAATGAAACTTATTTCTTCAATGACCTCTCTCGAAAAAACGACAGTGTTTTGACATCACTAGATCCAAAAAATTGGATGATAATCGTCAAAGAAAAATGTCCCCTTTTTTTTTAGTTCGTTTACGTGATAATAGACTGGATAACAGGTGACAACATTGAAACATTTAGAAAAGGAGTCGAGATCGGCAATCACACACACCCAACAAGTGGGAGCAGAAGGTACCCCTAGATAACCAACGTCGTCGTAGAATGTTTTCATGGCATTTATTCTGACCGAGCTTGAAAACTCCTAGCGAGTGAAATAAAATAAAAAGCTGATAAAAAAAAAGAAGTAAGATCAACTAAATTCAATTGGTGGTGATGGTAATGGTCGTGGTAGTGGTGCCGGCTGTGACGGTGGTTGTGACGGCTAGTGTGAGAGTGGTTATGCCAGCAGTGGTGAAGGTCCCGTCCGTTGCTGACAGTCGAGTGAGGTGGTGATGATGGTGTTTCTTGTTGTGTCCAAGAAGAGAGCTGAGCTGTGATCTACTCTTCCAAGAGAACAGATCGGTCTTTCATACACCTGAGATGTGAGCTAATTTCATTTGCAGCTGGATCCTTTTCACCCCACTGTCACCACCCCGCATATAGGCTTATCTTCTTAATGAGATGATTGTTGTATTAGGTAGGCTTAAGTGTGTAACGACTGTGATAATTGACTTAAGACGTCTTACAGGTAGCGCCCTGAATCAAACAACTACAGAGGTAATTAAAGCCAATGAAAAAAGGGGGTGTCGCGTGTCATTGTAACGGTAGGGTGCCATGCGTGTAAGCTCTCTTTTCTTTGTTATAAGTGAAGCCCTGACAGAAGGGGGCACTCGTTATGTTTTCTATAGTAACCATGTGTGAACATCACCTCAAATTATCACTTATCAGGAAAGAAAAATTTAACAAAATAGCAGCCTTATAACCGTAAATTGAGCAAAATAAAACAGCCTAATCAAGAGAGACCACAATAGAAAATTTCCTTATAAAATGTGTTAAAAGTAAACACAAAATGTGAACATAAACCTAACCTAATCTGCAAGAAATATAAAAGCCAAATAGCAGACTCTTTTTTTCCCCTTAGAATGGTGTTGAACAATAGCAACAAATACTAAAGAGTGCCCCCCCCCCTCCCAGAAGTGAAGTCTAGAAGTGTGAAGAGTGCGCATGTCACTGGCAGTAGACACACCCCAGGGGTGTGTCTACTGCAAATCTGTCTATAATTACAAAAAACAAGTGTATGTGGAAAGTAGATTAAGTAAAACAAAAAAATCAAGAAGTTAATCCTGCTACCTTCACTGTTCGTCGCCCTAAGCCTATTGATACATACTGTGCCATTTTGGTAAAGGGTTTACTTATGAACATAAGGCAAAAAAAGTGTTTGTTTCAGGTCACCCGACCGACCTTGTGAAAAACATTACCACCCTACGCTTTTTATACAATTTTGAAGAAAATTTTCATATTTTTTACTCTTTTTAGTCAATTTTAGAGTCTTCGGAAAGGTTGGCTAGTGCTTTCATGTTAAAAAAGGTTTTAAAAAAGCCACCCTACCGACCCTTCATTTTCTTGCCATGTTTAGACCTCTTTTTTTTCACTGGTGGCAGCTGAATCCTCTAAGATCATCCTGCCGTGTAAGGCGGGGAAGTGAAATATGTCATACATCCCCTGAGCGCTGACCCTTCTGACAACGGGATTAGCTCTCTTTCAACCCTTTAGAGTTGAGACGGCTGTAAAGAGGCTTATCTCAGGAAACACTATATAAGAGAAAGAGTGAACACCGGTTTCATTCACACTCATCTACTAGTACCACGACGACGACCGCCCTCACCACCACCACCACCACCACCACCACCACCACCACTACAACAACCGACATCATGATGCAAGCACAGTCCATGCGACAGTCTGTAATTAACATGTCTTTATCTGAGACTGTTCACACTGCTTCTATTATTGCCACTAGGGCTGCAGCTTCTGCTGCTATAGTGTCTACTGCTTACATCGCTGCTGTAGAAGCCACTGCTATAGAAGATAGGCCTGAAGTCGCCGCTACTGCTTCACAAGCTTTGACTACCGCTAATCTTGCTGGAGATGTCGCTACTGCTGCTGCTGCTGCTGCTGTTACTGCTACTGCTACTGCTGTTGTTGCTGCTGCTGCTGCTGCTGCTGCTGCTGCTGCTGCTGCTGCTGCTGCTACTGATGCTACTGCTACGGATACTGATGCTGCTGCTACTGATGCTGCTGCTGTCCAAGACACACCATCCTCACCCGTCGTACAAGGAGGCGGAGTATACACCTTCACACACAAAATTATCCATGTAGAGGGTATGGAATTACCATCTCATAACATGGGAGCCTTCTCCATGCTAGTACCCGTAGACCTTGGTCTTCATGTCGGTCTAACTAGAAAAAACAGTATCCTGTACGTATCCCAGTAAACACCCTACGTAGTTCCAATGTAGCTCAGAGGTTTCTCTAGGTAGATGTCCAACCAAAAGGTTTTAGATTGGTAATTTTGGAAGGTTTGTAGACGTCAAAACGTTAAGGTTTATTTACGTTCAACAGATGTAGACGTCTGATTTACGTTGATCTACCTCATTCAGACGTAAAAATTCTGCGTAGATCTACGTTAAAAGACGTAACTTTTCAACTTCACTTGGGGAGATGACTTTTCCGTGTCACACTAGGTGGCAGCACTATCAATTATGGAGAGAATATTACAGCTCTTTAACCAATCTACCACATTCAAGCAGTAAATTCTCATTAATTATGAATTCAATATCATGCAAATAAACCGTATTCAATAGTACATTTATATATAAAGGACAGGTGATCAAAGTATTGTGTATGAATAGGTGCTTTGAGGCACTTTACTGTGAGGACACCACATTGGTGGTAATGGGAGAAATACAAAGCCTCTCTGCAGCCAAAACTATTCAACAGATCTATACTGTCAGGCTGTTCAATTGAACTACAAGAATGTACTATGTAGAATGAGATGAGATTGAAAATTAAAGTAGTTATTTTGTAAGAATATTGTTTGTAAATGTAAATTTGTCTGCAATATATTACAAGTCTGTGTCTGAGTCCCACTATGTAGAATTATATGTAATGTGCTAAACATAGATTTACGTCTTCAGGAGCTACGTAAATCAGACCTGCAGGTTTGAGATTGGTAAATAAACCTTAATGTTTTGACGTTGATAAACCTACTAAAATTACGTAGTTCAGACCGAAATTCAACGTAGATTTACGTCTGACCAACGTCGTTGTGTTTACTGGGATGTTAGCAACGGTGAGCTATCATTATTTTTATCATTATTATATTATTACGTAAAAGGGAAAAAAAGCGTTCCCACAGGCTAACAAGGACACTATTATATACACATGTAGCCGCGGTGTACTACTTTTGATTCCTTCTACTGGTATACCACCGCTGAGAATACAGTTTATACGTCTCTCGTGAAAAGAAAAGATATTTAACTACAAGACCCATATACTAACACCTGTCGAGCTCATTGCACCCATTTCCTAATATCTAGCAGTATGTCGGACGAGAAATCCAAAGAAATGGATCAAGCAACTCAAACAAAGGCAGTGTGTCTGCACCATTCACCTCACATGCAGAAACATCTTATACGTTTGGGTGTTCTAACTGTGAAACTGGGAAAATTAACACAGCGTATGCTGGCTGAAATGAATGTCTCTCAAAGCAGCGACACTGAACATCCTTGTCTGTTGAAGAAAGAATCTGATTAACATTTTTGAAAAACATGCACAGTTTATGATAACCCTACTTGAACCAAATAAACATGTGAAATATCTCCACTTGTTATGTTTTTTCATACACATCTATATATTATACATAATTCTTTACAAAATTAAATCACTTCCGGTTATGTAACTACTCATCAAAATACTGACCTCTGATTGGTTGATTATTAAGTAGGTCACCTCTGGTTATGTTACGTCACTTCTGGTTATGTAACTAGGTCAAGGTCACCCTTAAATAGGTCACTTCCGGTCCTTTTTGAATTTCCTGCCAAAAGGGAGGCCTGTGATTGGTTGATTAAGTAGGTCACGTTATCATGGTAACCGAATGCTGGCCTCTGATTGGCTGAGAGCTCGATTAAGTAGGTCACTTCCAGTCACGTGACCAAATGGAGGCCTGTGATTTGTCTCTTGTCGTTTGGACCATTCTAGTAGCTGAGCTATAGTCCCATCCCAATACATACTATACTACTTAGATAGATAAATGTTCCAAGGCCCTTAGATAATGCATTGGAGCCTATATCAAAATTACTTTTCCTAATTGGCAAATGATCTGACGGATGTTATGGTCCAATTTAAACAGAATCTAGTTAGTTTTACCCCTTCTAGGATCGAGTTACTTTTAGCATCCTTTGGGTTGAGGATGATGTAAGGTTTAGGGTAAATCTAGTTACTTTTGATACGAGGTAGGCAATCATTTTAATACAAGTGTTTGAGTTGCTGGGAAAATGGCACCAGGAAGCAAGTAATGGCCCAGTAAACAAATAACGTTATACACCATTTTACAACGTTATATAACGTTATATGTCAACGTTTTTCCAGGCTCTTTAATATGAAATAACGTTATGTAAAATTTAAAACGTTATTTTGACGTAAATTTACGTTTTTTTGTTAGCCGGGGGGTGACTCTCCATGGTAATAGTTGTGTCTACGTTGGTTTCAGCGACGTAACACAGTCTCTAGTGTCTACACTGGCAAATATCTTGTATCAGCAGATTTACACAACAATTGTCCTTTGAGTGGTGTGAGCTATATTACAGGATGTTGATGTCGTATTTGCATTCTTGTAAGTTAAAACTCTGAAATGCACAAAAACTTTACGAGCAACTTCTCTGAAAAGTCACCCTTCCTTGCTGCATTAGTTTACAATATGCAATGGGTGAGGTAGGGTTTGGAGTTTTGTTGCATTTTCTGCCCCCCCCCCCTTCCAAATACGTACCTGTGTATAGTACACTCCAGCTTCACTGACATTGCCCAGGCTGTGTTTGTCGGTGATGGGGTGACAGGCGTGCTGTGGGGTGGCCTCTATGTAGAAGCCTGCACAGCGGGGCTGCCCCTCACAGCGCTGTGCACAGCGGACTGCGGCGTACACCCCCGGGGGCGGGCCGCCACCCCGGGACGCCACCAGGTAGCTGCTGGACACAAACCGCGCCCCTCCAGCCTCCAGCACCTGCAGCACGCCCAGCAGGCACACCACCTGCCACGGGCACATGACGAGCTGTGTCAAGGAGCCCATGCTAATGCCATATACACAGTTAGTCACAGGAGAACGTCGTGACGGGTACCTCTCGTGGGGACTGATAAACGATCCAAATACCGTTAGGATGACAGCAGAGTAGACTGTG
The DNA here is from genome assembly GCA_947462335.1 of Harmothoe impar. Taxonomy (NCBI): domain Eukaryota; kingdom Metazoa; phylum Annelida; class Polychaeta; order Phyllodocida; family Polynoidae; genus Harmothoe; species Harmothoe impar. Next base: position 34,162,609 of record OX381719.1, read on the forward strand.
GGCTGGAGGTATAAACTATAACGATCTAACTGGTGGGAACTTGTTCCCGGCAACAACACGTGCAGGTCGCCACTAGCAGGGCTCGTGAGATCTTGGTTCTGTCCATGGAATGTCGTTTGATTCTGGCAAGCCATGGTCTGTTTAATAGAGTCTGGTACCAAGGTAAATCTCGCGTGATATTCCGAGGACAGAACTAATATGGCCGCGCATATGGAGCCACCAGAAGTATCGCTATAGTGTGAAGGGCAACAGTGCACCAACTATACAACACAGGCCGTCCATATTGGGTCTTAAATAACGTATGACACTACAAGGGTGCCTTCATCTAACACCTCTTGTTAGTCCACAACTTGTTGCCAATCATCAGATCTCATCTAGATGCATAGAGGACTTCAAAGAGTCATGGTTCAAAGAAACCACTCAAGGCATCATCTTGATAGAACATTGAATACTGGCTGTGTGGACTGTGGGTGGACACAGGGCCAGCATCGACGACATCCTCATCCACTTGGTGAGCACCGGTTGGTAACAGATGACAAATAATTATATATTTATCTAAAATTGAATGCTGTTTACAGACACCATGGGCTGGACAAGAAGGGAGGTCACCTGCAGAGACAATAAGATGTACCAGCCACTTGACCTCTTTATCAACCTACAGGAGATATCTCCATATATTAAAGGTATTATATTATCGGGTTTTATTGTACGATTGGGCCAGACATCGTGCTTTTTAGGTGATATCCCCGAGCTGATATCTAGTGATATTGGCACTCTTCCGGTGGATATCGGCACTCTTCCGGTGGATATCGGCACTCTTCCGGTTGACGGGAGTCATTCCGAAATTTCGTCACCCATAAAATCCGAGGTTTCATGGTGATTCGAACAAGCTACCCCAAGACTTTCAGTCGGACGTTCTACGTACCATGCCGTCGAGGCGCTGGTAATAGAAGGGGCGAAACAAGGAGTCTATAGGCAGATTTTCAGCCCTGTAGGGCCATTATTTACCGAGTTACAGAAGAAAAGACATTTTTTGGTATAATTTCTTTGAAATTCAATATTTTTTTCTAATTTTGTTATATCATAAAGGTAGAAGTTGGACTTAACTTATTTACTCATTAAAATAATTCTACTTTTTATTTTAAACCAGGGACCTATGGCTTGCGAGTCGAATGCGCTAACCGCTCGGCCACAGTGGGGATGGTACAAGGGCGGGGGGGGGAAACAAATGAATGGCTGTCCCGTTTCAACTCCACCAATTAGTGGGCTCGTACTAGCAGGGTTGGTGGCATGCGAAAATCAACATGGAGCTGTCCTCGCTGGAGATATTCTTTGTAAATATCAGTCAAAATGGCCAAATCAGGACGAATTTGAGGTAATTTTTTACATTTCGATCGATCAATCGTATAATAAACCTAATATTGTATGGCTAACAGGTCACTCTGGTTGTTTATGGATGGATAACGCACTCGTTGCTTCGCGACTTGTGCGTTATCCATCGATAAACAACCCTCGTGCCCTGTTAGCCATACATTATTGGTTAACTGTTTGTCACAGGGTCGATTTGAAAATTGAAAAACGACCCTTGCTTTAAAACAGGGCTGACCATAATCAATTTTTGGAGTTTGAGTTATTATTTTTACTTGTGAATATTCATATCGCATGTTGATTTTAAGAATAGGCCATGTCGCCATGTCGACTTTAGGCATCAACCCCTATTTAGAGGAAGTGCTGACTTTTCCGTATAGGTGTCCGTTAACAGCAACGTTTGCCTACACGGCTACAGACCTGGGCCTTCATAAGTAAAGGGGTTCTTCCACTGTGACGGGTACGGATACGGATGAAGTCACGGATGAAAAATTTCAACTTAATCTGTGCACGTATAAGTACACGGTCAGGAAAAGTACTTCCACTGAGACTGATTGCACACGTATACCACCCATCCGTGCACGTTTAGAGCCCATCCGTTGCACGTTTAGTCACAAGTGGGTACGGATGAACAGGGTAACTAGGTCATATATCACGTGATACCGGTCACATGATCAGTCTGTGGTCCCACAAAGGATACTAGGGCCACAGTTTTGGCGCGGGTGTTGTGCTTTAGGGGGAACAGAAAGGCCTCAAACATGTCTAAACGGCGGCTCCTCGACATAGGGGCCATGACACGCTATCAAATGATGTCCCTGGCAATGTCCGTGGTGCTGACGGACGATGAGGAGGATTATAACATTATCTCAGGCGGCATAAAACGACCCCGGACACACGCTTTCTGGATGAGTCCATTCCTGTACGGACGCACCGACCCCACCCAGCGCAATACTCTGGCCAAGCTGGAGGCTGACTTCTTAAGGGTAGGTACACAAGTATGATCCAAAAGTAGCACATTTTAAAGTAATTAATAACAAATAAAAAATGGCCATACTATGCAGCCATGTATGTCTTGCTATATGTCTTCCCTCCCCCCCTCCCCCCCCCCCCATTCCGCAATTGTAATAACTATAGAAATAACAACAATGCCTGTTATTTCCAGCTCGGGTGTGTGACAGACTTTACTAAAACCACATGTATGTCCCCACACATATATTGGGAACTGCTAGAGCTGGTGTGACCGATCACTTATCAAAACACCAATTTCCGAGACGCTATCACTGCTGAAAAACGGCTCAGCTTGACCATACGGTACCTGACACGTGGTGAGTATTTACTTGCTCTGGAATAAAGAAAAAAGTGATACCCACAGCCCACGTTTGAGAAATAACAAAAACTTACCGGTACTATCGGTTTACTACTGTGCCCTCCGCCCCAACAAGTTCCAACCTATATAGACCATTTCGGCACATATCTGAAGGTATGTACTCAAGACGTAGCTCTCACAATACAATAAAATTAACAACTAAAAGTGCTTTAACTTTTTACATGAAATAACTGAAAATTGGGAATCTATTGTATGTGGCCTATCGTAACACACATGTCCACATTTATGTAATTACACACATGTTTTCTTACAGACGCCCAACACCAAGAAGGAGTGGAAAGATATAGCACTTCCGGATTAAGAAGCCACGGAATGCAGGGACGCTCTACTATAATTATAAACACTTCCACTCTATAGTGCTCTTTGCGTTGGTCGATGCAGAAGAGAAAAATGGCCGCCGAGCAAGACTAAGGTTGAACAGCGCTCCGCACATTTCATGGAGATCCACAGGAATTACCTGCAGGACCACCTTTAGAAGGCACGCTAGGGACTAGAAAGGTACAGTCGACAAGCATATGTACCTTATATGAATATGCTAGGTGTAGATAGCTCAGGATGACTAAGAAAAGCCGGAAAGCAGGCCGGCTAGAACACGCCAACATGGCGTCAGCACCGTCAGGGAAATCGGTACTAGACTTGCTGCAGTGCCAAAAGAAACCCGAATCCTCACCGTCCACTGCTGCATCAACTGCGGCGAAACGGCATAGATCCGAGGAAGATCTGGCCTCCAAGCTCATGAGCTGTAGCCCTACCGAGATCTCCCCAGTAAACAAGAGGAACAGGTATGAAATATTATCTGACAGCACGGTAGTCAGGGACGCCATGGCCTCACCGACGCCAGCAGAGAGCGGCCCGGGACGATTGGCGATGGCGGGCCTCCCTCCGGACACGCTCTGCCAACACCCTGCTGCACACCCGGCCTCCGCCGCCACGGACCCCGGGACGTACCGAGAGGGAACCTACAACCCACAGGTAGTAGCAAACTCTACCACTACCCCGCTAACCGAATTTATTGGGAAGCTTAATGCCTCAATACATCTTGATTATGAGCAACAAGTAAACCAGGACAGTGGCGCTGAACTGACCCCGCCCAACAGCCCAGGAGCAGGCGATATCCGCCATCTTGGTTACCCAAATCAGCGCCCCTCAACGGCCAATCTCCACCAGAACGCGCTGCAGCACACGCGGCCCACAGCACCTACCATGCCGCAGCGACCTGTGGGGGAGTCGGAACGTCAAGCCCACGCTCCCCACAATCTCCACCAGGTACCGATGATGGCACAAGGACCGCAGCCTGGGACACAGCGGCCTGTGGGGGAGAGTGCGTGCCCCGCTGGCGGCGAGCCAAGTGGGTCGTATTTACCTCGATCAGCTGGGCCGGGAGTGCAGATGCACTGCCCTGCGGTGACAAACCGCAATGATACCGGGAGCAGCATCTTGCAGTCTGACCAGCCTCTCAATGTACAACTGCTGCACATGATGACGTATATCCAGAACAATATGGCTGAAAAGGCAGATCTGGAAAGAGGTATGAAACAAGTCACCAGCAACCTAGACACCAAGATAGACGGTATCAGTGCTACCCTGGGTACCCTGGACAGCAGAATCGTTGCCTGTGAGGAGACACAGAGAATAAAGCATAATGAAGTCCAAACTAACATAAGGCAATTTAAGGCTGCATGTAATAACAACATCAATACTGTAAGAGCGGACATGGAATCCAAACATGACTAGCTGGAGGCGCTTTGAGGAACACCTCCGCCGACTGGAAACGTTAAGGATAGACCCCGCTAGCAGTGTGCCTCAGGCACAACCTACCACACTGAAGCAGCCAGCACCAGGGGTTACACCGAGCACAAATGTCGAGCAACACCCCCCCCCTCAGCCTCACATACCAACCAGTATAAACTACTCAGCAAAATTGAAAGCAGGTATACAGCCTGCAACACATCAGGCTAAAAGTGCCCTGCCCATTCCGCCACTAGTAAAGAAACCCACTCCCCCCCGCAGCACCAAACCATCTAAACCCACCACCTACAATGTAGTGGTGGTAGGGCTGGACACTGAACAGGAGGACCAAGATGTGTATACAACCTATGAGCGTATGCACTAGGCCTAATGATCGACAGATCAGCTGTATCGTCAGTATGCCGACTAGGCAGACCAGGCAGATCGGCCAGGCCGTTCTTAATTGCCTTTAATAATGAAAAGGACCAACAGGACGCTCTATACTGGAGGGGCAGAGTACAATCGCTTGGACACATGGTCTACTTAAATCCTGATGAGAAGCGCGGAACCCGTGCATGCAGATTCCTATTGAGGTCTGTATACAACCACATCCGGGACTGGGATATTGATGTATACCGAGATGATGAAGGCATCACCATCAATGACATTACCTACCCCCCAACTGAAGCCGGGGTACGTCAGATACCTGATTTCTACAAACCAAGTAACCTTGAAACCACCAGGGTAGTAGGCCCGCCCCCACCCATGCGTGGAAGAAGGAGAAAGGTTGTCCCTACTAGTAATGCCGATGGAGGAGATGCCCAGGACAGCGACCCTACCGGCTACAACAGCAACTACCCGCCTCAGCATCGCCGACCATATCTACCACCCCAGACAGATGCCAATAAAATGCCAGTGCATCTGCCCACAGCAGCAACTAGTGAGACTGCAGATTCACAACATGGTGTTCACACATCAGCTGCCGGTGCTAGGCCCAAACAGGTTGGGCATCACCTACAGCAACAACAGTACCAAACAGCATCGCGGGCTACCAATAAACACCAAGGCAACCCTGTCCCACAGCTGATGAACCAGCAGCGCCAGGATCAGCCGACTGCCCTTCACCAACCTGGAAACCAGCAACACCTGACTGCGCTACACCATGCTCTAGCAGCACCACACCCTCCAGTCTCACATGGCTATAAAAAGGCCATAGACATTAACCAAATAAAAAGTACATCCACCAAGACACAATGTGTCTACACCCCACTGGATACGGTACAGCCCAACAACAACTCAAGGCTAACGCCGAGTGCGCCACCTGCCGTGGAGGAATCCATGGACGTTGATGCCCAAAAGCATGCCTCATCACCGGCACATACTCGGATGGCCAGCCAAGACCCATCAATCATTCTTGAATCATCAAGCCTATCAATGGGTCTGAAGGCAAGACCGGTAACCAGCTCCACACCCAAAGCACCAGAACCTGTGTCATCCGTGCCCGGCCCAGCTCCGGGCACCCAGAAACCGCGACCAACCCCTCCTTCCTCATTCATCAATAGCCACAAACAAAAGAAGAAAAAAGTTTGCATGACACCAATGGGTATAGCCTTCAGCGGAGAAACAGCATTTTTGTCTAATTTCTACCCGGCCAAAATCCATGTAGAATTAAATGGCTGTCCAATGGATTTTGAGTCTGTTGAGCAGGCATATCAGTACACTAAAGCTGTGCATGTAAAAGACCTAGTAGCGGCAAGTGACATCAAAAAGGAGCCCAGTGCCCCTCTCAACAAGTCCCGTGGAGCAATGGTGGACACTACCGGTACCGACTGGTATGATCATGCAGTGTACCACATACGAAGATACGCTGTAGCAAAATTCGTCCAGCATCCACCAATGAGGTACCGGCTATTCCAGACCGCTAATCACCCCCTACTGGAGGCAAGCCGTGACAAGTACTGGGGTACAGGAATGGGTTATGCAGACTGTGACCTAGACAAAGTGTTTAACTCTCATGGTCAGAATGTGATGGGTCAGGTCTTAATGGACATACGGTATGAACTGGCTGTACACTTTGGTTATGTAGCCCCACATCCCAGTGGACAGCCACAGCCATGCATGGACACTTCAGTACCGCCACCCAACCTGGATCGCCACAACAAGTCCCATCAACCACCCACATCCCACCAAGGCCGGCCAAAATAACATATATATAGAGTATGCTACCGATGCTATGGCACATCACTGGTACTCATGTACCACTGTCACAGCACTCGGTCAGTGGACACTGGCAACACTTTAAACTCGGGCTAAGGTGTTGACATGAAATATCCTGTCGAAATATGTTTCTTGAAATATTATGTGTCAGTAAGAAAACATGGCAGAGCCCATAAATGCCTGCACTCACTGCAACGACATTGTGTTGGTACAGAATGTTTAATTTATGTCTATATCAATTGGTAATAATGATTGACTGATGATATATTTTATATTTTGTATGCATGAATTATATATGTCAAACTATGAATGATGTGTGAAAACCCTCATCCTTATCTTTATACTCGCATTATTACTATTATATTACCCTGTATATTTACTTGTTACTTGTTATTCATTGCATTGAATTGAATTGAAATGATGTAAAATAACAGTTTGACTTAATTAGCCCTGTCTGAGTACTGGTAAACTCATAATTACAAAGTTAAATCAGTTATGACTGATTACCGGTAGTTCTCATAAATGCATGGTTCAGTGTATTACAATTGTATCTGATGAATGTATTCAATATAAATGATAAATTATGATTATACTAGCCACTATAAACAAACCGATTGTATGAGAGTTAACGCTATTAGCAGTGAGTGATAATTACCGGTAATTCCATCTCTTCCAAAACCCTGTGACTGAGGTGCCGCTAGTCACAGCAGGCAATTTCTCTGTAATTTATGATTACTCCTCTAGTCAATCAATCGATCAATTAATCAATTAATTATGATATGTTAGTTATTAGGTGTCAATGCCTGCTGTCTAATGACAGTAGAATATTTGTTACCCTGTTTATCTTCATACACAAGTGTGTGGAAAGTGCCAATTTCTCTCATTACTACAATGACCGGCGACAGTGACGAAAATGCATGTATCTCAATCAATGACACTCTCTGTCAAAACGCGTCACTCAGACGCGCTCTCCCGAGCATGACCACTAGCTTAGGCTCATTTGCTAGCCAAACGGGCCTAAAGGTAGGACACTATAATATACGGAGTCTCCATATGAAATTTAGTCAACTTTTTGACCTTGTAAAATTATTTGATGTTCTGTGTGTGAGTGAGAGCTGGCTGATAGAAGGGTACTCAGACCACAAGTTAAGTGTTCCTGGGTACAAATTTTATCGTCATGATCGTGTACTAGACAAAGTAGGTGGCGGCCTACTTATCTATATAAGCGACAAATTAGCACCATATTGTTCCCTAGATAATTTGCTATTAAAATCAAACTGTGATACAGAAGCAATGGTGATTCATTATACTCAAGAAAAGCATCGACTCACAACGTTTATACATGTATATAGACCTCCAAATGGAAGTTATGTTAAATGTGTTGATGCAATTGTAGAATTATGCCAAGATGAATGTATGACTGGTAGAGAACGCTGGCTCATTGGGGATGTAAATTATATAAACCTGCTCACCCCTGATGATTGTAAAACTAAATACTACCGGCGAGCCATGGATACTCTATGTCTAACTGATGTAATCACGGACCATATTACTAGACCCTATCCAAACAAACCGGGAGGGACATGCATTGATTTAATATGTACCGACTGTGACATCATACAATCACATGGCACTTTACCCCTGTTGGTGAGTGACCATTTGCCGATTTTCGCGATAAAAAAGAAACCCAAAGAGACGTATGAAATGAAAACTATAATTGGTAGATCATACAGAGGCTATAACTATACAGATTTTGCTGATTACTTGTTTGCCTGTGACTGGTCATCTTTCTACGCCTCTCTAGATGTAAATGACAAATGGGAAATGATGCTAGATATTATAATATCCTACCTAGATATACACTGTGCATTAGAGAAATGACCATAAAAGACACGAATAAGCCGTAGATGTCACGTCATATTTATGAGGTAATTTATGAGCGCAATCAGTATATGACGGAGTACTGCGAAGGAGGCTATGTTGATACAGGCCTGCTGGATCTGGCAAAACAAGCCCGTAGAGATATAAATATATTAACTAATAATGCTGAAGAATTGTACTTTGTCCAAAAGTTAGATGAGCACGCTGACAACCCATACAAATTCTGGCGAGAACTAAATGAATTGCTAGGTCGCACAGGAAAAGGGCGACAAAGTGTAATCCTTAACCACCATGATATGGGAACAGAGATACAGGGTTCAGCAGTGCCAGACTACATAAATGAATTCTTTGGTACTATAGGGTCCAGACTGTTTGACAGCCTGGGTGCTACCCCCCAAGTGTCAACAGCTTCTAAACCGGTATCAAACAGGTATGAGTCAAGTGACGACACAACTATCAGCTATGCGAAAGTAGTCAAATTGCTCAAGAATATAAATGTGCATAAATCTAGTTGTGTAGAAAATATTAGCTCGACTGTAATGAAGGATGCACTCCTGATTCTTGCACCTCAATTGACTCACCTACTAAATTACTGCTTGCATAATATAATGTTCCCCCGCTCGTGGCGTGTGCCACTGTAATACCCCTACCTTAAACGGGAAACCTCAGAAATGTTGGCAACTGGCGTCCTATCTCGCTGCTGCCAATGCCCAGTAAGATTATGGAGAGAGTGGTTTATGAGGAAATATACACCCGACTAGAAGAAAACAAACTTCTGTCTGATTCTCAGTTTGGCTTCCGCGCGTCCAGGGGATGCAGTCTTTAGGCTGGTTAATGATATATTTAAATCTAAGGATAATAGAAACCCCTTGCTAGCCTGTTACCTGGACGTGCGGAAAGCTTTTGATTCTATACATCATGCTGAGCTGCTGAGCCGCATGAGACTATTTAATTTACCCACCATATATTGTGACTGGTTACATGCCTACCTAGGTGATAGAAGCCAGCGAGTTCTTTGTAATAATACCAGGTCAAAGCTGACACACCTGAAGTATGGCGTGCCTCAGGGCTCCATACTTGGCCCTTTGCTATTTTTTGTTATATAAATTCCCTACCCAATGTCATAGAGCATAGTAAGGTATTAATGTATGCCGACGACGTTGTTTTTTATATCTCCAGAGACGACCCAGAGGAGGCCCTTACTCTATTACAGGCCGATGCTCTGAAAGTTCATAAGTGGTTCTCTGAGAGTGGTCTGTGTGTAAACACTGAAAAGAGCAAACTGGTGGTATACAGCCATGACTCTTCAAGTGTGGCACTCTCGTCAGGCATTAAACTGGGCTCACAAGAGCTTGAAACTTGCAATCAGTATGAGTATTTAGGAGTGATCCTTGATAATGAATTAAGTCTAGAACACTCTGTTAGTAAAACGGTACACAATACCAATTATCGCAATGTAATGCTCCGTAAGATGAGAAGAAAAATGTCTAAACGTACTGCTGTAAGCATTTATAAACAGACCATACTCCCGGTCATGGAGTATTGTGGGTTCTTGTATAATGGCGTAACAGATGCTCAACATAAGCGTCTTCAGCAAACGCAAAACAAATGTCTTAGAATATGTCTAAATGTCAAACGAAGGTATCACATAATGGACCTACATCGAAATACTAGCATTGATTATTTATCTGTCAGATACGACATACAGCTATTAATGCTGCTGCATAAATATGTGTACATTAAAACCCACATGGGAGCCGCCATGGGAGTGGCCCTGCGAGTAGTATATAGGAGCATATTCAGCGCGTAAGAAACGGTAGCAAGTAGGTCAGTTGACACTTGCAGAACGGAAGTGACCTTTAAGAGCCAATCAGAAGCCTCTATATGACAGGAAGTGACGTCACTGACCTAGATTAGAGGTCATGACATACTTTACAAGCTTCTGATTGGCTAATATATGTCAATATGACCTACTAACTTTGTAAATACAAGGTACACGTGCTATACACCACGTGGCTTTCAAATGTCAACAATGACATTTCAGTAATACCGTCACATGCAGATGGAATACTAACTTTAGTATTCAATAAATACCGTTGGTATATACACAGATACACGACACAATTTGTTTTTTTCATTCTTTTTTTATTTCACACAAAGCAAAAAGCAAAGCAGTTACAAAGTGAATGAGTTATTGGCACAGTTCAACCCACACCCTCCTCCAGTTTTAGTTTTCTCCACTTCTGCCTTGTCTTGAACTTCTTCTAGTTGCCTCACTCTGTACATGAGCTGACTGATCATATCAATTATTTTATCCATGACATCAGCGTTACTCTTCAACCCGTCGATCACGTCTAATTCTCTCTGAGTGCTGTCTGCAAGTAAGTTGTGTTTAGTACTTGCAGCTTCTTGCTCTAGAGACTTTAGTATAGACTCATGTATGGCTCTACCATGCGATCGGTCAGGTTGGTTGGCAGTTGGAGAAGGTTGTGTAGAGTGTGTTGAGGGTCTTGGGTTCGACATGTTTCTATCAAGAAGTTGATGCAATGAGCTCCACAAGTCTTAGTGTATAAACTTTGTAGTTGTTGCTTGTTGAACGTCCCACGCTTGTCTGACGATTTCTTCAAGAACGCTCTGTGATATACACTCATAGGGGGTAAACCATAAGGATCGAAATAGTACACTACTCCATCACTCTGAACATAGAAAGCTATCCAATGTTGTCCAGGTTGTGTGTGGGGGTGTGTGTTACTGACAAAGCAAGTCAGAGGTGTTGCTTCAGCAGGGCACTCATCACTAGGGAAAGTGCCTAGGAAGTATCGTCGAGTGTGAGGGTGTTGGCTAAGAACAGTGTTCAGTTGTGAAGTCTTCATCTTCTCAGGCCATGTGGTAGTCTGTGACTGGTAGTCTGTCAGCTGTGAGTTGGATGTTGTTGTCGTAGAAAACACAGATGACAGCTGAGATGGCGTGATTTGTAGGGGCGTTGAACCTCAGAGACACAGTCAACTTCCCTTGCTTCACTAAGTTGATGCGTGGGCATTCAGGAGTCCTGTCTGGAGTCAGGTCGAAAGCGAAGACTGTGTACCCTGATTGGAACTGTTCTAAAGTGAGACCACAATCTTGACCTACAGCTAGTAGACCTGTCTCTCTGAACAAGTTCCTGTAAGCTTTCACACAGTTCCCTGCAGCAAAGTCAGTCTTCACTTCATATTTATGGTCATCATACTTCAGACCTACTTCTCTCACTGAGTAGTTCTGGAAGTTGAACGGGTTCTCGCTTTTAGTGCCTGACGCTGCAGTCTCTTTGACTAAAGCTAGTAGGACACGGGTCAGGATCTGGCTTGTGTCGGGTTGAGTCCAACTGTACTCTTGTGACCCTCCGTCTAGAGTGTGTTTAGTGACTCGACACCTCGTAAGAGTGTAGTTGAATGGCCCGAACTGAGGGTTCAGCACTGTTTTATTGTGGACTTCAGCTACTTCGTCTCTCACAGCCACTTGGCGCACACTCATCTCAGCTTTAGTGATCTTCACTTTGAAGTCCAAGTCTGCAGCTTGCATCATGTAGAAAGCTGGAGAGCTACGTTCATATATGAACTTGAACTCACAATGTGAAGGGAAGAGCTTGCACTGCTTGAGGAGGTCGATGTGGGGTCTGATGATGACTCCGTGAGTCCGTCTTGCACTGAACTCTTTCCGGCGAGCAACGAAACCAGTGTTAGCAGCAACTCGTCCTTCCATGTGGCCAGCTGTGTCCATCATCCACTTCTGTAGACCCTTCAACCGAGTAGTCTTGTCGTTCACTTCAGTTCCTACTAAGTCTAACAATGTCGATTTCAGTGCATAGTCTTCATTGTTCCCTGTCACTTTCTCTCCGTTGATCAACAGTTGAACAGAAGAGAAGAGGGAGTGGCCTATGTTGTTCACAGGTGCAGCTTCGTCACCTACTGCTAGACGTGTCCCAGCAGCATCTACAACTTCTATTTCCAAGTACAACTCTGCTTCACTCAAATCTGTGTACAGAGTAGTTGGCTCAAAAGTAAAGTCGAAAGAGTCAGTGTGGTCAGTCAAAGCATTGTTAGTTGTCTTAGTGACTGTCTGACTTTTCAGAATGTCTTTTTGAGTCACTCCTACTGCATGGAGATCTAACTCTCCTACAGCACATGTCTGGCCATGAGGATGTAACAGACTCATGATTAGAACAGTAGTGCTTTATTGCTAGCACGACTCTGCTTCTTCTTCTTGCGCCCTTTGCCTGTCTGCTGCTTAGTACGTCCTGCACGTCGGACTGTCGCACGGCGTTTGGCTGGAGTCGGTTGAGACACTCTGTTTATGTAGTTCTGAGCTGAAGAATGAGCTCTCTTCAATAGAGCTTGGCTTTGACCTCTGACATGTTTGTTTACACTCTTCTTGAGTGGTTTTCCAGCCATGACATCTGAAAGTACTCCTGCACCTGTAGAGAGTAGTGCTGTGCCAGCTGTCTTAGCAACTTTACGACCAATAGTGCTCAAAAGGGGGACAGCTCCTCGCAGTAATCCTGATATGATAGATCCAATACCATGACCACGTTGCCTAGCTACTCCACCGAAAGCTGGTAGAACACCGTGACCAAACTGAGATTTAGCATAGTAAGCACCATACTCCCCTCTAGGGGCTAAGTATGGAGGTGGGCCAAAGCGCTGAAGCATACTGTTACTATATGTGGTTGCTTATAGGCTTAAAAGCTAGTACTACAGTCACTGCTCCACGTTCAAATGGTATAGGACGACCTGTGCTGTCTCTTAAGTAGATCGCGATCTGTCTGAAGCTGCTCTTACTCACAGGTTGGTACATCAAAGGTTGGAAAGTGACAGTCTGTGTGTCATCTAGCAGTGGATTAATGTTTACAACTCTCAACAGAGGTGCTCTCTTGTCTCCAACGATGTTATGTTTCACTATATCAGAGTATACATAGACAGTCTGAGCTCTGAACTTCAAGTCTACTACAGCTTGACCTTCAGTCTTATTCATCAAGAAGACACCACCTCCGAACCCTAACTGCACACCCAAGTTTACTGGTAGTTGTATCACAACATCAGGAGGTAGAGCTACAATACACTTCATTGTATACCTGTTGTATGTGAACACGTTAGATTTATTGTTCTTGTGGTGTGTCCTCAGTTTCTTGATTATACTAGGGTGTTTCCTGTTTATACACTTGTTCAGATAATTTATGAAGTCAGAGTTGTCTTGTAGATATACACCTTGCAGAGAGACAGCTGTATACGTCCGGACTGCTGGGAATTGAAAAGTGTTGACTAGTTTATCTAAATACTTCAACTTTAATTCTATTTTCACTACTCTGAGTTCTTCCTCAGTCAAAACTTCTGACTCTCTAGTAGTAAGCCCGTTTATGAATGCTGCTTTTTCTGTGTAATTTAAGTTGAGTGAATCTCTCACAGCTGAGACTGCTGCACTCGCACGGTTCTCAGGGTTCAAACCGCGTACTATTCTGTAAGTGATACTGTCTGCACCAGATGGCGGCACTTCTGCTAAAGGGTCTGGCTCAGTTTCGGTTTCGCTGTCCGATTCGACACTAGGTGGCGCCGCAGGTCGCGCTACTTCTCCAGAGCTTGGGTCTGATTCTACACTAAGTGTCGCTGTAGGTTGTCGTACTGGTACTTGTTTAGAGTGTTTGATCTCTACACCTCGCTGTAGACACTTCTTAGCTACGCTGTCATGTATACTTGAACTTTTCCTGTTCAACACAGGATCGTTCGCTGTGTAAGGAAAAAAGTCTGAGCTTCGCTTATGTAGTGCTTCTTGTAGTCTTTTAGCACTCATGACGCTCTTGGGTATAGTTGAGTCTGTTTCACCTTCTATGAACAACAATGTCTCACATTCTACGTTGTACCAGCTAGTAGGACACGTTATTTCTTGCAGAGCACACTCCATTGGAGTACTAGAAGATACATACTCAGGTAACAATGTGTTGTAAGTTGTCAGAGTGTTGTCTGGGAAAACTTTCATAGACGAGTTGCTAGGTAGTGTCATTGTGAACGCCATTTTTTCACGTTCTTAGCAGGTTCCCACGTGTTGAACTTATCGCCGTAACCTTTCCACTTGACGTATGCTTGACGCTTACGACCTGAGCCTCTGTACTTCACTACTTCCTCTATGTCGTACCTCTTCCCTTGACGGACATGGACCTTTTGAACTTCAGGCTGGTAGAAAGTTCCTTTTATCTCTTCTCCTAGTTCATCTTTCAGTTGGTATCCTTTAGGTTTGACAGAATCTATGGTGTATACTTCTTCAGTCCAGTTAGGTTCGTAACCTCTGTTGAAAGCGCGCTTCTTAGCAAGCATGCGCACTTTAGAACCTTTCTTCAAAAGTAACTTGGGCACAGTTCTCTTGTCTGGTGGTTGTTCATATAACCTGTAGAACAGAGCATCAGAGTTCTTGTCTGTGATGTCGACTGGAGCTGCACCTAGTGTCTTATGCACAGTACTATTGTAAGAGTGGACTAGATCTTGAAGTATACCTGTCCACTTGTAGTTGTTGAAGTAAGCAAAGCAACGCCACAGCTTACCTTGCAGTGTAGCGTTAAATCGTTCAGCTATAGCGCATTTCACGTCATCGTTCTCTCCAGTGAACAATTCCACACCAGTTTCTTCTAAATGACTTCTGAAAGTTTGGTTCAAAAATTCTTTTCCTTTGTCAGTCTGGATTTTAACAGGTTGTCTACTCTCAGTCATTTTTTTGTAAGCTTCTAATACATCTACAGCTTTCTTGCTCTTGACAGGTTGAGCAAAGCCATATCTTGAGAAGACATCTATACCAGCTAAAATATACTGGTACCCCTTGTTCTCACGTGAAGACTCTCTCATGTCAATAAGATCTAACTGCCATTGTCTATCTATACCCCAAGTCTGAGTCTTGTGTCTTGTGAACCGTCTCTTGTAAGGTTTGTGTCTAGTGTAAGCATCTACATCTTCTAAAGCTTCAGCAATGTTTTTTAATTCAGTCTTTTTGAAGTGATGGTGTCGCAACTTACTCACACTAGTGAAACTTCCAGGTTCTCTGACTGAAGTATACCGATCTACTACAGCTTTCTTCAAAGCTTTGTCCGCCATAACTTTGCTAGTTGACGAGGTGTTATACCAGTACCACTCTGTGAAGTATTAGCTATACGTTTACGCCCTGGTGTTATACTATATGAACGTCTTCTGAAGGGCGAGACAGTCATAGAACTACCACTCTTGAAAGATTCTTTGTTTCTGACGAACTTCAAGTCTGGGTTCAGCCTTTTAACAGCTGCGATGAAGTGCTTTTGTCCTATGAGAGGTTGCTTCTTAGTTAGACTATTTTTCCGAGCTGCATCACCTAGTAGATCAATGATGTTACTCCCTTCTATACGCCGCCCGTGCACTACTAGTTCACCACTAGGAGTCCAGTTGATAGTACCTCGACCTTTGTCAGAGTCTGCCAAGTGTCTATACAGATTCATAGCAGTCTTCTGATAAGTATTAGGTACACGCCTTTGAATTAAAGTATCCATCACCATGACACCTTGTCTACCTATAGGTCCTGTGTCTTCTTCTCCTTCTTCTTCTTGAGACTCATATTCATCGTCTCCACTACCCTCAAGTAAACTTGGAGTTGGAGTTTGATGACTAGTAGTAGAAAACATATCGTCATCCTCGCCTGAACTAGCTTCATCGTCTGCTTCTTCTCCTCTTCTACCTTTTCTGCGATGGTGTGGAGTAATATTTCTAGGGTTCATAGAAGAAGCAGCTCGACTCACAATTTTAGCTTTTTTGTATAGTATAGAAGATTTAGTCATGAGCTGGTTGTATCTACTGAGTCTCTCACTAGTGTTCAACTGAGAGTCATTCAATACTCTAGTTGCTTCTTTCCGTAAGTGACTCAATATCTCCACTAGACTACTGTGTGGGGATAGTTTTTCTCTGACTAGTTGACTCTCATAAAACTGAGTTTGAGGGTCTGGTAGCACAGCTGGAGCAGAAGACGCGAGTGTTGCACTAGGTAGCGGGTCAGTGTTAGTAGTAGAAGAAATGGGGGTGTCGCTTCTACCCACTAAATCAGGTCTCACTAAAGCCATACGTGTGTAAGACATGACTACCGTTTGACAGCTGATCCTATGAGACTAGTAATAAGAGGTAGTGCTACACCTAGCAGTGCACCTATGAAACCACCTTTCTGCTGTAGTATTCGTCTCTTAGCTATGACAGTAATCTTAGGTTTTGTTATAGCCTTCAGTTGTTTCTTGTACGGCGATAACTTCTTGACTGCGTGAACTGAGTTCGGTGTCAAGGTTTTGTTCATTACATTGACACATATGACACTCATTAGTCTGATCACTTCTTCACTGAGACCTCTCACTAAATGTTGACAGTCTGTAGTACTACATTTAGCTATATGTTTCAACAGAGAGTAATGACGACGTAAAGAAACTAACTTTTGGTAGTAAGCACTTCTCTGACGCCGCTTAAGACTCTCAGCACGCTTACTCTTAGTACTACCCTTCATTTCTTCTGCTTTTTCCCAGTAGGAATGAATACTACGCTGTTCCAAGGTGTTGTTATACTGTTCCTCACTCGCAAGTTGTCAGGTGTGCTCTGCTTACAGTCCAACACTATGTATGAGTGCTTAGCTGTAGTCTCTTTGTTATATACCTGAGTCAAGAAAGATGGTTGTGCTGGGAAAGCTTGTCTAGATATATAACTTATCTGACTCATATCTCGAGGGTTCTTGAAAATAACTAGATAATGGCTGTTTAAACTGAGAGTCCTGAAGTCTTTGTTAGCAAAGAATAAGTTCTGAGTAATGAATATTACATTCATGTTCAGATGATGAGAACCTTTGATGAAGAGGTCTTTAGCTATAGGTGCATATTCCGGGTCTAACAAGTCGTCTATGATGAGCATCGAGTGTTTAGTAGTATCTCGACTAGAGTTGAAAAGTTCATCTCTTGTAAGAAGACCTTCGTTGAATTTCACACCTGCACTTTTCAACTTTTCAAACTCTGGTTGCCACTGGCTGTAGCAGTAAGTTATATCGTGTACTTCAGGTGTGACGAGAGTCTTCACGTTATTTATCAGTTCGAATACTAGACGACTCTTACCACACGATGTAGGTCCTGCTATTAGCATAGTGAAAGGTGACTGTAGTCTAGGATCGAATTCAACAGATTCCACAGTGCTAGAGACGTCCATCTTACTGCAGTGATCAGACGAGAGTGGTCAACACTGGAGTGACACAGCTCACTTTTATGTCTTTGGGTACAGCTGCATACAACCCTTGAACATACATTGCGACGTCGCTGCGACCCATGTCGTCTTGCAACACTTTCATCAGAGCCATAGGCTCAGACGTCTCGTTGTACTTCCAAGCTCTCAGCACTTCATAGACAGGGTTCTTGACAGTCCTGTCAGAAGGCACAGGTTGAGAGATGAAAGCTACTTCATGAGAAGTCAACCCTAAGTAGATCCCTATAGTCTTCCAGTCTCTAGGGCAGAGCTCAGCTAAAAGAGAGAAATATTTCTGCACTTTCCACTCCATGTCTCCACTCTCTAAGCCATCCCACATGTCATGCTTGTCCATGTACTCACGTGAGAATTGGATGAGGTCCATACGGTAAGATTCTTCCAAGGCGTCTGCTAGTTCCTTCCACCTAGTAGTACAACTTTTCTGGTACCAAGTAGTGAACATTTCTCTAGCTTGAGTTATGACACTTCTCTCACAACTGAGATATCCCATGTCCTTCAAGTTCACTTTGAGGTATGAACCTAACCGTATGTAATCTGATGTCAGCAACTTACTACTTATTTTCAGTAGCATAGCATCTGGTAAGTATCCTAACGGCTCTCCTTTGAAGAATGATGATACAGGTACTACTAAATTGAAATCTGCCATGATGAGCAAGTGTGTGAAGGAGTAGACAGGCAGGTAGGTAGGTAGAGTGTTGTATGGGGTGTTGTAGGTTAGGGGGAGCTTTTATAAAGCTCTTTAGACTAGATACGTAGGGAAATCGTGTAAAGAGCATGCAAAACGTTCTGAGTTCGAACTCCTCGCCCCCCTATCCATTTCACACTAGAGGGGTGCCCCCACCCCATACACCCTATGCTAATACTATACACACCCCCACCCCACCCAACTCTATACGATGCACTAACGTTTCACTTTTTTATCAGAGTGTTTACAATAACATTCTGAGCGCTAAACCACTACGATGAGGGGACGTTGTAATATCACGCTCCCAGTGACTTAAATAAGTTTTAACTCTGTGTCTGTCTGCTTCAGTGTAACGTTCTAGATACGTATCTGGGATTTTGAAAATGTCTTCTACTTTCAAATCTGAACAACCTGCTAAGTTCCTTTGAAGCCGACAACCTAGCATGTCTATGATACTCTCTAACAAGTAATGTGTCGGCATGTCTTGATTAGAGTGGTACTGAGGATGATGAGGGTTGTTTGCGTAGTGGTGTTTCAGCGCTGATTCCCACATTGCAAGGTGGTCAGAGTTCTTGAGAGGTTTTGAACTCTTAAGGCGGCCAAACTTCCAGCCGTATCCAACAGCTTCTACAGCTGAAAACTTAGCCAAGTCGTGCTTCATAATCAACTTGTCTATACATTTACCTTCACTCTCATTGAAGCTATCACTTAGCAGAACCCAAGTGTAATACAACCATTTCCTATGCTCTAAAGTCTGTTTGAAATGATTGAAAATGTACTGTAAAGTTTTTACAGTGCATGTGACAGACTCTTTTCTTTCACACACATACTGTAATACTAACTTGTCTTCAGGGTATTTAGCCTTAACTAGCGTGTAGAGGTCGTGAGCTGTCTTCATGATGACGTTGAAAGGTCGTTTGAATGAGTGAGTGCACTTACACGACCCTATATACTCTGAGTGATTTATGACTTGACAACTAACCGTTTAAAACACAGTGTGCATGGAAAATATTTTAAGAAGTAGAGTGACAGTTTGAAAGGGGGGTCTCTCAATATATGAGAGACCAGAGTTAGTTGGTTAGTACACCTATACTTTTTTTCACTTTTATTTTTTGTGAAGCATCTAATAGACTATTGGTCAAGGTTTTTTATTCATCAGTTAGGGGAGAAGGATTGAGTTGGAAAGGCTGTCACCAGTTCATACAAGACTCCTTGGCACAGTAGAGTAGGGTTTTGACAACGTTGTACAACTACTCTTACAACGTGACAACACTCATTTGCATTGTGTCCAATCTCAGTCTTGTATGCTCTTTCAGAGATGAACACGGAATTTCCCAGCTGCTGTGATTCGAGCTGATTAAATTTGAAGTAGGGTTTCATCCTACATTTTTGAAAGTTAATAGCTGAAGCTACTACACTATGAGAAGTTACACTGTGTTGTAACTTAGAAACTAGCAGTAACACGCTGCTCACTACTTCAGATTGAGTAGCTTTCCCAGTAGAACTAGTTATGAACTTCTTGAGAGAAGGACTACTAGCATTTATGGGAGTCGTGTTGTTATGCAGAAAACAATTTGAAAAATCTAGATTTGGAGGTATGTAACTATCTCTGATGTACTCTTCAGGACAATATCTGAACAACTGCTTTTCCTCACCAGTCTCTACTCCACTCTTGACGTCTGAAATGAACTCCCAAACTGACCGCCGGTCTTTAGTGCTGAGTGAAATCGGTAGAGGTGTACAAGCTGCACTGGACATGTTGTCTCAGAGCTGCTCAGTTTGAATCTGATCACAGCCGGTTGTTTTCAACGTACACTAATCGTTTCCCCCACCCTCTCTAGAAAAGTAGTGTCCACAAATTAACTCACTTGAACGAAAATCTTTCAAATAAACGTCAAGAAGAAAATGTAAACTTCACTTTCAAACTTGTCAATCATATAATAAGTTAAAAAACAATTTTAGACTGTATTTATATTTTTTCATCTTGAAAAGTGTAGTATAAGATACATCATTCATGAACGTTCCTTTTATGTTGCAACGCCTCATCCAGCTGACAGCCACTGTGCTATCTGAATAGAGTTCACATTTCCAACTGTTGTTTTTCAACTTTTTGTTTTGCTCTCCGCAGAAGCACCAGTCTGTTATGGGTTATCCAGTGCTTATTTATGCAGTGTGGTTGATAAAGATACGTTGTATCCAAACTCAGCCTAGTACTTTACTATAGTGACACGTGCGTATAATTGTCGTACAATAACAATTAGAGATGAAATATGAAAAAAATGTCAGACGTCAAATGTTCGTCTATTGTCGTTCAACAAACGTGTGACAACGTTTGACAATCGTTCTCAGTAAAATTAGTATATATACCCGTTGATTTGCTCAGTTGAAATCAAACTGCTCCTGAGCTGCTCAACTGTGACGACTACTCTACTCTTGCCACTCTACACGCTGCCTCTACTTTTCAACTTCTACAAACTAACTGTTTTAGTTTAGGATGCGGTCTGCTGGCAACAAGAGCTCTAAGAAGAGTTGTAAAGTAGCTAAGAGCAAGAACTTAGTTCTGGACGTTTCTGTGGAGATACCTCCTACAGTAAGCAATGAAGTACAGTGGATTCATCGTCCAAGTACACCTGAAGAGCAGAGTGCAGCTATCTTGGGGTTACATCACGATCTGGACTGCATGCTGGCTCCTTCCACTGGCGTACTGGACCGTGATGTATCTACGTCAGCACCAGCTTTGAGCTCTACAGACTTCAGCAACCCTGAACCGCCTCAAGATGTCCTCACTTACCAGACCCTGTCACACGTCATGCCCTTGGGCCGAGGCAATGGAGCTCTTCCTACTAGAGCTACTCCTCCAGTCGTCATCGACTTGACAGGTGATGAGCTACTTCCACCCACTACGCCAATCGTCATCGACTTGACAGAGGACGAAGTAGAAGAAGGTGAAATCATCGGGCACAACTTGAATGAAGTACTAGATGAGTGGTTCCAGAAAGCTGAAGCTGAAGGACGCTGTGCTCCACCTTCCTCACCTGTCACTACAGCTGTACCAGCCGACATTGTAGTGAGGGATAGTACCGGAGCCATCATCACTCCTGGACTGACCGACACTGTCGTCGTCATCAACGGGGAAGCTACAGTAGTCACAGATGAGTACTACTCACGAGTAGTAGGTGACACAAGTGGTGAAGTGAATCCTCCCAAGGGCGTGACGACAGCTACTAAAAGAGGTCCATCTCCACAGATTCAGCCAGAAGCAGTTGTTGAAAAAAAAAAGAAGCGAAAGTACACCAAGAGTGTGGCTACTGTAGCTGCAGCTGCTGCACGTGCTGCAAAGGCTGGTGTGGGAAGTGTTACTTCCCAATCGACGGTTGCCACTGCTGTTGTGACACCGCTTCCGCCGAAGAACGGATCCAGGAGAGTTGGGTCTAAGCTGGCTAACTTCCGCATAGTCCCTTTGACTGGTGACAAATGGCCTAGTCGGTTTGGTTTCCCATCTCAGCAAGCTGAAGGTAGCATTGTTCCTGACCAGCTGTTCTACCCACCTGGGGACACATTAGTTTGAAAAGAATTTATTCATTTTCATGATATTCGATAAATTCTCTCTGGAGTTACAATTTATATTCCGTGGCTATGTCATGACGTAAGTATTAATATAATATATAATAAGTAGGGCTGCATACATTACAGCATATTAAATGTGAACTAAATGTCAGGTGTGGAGTCCAAAAGTAGTAATTAGGCTTTTGCCTTAGCCTATTTACGATCCGGCGTATCTACTGATACTTATACTTATAGAGTTTGGTGATTGAATATGATGATGAAATGGGTATGAGTGTATGGTGAAGATTAGCATTCAGTACAGATTGGTGTAGTGGGCCTGGCAACAGTCGTGAGCTTTGGTGGGATCCCTCCAGCAGGGCATAAGGACTATCTGTTTTATCTTACGTATTTGTTATCTCACTCAGGGTCGAGAGGGGTAATCTTAAACAATCTTTTGAACTCAGATACGGTTTTTGACTTTTGTACCTCTGGTTTCATACGGTTCCAGAGCTTTATTCCCCTGGCTTGAGGCCCTTTTTTGAATTTCTGGAGACGTGCCCTTCTGCAGGGAAACTTGATTTTCAGGTCCCCCCTGGTTCTGGGATTTTCTACAGGTTTCAGCTCGGCTTTGGTAGCCATTTTATACATCATAAGAGCTAGCTGGGCTTCCCTTCTTTTGTCAAGCATTTGCACATCATATTCTTCATGTATATCTTTTGTTCTGTATATAATATTGAATTTTCTTGTACACACTCTAAGAGCCCTATTTTGTAGGGTTTGCTGTTTCTTTATTCTAGACTTCTTTGCACCTTCAACCAGGAAACTACAGTAATCAAAATGGGGTAGTATAGTCTGTTTATACACAAGTATTGCTGTAAACTTGTCCATTAGCTTTTTCAGCTTGTCTAGGCTAAACACCCGCTGTCTTACTATGCATTCTGTAGTTGTCATCTGTGAGTCTAGTTTCAGCTCATTGTCTAGCTTGACACCTAGGTATGTGTATTCGCTAGGGCTCTCTAGCGGAGTCCCTCCAATGTGGATTCCAATGGCTTTGGCCTCCTCTGCCCTAGTTTTCTCACCATACCAGACTGTTTTTGTCTTTTTAATATTCATCGTTAACCCATTTTTGGTACACCACTTCACCAAGTTGGTTAAGTCCTCCTGTAGTAGCCTTCCAGCTATGGCCGGGTCTTTGTGACTCGCTGTTATGACTATATCATCTGCATATAATAACATTTCTGTATTTTTAGTGGTTTGGGTTACCCCATTTACATATAATATAAATAATAGAGGACCTAGAATGGATCCTTGGGGGACTCCAAACAGGATGTTTTTACTTTCAGTTTTGACTGAATTTAGCAGTACACTCTGTTTTCTATTTTGGAGATAGCTTGCTATCCATTTCAGTAGCATACCATCAAGCCCCAGTTGTGCCAATTTTTCTATCAGGAGTGAGTGGTGTATTGAGTCGAAAGCTTTGCTGAAATCTACATAGCAAGCACATGTGACCTCTGATTTATCCCTATTCTCATATAGCCTACTTACTAGTGTGTACACAGCCTCACTGGTGCCTTTGCCTTTTACAAATCCATATTGTTTGTCTGAGATCAAACCTAGTTCAGTGGCCCTACTTGAGATATGTTCATGCATTACTTTTTCAATCAATTTACCAGGAGCAGGGAGAAGACTGACAGGTCTCCAGTTATTTACCTGTGTCAGTGAACCAGATTTTGGTATTGGTATGACAGTGGCCTTGGCCCAAGCTGCTGGGAAAATGCCTCCTTTGATACTTTTGTTAAACATATCACATAAGTGTGGGATAAGACATTTAAATGCATCTTTGAGTACTTTGGCCGAGATACCCTCTAGCCCAGATGATTTGTCTGGGTTTATTTTGTTCACCAGTTTCTCTAGGTCATCATACTCAAGTGTTGGGACCTCCAGTCTAGTCACATCTACATTATTATCAGTGGCCATGTCCCTCAGGTGGTCTTCAGGTCTTAGCTTGGCATCAGGCAAACTAGGATCTTGTACCATTAGAGCCTTATAGAGTTCCTCTCCAATGTTGGCGAAGTATTCATTACAATACTCGCTTGCCTGGGCTCCCTCTATCCTTTGGCCATTTACATTAAATGTAGTCACATTAATCTTACTCTTTGGGGCAATGATCCTATTTAACTGTCTCCAAAACTCTTTCGCATCACCCTGCGATTCTTCTAGCGTATCCTTTACATAACTAGACTTGGCTTCATGGCACACTTTGTTAACTTGAACCCTTCGGAGCTTTGCCTCCTGATAGATCTCATCAATCCCAGATCTTCTGTATTCAGCTACAGTAGCTTTCCTGTCTGCCATCTGTTCTCTTATTTCGTTGCTCATCCATTCATTTGGATCCAGCCTACATTTCAACTCTTTCATTGGACAGGTAGCATCCAGGTAAGTACAGATTCTAGACCTAATGGTCTCCCATTGAGTAGAGGGATCAGTTTCGTTGTAGAAATCGTCCCACTCATCTTCAGCTAAATCTTCTCTCAACTGGTCAGCACAGTAGTGCTTATATGACCTACCTCTAAAGCTAGTCATTGGGTACTTAATGTTTAGTTTCTTCCTAATTGCTGCTATTGGGTAGTGATCACTAACTAGGTCAGATAACACCCCACAGTGAGAGACCACAGGGCAACTGGTGAGAATATGGTCTAGACAACTATTTCCCTCCGGGTAAGTTACATCTTGAATGAGCTGACTCAGACCTTTGGCAGTAATGAAGGAATCTAGCAAATCTCCTCCTTTGTCCCAGTCCCTGACAATGTCTATGTTCAAGTCCCCAAGTAACCACAATTCAATATAGCCATCGTCTATACTTTTGACTAACGCCTTCAAGTGATCAATGAAGCCTTCAGCAGATCCTTTCGGCGGCCTGTATAGATTCATGATGACTAACCTCTTGTGTTTTTCTTGATTTATACGGACGGTGAGACATTCTATGTCTTCATTTTGGACAGAAGCTTCCGTGACTAATTCTGAATAGGGAAATATTTTATTGTCCAGGTATGTAATTAGCCCACCCCCGACTGTCTCTGATATTCTATCTTGCCTGTAGAATTGCTTACCTTCCCACAGAACCATACTGTCCTTATATAGATCATGCAACCAGGTCTCTCCTAGGCAACAGATATTTAAGTCCTTCAGGAGAGGTTGAATATCTATCTGTTTAAAGAACATACTCCTACAGTTCATGTGGCCTATCTTGAGACCTCTCAATTTACTGAGGTCCTCCAGTGTAATATTCAACTTCGCGCTCTTACTGAGGTGTAAAGTCTCCTGATGTGTTTTAGTAAATCCTCACATACCTTATGGTGGTGGTTACCCCGCCCACTCTGCTGTGTCCTCCCATCATACCCTGTACTGAAGCCGGTCTGATAGCGCTGATGGCACTGATGATGATGATGACGATGATGATGATGATGATGATGGTGATGGTGAAGGTGATTGTGTGGTGTGACGCGTTGGGTTTTAGGCTCAGGACCCATTGCTGTTTGATTCTATGGGGCTTTCTGCGAGAGTCTCTCTGTGTTGGGCACCCAGGGCCGGTCAGTCAATCTGGTCAGTCCGTTTGACACTTTCGTGTTATGCGTGTTCGTTGGAAAGAAATATATGAGTATTATAAGACAATTTTATGGAGAATTCGTAGATCACAAGCTTAATATGCTATTCTAATTTGACTAGTTTCCTAACTAAAGATAAATAGATAAATACTTTTAAATAAATAAATTTTGATCAATTTCTATACTATTCTAACTAATTTTCTGTTACTAAGCTGTTTCTAATACTATTACTATTACCTAATCATTTTCTAATAATTTGGAATTATATCAATATGAACACTTCAGGTTCATTTTGCTACTAGTAAGCTGTGGCAGCTGTAGGATTTGATTGCCATCTTCCAGAATGTTCAGGGAACAGCTGAGTCCATCAGGGTCAATTATTAACATAAATGCTCAAAACTCTTAAAATGTAGGAATTTGTCTCTAATAGACACCACTCTATTTACTTCAGGAAGTTAATGCTTTGAAATTATTGTTCATGCTCATGTTGCCTGAGTGCGATTGGAGTCCCCTCTGCTTTCACCAAGCGTCCCCTCGGTTGGTACCTCCTCGGATCGTCATCAATCGTCACGCTGACATCCAACTCTCAGCAGGCTGTCTGGGTTTCAAGTGTATGATTATTGAGCCACAATTCATACTCGGGGTATATCTGATTTTGCTATTAATCATTTTTGGCAGTTTACATGAGCTTTTGAGGAAAAATTTCTAAATTGGCATGGGTAAAATTGTACAAGTCAGAGACAGTTTGTATATTTATCAGATTTTATATCAGAAATGCATGCTGCTTGAAGTATACAAGCTCCCCTTCATCAGTGGCGTCTCAATAAGGCAATATTTGAACAAGCCTTATGAGAGGTGCGTCAACTTACGGGCAAACGACTTCAGAGGGCTCTTCTACCAGAGCAAATCTATCATAGAGAACTATGACAGGATTAAAGAAGAAGCCAAGAAAGGAGCGCCAGCAGTCAAGAACTATCTGAACTACTTAGACAACCCTGTCAAACACACAGGTGTGTTAGTCAACCTCTACAGGGGGCAACCTAAGATCCACATCGGAACGTCGTCGTACGTGGAAGAAATGGATAAAGCGCTGCCGGCAGGTCGAGCAACAACAAGCCCAATACACTGTGGGTACACGGTCACTGTCTACACGATCAAAGACATCATGGAACGTGTTGGGCCGATGCTGGAGAGTGACAAGAACTTTTACAGAGGTGTTACCACTTGCGATGAGACTGATTAGGTGAGTGCTCAACAATTAAATTACATCAGTTGTAAGGTTCCTCAACACTGTATTGATAGGGCTGTAAATTCTTTGCATGATGTGTCTGTCTGTCTGTCTGTCTGTCTGTGTCTGTTAGTGAGTATATTCTAGTGGAAAAAAGAGAAGAAAAAAAGAAGGAGAGAGTGTATATCTGAAGAGTTTTTAAAATGCATAGACACGTCAATACTATCAGTTGTATTCGGTGTAATGCACCTAGAATACCTAGACAAGTTACTATACATAACAGTAGTAAGAACTTGTGTACTTCAGAGACTTGCTTGAGAGAAGTCTTCTCTAGTGAAACAGTTTTACCTGAAGAGATTGAGAAAAACTCTCTTTTCTTAGAATTTTACAAATCAAATTTCAGATCGATAGGTCAAGGTTTAGTTGTGTTAGGTTGTGTACAAGCTATATATAACGTCAGATTAACTACTTTTGAATCTGATCAAGGAGTGAGTGAGATAGTGACAGCTCTCAGAGCTATACATGAGAATCAGTTATACAGTTATAGAGTAGCTGTGTCTTTTGGTCGAATTTTGACTTGCACTGAAGACGCTGAGCAAAGAGTCATGTATTTTCATGCTTCAGCTAACAACTCTTCAGTTTTTTATGACAGTGAAGACCATCAAGACCCTTACTTCTTAGTTAAGAACTCTGAGAGCTTTGAAAGTTGCATAGATCTATTGAAACTGAGACTGTTACAGTAAGAGAGTGTACAGAGACAACTTGTGTTTCTTTAGATGCTTGTCACACCACTTGTATAAAACATTAGATAGAACTGTAGAGCTTTTCAAAGAAGCTTATCCAGACACTTGTCAGAAAAAGTTCAAAGGTATTCTCTTAAGTGATTTAGATAGATTAGAGAAAGTATTCAAAATAGACATACGAGTGTTCAAGCTGTCTAGTACTAATAAAGTGACTGTAGTGCGTAGCAAGCTTTGTAGTAGCAAGAAAGTCTTGAATCTCAACATGTACTGCAACCACTTGAGTCTGATAGTAGACATGTGTAAATATGGACGCGTGTACAGTTGTGAAAAATGTTACAAAGCATTCTCTTCTAATTACAACTTGAAGAGACACACTGCTGTAACAAAAGACTGTACTAAAGTACGATTTATATACAAAGGAGGTGTGTACAAACCTAGTAGAACTATATTTCAGAAGTTGAGTGAGCTAGGTGTACACACACCCGCTCACTTAAAGATATACCCATATAAGATTGCTTTCGACTTTGAAAGTTATTTTGTAAAGAACGGTGAGAAAAGTTGTAACACAACTTTTGAGTTAGATCATGTACCACTGTCTGCTAGTGTAGCTAGTGACTTTCCAGGGTATACAGAACCAGTGTGTTTTGTCAGAGAGAGTAACAGGGAAAATGATGACTTAGTCAGTCGTGTATTAGGGTACATAGATATGTTAGCTTGTGAAATAGGTGAACATGTCAGAGAGTGTTTTAAAGTAGTGACAGATCAGCTAGATGCTCTGCAAGCTGAAGAGGAAAGGTTAGAGAGTGCAGCTTTGAAAGCTGCTAAGTTAGAGAAAAGTAAGTATAATTTATCACCTGTCGTCAGAGCTAAGCAAGCTCTGACAGCTTATATGAACAGAGTACCTGTAGTAGGTTTTAACTCAGGTCAATGTGACTTAAATCTAATAAAGAGAAGCTTCCACACTTTCTTCTCAGAAAGAGAAAAGAAACCTATGACGACTATAAAAAGGTGTAACCAGTACATTGCTGTATACACTGAGCACTTAGTGTTCTTAGACATGGTGAACTATCTAGCTCCAGGTTATAATTACGCTAGTTATTTGAAAGCTTTTTTGAAAGACACAGAGAAAGGTTTTTTTCCTTATGAGTGGATGGACAATGTCCGAAAATTAGATAATACAACTCTCCCACCTAGGAGGAGTTTCTATAGCTCTCTGACTGGGAAAGGTATAACTCAAGCCGAGTATAGAAGCTGTAAAGAAGTGTGGGTGAAAGAAAAAATGAAAACAATGAAAGACTACTTAGTGTACTATAACAATTTAGATGTAGCTCCATTTGTCAGAGCTATAAATGAACATAGCAAGTTCTTCATAGAAAGGAATGTCGACATGTTCAAAGATGGTTTGACACTTCCAGGTTTGACTTTGAAGTTCCTCTTTCAGAACACTGAGTTGAATGCGACACCTTATGTTCTCTTTTCACACCATGAAAAAGAAGTCCACAACTTACTGAGAAAGAATTTAGTTGGTGGACCTGCTATAATATTCCACAGACACCATCGTAGTGGTATAACTAGAATAAGAGAGCGTAAGTATGGAGTTGAGAGTAAAAAGTGTGATCACATTTTAGGAGTAGATGCAAATAGCTTGTACTTGAAATGTATGGGTGAAGCTCATTGTACAGGGTTCTATGTAGTGAGACGTCACGAAGATGATTTCAAGCCTGTTCTCAGTCAGCAAATCAGTTACTCAGCTGTAGAATGGCTCCGTTACAGAGCTATACTAGACAAAGTACCTATTTTACATCAATACAATTATGGTGAAGTCAGTGTAGGTAGTCAGCGTATAAGAGTAGATGGGATAGTCCCTGATCGTAAATTGATATATCAGTTCCATGGTTGCTATTGGCATGGTCATACATGTCAGATTAACAAGACATTGATGACTAGTACGAAGGGTCGGGAATGGATACAAGAGCGTTCTAGTAAAACAGCTGCTGTAACTCTGTATCTGAAAAGTTTAGGTTACACAGTAGTAGAACAATATGAATGTCAGTGGATCAAATTACGAAAAAACACTCAGTGTTTGAAACTGAAACCTGAATGGAGTGTTAATAGACCGTCTTCAGCTGGTAAGATGAGTCAAGCTGAGATAATAGAAGGTGTGAAAAGTGGTTCAGTGTTTGGGTTGATTCAAGTAGATATTCACACACCTGAGCATCTCAAACCATATTTTGCTGAAATGACACCAGTTTTCAAGAACATTCTTGTCAGCAAAGAAGATGTAGGTGACCATATGAAAACTTATCTAGAAAGTGTAGGGAAACTGCGTCAACCTCAGAGACAGTTGATAGGTAGTTTCCATGGATCAGGTCTTCTACTAGGTACTCCGTTACTTAAGTGGTATCTAGAGAAAGGTTTAGTAGTTAGCAAAGTGCACTTGTTAGTTCAATACACACCTGAAGAAACTTTCAGACCTTTTGTGCAAGAAGTGACAGCAGCTAGACGGAAAGGAGATGAGAATGTTGACTGCAAGATCCTGTCTGACTTGTATAAACTGTTAGGTAACAGTTCATATGGTAAGACTATATGTAACAAGCAGAATTTCTTGAATACTAAATATGTAAGTCCAGATTTTGCTAGTCGACATTGTCTGCACTGGTCAGTACAACAAGTGCATGACATCAGTGAGAACACTGTGGAAATGTCATCTCTCCCGACTAGTATCACATACGACTTACCTGTTCAGATTGGGTTCATGGTATACCAGTATGCTAAATTTAAAATGTTAGCGTTCTACTACGACTTCTTGTTGAAGTTCATTGACTCAAAAGACTTTGAAATGTGTGAAATGGACACTGACAGTTTTTATTTTGCATTGTCTAAAAAGAATTTAGACGAAGCTGTCAAACCTGAGATGCGTGAGCAATACTTCAGAGAGCGTCACAAGTGGTTACCTTCTGAATCTTGTGATAATCCTCAACATAGAGAGACGTACATTCAATGTAGAACACACAACTACCCATGGGTACAACCACTGTGTTGCTATCGCCGCCTGGTGTTTGACAAGCAAACTCCAGGTCTGTTCAAGATAGAGTGGGAAGGAGACGCTATGACATCTTTGAACCCTAAATGTTACATGTGTGTCAGTGAGACAGGGAATAAGACTAGTTGCAAAGGAGTTATCCAGAGGCAGAATAATCTTACTGAGACAAATTATCAGAACGTTTTGAAAACAGAAAAGACTCATGTTGTGACAAACAGAGGTTTCAGAGTTATAGACCATCACGTCACTACATACTCTCAGAACAAGCAAGGTCTAAATTACCAGTACATTAAGAGAATAGTATGTGAAGATGGTGTCAGCACTGAACCTTTAGATATATGACTCTCTCTCTTTCTGAACATGTTTGTGTTTGTATGTGTGTGTGTGTGTGTGTGTGTGTGTGTGTGTGTGTGTTTATGTGTGATAAAGACAAGTGAGTTGTATCACTCAAAAAAAGTAAAAAAACAAACAGTATTTTCCTACAGTAAAAAAGAAAAGAGAAAAATAGTTGAAGAGAAAAAGGAAAATTTTCTGTGAAGAAAAGAAAATTTCCACAAATGGAAATTAAGTAGTACTAACTATATAGTAAAAAAAGAAGGAGTAAAGGAAAATTTTCTGTGAAGAAAAAGAAAAAAATTTCCATAATTGGAAATTAAGTAGTACTAACTATATAGTAAAAAAAAAAAAAAAAAAAAGAGAACAATTTTCATGAAAAATTTTCATAAAAATGTAAATAATACAGCTTCTATAAAGAGAAAGAGAGAGAAATTATAGTTGAACATTCGAGGAAATTATCCAATTTCTCTCCGAATGTTTCACCTCAATTTCTCTCCTAGTGGACTATATCGCTAAAAAAAAGCTCGTAAAATAACAAAAAAAAGTGAACTGTATCACACCAAAAAATAAAATCGGGCGTGAAAAGAGAGTTAATACAAAGACGCCACTGACTGATTTCAGACTACTTTACTAAACTCTCTTTGTCCGTCAAATTCATCAGAGAAATTTTTTTTTTTTTCTGATTAGTGTCAAGAAATATATACAATGGCTGACAGCAAGTTGAAGTCAAAAATAGACGATATCCTTGACTCTGTCAGTATGTACAGTTCTATATATAGTAGTTGTAGTTCTAGACTTGATGCTTCAGCACCAACTCTCTCAGCACGTGAAAGTGAGAAAAATGTTCATACACCCCCACGCATTACAACTCATGTAAGACCAGTGTCACCTCGTAACTTTGACACAGCTTTGATTTGTGGTTGTAAAGGTCATTTCTTCTGGGAGTTCATACCTGTAAACAATGTTAGCTATTTTAGAGGAACCTTACCTGATGTTGTTGAGCGCTGTTTTTCCAGTATACATGTGTACAGAGATTTCCATGAAGCTTTCTGGGACGCATACACTCAGTGTATAGAGCAATCCACATTGAATCTGTCTATATTCGTTGCAGATTTCACCATAGCTGTGTATCAAATGCATAACTCTCTGACTTGCCCCAGACACTATGCTAGATACACTCTAGGGAGTTTCAAGAGCTTCATGGAGTTCAACGAAGTCTTACGTGAATCACCTATTATAGGCGCATTCTGTAGGTGTAATGTTCCCATGAACCCTTCAGATATCGCTTACAATGTGTGTTTCACGTGTCTGCAAGCTACTCTAGAGTTGAAAGCTTTGTCTCTCACAGCAGTGTTACAGCATTTCTCGTATGAAGTCAGTTTCAAAACTGATTACTTGAATGCTCTGACTCCAGGTGTGAGAAACAATCGCAAATACTTTCTAGCTCAGTCATTGTTTGATGTGAAACTATCTAAAATTGTGAAGATGGGGACTGGTTGGGTGAGTACTTGGAGTACTCAAGGTGTTTCTTGGAAAGGTCAGAAAGGTTTCACAACCAATCGTTCTTTCTGCATCATGTGTAACATTGCAGGGAATGGTCATGACTTGTTTGTGTGCAAGAACTGTACAAAGTATAAAATGTGAATAAAGTAACCAAAATAATATTTCTTGCCTTGTGTTTGTCTTTAGCATGTGACGGCATTACTCAATGTCATTGTTGACATTTATTTCAGCCACGTGGTCTTAAACACGTGTCATTGTTGACATTTATTATAAGCACGTGGTCTTCAACACGTGTACAAGTGAAGTAGGTCATGTTGACATTGTACTAGCCAATCAGAAGCTTGTAAAGTATGTCATGACCTCTGATGACGTCACTTCCTGTCATTTAGAAGCTTCTGATTGGTTGACAGAGGTCACTTCCGTTCTGCAAGTGTCAACTGACCTAGATGCACCCGTTTACTACGCGCTGAATATGCTCCTATATACTACTCCTGCGTGGTCCTGTATGTGGTGGGCAGGTGATGCGCTCAACGAATACAGGACTACTGCAGTACCCCACATCCAAATTATTGGGTTACAGAAAGAGCCCACTTTACAGGGCCATCGCTCTCTGGAACAGCCTACCACCTGACTGCCGAGTCATAAAATCTAAGGAACAGTTCAGAACAAATGTACTGCTCCAAATACAGGAACGCCACTTAATAATGATGCGATCCAAAGGACTTGCAAATTGCTAATACCTGCGAATACATAATCTAATTGTACACTGTACACTGTATACAAACTAATGAACGAAATGCATAATGCCTGTCTATTTATGATATAATATGAATGTATTACAGTACTAACGGTCCGAGAAATGAAAGCATATCATTTATAGGGTATAATCGAGGCGGGAAGGTTGGAGCCGCCGGGTAACATTAGAGTGCTTCTGCGCATGAGCTAGGTCTGGCTGTATCCGGGAAGACGGCCAGTCGGCCATTCGGATTGAACTCTCACTGGAAGAAGGGTGTGGGCGCATTGGTTCGCAATTAATTATTTTTTTCATGTTGTTATTGTTACAATAAAAGGGGCAGGTCTTTTGGCCTGGATTCCCCCAAGCCCAATTGCTGTGGTTAAGTTATATGTATTAGTACCGGTAGTGTTAGTATCATAGAGAACATGTAGTCCTGATTATATGCTGTTTGTGGATGTAACTGTGTTTGGAAGATCACTCAGTGAAATAAACACATTTATAAACTCAAAAAAAGTTTGTATCGCGCATCGGACAGCACCCTAAGGAAGTACTCCCAATTTCACAAAGATGTTGAGCACAAGGACAACCCCCTTAACGTTCCCACCCCAGAGCCATTTCCAGGTTACCCTGGCAATTTACCACACTATTTCATCGGCGACGACGCTTTTGAAATGAGCCTCAATCTAATGAAACCCTACCCAACGACCAAGCTCAGCCTGAAGCAACGGATTGGCAACTTTAGGTTCAGTTGGTGCAGGCGGGTGGCGGAAGATGCCTTTGGCATCGTTTCTACACGGCTCAGAATCCTCAGGAGGGAAATCGAAATGGAGCCGGAGAACGCGACAGTGGTGGTTCTAGCATGTGTTGTACTACACAACTACCTACGCACCGAGGCGCCCCACGCCGATCTACCCTGTGAGGCGGTGGACTGGGAGGGGAGGGACTACACCCAACACAAAGGTGTGTGGAGGGACGAGGCAGCACTTGCTGGAGGTGAAGCCACCCGTGTCCGTAACAGGTCGCAGAAAGTCAAGGAGATGCGGGACAATCTTGCCTCCTGGTGCATAGAGAAGGAGGGTGAGCTGCCCTGGCAGTACGATGTAGTTTTGAAGCACGATTTCTATTTTGAGCGCTAGACCCGGACCGTCCCTACTATCATCCAATACGGGTGACTTTGTATACATACCTATTTGACTCATATTGCAAGATCAGATAATAATAAATATTTAGACATGGTCCTGTTTGGGTACTGATGAAAGAGCATTCTGAACCTGAAACGTGTGATCCCACTTATATGTGTAACTATATAGGTGTTAAGACTTTGCACCTTTTTAAACAGTGATCCCAATTATATGTGTAGCATTAACTATGTAGGTCTTAAGACTTTGGCCCTTTTTTTACAGTCATCTAATTAAATGTATAATTTCAACAGGTGTCACTTTTTAAGTGAAAAAATATTTATTTTGAACAAGAACGCAACTGCTGGACAGATAAAGTTATACATATCTACATGCATTATAGAACATGAGTCGTAAGCACCAGAATTGGATGATGATGATAATATGCATAAAGTAACAGTGTTCCACATACTTTTTTGCAACACGTGACTTATTAAAAAATGCTGCAGTGCCTACGTGTTAAAATGAGTCTAAAGTTGTACGTTTGATGTCAAAAAGTATGTCAGTTTTAGCACATGGATGATTGCATTTTTTTAAACTTCTTAATACTAGTACTTAAAGCTAATACCGGTAACTTCTATTACTTTGCATAAGTAATACTTTTAAACAGTTATAACCAATACCCTGATTCTGACGGTAATAAGTTGTACATAGGCGCTTTAATATGTATGCAGAAATATACTCGGAGGACTTGGCCAAGACAGTTGGCCAACGTTTGACCTTTGGCCACCTGTGTCCAAAGTTTTTATATGTAAGAAGCGTATTTTGGAAGCAGCCTTTGTTGTTGAATTTAATAAGTGAACGTTATTGTCAAAATGCTTATATAGAGGCTTAAAAACAATTACAGCTGCTCCATCCATGTACAGGAATTGAAACTTTAAGTATATACTTAGATTGTACTTAGGCATCTCTTAAGTACCGGTAGTTTTAAGTTTGGACGCCTCCAGTGGTGTCTAGCATGTGGCTGTTCAGCCTTTACATGTCAAATAAGTATACACATTCTACATATCTGATACATATAGAGTCAGCCCAAAGTTGCACGGGGTCACTGGCTTGCTCCCGTGCCCGGGACATATCCTCGCCGAATTTATGGAAGGACTGAGTCGGCCTTCTCCTTCCCTGCATCGCTGCTTGCCCTCTCCTCTTCCTTGGCTTTTTTCTTTAGGTCTTCCTTCAACTTCCTGTGCCCGGGGCCGGCCTGCTTATGCCATGGTATATTAGACATGTCCAGGGATATGTCAAAGTCAGCTCCATCCGACTCCTTGGACGTGTTAATACGCTGAAGTATAGGCCCCTGCTGCCCTTTCAGTGTCAGACCTCTGACAGCTTTGACAGACTTTTATTGAGCCAGTTGGATGTTCTGTTCAGCCTGGGCAGACAACTTTTTGCCACCCACGGACGCCTGGTACCTCTCCAGTGCAGAAACTGGGGCAGCACCGCATTGACCAGAGCACGACGTGCCACTGCTTTGACCAGAGCACGACGCGCCAACGTCCAGCTTGTTTAATTTTTGATTTATCGCTAGTTTTGCCGCCAGGAGATGCATTCCCCAGCCTGGGACTGGACTTGGTCAAACGCTCCACAGTTCTGGCATCTTTTAACCGCTGGTTGGCGCTAAACTGTTTTGGGTTAATGACACTCTGACTGTGAGAGTCCCCGTCATCTTCAACATTTTCCTCACCCCCCTCCCCTTCAGCCTCATCTGCGCCCTCACATACTGATTCCCCGTCACTGTTGTACCTCTTTTTTGAAATTGGAGACAGTGACGTGTCCATTATGCGTTTGACGTTGCTTTGGAAGATCTAAAGAATGGAGAAGATTAAATCATTAAATACAATAAATAATATTAAAAGTATGTAACCAATTGAGACCCCTAAAGGCCAACAGTATAGATTGTTTGCACTACTCCATGTATATATTATACTCTTACTGGCAAATGATAATAACTGAGGAGGGTCGAAGGTCTGGGGTTATGCCAATGATAATATCCCATAAATTTTGATATTTCACGTTTGACCAACTTTTTGCCAAAAGTTGCTCAAACGGGCGTCTTTCCGTGGCATGCCGTGCACGGATAAGCTGGAAAGTATGCCATACGTGTCCGTAACATGGTTGGTGGAAGTACTTTTTTCAATCCGTAGCCGTCAAAACCGATCCGTCAAGCCTAGGAATGCCTTCCACTGAGCACTTTTTGCCCACTTTTGGACGATTTTTCATCCGTATATGCGTCCGTACGTCGATCTGTCGCAGTGGAAGAACTCCTTAAGCTAATCCACCCAGTGACCGAGATAACATGCACTATTGTTAATCTCCTATAACACAGAGAAAAATATGAGCGTCAGCTGGACTCTCCCCAGAGTCAAGCACTGCCTGACTCAGGTAAGAGAGTCTGCTGGACTTTCACTTCCATTAAACGACAGTCAGGCTGAGCCTCCTTTGATAGTCCCATAAAGTTACTCTCTTTTGAGAGTCAGCCTGATCCTTGAATGACAGTCAGGCAAGACCAATCTTCATACCAGAGTCAGCCTGACTTTCCCTCCACAGTCAGGCAATGTCTGACTCTGAGATGAGGATCAGTTAGCCTGAGCCTTCTTTGTTTGCTACCAGGTGGGGGACACAATACAGTATTGAGCTTAATGGTAGGATATATGACACCATTCTTGTGGATTTGGGAATTATATACATTAAGATCCTGGGATAACCTCTAACATATGTTGGTACATGTCTCTATGTATTACATACCTAAATGACTTGTTTTCTGTGATCTAGCAGACCCTTGTTTGTTCAGCACAACAATATTATTTTGTATTGAGATTTCAGGGAGGCAATATAAATCTTTTAAAACATTTTACCCCAATGCAAATAAGCAACTAGTCTTACTGTACAAAAAAGAGTTCAGCTATGCCTGACTTTCATTGAGGCAAAGGTCAGTGTTGCTAGACTCACATCCATATGTGAGTCCAGCTTGGCTTGACTCTTGATAACCAGAGTCTGACATTGCTGTACTCTTGCACTAGGGAAAGTCCAGCATTGTCAGACTACCCTTAATGCCAAAGTCAGGCAGTGCTGAGCTTTCATAAGCAAGGGTCCAGCACTGCCTGACTCTCATTGTAATGAAGGTCAAGCAGTGCTGGACTCTTGTTGTGATAAATGTCAAGCAGTGCTGGACTCTCTCTACAGTCAACGTCAGCTTGACTCTCACATGAGAGTGCTTTTGGCGACATGGGCCTGACTATGGCATATGAATTCAGCTGACTCTCATATTTTCCTCTGTGAAGTCAAGTGTCAACTGTCAGAAAGTATTTTCTTCAGGACCTGTGCTTATTAATGAAAATGGAAATATAGGCCTACAATATGCCTTCTACCCTGTGATAAACCGGACCTACATTATAGATATATTCAAAGATGATTAATATAGGCCTTATCATCACAGGCACTGATATTTCTTATATATGTTTAATATCAATGACCCTATACATAGATCCAGAGGGTTCGACATCTTGGGTAACCACCATGAATAGAAGCATATCTTTGCGGCTTTGTTCCAAAAGTGATTCCAAATAACCATAGAGAACATTTCCACCCAGTGAACTATGGTATTGTTTATTAGAAAGCAATCTGTATTATTAGTATTGGAACAGATGTGAAATGGACAAGAACCAAGTCGAAGTCAAGAATAGCATGCGAACAGTGTTTATTGGTTAATGGTTAGACATATACAGATTATTTATACACTTCAATAACTGATGTCTTGGCACTCAAATCAGTTTTATCAAATCAACAGCCATCTATAGTAAACACATTTCATTCATCTGACTTAAAAACCTTTTCATTGTATATTTACTTAATGGCGAGACCTCGCACCAACCCCATGACCGCTGTCTAGCATGACACCATTTGGGGGCTGTGACGTAGGCCTATAATTAATGAGGCTACAATACAGCCCCAGCAAATAGACTCGCCATGGCTGCATGTATGCATCATAATGACAAATTACATTTTACATTAAACATGTTGCGGCCATTTAAGTTCATTTGCAGCATATTTTACAGAGATGAGGTGTCCTGTAAACAAATAGATCAATAATATCATCCAAAAGAACATTCACGTGGCTTTCAACTGTTTGATACCTCACCTTTCGAGGAAGTGCCTAAAATCCAAAAGGGCTACCATTCTAATACATATACATCAAAAAGGAGAAATAGGCAAAGGGAAGGCGCACAATTTGTTCAACATAGCCCGGGCATATTGGATGTACACGGTACTTAAAGTCCACATTCTGCGTACGCCAACGCTAACCACATGACACCATTCATACAAGTGGTGGTCATGTGTGTGGTCCCGTCCGGATAGCGGAGACCAGGGTAGCAGGTGTAGACGACGTCATCCCCGTTGGTGTAGCCTGGTCCTGCCGCCTGTTTAGAGACGTCCTTTGTTGTAAACAGTACTGTCGGGGGGTCAGGGCATTTTGCAGTTGCTGAAAAAAAAATCATTCATAAAAATATATGTATATGTTTTTTTCCATATCAAATGTCATGGTGTATGAGTCTACTTCAGGGGAGGCACATTATGTCTAAGATACACTATAACTCCACATTTTACATTGCACCACATCATCTGGCAGTATACGACTGCTCTATAAGAAACCCTTACATATCTTCATAACCCGATGGTCGTGTGTCTAGGCACCTTCAGCTACATATCTACATGACCCGAAGGTAGTTTTAGTAGGTACCTGTATCCTGGCATTCCATGGGTCCCAGGGTGATGGTGATTCTCTCCACAGAGCTCCCCAGGTCGCCCATGAGGAGGTTTCTGACGGGGAAGCGGGCCTTGTCGTTGAAGTAGCCAGCGTCTGTGAGCCAGGCACCTGCATTGGCACTGCAGTTACACGTCTTGACACCTACAGCAACAACAGCTGTATCAACAAATCATGTTCAGCAACAGCTGTATCAACAAATCATGTTCAGCAACAGCTGTATCAGCACATCATGTTCCTGCAGCAACAACAGCTGTACACATCATGTTCCTGCAGCAACAACAGCTGTATCAGCACATCATGTTCCTGCAGCAACAGCTGTATCAGCACATCATGTTCCTGCAGCAACAGCTGTATCAGCACATCATGTTCCTGCAGCAACAGCTGTATCAACAAATCATGTTCCTGCAGCAACAGCTGTATCCGCACATCATGTTCCTGCAGCAACAGCTGTGTCAACAAATCATGTTCCTGCAGCAACAGCTGTATCAGCACATCATGTTCCTGCAGCAACATCTGTATCAGCACATCATGTTCCTGCAGCAACAGCTGTATCAGCACATCATGTTCCTGCAGCAACAATAGCTGTATCAACAAATCATGTTCGTGCAGCAGCAACAGCTGTATCAGCACATCGTGTTCCTGCAGCAACAACAGCTGTACACATCGTGTTCCTGCAGCAACAACAGCTGTACACATCGTGTTCCTGCAGCAACAACAGCTGTATCAGCACATCATGTTCCTGCAGCAACAACAGCTGTATCAGCACATCGTGTTCCTGCAGCAACAACAGCTGTACACATTGTGTTCCTCCAGCAACAACAGCTGTATCAGCACATCATATTCCTGCAGCAACAACAGCTGTATCAGCACATTGTGTTCCTGCAGCAGCAACAGCTGTATCAGCACATCATGTTCCTGCAGCAACAACAGCTGTATCAGCACATCATGTTCCTGCAGCAACAATGGCTGTATCAGCACATCATGTTCACCAGGAGCTGACTCTATATTGTAATACACCATTGATAGTCCGCTGTTGCCTCAAGGCTTCATTCACATCTGTTGTCATGATGTTCCAGCTGGGTGTGCCATTTGAGCACCAGTGAGTAACTCACCTGTGAGCCATTGATGCATCATGACTGTATGCATTCAGCATGATACAAGCATCGTGTACATTCATACACCAGGCACATATATTTAA
Organism: Harmothoe impar; assembly: GCA_947462335.1. Taxonomy (NCBI): domain Eukaryota; kingdom Metazoa; phylum Annelida; class Polychaeta; order Phyllodocida; family Polynoidae; genus Harmothoe; species Harmothoe impar. Next base: position 34,203,019 of record OX381719.1, read on the forward strand.
ATTTAAAAGATGTTAGAAATCGGTAAATATGGACAGAAAGACAGAACGAACGTCTTCATTCATGATGGTGGCCACATCACTTTATTAACCGGAACTGACATGAACGCTGGTTACCCGATAACATATTTTCCCACGTCGTACAATCTCATTTTTCAACAAAAGATGCTTAGAAAAGTAAGGGCTGTCTAACATCAGAAATAAGACCTCCTGAGAGGGCCCAGGATGTCCTGAAATTCCCCTAAACTAAAGTAAAGATGGCATAAACAACCCTATATACTTCATGCCCTCTTCTGGCTCACTTTCTATTTGAATTCATAATATATGGGCACTATTTACAACTTGATATACTGTACATACCCTCTTGGTTTGGAGGACATATGTCGGAGCCGTCTGGGATGTCGTAGGCGGTGGCATCACGGCCAGTCCAGCCGTAGAAACCGAAGTTGACGTCGTAGCAGTAGAAGTGTGCGTGCAGGCGGCAGGCGGCGGACAGGTCGGCCAGCGCCTCCAGCTGCAGGGTGGGAGCCCGGTACGTGATGCCCCAGCTGTAGGACCGGTTAGGCTCCCAACCATTGTTACCGCCTGGTATAGCAGTGCTCGTCTGGCGGTCATGGCTGATTTCAGTTGACACTGTCAGGTCCTCATCTATTGTACATGTAGCGCTGATGGGGTCCTCCCCCGTGGGACCATCAGGGTCTATGGTGTAGGTCCCGCCTGGAGTCAGACACCCGTCCCGGGAATACACATCAAGGCACTTAGTCGGCGGATCTGAAGCAACGAATGTTCCTTCTGCAAGAACAGATGTGGTCACCATCTAAGACGATTTCCTTTTAGGAAATTCTTGCGAAAACTCTAATGACAATGTTGAAAAATCAAGCATCTATGAACTAGTTATCCCTCCCCTTGATACAAGAGATTTTACATATAAAAGAATGATGGTACTAATGCCGAATTACTAGAGGACTTATTCCTCAGTGACTCAGACAGTGACAAAACACCATCCTCTGATGACCCAGTTCAACTGGCAGTAAACTACTTAGAGTCGCTAAGGATGCACAGGGACAATAGTTGAGCATAATTTGACCAGCACAATTTTAAAATTATTTTTTTCGAAATATAAATATGTTTTATCAATTTATTTTATTTTATTTGAAAAGATCATCAAACAACTACTTGTACATTTACACTAATATATTCATATATTATACCATTCATTAGAGCCTGTTTTGTCATTGCCCACTTGAATAAATCACTGGGCCACATTGCACCAATCTCAGCACACATGCCATAAACCATAAAACTGATCTCCAACTATCTCCCAATTCTACCTCAGGTCACCACTCAGAAATAAAGTTCATCCCTGATGAAGGTAGCTCTCCGTACCGAAACTAGTAGGATCAATTTTTTAACTCCATGTAACAGTCTCGGTTCTCATTTATCATGTACATTATCACACTGGAATTTTCAAAGCTACTTATCTATATTGGGACTTTAGGGAATATATACCCCCCTTTCCAATATAATGTCTGATGAGAAAATCACAATATACAGCAGTCCAACATTATAGCACTCCAATGCACTACATTGTATGGGGGAATATATCTAAAACTGGACATCGACATCCATGCATCTGAGTCCTTCCAACAGAAAGCTATATTCAGTCTCATCAAAGTAGAAATCCATAGGTTGCTATATGAAGGAGAAGGCCATGTTCATGCCTATGTGTATGTCTATGAGAGTAGCGGCCAAGACCCCAGATTTGAAATCTACCCCCAACCCCCGTTCAACAAGCTGATTCTGACATATATTGAAGCATTTTTCTTGAGCTTTCAGAACATGGATGTTGCACCCGCCAAAAGTGGTGCGAACATCGCCATTTTAGACCGTTTCCATGGCCACCGCTGTGGCCCCCAAGACGGCCCCCCAGGCCCCCAACAGGTCTAACAATACTTTTTTAAATCCTCCATCAACATGGCATGGGCATGGCGTGCACATGGTGTGGGCATGGCATGGGCAGGGCATTGGCATGTCATCAGCATAGCATCGGATTGGGTCGGCATGGAGTCTGCATGGAATCATCATGCCATCATCATGCCATCAAGATGGAGGAGGGATGGGACCAAAGGAAAGAGATGAGAGCCCAGAAGAAGAGATGCAGGACCTGCGAGGAGGGATGGGGACAACGGTAGGAGGATTGGAGCCCCAGAAGGAGAGATGGGATCCACTGGAAAAGGGATATGAGCCCAGACAGGAGCTGTTAGAGCATTGGGAGGAGGTATGGGAGCCCGGGAAGAGGGATGGGGGCCCTGAGAGAAGGGACAGGAGCCCTGGGAGGAGGGTTGGGAGCCAAGAGAGGAGGCATGGGGGCCACAGCAGGAGGGGTAGAAACCCTAAAACAAGGTATGGTGGCCACAGCAGGAGGGAATATATCATAGTTGGCATGATTGTTACCATGGATGACCTCGACTGTTACCATGGTAACAGTTCTATTTCCCATTTTGTTCAACTATCTAGCATAAAAAGGATGTCCATCCACTATATATAGCCTAAGATTGTGAGAATTGCCATTTCCTCTTTGTTGACAAAGGTTGAAACATAGAAATATTGTGTTTTTGGTGATTTTTTCAATGTTCAAGGTCAAACTGGTGACCTTATCCTAGGCCAAGGTCATGAATATTGAATCTCAGGATAGTAGGCCCGGATACCTGTCTTATTGCAAAATTTCACCTCTGTAGCTCTAGCGGTTGGAAAAATGTGGAGAAAACAGTTGGGTTTTTTTAAATCTCATAAACATATCATGGTTGCAATGACCTTGACTGTTACCATGGCAACAGTTTATCTATATCCCATTTTTATCAACTATCTAGTACAGCAAGGATGTCCTTCCACTATATGAAGCCTAAGATGGTGAGAATTGCCATTTTGTGAATGTGGACAAGAGTTGAAACATAGAAATATCAGTATTTTGGTGATTTTTTCCATGTTCAAGGTCAAATCTGGTGACCTTAACCGTGGCCAAGGTCATGAATATTAAAACCATTGATAGTTGGTTTATACATCTGTCTCATTGCAAAACTTCACCTCTGTAGCTCTAGCTGATATGGAGAATATGGAGAAAAGCGTTTATTTTTTTTAATCTCAGAAAATATCATGGTTGCAATGACCTAGGGCTAGGGCTAGTCAAACGTTTCCAAAAGTCGTCAGGCCGCTTATATTATTGTACCAGAGGGGTTGCCAGGTCGCTTTTGAGCCGCCAGAGTGTATTACACTATTTCAGAGTGTATTACAATATTTCTTTCATCTTGTCTACATTTCTTTCATGTTTAGAGTCGTGAGAATTTCAATACAATGTAAAAGTATATTCATCTTGCTTCTTATGTATATGATAGAGGGCTAATTGCAGTATAAGAAGGTTCATAGTGCTCTGTTTGGATACTACGAAATTCGTTTATAATGAACTTTTTTGCTTGCCATAAGCACTTCGTTATAACGGAATTTTACTGTAGGATGCATTTAGGCAAATTTCACTTTTTTTTGCGATTTTGAACTTTTTTCTCGTCAAAAGCTGCGGAATCTGCCTCCATGCGTGATCCTATTGATGGACTCTGGATAGACCCATGCATAGTGAAGACCTACATAGTGGACATGAGGTCAAGTTAAAAAGTGCAAGTCACTTGTTTTGCAACTTGCACTGAACTGAACCTAATAGCCCTTAACTGGATTGTCAGCAATCAATTAAACTATGACAAAACTCCCTCTATTTCGGAGACCAAATACACTATCAAATGATATATATTTTTTCAAAATAACACCCTGTGTAGTATGGCTCGATACTCAGGAATCCTACTGCGAATAGAAAAAAGTCAAATGTGAATTATAAATACCTGAAAAGTGAGAAATGCTGACGTTCACGGTTTATGTAGGAAATGTAATTAAAACACCAAATAAAGGCAACAAACCCCTAATTTTCTCAAAAACTGTTCAGTAGGATTTTTTCTAACTGAGGTTCTCTACCCTCATATTACACATTGGCATAGAGAATATATTGACACCTAGTCAGGATTTTGCGCTAGGAGCAATCTGTGAGGCAAAAAAACAGCCAAAATGAGCCACTGGTCTGAAGTATAAAACTGGGCATCGATCACTATAGAGCTACAAAGAAACAGAGAATCGATGTCCAGTAATAATCTTAATAGCATCTACAGTAGTGGCTTGAATAAGCCCATGAATGTTGATGGTACCATATACTCTGTGCTTATATAAGACTTGCAAATATTTGAGTTACAAAAATTGCCATTTCAATACGCGCATTTACCTTGCATTTATTTATGATACATGCGCTTTCTGTCCCCTGTGATCATTTAAGCCGCTACAATATATATGTTTATCAGACGATATTGCTTGAAGAGATGTGGACAACTGCATATGTTTAAATGGTATAATAGCGTTCAGCATATAAATGATATGATAGCGTTCAGCTGGGACTTAACCAGAAATCCCCTCAAGTGTTTGCTATATATATAAGGAGAGTAGCTCAAGAATACAATGCCCATATTAGTTTTGCGTTAGTCCTAACTAGCAAGTAGGAAAACGTATAGTGAGTGGTCCAGTAGTTGGACAGTGCCTTATCCCAGACACTCTCATGCAAAACTCTAATGTACAGTATATAGGATATGACCCGCTCGAAGGCGTAGAGCAAGTTCAAGTGCTTTGCAACTGTTCTTTCTTTAAGAATATTCAGAGGGGACAGTTGAGATGGAAGAGCCCCGTGGGAGAGCTGAGAAGGGAGACCTGAAAAGGGAGAGGGGGACGAGAGGGTAGAGTGGAGAGGCAAGAGCCGATAGGGAAGAGCAGAGAGTGGATAACTAAGAAGGAAATGTGAGAACTAAGAGCTGCGGGGAGAGCTGACAGGGAAGAGGCGAACGTGGAGAGAGGGGGGAGCCGAGACGAAGGGCTGAGAGGAAAGAGCTGAGATGGGGGAGGGGACAGAGGTGAGAGCTAAGACCTGAGGGCAGAGCTGAAGGGGGAGGTGGAAGGGAGGAACTGCGAGGGGAGATACGGGAGCTAAGGGAGCGTTCATTATTTATGGCAGGGAGGGGGGCGGGCGTTTGGCAAAACGAATGGGTCAAAAAAAAAGATCCCCCTCTGAATGGGTCAAAAAAAAAGACACCCCCCCCTCCGAATGAGTAAAAAAAAAAGACCTCCCCCCTCCGAATAGGTTGAAAACAATGGGTGTAATTCTTTTGGCACCCACCTACAAGTCCTGCTTATACTGTTTGGTAGAAATACCATGAAATGGCCCAGCTCTGGGGCGGCGGAAAGTGGATAAAGTTGGGGGGGGCCCAAAGTGGTCTGAAGTCTACTATATGATCCATGGAAAATTTTGTAATTGATGTGTTCTGAGAGACTTTGAGCTTGTCATTCAAGAAAATTTTAGGAATTTTACCTTGAGATTGGTGTATTCTTGGGTACTCTGAGTCTAGAATGTTCATGTTTCCCAAGAAAGTTGGGGGGGAGGGGGCCAAACATACTTGGCCCCCCTGTTCTGCCACCACTGCAGATTACAACAAAGATTGATTTTTGATGAAGGGATGCTCTGGACGTTATACTAGTGGCAAACCTGAGGAAAATCAATTGGCCCATTTTAATTTATCCTGGTATTATAACTTTAAATGAACAAGATCACTATTTAAACCTAGTTTGGTTTTCCAAAGGCTAGGATCAGTAAGAAAAAGGGAGCTCAGGGTGATAAAAACCTGCGTGAAGCTGTACCTTGACTTTGTCCTGATCCTATAAGATGCACTAGCAATCTGACTTGCATACTTGCCGTGGTCTATGCGTGAAGTTTTATGGTATGTGACACTGAAGGGGGGATATCATGCTAATGATGTTTTCCCAGCAGTTCCAGTTTGGATCCTGCCAGGTGGCTCTATAATTAACTTATGGTGTGGTCAGTATGACCAAGCATTGGGAATGCATAGACTCCCAAAAAGTAAAGCTTTAAAATAACGGATAACCCTGCAGAGCGTCGGAAGCAACTTGACCAGAACCAAATATAGAGCTGTAAAAATTCTGATGAGGCCAAGGAGCAATGAGTAGCAATGATTATTCAATGCCTTATTTCTGTTGAAGCCAAAGATGAACTTAGAGGGAGGTTTAGAAATTGGCGATAGAAGAAGTTGCATCCGCAGCAGAAAATTCGCGTATAAGCTGCACCCCAAGTTTGGGGCAATCCTATAAGCTGCACCAGGGGTGTGATTATGGCAACTTCAGTACTGTACCATAGTAGTAAAAACTCTCGTATAAGCCGCACCCTGATCCGATCCTATGAGCCGCACTAGCGATCTGACTTGCGTACTAGCCGCGGCTTATACGCAAGGTTTTACGGTAGTGGCTATTTGCTATACATTTCAAGGCATTCGGTACACCGATTTATAGTGGGATCATCATGTTTACTCTATGAGTCTACTGATTTTATAAGCCCTAGAATCTGTGAGAAGATAGTGAAGTTATTCTAAAAAAATTGAGAGCTCTGCAATCAGAACGCCGTGGCCCATTTAGCAGGGTCTGGTACAAGATACCCAGGAAAAGTGTGTATCATGACTGGTGTAATCATGCTTTTGACTGGTGGAGTGGACCTGAGCTAAAATGTATCAATATATGAGGTAGATGATGCATCTTGCATACTATGCATCTGCTCCTCTATTGGGAAGAAAGGCAGCATCTAGACATGTAGGCAAGTTCACCCTTGCATATGGACGCCAAAATGTGATAGGGCAAGGCTAAAGTCCAATTAACCCAAACTATTTCAGATGCCGTACTGTCATATTTCGGCGCCACAATAGCATTCATCTAGCTGCACACTGATACCATTGCCCTTTAGACCCCCTACATTCTGTACTCCTATTCTCATGTTCAATTAATGTTCTTTCTCCAGTTATTGTTGTTTAAGGAAAAGAAAAGTGGTGAATCATTCAAGGTGTGGATGTGGATTTAGCAGAGTTCTGCAGTCTTTATGACCCCAATTCCCGACATGTGTCGTGAAATTCGCGTCACGTCAAAAAATACCCCCTCCCAAATAAATACCCCTAAAAAAAATGCCCCCCCCCCCTCAGGATAGGTTGGAAAAAAAAAGACCCCCCTAGAATAGGTTGAAAAAAAAGACCCCCCCCCCTCCGAATACCCCTAAAAACAAGTAGCATGGAAGCATTCTGTGTCATTTGTAAACAAATGTGGTGAGACCCTCTGTAGTACTTTCTTCAAATTTAATAGTAAATTCTAATACTCAAAATCGAAAAACTTGCCATCACAGCAGGGATGAACTATAGTTATTAGCAAAGTATGTGGTCCACGTTCCAATTATAAATGGTGTAGGGGACTCGAATCCCACTCGGATCGCAGTTATATAAACCACTGTAAGATAATAGTTCGTGACCCGTATACAGAGGGCGCGAGTGTTGGTAAGGGGGCGCTGCGATCGGGTGGGGTGGGATATATAAGGCCGGAAGGCTCAGTGGTAGACAGACCTCATCAGGTCTCGTCCCGAACAAGAACCGAACTTAGATTACTGTAGTAGGAAACGTGAATAAAACTCTCTCTCTTTGCATCCAGAACGTATAAAGAACCTTCCGAGTTGTTTATTCTGCGATCGTAAAATACTAAACTCTACATTGGTGCCGTGACCAGTCGAGATAGCAGGTCATCGTGGCGGAGGCCCGACCAAAAGAGGGGGAGGGAGAATCGATGATTGAGGAATCGTTAGAGGATGGGGAACTGGATTGCAGTCTGAGGAATATAGATCGAGTGTGGGCCAGTGCATCGAAAATGCAAACCCCAACTGAGAAACGAACCGCTAGACGGGAATTGATGGACTCGTTAGGCTTGATTACGCCTGGGATATTCGACATAGGTCAGAAGACAGAAGATAGGGATCGGAAGAGACGATTAGAGGAGGACCGGATATACCAGGAGAAAGTACGGGCCGATCAACGCATCATGCAGCAACAGTATAGTGCCATGAATGACGAGTTGGTACAATTGATGAAAGATAGGGATGACCAAATTGAATCGAACAGAAGGATCACGATGGGGTTAAGGGAAGGAACGGAACAGTTATCCCGTGATAAAAATTACATCGCTGATCAACTGGCTGAGCAACAGAGACTTCTTGCAATGCAGAAGGGGGAGGAGGTTTCCATTCGGAAACGAATGGAACAGGAACGAACCATTTTAGAGAAGGATAGAGAAGAGGCAAAGAAGTCAAGGAGTCTGAGAGATCAGTACGAAATTGAGGTGAATCGACAGTCCGTGAAAATGAATTCCATTATAAAGGAACGTAAGGAGAAGGAGGCGGACGCGCTGCAATTTTTTTTAAATTACGAAGTAGAGAAAGAGAGAATTGCAGAGGAACGAAGGTTGGCGAAAGAGGAGTTGGAGGAGTTGAGAAAAAGGAAAGAGGAGGTTACCGATTCTTTTCTGGCCTATCAGATGGCGTTGGAGGAGGAACGAAAGGAGCAGGAGGTTGATGCCCAATCCACTCCAAAGCCCATTCTGAAAGGTTTCAACCCTTTTACTAGTGATAAAGGCATGTCAAATGTAAAGGAAGGCCGATATCAGACTGACCAGGACTCGAATAGACGAGTGACCATTGGTCATACCGACACGAGGGACATTACACCGCGAGAGGTTCCGAAAGACCGGGTGAACCACAGCTACGGATCATTGAACCCATTCGCGGATGACACAATAAGTGGTCCGCAACCGCCAAGTGGAGCCCCGATATATAACGTCACGTACCAGTACGCTATGCCAGGTGCAGCACCGATAGACCCGCATAGTTTTAACCCCGGCCAGACCACAAACCCTAGTCGGACACAGGATCCCGGAAGAAACAATACGGGCACCACCAGTAATGGTACCAATCAGGGTACAGCGGGCACGACGGGTGGTGGCGGGAATGCTGGATCGGTTGCCGAGAAACGAAGACTTACGAGACGGGCTTCAATGTCCCCAGCCACAGCAGCTATTTATGATGCGGATCCTTGTATCCAAAACATGGGCGTAGATTGTTGTAGCCGGAAGGGGGATGAGGCAGCGGAAATAATGGACTGGAGTCAGAGGCAGTCGGATCGCTTGGTTTGGAGTGCCAATGCTGCGAGGAAACCGATCCGAGAAACGAAGAGATTTAATGGGCTGGACTGGAAGGAGAGTTATCAGGACTTTTGTGATGATAACAAATATCACGGGTGGGATAAGAACGCTTCATTGGGACCATTGATAAAATGGCTGAACGGGGGACCGGGTCGGATCGCCGTTGATGAGTGGCGGTTGATATATGGAGACACCGGTACATACGATCAACTGGTCAATTCGGCGACTTATCTATTCAGCACCCTAGTGGCAACGGACCCATGGCAGGAGTTCCAATCTCGTACCCAGAAACCGAAGGAATCTCCGAAAATTTATGGACTCGAGCTGCAACGATTGCTCCAGAAGGCAAGACCGAACTGGAGGCGTGATGATGAATATTTTTTGGACGAATTATTCATGCACTACATTAAAGGCTTGAGGGATCCGGCACATGCCAAATTAGTACAAAAGGAATGGGTTCGAGGCACGTCCATGGTTGATCTGTTTGTTTCATTGGACCAGTTTGAAAAGAAACGTCGCCTGTTAGCAGGGTTTGTACCGCAGAGTCGGGTACATGCAGTACATGAGGAGGACAGGGATGATTCCTCTAGTGATTCGGAAGACGAACATATTGCTGGTGTCAAGGTAGACGGGAAAAACAAAAGTCGATGGAAGAAGAGGTCTACTCCAACAGATACTCACGTCAGATCCGTTGAGTAACCCGTAGAAAACAAAGTTGAATCCTCCAGCAGTAATGCTCCGGAAGAAACGAGTATGGGTAAGATCATGGAGGCCATGATGAAACAGATGAAAGATATGATGGAGGTTAAACGAAAACCGAGAACAGACCGATCAACTATTAAATGTTTCAGATGTCAAGAAATGGGGCATTTCGCCTCGTCTTGTACTGCAGAGAAACCCGTATGGAGAGAACGTAAGGAGGAGGAATCGGGAAATTAGAGGGGGTTATTAGTAACGGCAAGCAGATAGCCCCTGTAGAAAGTTGCCAAAGTGCCTTCGACGCGAATGTATTTGAATTAGGTACCGACCATTCGCCCAGCAGCACGGGTCAAGAAGAAGGGCCAGAATCGTGTGGGGCTGGGGGGACTAGTGAAAAAATTGCCATGGGGAGCAGGACCGGGAAACCGGACACTAGTACAGAGGACGGGTGGATAGAGGAGTTGACCAGAGTAAGTGGCATCCGCCTTCCCCGAGGTCATCCGTGTCTGAGTTATTTAAAGAACCATGGATTCGATCTTGGGTTGGAAACTGATATCAAGAGATTCGCTAGTAATCCGTCTGTGTTGGACGGGAAGAGATGGTATGTGTCGGTATCAGTGAATGGCAGGTTGGGAGATTTCTTGATAGATAGTGGGGCTAGCCACTCTGTTATCTCCAAGAAGTTCTTCGATTTGGTGTCCGACATAGATGAGGACCTCACAACGAGGGTAAATGCATGTGGGGCCGACGGAAGCAAAATACCGACATTTGGTAGGACTTGTATGATTGTAGTATTGGGAGGAAGGGAATACGTATTTTCACCGACGGTGGCGGAGATAGAGGATGTTGGAATCTTAGGAATGGACTTCGCGTCATTATATGGCGCTATATTGGACCCGGTTACGGGAAAATTGAAGTTGAACCATCGGTATAGAGACCGAATCCAATGTATAGCCAAGAATGTTAGTGGAATGGCGTGTGTAGCACAAACCGTAAAAATACCGCCCGGAACGGCCTGTGATGTCTTGATGTCATCCATCCGATGTTTTAGGGGTCAAGCGGGAGTATTCGAACCGGACATGGAAATGTTGAAGGAGAAGGGATTGGAATCAGCAGACACTTTGGTGGGAAATGCCTCATGGGCAGTAACTCCTGTGACCAATCCGGGTTTGAAGACTGTATATCTAAATAAAGGCACTGTAATAGGCAAGGTTGTACTCGCGGAGGCGGTCACCGGTAGTCGAATGGACATATGCAGTATAAGTGAAAAACCTGAACTGGAAGAGGGAGTGAATCAATTGATGAAAGATTCTGCGTTGGAGAGTGACGAGCAGAAAGGTTTATTAAGGAACGTACTGGAGGAATGTGCGACGGCATTCGCGAAACCAGGAGAACCGTTGGGGAGGACTGATAAAGTATTGCATTGTATAAAGACTGGGGATGCGGAACCTTTCAAAATACCATACCGCCGACTGCCTCTAGCCAAGAAAGTTGTGGCTGAGGAAGAAATCGGAAAGATGTTGAAAGAAGGGGTGATTGTCCCGAGTACGAGCCCTTGGAGTAGCCCGGTATGTATGGTAACCAAGAAAGATGGAAGCATCAGATTCTGTATCGATTATCGTAAGTTGAATGGATTGACCAAGAAGAACTCCTATCCTCTCCCTCAGATAGACGAGACTATTGATTCCCTGGGAGGAAATAAATTGTTTTGTACGATTGATCTACAATCCGGATACTGGCAGGTGGGAATGAAAGAAGAAGATATGGAGAAGACCGCGTTTTCGAGCCATATTGGCTTATACCAATATTATGTGATGCCTTTTGGGTTATGTAATGCCCCGGCCACATTCGAGGCGATGATGGAGACGTTATTGAGTGACATCTTATGGAAGAAATGTTTGGTATATTTGGATGATGTCATAATATTCGGGAAATCGTTCGAAGATTGTCTGGAAAACTTGAGGGTTGTATTGAAACGGATTAAATTGAATGGGTTGAAATTGAAACCGAAGAAATGTAGTTTGTTTCATAAGAGTATCAACTATTTGGGACGAATCATCTCGACGGATGGAGTGAAGGCAGATCCGGAGAAGATTCGAACGGTGATGGAATGGTCGGCACCTAGAAGTCCAAAGGAGGTGCGCTCGTTCTTGGGTTTTTGTTCATACTATCGGGATTTCTTGCCCGGATATTCGAAACTGAGTTATCCGATTCAAAGTCTGTCACATTGGACGCCGGGGAGAAGGAAGGAAGTGTTTCCGTGGGGTTTAGAGCAGGAGGAGTCTTTTCGAGCGATAAAGAACCTTTTTAAGGAGACCCCGGTACTCAGATATCCGACTCGGGATGGCCATTTCATTTTAGACACGGATGCCAGTAACGAATGTGTAGGGGCAGCCCTTTCTCAGGTACAGGATGGGGAAGAGGTACCCATAGCATTTGCAAGTAACACGATGAATAAGGGGCAACGGAACTATTGCACGACCAAGAGAGAATTACTGGCGGTGGTTGTATACACTAAGAAGTTCAAACACTTTTTGTGGGGATCGGACTTTACTTTGAGAACGGATCATTCGTCATTGAGGTGGCTGTTGAACTTCAAGGATGCGGAAGGAATGATCGGACGATGGCTCGCCCATTTATCGGAATTTGGATTGGATCATAGTCAGATACAACATAGGAAGGGTGCGAAACATGTCAATGCTGATGCTTTGTCCCGAATACCTATTAGGAAGTGTCAGAACACCGATTGTACCGATTGTGGGGCACACAATGCTATTTTGGCTGGGATGAGACATCCGTATAGGAATATGGAACCCAGTGTATTAGAATGGGGAGACGAATCGATTAGAGCATTTCAGGAGAAGCACTGCACGAAAAGTTGGATTTACATTAGATTTACTTTCACGTAAACATTTCATTTACTTATGTTTACGCACATTTACGTGATATTGGTCTGAAAAAGTAAAATGACCTAAACATGTGTTTTACAGACTCAGTATACAACGGAACGTCCCTGTTTACGCAAACGTAAAATCAAGTAACTATCTAGTTTACCTGCCGATAAAGCCAAGTAAATGTCAATGTAAACCTCATGATTACATGACATAAACCTCATGTTTACAAAACATAAACCTCATGTTTATATGATGTAAACCTCATGTTTACGTGATGTAAACCTTATGTTTATGTGATGTAAACCTAATGTTTACGTGATGTAAACCTCATTTTTACGGGATGTAAACCTCATATTTACTGGATGTAAACCTCATGTTTACGGGATGTAAACCTCTTGATTATGTGACGTAAACCTCATGTTTATGTGATATTTACCTGATATTTACCTGACGTAAATCCCAGAACAACTTGGGGTATTTCTGTCTTAAGTCTCATTAAATGCCAGGGCTATTTTACCTGGGATGGATGGGCATATTTTATTTCTGGGATTAGGATTCCATCATTTGGATAGTTTATCAAATTTGATTCATTGTTATCAGGCAGCTCTTCAGTAGGCAGGGGGTAGGTGCAGGCAGGAGGCAGGCAGGAGGTGAGTTCCCATGGTCAGACAGCAGTGGACTGAGGAGCTCACACTGCATCCCCATTATGTAGGGGGTGCAGTGCTGGTCACGTGACTAGAACGAGACTAGCTCCTGATTGGCTGAGGGATCATTGTTGCATTGACCACCATGGAGTGCACATGGGGAGGCATGAGGTTTACATCATGTAAACATGAGGTTTATGTCATGTAAACATGAGGTTTACATTACATAAATATGAGGTATATGTCATGTAAACATGAGGATGACATCACGTAAATATGAGGTTTATGTCATGTTAACATGAGGTTTACATCACATATTGAGGCTGGGGCTAGTAGGGCCGGGAAGGAAGCACTGGGGTGGCTTGTAGCCGGCCCTGGGGCTTGTAGGGCGGGTAGAAAACACTGGGATGGCTTGTTGCGGGCTACTGGAGCCCTAGGCCGGGCAAACAGGTAAACTTGTAGAAAAATTACATTTTAAAAGTCTCAGATTAAAACGAATGATACATGTCTAGATGTGAAATTAGCCACAGATGACATTACTGATATTTATTTTGATGAATTATGAATTATTATAAGTTATTCGGATTTACTGGGGTTTACACAGGTCAGTAAATATGACAGTGGGGTTTACTAGGGTTTACACAGGTCAGTAAATATGGTATTGGGGTTTTCTAGGGTTTACACAGGTCAGTAAATATGGTATTGGGATTTACTTAGATTTATGGAATTTAGTAAATATAGTTGAGATTTACTGACATTTCCGTTTTTGTAAATCCATAAACTCATGCAGTGAAGGATCCGAATTGTAAGCGAATGAAGGAGTTGTTAAGGAAGATACCATGAACCGTTAGTAGGGATTAAATTAAGTGACAATTGGGATGGACCTTGGCGGATCACACAGCGGATTAGTGACAATACTGTGCTAATGAGGGATACGCATGGTAGGAATCAGAAATCCAACGTCGATCGGCTGAAACCGTGGAAAGGAAGGGAGTACTCCGCGGAAATGTTCAAGATGGGGACGGATGAATTAAATCAGATGAAGAAAGAAATTAAGAATGTGGCTGTGAGTAAGAAATCCAAAGTCTCGGCAGGCGAAGGGAAGCGCAGGGGGAAGATGTTGAGTGTGGCCCGCTCACCGTCCGAAAAGGCCCCTGTCGTCACCAGGTACCTAAAACCTCACCCAGGAGGGGTGAGACGCAGTCCTAGATTGAACCCAGGGACTGCAATTACCTAGCCTGAATCACAACGAATGTAATCCAGTTTTATGTTATGTCATATGATTATCCGGTGGAGCAGACCGGGTACATCTGTCCTATGTGTTGGAACGATACCCAGGCACTGGAGGAGGGGATTAATTAACCGGATTAGAGTGTTCCTGAGGGTGGTGGACGGATAATCCGGCGGGTTGAGCAAATGCTACCTGTAAATACATCTACTTAGACTCCTGATGAGCTCACTCCGAACCAATGAAAGACTCCGATAGACAGCAATTAGTACCGTAATGAATGGCGCGAAAACCCTTTTGTTTACATCTGGAACGAGGTCAGGAGGTCACGCCCCGAGTGGGATCTCATGGGGTGACGCGCATGCGCAGAAGGTCGTTCCGGGTGAAAGAACCGCCATATTGATTTTTGGTGGACCAAAGGTCAACAGCGAGCGCACGAGGAGAAGTTGTTTTCAAAGCGAAATAGAGTTGTAAATCAAGGTTAGTGGGAGACCCGGGTTGCTTGTAAACACAGGCACCCGGTGAAGACCAGGAATCTGAAATTTATTGAACCGTACCCCGAGAGACCGAAACCCCGAGAGACCGAAACATGGCAAGTTCTTGCCACACCGTAGACGATAGTATCGATATGGCTGATGTTATGGATGAACCGCTCTCACCCGTCACTGGAGTCGAAGACGCTGCATTAGGCAACGTGAGCATGGAGGAAGAAACGGAGGAGTATGACGAGAAAGGCCGGTCTGTATTTAAGCTTGTTACCACCAAACACACCGAACCCGACCAAAAGGGGTTCGTGAGCCGTTATGATGGCCAGGAGCTATTCCTGGCGGATGAATTGATCGTAGTCCCGGAAGGAGGAGTACCTCGAACTCTTCCAATTGAATTAAGAGACTCTCTGATCGCTATATTGGGGGCGGATGTATATGAATCGTTGCCTTCGAACTGGCTGCTATTCTTCCCCGAAATGCAGAAGGGACTGAACGTGCACGAAGGTTTTCGCAAGGCTGTATTTGACTGCGAAGTGATGTACCAAGCCAAGCGACTACCGGTAATTCCAGTCAGCGTTCCGGGAACGACTCGGGTCGGTATCACAGGACTCGACATCCAGGCGGATATATATTTTAGAGAACCAGAAAAGAATATCTTGCCGCGAACCGTGGAGGGATGGGAGAAGCTAGCGAACCGGAAAAGAAAGACTAAATTATTCAGTATCGACATCGATGTGTTTTATGATCGATTGGAAGAGAGTGACGATGATCCGTCTCGCAGAGACGAGATCATAAGTGCGTTGATCCGGGAAGGAAAGAAAAACAAGGGATATGATCCGAAACTGAATCGAGACCCGTCCGAAGAGGAAGAGAAGGAAAGGATAGCAGAAAAGTTAAGAAAAGACTCGGTAGAAAAAGGGAAGGTGGTGCTCCGGAAATCGAAAGTAAAGAAGGAAAAGAGTGAGGAGAGTCAGGAAAGTCAGACGGACACGGATTCGTCTGACTTTGAGAAGGTTCTCAGTCCGAAGGAGAAACGAGCTGCTAAGAAAGGGGGGAAATGTAAGAACCCGAAACCGAGAATAGTCGACCTAACAGTCAACCCGAAGACAGTAGAAAAGGTGACCGAAGGATTGAAGCAGAAAGAACCGACGCCCGGACAAATGAAAGCAATGCAGGCTGCTGCAAGTGCAGGGGTAGGGGCTATAATAGAGAAAACTAAGTTGAAAGATAACATCAGATCGGGTGCGGATGTAAATATGAGTGAGGGGGAAGCCGAACAGGAGGAGGTGGGGGGTGAACCGGAGGAGGAGGTCACGAAACCAAGTAAGGGGTCTTCCATGACTGAGGAAGAATTTGAGCGACTCCAGGAGGTGTATAAGAATGCAAACACCGAGTTCCGTCTGTTCATACCCGCCTCGTTCGAGGAGTGCGCCAAAGGACCGTCCAAATATGGTTGCCCCACCGCTTATAACATGGAAAGTGAATCGGATGATGAAGATTGGCTCCGACCGACTGTCAAAGATCCGCTACCGTCTGACCACTACGAATGGTGGTTCGACCAGATCCGGCATCACTCGGATGCGTACTACAGTAGGGATCATCGCTGGAAAATCCGATGGGCCTACAAGGAGTGGTACCTGGTGAACCGAGAAACCATCTGTCCGTTTGCCTTGTGCTTAAAGAACCCGAGACCGAAACACTTCACAACGGCCCGTAGGTTCCTCCGGCACCTAACCGAACGGCATATGCACCACTCGGTGGTGTATGAATGTTAGAAGACGGAGGCGACTCGAGAGAATCAGAAATGTGACGGCTGCGTAACGACTCGGAGGGCGAATATGGTTCGCCATTATAAGACCTGTCATACTCCGGGTATGAGTGCTGCCGTGGCCCGAGTTAATAATTTGCACCGATTGTGGCGAGAGAAATACGACCGAATGGGCAGGGAAGATTTTCGGGGGATATCGACCCTCACTGAATCCTACTGTGAGGTATCCGACGCCCGTAATGGCAAATTGAGTGCCCGAGCCACATTATTACTGGATCGGGGGAAGTTTGATATGCCCCAGGAGATGTGGAACCGGGTAGCCGAGTATCGGGGGGATCCACCTAGGAATCGAACTGACACCAAACGTCAGGCAAGCCGAAGTCCAGCACGAGGGGATGCAAAGCGGGGCCGGGACGAATCACCGTCAACCTTCAGAGTGCCCCAGAACCGATCCGCGACGACTGTGTATCAGTCACCTTTGAACCGTGGCCCGATCAAACCTACCCCACCCGCTCCGTCTAAGCCCACTCCGAGTCCGGCTGATCCGTCAGTATGGAGACAACCGTCGGTTCCGTCTGATGAGACAACGGACTACCCGGAACTACGGCCATCGCAGAGTTCGCTAAAACCACCAGCAACTCCGATGACCACTGTCCCCGATAACCGGCTCCGGATGTCTACAAAACCGGTGGTGCACTATTTTGATGCGGCTGAGAAGGTAGAATGTGAAGGGGCGAAGAAATTAGTAGATGAATTTCAGGAATCACAGAAAGAGTTAGCGATCCGTTTCAACGCCGGGGTCGTGAACCTTTTTGCTGATTCGGTGGTAGCCATCCAGAAAACGCATAAGGATCGTTATAAAGAAGAGAATGACAAAGCATTGGAGGAGGCTCGGGCTGAATTAGAAAAGGTCTATATTGACAAAGAGAAGATGTTGAACGAAGAGAAGGCTAGGTTGGAGCAGGACCGTAAAACCGTTACTTCCAGCACTGCCCTTCTGCGGAAGAAACTATCTGAGCTCGATGCCAAAAATGAGGCAATGAACGTTAAGTTCCTCGAATGTTTCGGGGTGTTTCTGGACGAATGGGATGGGACCCGACCCTCCGTGCTGAAAAGAAGAGGAGAGCACCTTTACACCCGCTCACAGACGCGAGTCTGGATGCGTGCCTGATCTAAAAATCACCAGTTAGTTCAGGACAGCTGAGAAGGGGAGAGCACCTCTACACCCGCTGACGGACGCAAGTCTGAACGCGTGCCTGATCTATCAATTCCATCAAAGATCAGGGGACGGGGAGCTACGACTGAGTATGAGAGATGATACAATTGATATGATGCGGATCCGAAAACTCGAGGAAAGAAGTGGAGAGCACCTTTACACCCACCATAAGATTCGTTCTTATTTGGTGTGCCTGATCAAAACCAACAATGATCAGGGAAGCTGTTGAAGAGGAGAGCGCCACGGACCCGCTGTCAATTTTTTTTTTTTGACAAGCGTGCCTGATCAATACTAGTACATTGATCAGGGAGCAGTGTATATATTGTATAAACTGTTATTCTGGATAAAGAGTAGAGATGTAATAATATATATTTTCGGTATGATTCATATGTTGATATATATCCCCACGTAGAAGCATGAGTGTTACTAAGTTAATATGAAGCGTGTTAAGCCGTTCGTATTGGTAAAACTTGTGCCGTGTTTAATGTACATAATGTGTGTATAGTGTTATTCTAGTCGTATGCTTTGCATACCCCTATGTGTATTGTAGACATAACTTCATTTTTTTATATATTTGTGTATACCTACAAGGTATCCGTTTAAAAAAAAAAAAAAGTGTATGTTTTGTCTAGGGGGGGTTATGTAGGGGACTCGAATCCCACTCGGATCGCAGTTATATAAACCACTGTAAGATAATAGTTCGTGACCCGTATACAGAGGGCGCGAGTGTTGGTAAGGGGGCGCTGCGATCGGGTGGGGTGGGATATATAAGGCCGGAAGGCTCAGTGGTAGACAGACCTCATCAGGTCCCGTCCCGAACAAGAACCGAACTTAGATTACTGTAGTAGGAAACGTGAATAAAACTCTCTCTCTTTGCATCCAGAACGTATAAAGAACCTTCCGAGTTGTTTATTCTGCGACCGTAAAATACTAAACTCTACAATGGTAACTCCCAATACCCAAAATTGAAAAAGGTATTTAACATGTCATCACACCAGGGATGAGCTATAGTTATCAGCAAAGCAGTGGTGTAGGAAGCAAATGTTCATTGGGGGGGCCCATTGGGGCCCATGTGTATTATAGTGATTGGGGGGACCCCGGGCCCGGGCCCTGCTGGACCCCCGTACCTCTACACCACTGCGAAGTGTGTGGTCCACTTTCCTCAAATTTAATGGTAACTTCTAATACTCAAAATTTTGTGCGAATATGAATTATACAAAACTAACTATCATCAGTGCCCTGGTTGGGGCGGCTAGAACTAAGCCCCACAGCTGGGCACCGGTTGGTCAGTTCGGCCATATTGACTTTGGCCGCCAAAAGAGACAGATCGCCATGAAGAAGCCAAGAGAGACAGATCGCCATGAATAACCCCTTACACCCCTATAGCCCCCAGTCAGACAGACAGGGGGACATGGCCACCTCATCATAATAACCCCATAGACCCCTTTACCCACCAGTCGGACAGACAGGGGGACATGGCCAACTCCTCACAGTAACCCCTTACACCTCTATAGCCCCTAGTCAGACGGAGGGACATGGCCACCTCCTCACAGTAACCCCTTACACCCCTATAGCCCCCAGTCAGACAGACAGGGGGACATGGCCAACTCCTCATAATAACCTCTAACACCCCTATAGCCCCCAGTCAGACAGGGGGACATGGCCACCTCCTCACAGTAACCCCTTACACCCCTATAGCCCCCAGTCAGACAGACAGTAACCCCTTACACTCCTATAGCCCCCAGTCAGACAGGGGGACATGGCCACCTCCTCACAGTAACCCCTTACACCCCTATAGCCCCCAGTCAGACAGACAGTAACCCCTTACACCCCTTTAGCCCCCAGTCAGACTGGGGGACATGGCCACCTCCTCCCAGTAACCTGTTGCACCCCTATAGCCCCCAGTCAGACAGGGGGACATAGCTACCTCCTCACAGTAACCCCTTACACCCCTATAGTCCCCAGTCAGACAGACAGGGGGACATGGCCACCTCCTCACAGTAATGCCTTACACCCCTATAGCCCTCAGTCAGACAGACAGTAACCTGTTGCACCCCTATACGGGGGAGAGCCTATGCAGGTTCCAGAGGCATGTACCAGGAGGCTCAGGTAGTCATGTGTCAAGCCTCCATTTTCCCCCTTTGCGTAGTTTACTTTGGAGGGTTCTCTCTCATTTACTATCTGTTTATATTCTGTATAAATTAGATTAATGTTTTCCCCATGAGACGGTCTTTAATTAGATAAGCTTACAGCAATGTGAATATTTCAAATCTTAGAGAAATAGAGCTTTAACACCTCTGTGGGTGACCACATGTCAGTCAGGCAGAGTGTAATTAATACATTGTCTCTCAATCAGGCTAAGTCCCTCACTTCACACCTGAGACAATGGGGAGGTGATTAAGATAGGGGTAGGATGTCACCCATAGTCTTATCAGTGTTATCTGTGGTCATTGTTCCTAGGTGTGATAAGTGGCTGATAACAGGTTTACCCACAATGCACTGCTCTGAGTCAGGGGACAGAAAGAAAATGGCGGCTCCCATGCCATGTAGGCTATCCTCCCTATAGCCCCCAGTCAGACAGGGGGACATGGCCAACTCCTCACAGTAACCCCTTACACCCCTATAGCCCCCAGTCAGATAGACAGGGGGACATGGCTACCTCCTCACAGTAACCCCTCACGCCCCTATAGCCCCCAGTCAGACAGGGGGACATGGCCAACTCTTCATAGTGAACCCTAACACCCCTATAGCCCCCGTCATACAGACAGGGGGATATGGCCACCTTCTCATAATAACCCCTTACACCCCTATAGCCCACAGTCAGACAAGGGGACATGGCCAACTCCTCATTTATAATAACCCCTTACACCCCTAAACTAAAGGCGTGTAGCTGGATGGATTATCTACCAATCAGATAATTCCCTGGCCTTCACTGCGGAATTCTTAGGGGGCATTATGTAACAGCTTGTACCCATCGTGATTGCTGTGTCAGTGCTTGTCTCGCCGGTACAAGCTTAAGTAATGGAGCCGCCCACAGGACGACCAGCCTGACCCCTATTGCCTCCGTCAAACAGACAGGGGGATATGGCCACCTCCTCATAGTAACCCCTTACACCCCTATAGCCCCCGTCACACAGATAGGGGACATGGCCACCTCCTCATAGTAAACCCTTACACCCCTATAGCCCCCAGTCAGACAGATAGGGGGACATGGCCACCTCCTCATAGTAACCCCTTACACCCCTATAGCCCCTGTCACACAGACAGGGGGACATGGCCACCTCCTCACAGTAACCCCTTACACTCCTATAGCCCCTGCCACACAGACAGGGGGACATGGCCACCTCCTCACAGTTACCCCTTACACCCCTATAGCCCCCAGTCAGACAGGGGGACATGGCCACCTCCTCACAGTAACCCCTTACACCCCTATAGCCCCCCTCAGACAGACAGGGGGACATGGCCACCTCCTCACAGTGCTTCTGGCTGATGTAACCATCCCCCCCCCACACCCACAAACACACCCACACCCACACCCACACCCACAACCCTGACCAGTCCTACCTGCGTTCTATATACTGACCCCTACCATCTCCTCCTTCCTCCGTCTGTACTCATGGGGGGGGGGGCTGATCGAAAAGTGCAAGTCACCCCTGTCTCGCCATCCCCTGTCTGTGGGCGGGGGGGGGGGGGGGGCAGGAAGGGTATCATATTACACTGCCACGTGGGTGGCACGTGCCAGGGCCAGAATAACCTTGAATCGGTTATGGTAATACCTATACTCTGTCCAAGAGTACATGGCTATATTCTAGAGTAAAGGTATCACCATAAAAATGACCCCCCCCCCCCCTGATTTGCACACCCACCTCCCTGGCATAAATAATGAACACTCCCTAAGACAGGAGAGCTGAGAAGGGAGAAGGTAGCGCTGAGAGGGAGGGGCTGAGAGCTGGGAGGAAAGAACGGAGATGGGAGAGCTGAGATAGGAGAGTAGAGAGGGAAGAGCTGAGAGGGGGAGAGCTGCGAAGTCAGAAGTAGTCTGGAAGCCGGAGGGGGGGACGTCGTTTCGTCTGTTAAAGTTTTTTTCTCTGCTGATTATGCATCTATAGGGTCTAGGTGAAAATATCCAGGTGGATGTGCAGCTCTCACCCTTGAGCAATTTGAGAAATCCAAGATGGCCGCCTGAACATTGCTGAAAACTGGAAAAGTGTCTATCTTTGCTTCTAATCAACTAAGAGACTCAAATATAAGGTCAAAAAGTACATTTCTGAGGCCAAGGGATCCAATCCAGCTAATTTCAAAGAGCTATGTGGCAGCCATTTTGAATTTTTAATGAAATTACCATTCCAAAGTGGTAAAAACGGAGCCGGAACTGGGTCTACCAGTATCTAATCAACATAAATACACAATTTCAAATTCAGAAAGGATATACTCCTGTGGCTAGGAACTCCAAATAATTAATAAAGAATAATCTGTATGGTGGCCATTGTGAAATCACCATGAAAATCAATTCATAATTGGTTCACAATGATAAATTCAGGATCATAGGATTTAGTGAATCCTATACTACCCGACTTTGCACTCAGTAAAAGTATCTGCAGGACAATGGTCACACATACTATTAGTGGCTGCCAACATATCAGAATTCCTTCCCCCGGGACCTAGATATGGCTTAGAATACTGTTTTAACACTGCTTACCCCCCCCCTAAATTGGACCCAAGGAATTCAATGATTTTATTGGTTCGTTGCTAATATAGCTGGCTGCTTAGCAACAACTGTTCTAATTGTTTATCTGCCTAGCAACACAGTTTTCCATGGTCCTGAGGTTGATTATAATCATACCTAGCCCCCCCCCCCGGCCCTAAACTGGGCCCAAGGAATTCAATGGTTCTATTGGTTTGGTGCTAATACAGCTGGTTGCCTAGCAATCGTTTATCCCCCTAACAACACACATTTCAATGGTCCTGAGGTTCATTATCAACAAGCATGGCAGTAACTAAGCAACCTTGGATCCAGGTTATTCTGTGCTGTGAGGTAGATAAAGCAACATTATGGCTGTTGCCTAGCTAGCAGGTATAGCAGCTAGCTACATGAGTATTGCCCCTTGAACTTCTTATGGTGGGAGTAGGTATTGCAATAAAACGTGGTTGCATGGGGACCCCTCCAGTGGCTCTGGGGACCCTCCCAGCACCTCCGGGGACCCCTTCAGCAGGGCTGTGGACCCTTCCAACAGCTCTGTGGACCCCTTCCCTGACTCTAGGGACCACTTCAGTGGCTTTGTGGACCCTTCCAGTGGCACTTTGGACTCTTCCAGTAGCTCTGTGTACCCCTTCAGTGGCTCTGGGGACCATCCAAGTGGCTCTCAGGACCCTCCCAGCAGCTCTTTGGACCCTTCCAGCAACTCTTTGGACTCTTCCAGTAGCCCTCACTGACTCTTGGGACCCCTTCAGCAGCTCGGTGAACCCCTTCAGTGACTCTAGGGAGCCCTTCAGTGACTCTGTTTAGCTCTGGAGACCCCTTCAGTGACTCTGGCGTCCCTTTCAGGGACCCTCCAAGTTGGTGTTGGGGCCCTCCCATCGGCTCTGGGGACCCTCTCAGCGGCACTGGGGACCCTCCTAGCAACCTGGGGACCCCTTCAGTGACTCTGGGGACCCCTTCAGCAGCTCTAGCGGCCCTTTCAGCAGCTCTGGGGACCATTAAATTTGCTCTTGGGACCCCTTCTGTGGCTCTTGGCACCCTCCAAGTGGCTTTTGGGACCCTCCAAGCAGCTCTGGGGACCCTTCCAGAGGCTTTTGTGGTCCTTCCAGTTGCTCTGGGGACACCTTTACTGACTCTGGGGACCCCTTCAGCTGCTCCGGGGACCCTCCCAGCAGCTCTGGACCCTCCCAGTGGCTCTGTGGACCCTTCCAGTAGCTCTGGGGACGCCTTCAGTTGCTCTAGGGACCCCTTCAGTGACTCTGTAGACCCCTTCAGTGACTCTGGGCATCCCTTCAGCGACTCTGAGGACCCTTCCAGAGGCTCTGGGGACCCTCCCAGAGGCTTTGGGTTCCTTTTAGTGACTCTGGCATCCGCTTTAGTGACTCAGGGACCGCTTCAGCTGCTCTGGGGACGCTCCCAGCAGCTGTGTGGCCCCTCAGCGGCTCTAGGGATCCCTTCCAGTGGCTCTAGGGACCCTTCTGGTGGCTCTAGGACCTCTGCAGATTGTGGTGGCACCTTAGGTGGCTGCAGGTGCATCCTTGCTGATTCTATGAACACCTCTGCTGACTCTATCACCCCCTCTAGTCCTGGAAATATAATGCCGGCTCTGGGTATGCATACCCTGGCATTAGTAAATTCCCACTAGCTCTGAAAACATCTTTGCTGGTACCAAGGACAATTCCTCCCCCTGTACCAGGGATGACTAGACCATCTTCCCCTATACCAGGGATGACTTGATAATTTTCCCCTATACCAGGGATGACTAGATCATCTTTTCCTATACCAAAGATGGCTGTAGGAATTACTACACTAGGCAAAATGACAGCATGGAATACAATATGCCTGCCATAATAGTACTAAGTGTGACCATTGTCCTACAGTTACTTTTGTAAAGTCAGGTAATACAGGATTCACTGAATCTTTGATCCTGAATTTACCATTGTGAACCAATTTTGAATTGGCTTTCATGGTGATTTCTTAAAAATTCAGAATGGCCACCATACAGATTATTCTTTATTAACCCTTTAGGAATGACCAAAAGTTGGTAGAGCCCACTGTGGAGGCGAGAGTTTTAGCAGGATCTTGCTCTAAAGGCGAGGCTTTGTTGAATCCCATAGAGTTATGACGACTATAGTCGATGCTCGTCCTGCCATGGAATCAACTATAATCGATGCTCGCCCTGCCAGGGCATCAACTATAGTTGATGCTCGCCCACAAAGGGTTAATTATTTGGAGTCCCTAGCCACAGGAGTATATCCTTCCTGAATTTGAAATTGTGTATTTATGTTGATTAGATACTGGTAGACCCAGTTTTGGCTCCGATTTTGCCACTTTGGAATGGTAATTTCATTAAAAATTAAAAATGGCTGCCACATAGCTCTTTGAAATTAGGTGGATTGGATTCCTTAGCCTCAGAAATGTACTTTTTGACCTTTTATTTGAGTCTCTAAGTTGCTTAGAAGCAAAGATAGACATTTTTTCAGTTTTCAGCAATTTTCAGCAGCCATCTTGGATTTCTCAAATTGCTCAAGGGTGAGAGCTGCACATCCACCTGGATATTTTCACCTAGACCCTATAGATGCATAATCAGCAGAGAAAAAAACTTTAACAGACGAAACGACGTCCCCCCCTCCGGCTTTCAGACAATGATCAAAAAACGGGGGAAATTATTATGGATACCCCAGGCTTCATAAATGATTTCTTCACCCATGTTGGGGAGAATTTGTATACCAAACTAAATCTCCCCAGTACTTCTTACTCAGATCCTGATGACTCTTATACTGAATCTCTACCAATTTTCCCAAAATTTGTACAGGGTCAGGTGGAACTAATGTTAAAAGAAATAGACACATGTAAACCTTCTGGAATACAAGACATTAGTTGTAAAGTACTAAAAGATGCTCTACTAGCGGTTGTTCCTCAGCTAACCCACTTGTACAATTTATCTATAAATACTGGTACATTTCCTACCGATTGGGCCAAGGCTGAAGTAACTCCTATTCCTAAATCTGGAGATCTTCATAACGTTACAAACTGGAGACCCATATCTATTCTACCGGTGCCTAGTAAGGTATTGGAAAAACTGGTTAAAGGTTATTTCATGAATACTATAGAGGAAAACAGTTTGTTGTCTCCTCTGCAATATGGGTTCAGAACCGGCTGTGGCACAGCTGATGCAATACTAGATCTGACCGAAGACCTGTTTGAAGCTAGGGATAAATCTGAATTTGTTGCTGCTTGTTTCATCGATCTATCTAAAGCTTTTGATTGTATAAATCATTTGCAGTTACTAAATATGTTGAAAGAAGCTGGCTTTCCAAAGAATATTTTAGACTGGTTTAAATTGAATCTTGTTAATCGTGCTCAATGTACAAAAGTGGACGGGGTTAAATCTAGCTTCCAGAAAGTCACTTTTGGCGTTCCGCAGGGATCCGTTTTAGGCCCCTCTCTCTTTACTTTCTTTGTAAATAGCATCATCAATGTTCCTGAATTATCCAGGATAAAAATGTATGCCGATGATATTGTATTGTACTCAAATCATACAGACCCAAAAATCGCTCTGCAAAACCTACAGCTCAATTTAGATAAACTAGTTGATGCTTGTGCTTTGAAGGGCTTAACGGTTAACCCAAATAAGACCAAATTCATGTGGTATTGTGCAAAAAAACAAATGTATAAATGTCCTAAAACTCTCCCTCTTATAAATGGTAAAACAATACCACTAGTTAAGGCCTTTAGTTATCTTGGCGCGATCCTGGATAGCGCTTTAACTTTCGAAGAACATGCTAAGTCAGTGAGGGATGCTACGAACTTTCTTACCTTTAAACTAGGCAAAGTCAGATATAGCATCTCAATAGATACTGCCATATTAATTTTTAAACAAACTATACTTCCCAAATTCGATTATTGCTCCTTTTTATTGGATTCTAGTACTCAAAAATGGCAGTCAAAATCCAAAATAGATGCCTGAGATGCTGTCTCAAAAAAGAAATAAGAGGTAACTCTATCTCCAAATTACATGCTGACTGTACTACCCCACTGCCTGCTCTCAGAAGGAAAGAAATGTTGGTATCAAAATTCTTCTCACGCTCAAAAAAGTTGCCAAAGAAAAGCAACCCTAGAACCAGGAGCAATTTCCTTCCTACCTTCAGCCTTAGAAGGCCAAAGACGGCTTTCTATAGGAAAAGTCCCGTTTACAGAGGTGCTATGGAGTGGAATAATCTTCCCTCCAAAATTAAACTATGTGAGAACAAAACTACCTTCAAACTCCAGTTAAAACAATTCCTAGGGACATTCTACAAGAAACCCAAAAGGAAAAAACTGAAGCGGTAGTAACTGGTAATACTAGTAAGGTTCTCGAAACCCTCTTTTCCTCTTATGTAAGCTATAAACTTTCGCTACCTTTACGCTTCCATTTTTTATGACAAACTAATGTTATGTAAATCTGCAAATCTGTGATAAGCATCCTGTGATATATCCTGGACTCTTCAGTCCAGCGCTTCACCTGTATCTATATTGTACATTCCTGTTAATAAGTTATCCATCATGTACATTCATCACTGCATCTGTACATCAACCAATGTTATAGTCTGTTCGCAGCGAAATTCTAGGTCTTTTTCTGATTCCGTGTATATTTCACATCTACCTGGATTATATCTTCACCTGGACCCAAAACTTTGTACTGAAAATCATGGCAATAAACCGTTATGAAGTATATAACAAAAAAATAAAAATAAAGGGAGAGCTGAGACATCAGCGCTGGGAGGGGAGAGCAGAGGAGAGAGCAGCAGAGGGAAGGGCTGAGAGGGAGAGCTGAGGGGAGAGCTGAGGGGAGAGCTGAGGGGGAGTTGAGGGGGAGCTGAGGGGGGAGCTGAGGGGGAGCTGAGGGGGGAGCTGAGGGGAGAGCTGAGGGGGGAGCCGAGGGGGAGCTGAGGGAGCGAGTAGGCCTATCCTCAAATGAGCAAACACTATTGTATCACTTTACACCATATTTATATACATTATTATTTTAAAACTATAGTAACAGAAACTATACAATACCTGAGCATCCAGTCTCCACTTCTGATTGAACTGACAGCTGTAAGATGTAACAATGTTTAAATATTACCAAAAATACACGGGTAGAGTTTAGCTGATAATTCTTAGATTGGGTATGGTCTTTACTATAGACTACACATTGGTTTTCCAGAGAGTATCAGCTGTACACATCATAATGTTTCTTTTAGATTTTATCACTAACACATCTACATGTAAAACAGAAATCATATGAAACAGATATTTTGCTTTTATCTACACAGCCATATATATGAACGATATACTTACTTTGGTATAATAAGTTCCTTTTCCACCAACGTTTGATGCGACCTGTCCATCAATGAAAAACTGGCAAGTGCCTTGAGAAGCATCATCCAGGAAGTAACCTGTGCAGTTTCCATTGCTGCTGCACATCTGACCACACTTTAATGGGTACTGAATAGAAGATGGACCAGTACCCAAAGCCTTCACTGCATAGGAGTCAGACTGGAAGGATCCAGCTGCAACGATTTCCGACTGGCTGAAGCCAACAATGATCAGCCATAATAGAACCTGCATGACTCCGGTATAAAACCTGGCTCTCGAATGGTGACCTACCGCAACTGTGCAGGTTATATTTCCTGCAGTTGATAAATTATGCTAACTTTGTCAGATCCCTTAATCAATGAGTATTACCACATTCTATGAAAGGGAATCCATTATTTGATGAGCCAAGGTGTATTGATTGTCTACTAGATTGCTTACTACACCCCGTTATGTAAAGGTGTAACATTATGTCTTCTGTAGCTGGCATCAATAACCATAACATTGGATGCCTATAGTATTATAGCTATAATTAAAGTCTTATCTACAATAAGGATTTGTGACATTACCGCTGTTTTTCTTTTTACATCATCAGTTATATCGTAGACATATGTCAAGTTCCGCAGTTTTATTACGTACTTTGATTCATATATCTTTTATACTTTTATATTATTTTCTTCTTCTCTATGTTTAATCTTCATGGATTGTGATTGTATCATTGTAACCATCATATGAATGCACATATGCATAAATGCATTATCATATCACACATTATGGACAATACTTGTATATCCGCCTGAACATAACTTTGAATGAAAAACGTATGAGGCGCCTTTATTATGAGCGCATGGGGTGATTTCTTTTTACTAGCGTCTTCACCAAACTCTTCGGTTATGTTATGGTGGGCAACTGTGGACGGGGCTTCCAAAGATACAGAAAATGTGTTTTAGACCATCTTTTAGGCTCTTTAAAAGCATTGCATACGACCATGCCTGGGTCTCTATGACCCAACCCACGTCCAATGTGATTGTTGTTTGCTGGAGGTGAGACGTAACACAAGTCTCCCAATACATACAGTATGTTCGGGCAGCAGAAAGTTTGTTTGATCTCTGATAACTCGTTTTCCCTACTGGTCAATGAAACTGTTTGACAACACTGTGTAAGAGACACCAATCTATCCCCACATTACACAAAGGGCTAATCTAATTACAATACATGTATTTGTCAAACATGTAGATCAATATTCCCTCCACCTTGGGCCTACACTCACTCAGGTATTGTGTGGGTATCACGGGCTTGTCGGGACACACTCACGTGGGAGCGTCAACAAGAAAATCTGTCCAGTCTTAAAAGTCTAGTGACAATCTTTAAGTTAACAATTATTTAAGATTATTGGTATAATTCCGCATGTGTAGGCCTAGCATGTCTTGATATAGATGGGAGGCTCTGCCCCCCAACCCCCATTTTCTTTCCTTTTTTACCCCTACTTTAGTACTAGGGGAATATTGAATCCTATTTTTAGCCACTAAGGCTACATATAATGACGATTTCTTTGTACTTCTCCCGAAACCTCATATTTGTACCCAGAATGCCATGGCGTAAAATTACTTTTCCAATAAAGGGGAACATATAGGCGTTCGACATGTGGTTGATATGAATCATTATATCATTTTTAGAAAAAAATTAAAATACTATAATTTTTCAAAATTCTATATCTAAAAAAGTAGTTCGGGACCCCCTATTTTTCTGAGCCATACTGAGAGTGTTTGAAATCGTTGATTCTGAACACTGACAATTCACACAATACATAGGGGATAGCTAACCGCTAATGGTTAATGAACAGCAGTCCAATTCTACATCTGTCTATCATACTATATGTTTATATATATTTTACTGTGAGGGCGTTGTTCTTTTCCGCACTATAATACTCTAATAATCAAAACATTCAGCAATATAATATCACACAATATGTATCTATTAAGATCTTCAGTATGTTCAATATGTGACACTCCATTAATTCAAGCTGCCACAGGGCCAGCCGCACACCCGTGTCAAAAACCATGTTCTTTTGTAGAAATTTAGGTAGTTGTTATCTTGGCTGAGTCACTTAAATATTGCAATCTTGCAAGAGTTCAACAATGAAGTACCGCTCATTCTGTAGGATGCATATGAGCGCTACTTCATTGTTAAACTCTCTAATTCCCTATGGTCTAATTAAAATAACTATGGTCTAATTAAAACTAGGATGCAAAGGTTCTGCTCTAGGACTTGCACACCGTAGGTGTGATGACCGGCAACCAAATTAGAATTAAATGGTTATTGTGTAAGAGTAATGATACAGCATCACTGTGCAGTTGAAGTAATATGTCCTCCTTAAAGGGTTATTGTCTACGAGTTGTGACGCATGAATGATTCACTGTCCAGTTATAGCACAATACCGTCCTTAAAGGGTTTTTGTGTAATAGTCATGATGCATGAATGAATTACTACCCACTTGCAGCACTATGCCATCATTGAATGGTTATTGTCTAAGAGTCATGATGCATGGATGCATCACTATCCAGTTGGAACACTATGCTGTCATTGAAGGGTATTGTCTAAGAGCCATGATGCATTAATGCATCAGTCCAGTGAAAGCACAAAGCCGTCCTTAAAGGGTTATTGTGTAAGAGTCATGATGCATTAATGAATCACTGTCCAGTTAAAGCACTATACCGTTCTTACAGGGTTATTGTCTAAGAGCCATGATGCATTAATGAATCACTATCCAGTAAAAGCACTATGCCACCCTTAAAGGGTTATTGTGTAAGAGTCATGATGCATGAATGAATCACTGTCCAGTTGAAACACTATGCTGTTATTAAAGGGTCATTGTCTAAGAGTACATGTAATGATACATGAATGTGTAGGAGTCGCGGAAAACTTAGTCATTGGATCGGCCGGGAATCGAACCACAGACCTCTTGCACCGGTGACAAGCGTGCTAACCGTTACACTACCAACCCTTGTCTAACTGTTCTCCGCTCCCTACCTTACTGGATTGCATTGACAAGTCCCTCGGACATATAGGGCACAATGCACGATGACAGCGCGTTATGGCACCCCCTGCGGGGTTCGGGACACACCCGGTGACATCGTGCCCCTACACTCCTCCCAACCAGCTTCGACATACCATCCCTGCGAACACCACCAGCAGTGCCCGACATGTTGCAGGGCAGCCAGGCTACTCCACCCCGCGAACACCTCCCCTTCTCGGTAGAGCGGTGCCCGACATTTTGCGGAGCT
The DNA here is from genome assembly GCA_947462335.1 of Harmothoe impar. Lineage (NCBI taxonomy): Eukaryota > Metazoa > Annelida > Polychaeta > Phyllodocida > Polynoidae > Harmothoe > Harmothoe impar. The sequence continues at coordinate 34,234,426 of OX381719.1, forward strand.
TCAGGGGTACCCAGCTAGTTGAAGCCTATCACTCTGTCATGCAATCCAGCGAACACTGTTACCGAATCCCGGTAGATCCATCAGTGTAGGAGTTGCGGAAAACTTAGTCATTGGATCGGCCGGGAATCAAACCACAGACCTCTCGCGTGCTAACCGTTACACTACCAACCCTTGTCTGACTGTTCTCCGCTCCCTACCTTACTGGATTGCATTGACAAGTCCCTCGGACACAATGCACGATGACAGCCGGTTATGGCACCCCCTGCGGGGTTCGGGACACATCCGGTGACATCGTGCCCCTACAAATGCATCACTGTGCATCACTATCCAGTTGAAGCACTATGCCCTCATTGAAGGGTTATTGCCTAAGGGTCATGATGCATGAATGAATCACGATCCAGTTAAAGCACTATGCCATCCTTAAAGGGTTATCACATAAGAGTCATAATGCATGAATGAATCACTATTAAGTTGAATCACTATGCATTCATTGAAGGGTTATTGTCTAAGAGCCATGATGCATGAATGAATCACTATCCTGTTAAAGCACAATATCGTCCTTAAAGGGTTGTTGTGTAATAGTCATGATGCATGAATGAATCACTGTACAGTTGAAGCACTATGCCATCATTGAAGGGTCATTGTCTAAAAGTCATGATGCATCAATGAATTACTGTCCACTTGCAGCACTATGCCATCATTGAATGGTTATTGTCTAAGGGCCAAGATGCATGGAGGCATCACTGTCCAGTTGGAGCACTATGCTGTCTTTTTTTTTTAAAGTGTTTTATTGGGTTAAAATAATACAATTACAAGAATGCATTATACCTAGCTACCGCGCATTGCGTTTTTTACGCTAGGGCCCTTTCAGTTGCTGTATTATAATACATAAGTCACATTAATTAACAGTATGGCTACCATTATACCTGTAGTATCTTACATTTTTGATAAGAGTGAGTCAGGTATGTTTCAATCCTAGAATGTAATAATAATGATGAAATGGGATGAGATGAAGTTTGTGTGCGAACATGTCAATTCAAAATGAGAAATATGTAATCACTTAACACAATAAAGCGATTCTCTTTACATAAAGCAGTCACCGTAGTTCTTCTTAATAGCTAATTTAAAAGCAGATAGGTCTGCTATTTGTGTGTATGAGGGCTTGAGCTGATTCCACCTTGTTATGGCTCTGTATACAACGCTACGTATGACAATTGGTTTTAGTGAACGAATCACTTTAAGTCTAAGACCCTGATTCCTGCGTGTCGGCAGGAGCCTGTTGTCAATTAGCTCAACATTTTTAGTTAAGGTGTGAGCAAAGGATAGCAAGTGCATATCACGTCTGTCCCCAAGCTGGCAGCAGTTACTCTCATTATGCAACATAATTGTATTTAACCTCGGGTTTTTTCCTAATTTAACTTTAAAAACAACCCTTAGGGCTTTATTTTGGAGGTATTGTAGCTCTAGACTCTCTCCCTTGTTATCACGATCCCAGACATAATCAACATAGTCCAGCGAGGGCAGTACCATTGACTTGTATACATCCAAAGCAGTGTCTTGTTCAACAAAGTTCCTGACCCTTCCTAGCTGGATAATTTTTTGTCTTACATTATTAACAGTGTTTTTCCTATGGGCGAGGAATTTTAAATCTGGGTCGAGTGATAGACCCAGGTATGGAAACACTTCTACTTGGTCTAGAGTTACATTGTTAAGAACAAAGATAGGCTTTTCCTTTCTATAATTATTATAAACCATCCATTGTGTCTTCTTAGCGTTAACAGTAAGACTATTATTTATGCACCAGGCTGATACCTTCAAGAGGGCGTCGTCCATAGCATCGACAGAGGTTGTACAAATGACCGCGTCGTCTGCATATAATGTAATGTCAAAAATAGCAACTTTTGCAAGTGAATTAATATATGTAGAGAAGAGAACAGGACCCATAACAGACCCCTGGGGAACACCATATGTAATAGATTTCATATTAGAAGTTATGTTGTTGGCAACTGTGCGTTGTTTTCTGTTTGTCAGATAATCTGAGAAAAAATTTAGAGTTTTTTCGCTAAGTCCTAAAGCAGTTAATTTTTTAATTAATATTAAGTGTGAAACTGTATCAAAAGCCTTTTTATAATCGAGGTATAAGCAAAAGGTAGGCAAGTCCTTAGTAATATTATTAATAATAGTATGTAGGTGTTCCCCAATGGCAGTCTGTGTTGAGTGACCTGAGCGATAGCCGTGTTGGTTCGGACAGAGCAGTTCGTTTTCTTTCATGTAAGTTTGAAGGCGGGTACATACGATCTTCTCCAGTATTTTACCAGGAAGGGGGAGTAAACTGATAGGTCTTAAATCATTAACGTCATGTGAGTTAGATTTCTTATGTAGTGGTACGACAGTGGCGCATTTCCAACTTACAGGGAAGGTACCGGTAGTCAAACACTTATTGTACATACCTAATATAACGTCTGGGATAGCCATAAAGGCATCCTTTATAACATATGACTTCATGTGTACAATTGAAGAGGCCTTATTAGTCTTAATACATTTAATATGTTTAATCATATCAGCATAGCTCAGTGGTTCGAGTAGATCTACATCTCTACCGGGTATTCCATACGGTGCAGTCTCATTGTCATTCTGCCCACCAGGTGGCAGCGCCCGCGCAAGTTTCTCTCCAACAGTTGAGAAAAATTCATTAATGTAGTTAGCACATGCTTCCTGAGGGACTGGAAGATTTGTCATATTGTTTTTTAATTTTATAAAAGTCGCTGCAGTTTTATTAGGTAATAATTTACGTATCCCCTCCCAGAATTTTGCCGGATTATCTTTTTTTTGTACCAAAAGTTTTCCAATTTCCATTTTCCTGCTGTTAAAAATGAGTCTTTCTGTATTATATTTATTGAAATTAGCTATTCTCCAGTCATCCTCATTCATAGTGCGTTTTGCTATTACGTACAGGGCGTCTCTTTCCCTCATGGCATGTACTATTGGAGGAGTAAGCCACTCTGGGGTGTACTCAGGTAGAACCATCCTTTTCACAGGGCACATAGTGTCGAGGCAGTCCTTTAACACACAGAGTATTGATTGCCATAATAATTCAGTATCTGTTTGTAGGAACAAATGGTCCCAGTTATATTGAACTAACAGGTTCTTAAACGCTAAATAATCATATTTCCTATAGGACCTAGCCATGACGACTTTCTTTTTTATTTTATTTCTAACACATTTTAAAACCATATATATAGGCGTGTGGTCAGAGATATGAACACCAAGGGTACCAGTCTCCGCCACATTATGTGCATTAGTGTATATGTGATCTAATAGAGTACCTGAAGAAGGGCGTGTAATTTCACTTATGGTCTGGAAAACTTCATTCTCTGTACAAAAATCATCAACCTTGGCCTCTTCAACATCTTTAGTATTAAACAGGTCTACATTGAAATCACCGATGTAAATAACTTTTCGGTTTTTGGATACCGGTACTTTAAGCTGTGTAAGTTTATTATATATAGCATTCTTGTCAATGTGTGAGTCTGGCGGTCTATAACATACGTATATTTTATACTTAATTATACCAATTAAAAGATCTACACATAGGATTTCATATTCCTCAGTTACAAATGAAGATTCAGCATCAACAGTAGCTGTATAGTGGTCTCTAACATATAACATGATACCACCTGCACCTTTATCTCTTAAAGGATAGCGATCCATTCTAACGTATTGATAACCAGGGATAATCATATCAGCATCTTTATGTGTGGGGTTAAGCCAAGTCTCAACCACACCGGTAATATCTGCGCTCATAATAATTTTAAAGGCGTCAACCCTTTTGTGGTAGATGGATCTGGCGTTCATGCAAGCTATACGCAGACCTTTTCTGCTTTCCAGCTCATATAGAGTAATCATTTTATACAAAAATATGGTGCACTTGGGCAATGATGATGATAGATGAAGTGAGAATGGTAACGATAATTAATTAAGGACATCATTTTTGTATGGCAGACTAGGGTATAACAGCACACTCCATGTAATCGTATTAACACTTTGTTTCATAACCTCTGTCGGGAGAATAAAACATATATACATGAGATGTCGTAAGAAATGTGGTAAGGAAAAAGAGAAAGAAAGAAAAGTGCTTTAATTAATATGACTATTCATGCCAACATGCTACTTATTCATTAGGTCTCAGTCTTATTAGTTTACTCTATACTACACTGAGGGTGTACTCTATGTATACATAACATGTTTTGGCACTGATCCAACTCGCCGGGTTCAGGTGTATATTTTGAAAGGCACCTAGATTGCCCTCTCTGTGGTTATGTAAGGCGGACTGTTGGCCTACTAACCTCGTCTAGACCATAAGTCACATTCGTGCTAACCTTAGGGGGACGGTTTGGTACACTTTGAAAGCATGTATAATCTATATTGACGGTGGTGAACGATCAATATAATCTAGTACAACTCAATCAGTGAGGTAATTTCTGGCAAAACCACAATAGTGTATGTCTCTGAGTCCAAAACAAAGATCATAATTTTACAATCTTGTAGCATATACAATAATAAATGTCTTAGAGTAGTTTTAAAAACTAGACCTATTACGCCTGGTTTTCATAGTCACTTCTATGCTTTGGAGGTGGAGGCTTCAGTGTTCTTTTTATTCTTCTTAGGGGAGAAGAATTGTCCCATTCCCATGATGCGCTGCTGGAGGTTTAGAGTCTCTTGACTTTTTTTCGCAGTGTCTTGGTTCTTCTTACCTCCTTTGACCTTAGCACTACGCTGTGGACGGGGAGTCATCTTAGGTGTATCAAGACTGGGAGTAACAGCAACGTCAGCAGTTTTTTGAAGACTGGGAGTAACAGCAACGTCAGCAGTTTTTTGAAGAGGGGTGCCGTGTTGTCTCTGCAGGTCCTCCATTCTAATTGGAGTTTTTATTAGCTGAGCCGCTGTAGTGGTTGTGACAGTGGGTGAGACCTGCGTTATTACCAGTGTGCGTGTTGGTGCTCCGGCCAGGGGGCTCAGCGCTGGAGGGGTGACCACAGGAGGAGGGGTATCAGCCGTGCTCGCTGGTACTACTGCTGCGTTGGTGGGCGTGGTTGGCTTGACCTCAGGGGGAGTAGTGGTAGGCGGTGTAGGGGGTGTTTCAATGTGATATTTTCCCATCATCCTTCTTCTAACCTCTGTAAGGATAGCTCCTCCACGGTTCTTTCCCTTATACGTGCCCTTCTCCAGTGCTTTAGCTCTTAATGAGCATCCAATTCCCCAGTGGGGGCAACTAGTTGCCTCCAATAATTTACGAGGTGATGTGCTGAGCAACACCTGGAGCAGCTCTTTGTCTTGTTCGTATTTTAAGACATTAAGTTCAGTGAGCACGTCTTCTTCGATGCCATTCCAGGCTGGGCAGTCTATGGTCTTAGCTATTGCTTTTGCTGGTCTGGGGAGGTATGTATCAAGAATACGATCCGCCTTGTCAAGAGCGCCAGCAAAAACTGCCTTTTTATATGCGAAGGCTTGCTCCACACTTGAAAAGGTCTCTCCATCAGTGATCAGTGTGCAACCATAGAAATTACTGAGGGGGGCGTGTTCGCTCTGGTACGCAACGTATTCATCCGTGACCACAGTTTTGGTGTTAGCTATTCTTAGGGCTGGTGGCAGGTCATTCAGTGCACTGTGGTTATAAAAGCGCCCCTCGTATACCAGTCCACGTCCCCTCTGCTTAACCACCTCTTTGCTCTCATAGGCTAACCTTGCAATAGCTGCCACATCCGCCTTTTGCCGTCGTACCTCATTGTTACTGTCTTCAGATAAGAAGACCCTTCCGTATAGGGGGTGATCTTTCAGGTTTCCCTTTTGTGCTAATATTTTGTCACGTGTGTCGCCCCTCATGAGTACTGCCACTATGTTCCTGTTAGCTGACGTAGGTGAGCCCTGCCTGTAGGCATAATCGATCTCGTAGACATCCGCTCCTGGGTCAATGGCTTCCATGAGTTGAAAAACCACCCTTCTAGTAGATTCTTTTGCAGTGAAAGGGATGCCTTCAATGATTAAGTTCCTCCTGCGTGTCGTGTGATCTACTACACTGATAAGAGAAAAGTTCTCTTTTATATCACACGTATTTACACGTACCTGACGTTCAGTTTCAGAAAGTTTTTTCACCAATGTCTTGTTTTCAAGGAACAGTTTTTCATTATCCCTCTTTAGATCTTTGATTTCACCTTGGCTAAATTCAAGAGATCTTTTCACACACGCTGAGTCGGTAATCAGGTAGTCCAAGACGTCTCCTACCTTTTGCACAGTCTCATATTCTACTCCTGGGGTGTTTCGTGTGGCTTTGGTGGGTCGAAGAATGTCCTGTATAGTTTCAAGGGCCTGCTCCCGCAGTATGGAAGTGGTAATGTCTTCACCTCCAGTCGCCATGTTGACGGTGGTGAGACACCGGTGTCCTGCACTGATCCTCCTGTTCAGGTAATATTTCCGGCGTAATAGGTCGTAGCGATGAGATATGGCGTAATAAGTTGTATGTATAGGTGCTCAATACCCTTATACACAACTTTGTCGCTTGTAATAATTCCCAACTTGATTTTAAATGTCCGTATTTGAGGAATTTCCTAGGAGCGTGCCGTCTCTCGTGTTTACTCCTTGGGCGCCATACTATGGACTAAATAACGTTAAAGTTAACTGCGTCATGACTCTGTCATTGAAGGGTTTTGTCTAAGAGCCATGATGCATTAATGCAGCAGTCCAGTAAAAGCACAAAGCCGTCCTTAAAGGGTTATTGTGTAATAGTCATGATGCATGAATGAATCATTGTCCAGTTAAAGTACAATGCCCTATGCTGTTGTCAAATGGTTATTGTCTAAGAGTTATGATACATGAATGCATCACTGTGCAGTTGAAATAATATGTCCTCCTTAAACGGTTATTGTCTAAGAGTCATGATGCATGAATGAATCACTATCCAGTTGAAGCACTATGCCCTTATTGAAGGGTTATTGTCTAAGAGTCATGATGCATGAATGAATCACTGTCCAGTTAAAGCACAATGCCGTCCTTAAAGGGTTATTGTCTAAGAGCCATGATACATTAATGAATCACTATCCAGTTAAAGCACTATGCCACCCTTAAAGGGTTATTATGTAAGAGTCATAATGCATAAATGAATCACTATTCAGTTGAATCACTATTCTTTCATTGAAGGCTTATCGTCTAAGAGTCATGATGCATGAATGAATCACTGTCTAGTTAAAGCACTATGCCATCCTTAAAGGGTTATTGTCTAAGAGCCATGATGCATTAATGAATCACTATCCAGTAAAAGCACTATGCCATCCTTAAAGGGTAATCGCGTAAGAGTCATGATGCATGAATGAATCACTGTCCAGTTGAAGCACTATGCTGTTATTAAAGGGTTATTGTCTAAGAGTAATGATACATGAATGCATCACTGTGCAACACTATCCAGTTGAAGCACTATGCCCTCGTTGAAGTGTTATTGTCTATGGGTCATGATGCATGAATGAATCACGATCCAGATAAAGCACTAGGCCATCCTTAAAGGGTTATTATGTAAGAATCATAATGTATGAATGAATCACTATTCAGTTGGATCACTATGCTTTCATTGAAGGGTTATTGTCTAAGAGTCATGATGCATGAATGAATCACTGCCCAGTTAAAGCACAATGCCGTCCTTAAAGGGTTGTTGTGTAATAGTCATGATGCATGAATGAATCACTGTACAGTTGAAGCACTATGCCATCATTGAAGGGTTATTGTCTAAAAGTCATGATGCATAAATGAATCAATGTCCACTTGCAGCACTATGCCATCATTGAATGGTTATTGTCTAAGAGTCATGATGCATGAATGAATCACTGTACAGTTGAAGCACTATACCATCATTGAATGGCTATTGTCTAAGAGTCATGATGCATGAATGAACCACTGTAAAGTTGAAGCACTATGCCATCATTGAAGGGTTATTGTCTAAGATTCATGATGCATTAATGAATCACTATCGAGTTGAAGCAACATGCTGTCATTGCAGCAGGGTTGCATTCATGTATCATGATGACAAATGGAAATATGTGGGATAATATAAAGTAGAATTATTCTCCAGGACTGCATTCATGCATCATAACAGCAAAGGGCATGAATTCATTCAAGCATCAAGCCGACCTTATACATTGCTTGTGTAATAAACGATACTTTGCTCCTCTATGATATTGTTATAGTATCAAGTAAAAGAACAAAGTCCACACAGTTCGGATCAAGTGTCACAGGTTGCGAATCAATAGGTTTATTCAGGAACCTAGACAGGCAAAGCTCTAATGGTGCGAACTCCCTATAGAGTTCGGAACGGGTCAGTAGGCTGATATAGCCACAGTGATCTCGGGGTCTCTTCACCAGCGTGGCTCAAGAGTAACCGACGAGTCCCATCGGATGCTGGGTATATATAGGCAGCCAGCCTGCGCGCGCACACGCAGACCGGAAGCCTATAGCGACCTCTGTCCATACCCCAAGCCCAAAGCAGGTGCTGCCACCTGCCGTCGGACTGAAGGGTTCGGACGGAGTTCGCAACACAGCATCCAACAGAACCCGTCATATAAAACCCCGTACAACCCTAGCCGCTACACTACCCCCTACCAGATAATAACCGGGAGGTAAATATTTAAGGTTAAAGTCCGAAAACACTTCGGACTGGCATTATCTTATAAATACCACCTTAGGGGCTCATTAAAGCTACACTTTTAACAATATGACATGTTCTGATTGAACACAATAAGTTATTATTTACACACATTAATATATCTAGCGACTGTAATGAAAATTACACTCTACTCCCTTGGATATAAATAGAGTTAACCTATATATATCGACTTTAGGTAAAACCTGAGAACATTAACACTTGAAAAACATGGTATCACAAAAAAATTTTGTCCCTCCAGGACCCCAAGCTATTTAAACTCGTTATTAATATTACTATAAGTGATAAACACTATCACTTTTCTTAATACTTTAAGAAACGATAACAATATTATAGTATTAAAAGGACATCATACGTGTTCTTCGGTGAAGATCCGGATCCTCCTGGGATGAGATGCAGCATTCTGCCCGGCTTTCGGAACCTACTTCGTTCAGCTCCTACTCACCGGAACAAGAAAGTTCATCGCTCTTACTCGGGAGCGTAATATTTTTAAAAAACTCAGTCCTGCCTCCAGGCGATCTTCAGACTGATTATAAGGAGCACTCGGTCCTGATGTTTAAATGCCAATAAAAAAACGGATGTATCAGGTCCTAGATGTTAAGGTGCTCCGGTCCCGAGTCCTGCTTCCTCCTCCGGATCTCCTCGTATGGCTCCGTCAGTGTTCCCTGACAGACTGGGTCCTTGCGTAGCCAGCCTGTCTCGTCCTGCTGTCCGGACCCCGAGACAACCTACTTGTAGAGTGTTTTACTGATGGGGACAGTATTTTTCAATACTCTCCCCCTTCCTTCGAACCCGCTATAGGATAGTCCTATGCGGTGTCCGAGTCCTCACTATCACCGGCTTTAGCCACCGGTGTATCCTCCTCCTCGGAGTCTGACTCGGCCTCCGCCAGAGTCAACGCTTGGAGCCAGGACTCGATCATAGCCCTGGACCCATCCCATTTGTGCATCTCGTGCGCGAAGCAATCTCGGAACTTGGCGCGCTCGGCGTCCAGTTTCTCCTCAGCATTCTTAGTTGCCCTCCTTTGCTTTTTCTTCTCAAGCTTCGCGTTTGCCTGTTCGGTCCGAGCTGTGTCTCTCTCATCCCGAACGGCGTCCACAGCCGCTGCCTTCTGGATAGCGACCTCTCTCTGGTGGAGGTGATGCACCGTGTTCAGTGACATCATCGACACCTCCTGACTCAGGTCAGTCAGCAGCCTGTGGAAGTTGTCCTGCCACACATTCAGAGCCTCTTGTCCGACTTCATAGGAAGCGAAGTCGGTCCGAGGGAAAGAGGGGGGAGCTCAGCGCTGCAATAGCAGAGCATCCTTGGCAGGAGCCTCCGGAGGGGGGCTCTGTGTCTTAGTATGCTTCGGTTTTGGTTTTACCGAAGCCTTCATTCCCCCAGTCTGGGTCAGGACGTGTGTCTCATCTCCCGTGACCAGGTTACCCCCCGGGAAAGCATCTTCGAAGCTTTCCATCGTCTCAGTGGTCGGATCCTCCGAGCCGGACCAGGTTGGAGTCCGTCCGTGCTGGGGACCCGACTTCCAGTCTGTTTTGGTGGAGTTAAAGGCGGAACCTTTGTATGTAGGATCCACCCTCCCCAGTACGGATGGCCTCTCAGAGCTGTCCGTTCTTGCTCGTTTGGCGTCAGCCGGCTTCGAAGACTGGTTCTGCCTCTTCGGAGCCTTCCGGGTCTTCTTGTTACTCGTCCGCAACCGGTAGGAGTCAAACTCATCAAAGAGTGTGCCTTCCGGAATGCGGAGGAAGTTGCCATCCGGGTTCACCTTATAGAAAACCCGGACCTTTCCTTTCTCACTGGTACCGAAGTCCACTTCGAGGTTGTCCTGTTTTTCTAATCCCCCGAACTGAGAGTAGACTTCCTGATGGGCGAGCTGGATTCGCTCCGCCGCAGCCTCCAGGGACAAGTTGTGCTTCTTGGCCATGTGTCGGATGATGTCTGCCCTATTGTAGAACATCCCTCCATCAGGGCAAGCCTTGCTCCCCCTTGATCCTATGCTCAGGCAGTCACATCGCATGAAATGACGCACATGAGCTCCCGGGACGTGGCGCGCGAACCTCACCTTGGTGGGCCAAGTTCGGGGCGTCTCCCGGGTCTCATCAGCATTCTGACAAGTCACGAACGGGCAGGGTCGATCCGGAGTCCATCTCGACATTGCCCATGACAACTTAGTTTTCTGGTGATAGGAATGGTACTTCTTATCGGAAGTCCGGACCTTCTCCAGCAGCTCATATTGGTACAACTGTACCGACTTGTCGAGAGGATCTTTCTTGATCCACTCCTCGTCGTCCGAGAGACCATCAGGACCAACCGGATCAGGGTGTTGCGAAGAACGGTGGTCCTTGACGCAATCCCCTACACAATACCTAAATTTGCTGGTAGCGTTGGCTCGGAGCGCAGTCCCCACCAACTCTTGGAGTTCGGCCTCCGGAATCGTCTCCTCCGGCACACTCTTCAAAACGGCTTCTACCTCCTCGGGGGACATACCCGCCTTCAGAGACGTCAGCCGGATTTTATTTATCATTCTATTTTATTTTATTTAGCATTCCTAACCGCTGCAGTCGTCTGCTCAACGATTTCATCCTCCCGGGTTGCATCCAGGATGGACTCCTTCGTCTTCTGGTGGACATCCCGAGCCAGCTTCATTGCTGGAGTCAGGAGTCGCCTCTTCTCCCGTCGGCTGTGGACGGTCTTGAACTCGGCATATGTTTGCATATCCGAATCCAAGTCCGCTATAGCCTCGGGACGATCCTCCGAGATGGCGACTAGACGTGCCTTATGGGACGCCTCTCCGACATTGTTCATCGCCGCTGTCAAACGGTCCGGAAACCATACAGGGAACCTGATCGACAGACAGTCGAGACCCCTGAACGTTTTCAATTGAGCTAGATCGAACAGCTTTATCTCCTCGGAGCTCAGCTGATCGATGATGCTCCCCCTTAGTATCGCTGGGACATCGGTGTCATCCTTGTCCCGGTCGTCATGCTCGTGTGGGGCCAGAATGTGCACTCCTGCCCCCGAAGAACCACCACCGGCAGCCTCGTTCAGTTTACCGGCCTCGTCCGAAGTATCCATTGCTGGGGTCTCCGGACTCGACTCGGTCGTCCTAGCAGGTGGCTCCATGGGGGTTGGCACCTCTTTCGGGGGTCCCGGTGCAGCCGGGACCCTGAAGTGCGGTCCTATCTGGGACAGCATTTCTTGTATCCGCTCAACGTGTTGTTCACCGGTATCCATATCTTCGTCTTTACGAGGCTCCAGAGAGGTAACAGTCGTTTTAGGACGTGCTCCACCATGTCCCTACCCCCCAGCCGAAGCTGTTTGGCCGGCAATAGCAGCGGCTGTGGCCGCCACGGCTGCACTAGTGTATAAAACCCTGTGAGAAAGACAACAAGTCTAACTTCGGAAGAGGGGCCGGAGGAGCTGGAGTCGTCACCGTCTTGGTACTGCCCTTAACCTTTTTAGTGGTTTCAGGCTTCCCAAGAATGGTATCGAACGTGGCCTTGAGATCTAACTTTCCTTTCTTGTAGATCGGAGCCTTTGCAGCGGTACTGCTGGCTGGCGTCGGACCCTTCTTAGTCCGATCCTTAGCCGCCGTGCTACCGGTTGGCTTCGGATCCACTTTCTTCACGTCCTTAACCGTAGATGTGGGAGTCTTCTTCGGATCCTTCGGCACAGTCGTACTGGCGGCCTTAGGATCCGTCTTCTTGGAACTTTGGGTACCACTCTTCTTAGGGTCAGGCTTCTTAGGCTCGACCTTCAGTTGAGGCTTCTTACCGACACCGGCGTGTTTGGTAGCCTTTGTGCTGGTCCGAGAATCGGACAACTTTGACCGATCCCGCGGCTGCTTCTTCCCACCACGAGTCCTCGGACGAGTGGTGTCACTCTCCTCACCGCTATCCATAGACAGCTTGCGGCTCACTGTCTTAACGATGGTCGGAGATATACTTAGACTGCACAACCGCGATGGTCGGACAGTACTCTCGTCGGTTTCGGGCTCCATTTCGGAGAGCTTGATTCCTTCCAGCAGGGTGGAATCCTCACTGCCCACGGGCGATGGAGACTTCCGAATCGAGGAGACGGCGGGATCCACAGTCAGGTCCACCAAACTCTCGCTAAGCTCATCACCGCTGGGGTGCTGAGCGTCTAACAGCTCCTTGACAGCCGAAGTCGTCTCGGTAAGTTTGGATGCTCCCCCTTAGTATCGCTGGGACATCGGTGTCATCCTTGTCCCAGTCGTCATGCTCGTGTGGGGCCAGAATGTGCACTCCTGCCCCTGAAGAACCACCACCGGCAGCCTCGTTCAGTTTACCGGCCTCGTCCGAAGTATCCATCGCTGGTGTCTCCAGACTCGACTCGGTCGTCCTAGCAGGTGGCTCCATGGGGGTTGGCACCTCTTTCGGGGGTCCCGGTGCAGCCGGGACCCTGAAGTGCGGTCCTATCTGGGACAGCATTTCTTGTATCCGCTCAACTTCCGAATCGGGGAGACGGCGGGATCCACAGTCAGGTCCGCCAAACTCTCGCTAAGCTCATCACCGCTGGGGTGCTGAGCGTCTAACAGCTCCTTGACAGCCGAAGTCGTCTCGGAGTCCTCGGTAAGTTTGGATGCTCCCCCTTAGTATCGCTGTTTAGTTTTCTTTGTACCGGCCTCTTGGGGGTGTCCGCTGACACCCCTTCCAAAGGTACAAATTTAGACTCCGAACGCTCCTCCTCCACCTCAGTTTCCGGGGTGAGCTCCCTCCCAGCCCAAGCACGCAACCGAGCCACATGGCTCGTCCGGATGCGTACTGCTGCAGACTGGATCAACACAGTCGTTTGACTGATACATTTGACCACGGTGTGTGGTCCGTCCCAGTTATTCGCCAGCTTGACATTACAGAGCGGTTCATGCAGTCGGATCACTCTATCCCCTACTACGAACCGCTGCAATTTCAACCCGGTGTCATAACCCACCTTCTGCCAATTCGCAGCTTTGAGCAAGTGAGCCCTAACTGTTTCATAGGCGAACTTGAATCTCTCCCGGAGAGATTCCACAAATAGCACCGTACAAGGCGCCTCAGGACTAATCCCTACCACCCCGAACACTAAGTCCGTGGGCATGATTAAGTCCTCCCCGAACACCAATAGGTTCGGAGTGCAGTTTGTCAAAGTGTGTACCGTATTGTTATACGCATGTACCACAAATTCGCACTGATCATCCCAATCATCCATATGGGAGTTCACTAATGGCTTCAGAACCTGGATCAAGGACCGATTAAACCGCTCCACCTGTCCGTAAGACTGTGGTCGGTACGGATTGGTCCGAGTTTTGCATAAAGCCAACTGATGGCACATAGCAGCCCATAACTTTGATTCAAATTCCCTCCCTTGATCGCTATGTAACATCAAGGGAGCCCCCAGATGGAGGATCTACCCCTTTACCAATGCTTCCGCACAAGTAGCAGCAGTGTGATCCTCGAGTGGGTACACGCGGGTGTATTTTGTATAGTAGTCCGAGACTACCATCATACACGTATTTCCCTTCGGAGTGGGTTTTACCCACTAATGATGTCTACAGCTATCCGAGCAAACCTTACCCCGAACAGCTTCTGTTGTAATGGCAATTTTCCCAGTCCAGGACCAGGTTTGCCCAAACAACAGGCCGGACATGTCTCGATCCACCTCAAAAGGTCACCAGACATTCCCGGTCAATAATACCTTCTACTCAGCCGTTCCAGAGAGCGTTTCTTTCCAAAATGCCCACTCGTGGAATGGCCGTGGCAATAGTACAGGATGTCTTTCCGCATAGCAGCCGGGATTACCATCTGTAACACCCTCCGCTTTCCTGGACAAGACTTCCACCTGAACAACGAATCCCGCATTTCCAGTTCATGGAACTGAGCCAGGAAACGTCGCATTTCACGATTTTCCAGTGATATTTCGGGTCGCACTGGACAGACCAACGGTAGGGACCAGCTCCCTCAGTCGTGCTATGGTAGGATCGGCTATCTGGTACGTCCTTATAGTGTCAGTGGACCAATCCAACAGGTTCTGCAACAACCCATCATAAGGCAAACGCACACTTGCTACCACGGCATTGTGAGCACCACAATCCCCACACTCCGGATGCACACAACGGCGTACCGGACGTCGACTTAGGCAGCAAAATGACCGATCTCCAAGCACCTATAGCATTTGGCGGTCCTCCGGTTGATCTTCCTCCTCTTAGGCTGGGTAGCCCCCTGAATGGAAGTCGTCATCTTCTCAAACAGTGCCGTGAAGAACGCGGCATCCCTCATCGGAGCCTTTTTATCCGATGATTCCTTCTTCGGAGGAGGGTTTCCACCCCCTTCCGGCTTCTTATTCTTCCACGGCGGTTTAGAGGAATTTCCATTCCTCTTGAACTGAGCCGCAGAAGCCGTTGCCTCCTCCTCACTGCCTTCATCCTCAGACTATTCCGGAGAACATTCTATGATGGCAGAGGCCCGGGACGGCACCCGGTCTCCAAGCAGCGACTTTTTGAGGGCGTGTATAACGATGGCCTTAAAAAGGTCATCCAACGACGTATCTGCCCTCCACGTATCATACACTGTTTGTTGTACGTCGGGGTCTATCAATCCGGCGACGAATTGAGAGAACAATTCCTTAGAAAATAAGGCATCGTGGATCCCTGAAGCAGGATGTACCTTCTTCAGGAGTCTCATCAACGCAAGTCCGAAAACCCTCGGGGCCTCGTTCTTGCCTTGCACCCGCTTTTTAAAAGCGACCATTGGATCCGTCCGGGCGGAGCCTCCGAACAATATAGTCCCGATCTCCACCAGCTGTTTGAAAGTACCATGCGGTCCACATTCGTCTTTCCACTGCTCGACCGCCATCAGGCCATCTCCTCGGCGCAATCCCTTACAGACATAAGGAATAGCATCTTGTTGGTCCCAGCCACTGAGATTGATATCCTCAACGGTGGCCATCAGCCAGTCCTCCCACGAGTTTTTCTGCCAGTACGGACTAGGTTCACTAGCAATCCGTCAGGCCGCGTTGGAAGATCCCCTAATTTTAGAGGTGATCGACAGGCATTTGGAAATGGCAGTCGAGGCGTCTTGTTCCGCGCCTACGTTGTGCAACCCTATCCCTGCTATAGCGGGGTTAGTATCGTACAACTCTTGCAACTCCGTACTCAGAATTGTTCGTCTTGGAGCCTTCTTTGGACTCTTCGTCCCTGGAGCCGCTCCCGGAGTAGTCCCCGGAGTCGGCACATTATTTTGCCTTTCCAGATAGGCCTGGTAAGTACCATACGCCACCAGATCCGTCGTGGGGTCAACCCCTTGACTGAACCACCAATTCTTTTCCAGATCTGTCATATACTGGCACTGCTGGGCCAGAGCAAGCAATCGTTGATGCTCGGCCAATTTCTTTCTCCAATTGCTTGGCCTGTCTCTCCGCCTCCTGCTCTTGCTGGGCTTGTTCCAGTTTAGCCTTCGCAGCTTCGCCGGCAGTCCTCAGTCCCTCTTTTCGGGCTCTCAACACTGCCGCCTCTTGCTCTGCTAGCTCCTCCGCCATCGCAGCGTTTTCTCGCATACGTTTCTTTTGCTGTTCCAGGACAGCTTCCTGCTGGCGGAACACCTCCCGTCTCTCGATTTCCAGGGCTCTCTGCTCCTGAAACATTTTGTTGGGTTGGCAAGTTTGCCACTCGGCCAAGCTCCCAGGAGTCAGGTAGCTTTTGGCTGCCTCTTCCTGACCGGACGCCTTTTTCCGGCGTTCCGAATCCAGTCGTTGTTCCTCCTGGTGCAACTGCTCCTGTTGGGTAAGTACCCACTCCAAAAATGGTCTTCCTCTTCCCGAGGAAGCCATCCCTGGTGTCACCAACTATACCTCTTTTGGTATTGGACGGATGCCCATGATACCCACCCTTGGTGAGTACTCACTAGCCATCTTTGGGCTACCTGCAGACGTTCCTGCACCCTAGCCTCCCGCATGTCGTTGAAGCGACGCTCCTCCGAAATGCCATACCTCCGGGGTGTCTGAGCGGCTGCCCGTGATCCGCCGACGTTAAACATCGATAGATTCATCTCCTCTAATGAGCGACTCATTATCTCCGGACCTCTTGGTCCCGTTAGCACGCCTGCTCCTGGTAGAACATTCGCGCTCCGTGTGGGGGTATCTGCCTCATCGCCGGCACATAACCCCTCCAAGGACAAGGCTAATGCCTCATCAGGAGACCTCGCTGCTCCGGCCAGAGCACGAGGTCTGTGCTTTGCACAGGCTAACCTGCTTATCACTCAGAACTGGTCACGGCACCAGTGTAATAAACGATACTTTGCTCCTCTATGATATTGTTATAGTATCAAGTAAAAGAACAAAGTCCACACAGTTCGGATCAAGTGTCACAGGTTGCGAATCAATAGGTTTATTCAGGAGCCTAGACAGGCAAAGCTCTAATGGTGCGAACTCCCTATAGAGTTCGGAACGGGTCAGTAGGCTGATATAGCCGCAGTGATCTCGGGGTCTCTTCACCAGCGTGGCCCAAGAGTAACCGACGAGTCCCATCGGATGCTGGGTATATATAGGCAGCCAGCCTGCGCGCGCACACGCAGACCGGAAGCCTATAGCGACCTCTGTCCATACCCCAAGCCCGAAGCAGGTGCTGCCACCTGCCGTCGGACTGAAGGGTTCGGACGGAGTTCGCAACACAGCATCCAACAGAACCCGTCATATAAAACCCCGTATAACCCTAGCCCCTACACTTGTATGTGAAGGGTGGGGTATATATAGTGCAGGTAAGATCTTATGTGTGAGAGGAACGGATTGAGACCCGTGCAGGCCTGAGGGGTGGGCGCTGCAGCCAGGCTGGTGTGACGACCACGCTGGTAGCGGGCAGTGAACGATATCCCACACTCCACACAGGAAGGTGATCGTTCCCATATATGTATATAACAGCTTGTGAGTAGGACTCGCCTGCCGCGGTCTGTACTGCTACTACAGTGCTAGTATGTGGAGTGGGGTGTGAACAACATTAAAGCTATGTACCTATTGAAAACTCAGCAGACCGGAATGAGCAGTGCATTCTGGGTGGGAGACGTGTGAACAACATTTAGGTTAACTGAAGGTAAGGTCTTAAAAGGAACAGATTGAGACCTGGCCAGGCCTGAGGGGTGGGCGCTGCAGCCAGGCTGGTGTGACAACCACGCTGGTAGCGGGCAGGGCTGAAGGGTGTCTAATACTAATCCTACGGAGAATAGAGGCTATGCTGCTAGGGTGCCAGGTCCGATCCCTCAATGCTATTTCAATGGGCGCGCTGCTCGGCTGTTTGAGCTTACGGCCACTGTCTACCTTAATTTCTGACCGGACACATAGTGCCGGTCAATAAGTAACTTTCATTCACAACCCATCCTTGTTATGTTTATAAACCCTGTAAAAGAATCTCCACTTTAGTGACACTGTATACACTTACATCATCAATTGATGTTTAAACCAGGAAATGATCTATTAAAGGTCCAACGGACACTCCTATACAATAGTGTAAAGTGACAATCAAGAAATATTATTTCACACATAACTTTATCTTATTTTATTTAATCACTGACACCGTTGTAGGAGTGTGTAACATAACATGAGATGTGTCAATAAACCTATTTTTTTTAAATAACAGGTAGTTTAGCTTTGCATGCATGGATGAGGTGGCTGGTCGCAGCGTAGTCAATCCACCCCATACACACCCGTATGTCTGTCAATTTTTAAAATCTGTAAATCCCGCTCTGAATAGCAGCTATCATTACCTGGATGGTGTTTCTCCACAAATTTGCGGAGCTCCGCAAATATGTGGAGCTCCGCAAATTTGCTTCCATAAATTTGCGGAGCTCCACAAATATATATGGAGCTCCGTATTTGTATGCTTAAGTACTAAAAAACAATTTCCATATATATTTGCGGACCTCCATAAATATATGGAGAGTGTATTTACGGACCTCCGCAAATTTGTGGAGAAACACCATCCAGGGGCGGATTCTGGGGGGAGGGGGTCGGACCCGGCGTACGCCCCTCCTATTTTTATGTACATTCTAATGTAAAAAAAAGTAATACCCCTAGTACATTGCCTATTTCACGCCCAACGCCATTTCCAAAATCCTGGATCCGCCCCTGATTACGCTGTATGTTGTCACTGACAATTCACTCATGGATCATGGGTAGACACCTGAAAGTAGTGCCTTGAATTCTAATGGGCACTAGAAACCAGGCCGTGAAGGTCAAATCCGACAATGCGAAAAATGGGCCAGAAAGTGTTGATTATTGACTTAAAACAAGGGGCAACTGTTGCCATTATTGTAAATCGCAACACTTGTCCCATGGTCTTCTGCCTCTCCAAATCCCACAGTGGTCAATAATAGGCAAGCAAAGTGTTGCGTGCAGGACTGGTTAAAGATCTGTTTGAGGGGAGTTACTTCACAGTATGATTTGTCTTCACTATTCCCTCTCAATTAGCATAGAGATATTTGGAGCGTCCCCCCTATATAAACCAAATAGTTGACATATTCCAATGAGCAACATTTTCTAGGCCTTCTGGGGGAAAATATCTAATTCTTTTGATTCTTGCGCTTTCCCAAATCACAAGACAAAGGCATCACTTTCTCATCGATTTGGGCCTGTCTTAGCCAATATAGGACCCAAAATAGGCAATAAGACCAAATCACAACATTTTCTGACCCTCTCTCACGTTGTGGGATTTGACCGTGACGATACACTAATGGGAGTAAGTCATCCCGATGTAACACAGTCTCTCCCTGCTTACCTGTAGTGTCGGCGTCATGGGTGTCTTGTGTAGACAACAATCGGTGCTCATCATACTACTCACCAGGGGCATGGCGCCCTGTATAGGGCCCCAGACCGGGGGTAGCTGCCACTTGTCGATCCTAAGAAATGGCAATGTCCCTTGTCGATCCTAAGAAATGGGTATTGTCTCTTGTCGATTTAAAGAAGTGTGGTGGTCCCTTGTCACCAACCCCCAGCACTCCCTTGCCCCTTGTCAATGAGGGTTAACACAGGGGCTTGTCACCTTGTCGAATTTACCCGTCTGAGGCCATTTGTGTCAGAGACGCAACTCCCCTCAGCGTTTTCAGGGTGAGAGACACAGATAGATGCACAGAAAGGAAGACACGCGGCAGAGGCAGACATGCAGCTCCCTAGCTAGCAGGCCAGGCAAGTATTACCATACTTTGTACAGTCGACAATTGACTAGCAGCTCCCCTATGCCCTTTGCCTACACGACAAACACTATGTTGGAACTGGGGTAGACAGGGGGCCCGGAGGGGGGGGGGCACTGACTCTATGTGGGTCTGTGGCAACTGCCGCGTTACCGCCCCTACTCCTGAGACTGGGGGACCTGTTACCGCCCCTCCTTTTTCCTAGTGAGGGAAATTGTTGGAGTGAACGCCCCCCCCCCCCCTCCCCCACCTAAAAAAGCCAAGTTAAATCTTAAGCTGCTGTCATCCCATCTGAGCATCAGATGCCAGACATAACAATGGCAAGCTTCTCAACTATCCCGTTATAGCAATCAGAAACATGGTCGTGCTCCAGTATTGCTGTATAAACACAAGAAACCTTTAAGGCAGGAAGGATTAAGCCCTATACTTATATGGGGGTGGGGGTGGGGGTCACCACCCTTCCTTTTCATTTAAAGAAAGGCTGACCGCTCCTACTTTTCATCCTCTGTGTCAACCCCGGTGTCAACCCACTGCCACCGCTCTTGGGAGAGGTGCGGCAGTCGTTATCCAAAGCATACCTCAGTGCCCCCCCCCCTCCGCAAGGGGCACTCTCTTACTCAGCGATATCAATCAAAATAAACAATCAATAGAAAGGTACTTGAGTACAGTGCCCCATGCTGGGTCAGTCACAGTGGGGTCTGGGGCGAGGTGGAGTAAATGTACCATGAACTGACCTGGCCTATTGGGAAAATATTGCACATTGCTATTTGCTATAGGCCGATGGGATGGTGGGTTACTTGTAATAGGTTATAACTAAGCCGGATGATTAAAACACATGAGAGCTTTCCAGATCTGTAAAGATCATGTTTCTATCATACCTAGATCCAGATATATCATGGTGAATGCATCTGAACATATTTCCCATTTCTGTGATCTAGGCAGGAGAGGGGCACCTACACAGCAGTTGAGGGTACTGTAGCACTGGCCCTAGGCACCCTTCTAACACAGACAGAACAGGTTCTCCTATGTTGCAGCAACTTACACGAGTCTCAAAGAGAGTTGCAAAGGCTACAAGAAAGAGGACTCAGAACCTGTGTAAACTCGGCACATACTGTCTCCAGTGTTGCTGACCTCCATGTAAATGGTAGCGTCACCATGTTGGGCAGACGGCCATGTTAGGCAGACTGCTATTGTAAAGAAGCAACTGGAAAACGCAACATGGCCACATGTACAACGTCTTCACCAGATTATTTATGATACATTGTATGATCTATCCTCCATACCTGCTATATCTCATCACATTTCTACCTGCTTACCATTCATGTGATATATGTATCCAAAGACCGATTGAATGTAAAGCCGGAAAATGAAACTTGCATGGAAAATGCTCATTGTATCGGATCAATGGGTCAATTTTGATTCACCTTACAAGATTTATCACAGTTTTGTATTATTGTTATCAATAAAGGAGGTGTTTTACAACTCATTGAACCAAAACATATATACACGTTTGTTTTTCTTTATCAGACAAGTTTAGTAGTGGTGTAATTGTCGGTGGAGTCTGGAGGGGGGGGGGGGGGGGTAATAGTTCCCCGTTCATAGAAATCAATTCAATTCAATTTGAGTTTATTCTGTAATCTCAAAAAATATAAAAGTACAAACAATTATTTTTGTTTCCATTGAATCACAGAAGAGGTTGATACTTATAATGATACCGTACACAATATTAAATTGATATTTTGTTTACAGCACCCAAATATGCATTAGGGATGAGTATGGTGGGTGGTTTATCATGGTTGGCTGTAATTTGATTTCTTTTGGTTGGACAGTGTACAGGGTGAATACAACTATTTTCATCACCATAGTGTACTCCTTTCTCCTTTTTTTAATGTATCAAGCCTGCCAAGCGATGATATAAGAAGGGGGCTCGTAGGGGAATAATATGTCTGTGTGAGCTTTCCGTGGTATCCAGTAGATGCCATCACTGTGTCAGGTACGTCCGCTACCTCCTTATTGTCCACCAGACGGCCATGGCCATGGCCCTGCTGCTGCTGCTGCTGCTGCTGCAGCGGGCAGTGGGCCCTCAGCAGCCTGTGCCAGTTACACACCACAGCCAGTTGCTGCCTTTGTAACCTGAACAGGCGGCATCACAGCACCTGCCACACACTGGTAGGTACTGGCACCTTTGCCTTTGTCACTCTGGTCACTACTTGAATACTGCCTGTACGTGTGAGTTGCTCCCACGGGGTATCACAGTGTGCCTGTGGCTGGAGGGGTGGGTAGATGCATGTGACTGCAGATGGGTCAAAAGTGACCTGGCGACATGGGCCGTTTTGGAGGCGACTTTCGACCTATTGCAATAATAAAAGCGACCTAGCGACTTTTGGGCAAAAATTATAAAAGGATAAAGGGTCCTAAAAAGCGTCTTTGTGACCTGGACCCCTTAATTTCGGCGACTTTCCGACCTCAGGGGGGGGACCCATCTGTACCCCCATGCATGGGGCAGGCAGCACTGAGTGCCACAGCAGGAAGTGAAAGTAAGGCCATCCCTGTGGCATCCTGCTTTGCTGGATGTCTTAATACTTTGTATTATTACTGGACATCGATTCTCTCTCTTTGTAGCTCTATAGTGATCGATGCCCAGTTTTATACTTCAGACCAGTGGCTCATTTTGGCTGTTTTTTGCCTCACAGATTGCTTCTAGGGCAAAATCCTGACTAGGTGCCAATATATTCTCTATGCCAATGTGTAATATGAGGGTAGAAAACACTGGAACCTCAGTTAGAAAAAATCCTACTGAACAGTTTTTGAGAAAATTAGGGTTTTGTTACATATTTTTGGTGTTTTTAGTACATTTCCTACATAAACTGTGAACGCCAGCATTTCTCACTTTTCAGGTGTTTAGAATCAGAATTTGACTTTTTTTTATTCGCAGTAGGATTTTTGAGTATCGAGCCATTCTAGAAAAGCTATTCTTTGGAAAAAATACTTAGTATTTCTTGATGATTTTCGTTGCACAAATTTAGGGTTGTAATATAAAAACTGCATTGTCATCCAATCAAAGTGTTTATGCACTGTTGATGGTCACCCACTTCACTCTGCATTGAACTTGAAGGAGAACAGGCAGGGGAGGTTCATGTGTCCGTATATAGCTGTTGACCTGGGTGCTGGGTGCATTTTTAATTTATGGGGTGCCAACTGTTCATGAAAGAAAAATCAAATAGAATATTTTATTCTTTTTAGTATCAGATTAATGCAACTACAATTCGTAATTTAGCACTTAAAGCATTGTATTTGCATTAATATGAATAGTAGCCACCTTATGGGGTGCCAACTATTCATGAAAGAAAAATCTATAAGAATTTTATTTTTATTAGCATTAAATTGATGCAACTACAATTCGAGATTGCATTTTAAGCATCTTAAATCAATGGTAGTCATCTTAAATATATGGGGTGCCAACTGTTCATGAATTTTAAAAAAAGAATAGAATTAGTTTTATTATTAGTATCAGATTAATGCAACTACAATTTGTGATTGCACTTAAAGCATTGTGGCATGCAATGACTGGTAGCCACCTTGAATGTATGGGGTGCCAACTGTTCATGAAAGAAAGAAAAGAAAGTATTTTTTTTAAGAATCAAATTAATGCAACTGCAATTCAAGATTGCATTTAAGCATTATGGCATTCAATGACTGGTGGCCATCTTGGACCTATGGGGTGCCAACTCTTCATGAAAAGAACAACTAAATTGGATTTTTTTAACAGTATAAAATTTATGCAACTACATTTCAAGATTGCATTTAAAGCATTGTGGCATTCAATGAATGGTGGCCATCCTAAACCTATGGGGTGCCAACTGTGTTTGAAAAAGGTATCAAATAGAAATTTTCTTATATGAATTATACAAATTAATGCAACTATAATTCTTCATTGCACTGAAAGCATTGTGGCATTTAGTAAATGGTAGCCATCTTGAATGGGTTGAATGAAGGAAAAATCAAATAGGATTTGTTTTTTTGATAGTATCAAATTAATGCAACTACAAGTCAAGATTTTATTTCAAGCATCGGGACATTCAATGAGTGATAGCCATCTTGAATCTATGGGATGCCAACTGTTCATGAAAGAAAAATGGAATAGTTTTTTTTTATTAGTATCAAATTACTGCAACTGCAATTCGAGATTACATTGAAAGCATGGTGGCATTCAATGAATGGTTGCAATCTTGAATCTTTAAATGAACATACACACAGACATATTCATAGGCATGAACATGGTGTTCTCCTTCATATAGATATTCATGGATTTCTACTTCTACTAAATATAGATTTCTGTTGGAAGGATTCTGTTACATGGATGTCGATGTCCAGTTTTAGATATATATCCATATAGTGCATTGGAGTGCTATAATGTTGGACTGCTGTATATTTATAAGTGATAACAACTCTGAATCTTGATCTCAGGATGTATTGACCGACCTCCGGTGTATTGCATAACACGCACGATGCACAGACAATTACCAGACGCTTAGTACGCCTGTAACTCGCAAGGTGGTGCCCCAGTAGCGCTGGTAGCGTTTGCCGCGCTCTGCAGTAGCAGGGCTGCGTCATACGACATCTCCCTTTTTTAAGGAGTATTATGTTAAGACATACTTAGAAGTGTTCTTGAAGTGTTCATGACATAATAGTTACTATGAAGTTACTCTCAAGTAGATATATGTATATGTATGTCTCTGGAAATAAGTCAGTTTCATGTTACTCAATGTTCAATGTAATAGTCAATGTTAAAATGCACTAGTCAATGTTCAAACATAATAGACAATGTTCTTTTGTCACTTTAGAATATTTCTGACTTATTAATGTATCTGAAAGGGAATAGTTATTAAACTTCTTCAATCAGTCTCTTGGTCGCGACTCTAGGTCTCGACGACTTCCTTGGTCCCGGATCGGGCACACGGGGTGTGGCACCTCGATCAGGAGTCGGTGGAGTCAGTGGAGGGACCACTGGAGGTATATCAGTGATCTCCACTGGAGGCATATGATCACTAGGCGGTGTGACCACTCTGGTTAGTATGGTGGTCGGATCAATGCTGTCATTTTGTCCGGGCCCGAGATTTCGCGTCATTCTACGGTTACGTCTCACTAGTCCATTCGGTGTTGAGATTATATAGGATCTCGGTCCGGGGCCTTTTCCTATGACCTTCCCTTCCACTCGTAGGTCGGGTAGCCATGCTCGGTCTCCTGGTGACAGTTTGTCTGCTTCTGTGACTCGATGGCGTTGGTTGTAGTTCACTGCCATCTGCTTCCGGTATTCCTTCTCCTTCCTTCGAACGAGCGCTGCATCTGGGATGCGCGGTTTTAGTTCATCCGGGTGACACGGCGACCAATGTTCAGCTGAGCCGGGGAGAATCCTGACAGTAGAGGGGTGTTGCGATAAGAAATTATTGAGGATCGCTTTGATGGTTTGCACCGCTCTCTCTACTTCTCCGTTACTTTGTGCGTATCTTGGAGATAACGTGATGTGTTCAAATCCGTATTCTGCAGCAAAGTTTTTGAACTCCGCTGATGCGAATTGAGGACCGTTGTCGCTGAACAGTATGTCGGGTATACCTTGATGGAAGAATGCTCTTTTCATCTTCTTTACTGTCTCAGTGGTATCAACGTTCTTGCCAACTTGGCACACTTCCACGTCTCTAGAATAGTAGTCTATGATGAGGAGGTACATGGACCCCTTATGGTGGAAAAAGTCTGCTGCTACTCTAGACCACGGTCGTTCTGGGAACTCAGTTCCTTTCATCGGTTCGACACATTCACGTCTGTACTTTTCACAAATGTTACAAGTCTTTTCGATGTCTTTGGACATTCCTGGCCACCACACTGATGCGTTGGCATTCCCACGGGTCTTAGTGATGCCCTGATGCCCATCATGTAGATGGCGTAAGACGTCAATCCTCAGACTTGCTGGGATCACAAGCTGTTTTCCCGAAGGAGTAGTCCATCGTGAACTGTAAGGTTGCCCTGTTCATTCCAGAACCTAACCAAAGGTCCGTAGACGTCACGTCTGTTCTCCGGCCACCCATGTTCAATATGGTGTATCACTACCTTCAGGACATCGTCTTTCTTTAGCTCTGACCGTATCTCGTCGTGTCTCTGGTCAGATGATGGTAGACAGACGAGTACTGCTTGTACGTATGCGTCAGATTCCTTACGTAGATCTTCTTGCTTATGAAGTTCTTCACTCTCCAGCATATTCTCACCAAGAGGCGCTCTTGACAAGGTATCTGCGGTCATTAGACTTTTACCTGGCACGTGACTGACTGTGAAGTCGAACCGCATTAATCTCAGTCGGAATCTTTGGATCCTCACTGGCAGTTCGTCGATCAGTTTGGTTGAGAATAGTGCCACCAGCGGTTTATGGTCAGTCTCCACGTGGACTCGCATACCGATAACTAAGTTACTCCAGTGTTCGAGTGCCCATGTGGTCGCTAATGCTTCCTTCTCAATTTGCGCATATCGGCATTCAGTCTTTGTCATGGACCTGCTGGCGTATGCAACGGCTTTCAGTCTTCCATCTTTTTGACGTTGTCTCCGAACTGCCCCAAGACCGTAGCTACTTGCGTCTGCTGACACGATCGTTTCACGTTCGGGGTCATACAAAGCGAGGGCTTCGTCTGAAGCTAGTTCCTGTTTCAGTTTCTCAAACGCTTTCTTTTGTGGAAGATCCCAAGTCCATGCAGAATCTTTCTTGAGGAGATCTCTGACTGGTTTGGTGATTTCGGCAAGGTTCGGCAGGAATTTCATCTGTTGATTCACCATGCCGAGGAATCGTCGGACATCTGGGACGTCTTTGGGGTCTGGCATCTCTATGATGGCTTTGACCTTCGCTGGATCCTTCCTGATGCCATCGGCATCTATCACCTGGCCAAGGTAGCGAAGCTTGGTTGTGGAGAACTCACTCTTGTCTTGGTTTAGAGTGATGCCGCTCTCTTGGAGGCGGTTCAGCACTTTCGCCAAGCGTTCATCGTGCTCTTGTTTGTCCTTTCCAATCACAAGAATGTCATCCATGTGACACAACACTCCTTGTAGTCCAGTCAGTTCTTTGTCCATTCTCTTTTGGAAGTGTTCAGGAGAAGATGATATACCATAGGGAAGTCTCCTGAACATGTACCTTCCGAACGGTGTGATGAATGTCATCAGCTTTGCACTCTCTTGAGTCAACAGTACCTGGTGGAAGCCAGAATTTGCATCTAGCTTGGAGAATACAGCTCCGCTTGAAATACACGCCAGGGTCTCCTCTACCTTTTTCATCTGGTAGAGTTCACGTCGGACGCCCTGGTTGAGTCTTGTCAAGTCCACACACAGCCGTAGGTTCCCGTTCGGTTTATGTACAACCACCATGGGTGCACACCAGTCCGTTGGTTCGTCCACGGGCTCGATAACTTCTGACTTTACTAATGCTGCGATTTCCTGCTCTACCTTATTCATCAGAGGCTTTGGCACACTGCGCGGAGTATAGAGGCAGAATGGTTTAGCATCGTCTTTGAGTCTTATAGCATATTCACCTTTCAGCTTACCAAGTCCTGTAAAGAGCTTCGGGTAAGCTTTGATCACTTCGTCCTTCGTGTCCAACTTTGGGATTTCACTGTTCAC
Source organism: Harmothoe impar (assembly GCA_947462335.1). Classification (NCBI taxonomy): domain Eukaryota; kingdom Metazoa; phylum Annelida; class Polychaeta; order Phyllodocida; family Polynoidae; genus Harmothoe; species Harmothoe impar. The sequence continues at coordinate 34,261,954 of OX381719.1, forward strand.
GGCTTTGACCCTATAGGCGCCAGGGATGTTAGGTATCAGTCCTAGTTTCTCGATTACAGGTTGTCCGAGGAGAAGCGATTTCACGCCTCGCACTACGTAGACGTCTTCGTGGACGGTAGTGTCTCCGCGACTCAACTGCATACGAGCACATCCTAGCGTCTGTAACAGATGCTCGCCTGTAGCATACAGCGTCTTTCTTGTTGGTTGGATCTCTCCATAGGACTTCTTGTAGTATGTATCGGGCATCACCGATATCTCGGCTCCAGAGTCTATGTACCACGATAGAGTATCAGAGCCAGTTCCGAGTTTTATGTACCAGCCTTTGCTTGAACTCGATTTGTCGTCTGGGACGGATTTTGATGAAGCCGCATTTACTTCGCTCGTTACGCTGCCGATAAATACGTGCAACACGCCGTCATCGGGTATATCGTCTCCCGACTCTTCCTCTGCGACTTGAGAAATCCGCGCTCTTGAAGTACGGCAAACCTGGGAAAAATGCCCTTTTATTTTACACTTCTCACAGGAGTGATTCACTGCGGGACAATTTTTCTTCCCTTTGAGGTGTTCGGTACCACAGTATCCGCAATTGATTTTGTTACCAGTATTTCTCTTTTTCTCAGTTCTGCTCGGGTCCGGCTTCTTCTTGGCCTTGCTGTGGACTACGTCGATATTGGCACTCTTTGACTCTTGGAGCTCATAGCGCGTAGTCTCCTTTTGGTAGAGTATCTCTACTGTTCTCTCCAGCGTCAGCCCTGCACCGGCATCATAGAGCTTCGACTTTGCCGACTGGTCGGTACATGAAAACGTCAGTTTATCGCGCACAGCCTGGTCCATGTAGGTCTGTGGGAATTTGCATTCACCTGCACTCTTCTTGACTGGTAGCACCCATGACTCCAGAGTTTGAGATGGTCCTCTTTTGAGGGTGAACCAAAACTTTTCCCTTAGTAGCAGTTGGGGGTCCCTTTTTCCAAAATATTCTGTGTACTTTTGTAGCACAGTATTATAGTTATTTGGGTCCTCAGCTGGTATGGGAGCTTGTCCCTGGACTGGATTTGGATGTTGTGGGAGGAATACAAAACTGTCATAAATGTCTATCCCATCATCCCCAATATGATTCAGTAGGAGTCCCACCTTTTTTTCATTTGGCTCTGTGCTGGAGCCTGTGGCCTTGAGATATATCTCAAACCCTCTCTTCCACAGAGACCATGAATGTGATGGGTTGCCCCTCTCAATTCTGAGGGTGTCTGGTGGTTTTACACTGTTGGCAGCCATTTCAAAATTGTCACTGCTTTTAATGTAGGCCTACTGACAGTCAATATTATACACACAATTAACAGCTTGATATAATATGATGCAAATATGCTCCTGGAGGTTTTAGAAAAGTTCTCTACTCACAGATTCTTGAGAAGTTGAGTTCATCACTTTTCAACACCAACTTGAGTGTCTCACTTCAATTTGGCACTTTTCTTGTAGTGGGCATGGAAGATGACCTGTTCTGACACCATGTGGCATCCTGCTTTGCTGGATGTCTTAATACTTTGTATTATTATAAGTGATAACAACTCTGAATCTTGATCTCAGGATGTATTGACCGACCTCCGGTGTATTGCATAACACGCACGATGCACAGACAATTCCCAGACCCTTAGTACGCCTGTAACTCGCAAGGTGGTGCCCCAGTAGCGCTGGTAGCGTTTGCCGCGCTCTGCAGTAGCAGGGCTGCATCATACGACAATCCCCACACGGTGCCTGCACATTGTGTACCTCTCATATCTGAAACCAAGCATGTCCCTCATGGGGCATATGGAGATATGCTATTTGTCAAGGCACATTTCTCAGTTCGCCCCTTTTTGCAGGGAATGACCAAACGAGCGTGCAACCATAGGAAGTGGGCAAAACCCACTATGCAAATACGAAAAGTGCCAGGTGCATGTACATAACCCACCTACAGGCACTACCCACGGGCAGGACAGGGCACAACCTCTCAGCACCAGAACCTGTATGTCAAAAGGTATACAATAACAAAATAAAGGGAATGGAGCAAGAGAAACAGAAAGAGAAACAAAAAGCATAGTAGTCATACCTACAACCTACAGCAGCTAATATGTGCATGCTACTTTATTTTACAATCTGTTTTCCTGTATCATTTCATCAGTCATCTTTTGGTGCGTGTGCTTCCATTCTTTACCATGACTGTCACTTTGTTTGTTTCTTATTTTTCCCTTACTGCTCTCTTTGTCCTTATGGGATCACCTTTATATATTTGTTCACCTGTGTTATCCCTTATCTCATCTGAGTGTTATTCATGGACCCTGGTTTCCCTGTTCCGGGCCATATGAGCTCCCTGAGCCTGCTGACCAGCCTTCGGCTGTGTCGGTTTTAAAAGTATCATCCTTGTTGAAACTACTTTTTTCAATAATGGGGAACATGGATTCGTGGGCAGGACCCTCAATATATTTAATAATACATCCTTAAACATTGTTGTTAAAATCTATTCATGATTCTGTACAATTTATGAATTGCAGGTGACCAGGACACTTGGTATTAGGCTATTGGGTGTACCATAGACCTAGTGAAGAATGGCTGGTGGACATGGAGCCTTATCCAGCCAAAAAATATAGCCTAGTGCAGCTTGCTAGGTGACGTTTGACAGGTTTAGTGCTGGTGACTGTGTGCCAACCTCTTATATGTGGATCATCAACACCAACTGATAAAATACCATGTGACTGCTGCATGCAATTCCTGTATGGGATGCAGAGACCCGCTCTGATTTGAGTTGTGATTGCCATGGATTAAATTGTTCAACTTCCTCTGGAATTTTACGATTTTGTTGAGTTTCAATAACATATATTTATACACGGAGGACCTCTATTCTGGGATCTACCCGCTTCTTGCAGTGGTAACTTTGTGGCATTCATGTAAAGTTGAAGCACACCAAACCGTGTGCTCAGCAGCAGAATGGAAGTGCATGTGATAGATATTATAATGTGGTCATGTTGTGGGGTCAGTGTGGCTGGCTGCCTCATCATCATCACTGTCACTGTTTCCAGAAGGTGCCGACTAAGCCGCCCAACCTTGATGTCTCTGAATGTGGTTGTTGTCTCAAGCCTAACCATCTTTCTGAAAAGCGTCAACTCAGTAGTAGTGTTAGTAATGAGTAACCCGGTGGAGTGCAAGCTGTTTTATATTGGAGTGCCGTACCTCAACATTAAGCAGACCAACAATATTGGTGTTAACAATATTCATGTTCTGTATTACAACAGTCATACCATGGACTCTGAATATGATCATTGTTGTTCGCCTTGTATGTAACTCTATAGCACTCTACCTAAAGTCAAGACAGCGTATCGGTGCTATGAGGCAGGCTATGGTGCAGAGGATGCAGATACTTAGTGCAGTGCTGTCGTTGAACATGTTTCAATTTTTCCTTATCCAGCCAAAATTTGTATAGCCTATTCTTTAAACATCAAACATCAAAAACCGTATCTTGTTCAGGAAGTCCTATATATGCTAAACAATGTTGGCTGTGCTGCCACTGTCTTATGGTGGATTGTTATATTCCCAGATTCCCATGCAGTTTTTGTAGTTGGTGTGAAGCATATATTCAGATACCAGCACCCAGAGAACATCACACTACCCTTCAATGGTCAATGCCCTGAGGTATCACAGAGTGTCACGTTACCACAGAATGGTCAATGCCCTGAGTTATCAGAGAATGTCACGTTACCACTCAATGTTCAATGCCCTGAGGTATCAGGGAATGTCATGTTACCACTCAATGTTCAATGCCCTGAGGTATCGGAGAATGTCACATTACCACTCAAGTTACAGGACCCTGATTGTCAACACTCTGACCTGTCAATTCAGCAATATTCAATATGATATATAGAGAAAAAAATACAAAGGTGCAATGTATCATTAGTTCAATGTATTCATTTGCAGTATAAATATACATGTAGCAGAATCCTACTATTAAACTTCTATAACATTGTATTAGATACTGTTATTTAGTGTCTTGAAAAGGAGTAAATTTCTATAGTACATTGCATCTATCATTTCTTTGTTTTTCATTCACATAATGTACTACAGAATCAAAGAGAAATCAAAGAGCAAGAGTGACTAACATTACAGGGTGACTGGTGGTTCATGGGGCAAAGAGGGACTGACTGGCACAGTGTCTGAGGTCCAAACACAAGTCCCAACAAAATTCCCAACACCCGCTGAGCTCGACAAAAGTCTTAAAAAAAGTGTTTCACCTGACCTCTCCATAGAGTTAACATAGAACTGTATACAACCATGTTGAGTCAATCAATGTTCTCTTTCCTTTGCCTAACGTGCTCCTCCCTTTGTAGCTCCCCTGGTTGCCCTGCAAGGTAGAACTTTTAAAATCAGGGAAAAAATGGTCGCTGGGCATCTCCCTTTGACTCAGTAGAACCCTGAGTCAACAACTTTTTTAAAAGTCTGCACCTAGCAACACTGTGACGAGATTTAGCCCCCAAGGAAATCAAAATATAAGTAACCCCACGTTTGCAAGTTCTGCCAATAATCGTCCAATAAGAGCAGACGCTGAGTGCACTACTGGGGGTATTCTGGGAGTGACACACGGCTGTGGTGCTTCAGCGACTGGCAACCAGCTGCAACTTTAGAGGACACTTCAAAAGGAGCACCTTCACCATAAATTTTACAACTAGGCCTACATCAGGGTTCCGACAAAAAAAAGTCAGACTGCATTTCAAGACAAAAGTCTCAATTTCTTTCATTACATTTATAACATTCTAATATATCTAGAAAACAAATGGTACATTCTCGGAGATTTTGTAATATTAATTCCACTATTTTCATATTCCATGACATTCCATGACACACAGCAAATTTTTACAAAAGTCCATGACTTTCCAAACGACTTCTTAATTCTGTGTCATTCCATGACATGTGGGAACCCTGCTATATGACTATGCAAATACAAGCTACCACCTAAGGAACAGAATAGCTAGCAACAGTATGGTGCACTTACGATTTCTTGGTCCAAGAAATTTCTGAATGTTTGCACATTTACATTAGGCCAAAGCAAAGATAACAATCGCTATATCTGATGTTTATGGATGTGGGCAATTTTCACATCCTGCTCAGAATGCCACCAATCACTATGGAGGACTATGAATCACGAGTAAGGTTCTGAGTTGACAACAGTACCCACTTGTGGTGATGGTTTGCAGACCCTGGATTCATGACTCATGTATCTTATGTGTATATCTATGCTGGAGGATTGTGCCATTTCTGAAGTATTAAGTGTGCCAGAGCTAAGGTTGTTCTATGCTCTTATTTTGGGGGTTTTCTGCCCACAATAACAAAATAAAGGGAATGGAGCAAGAGAATCAGAAAGAGAAACAAAAAGCATAGTAGACATACCTACAACCTACAACGGCTAATATGTGCATGCTACTTTATTTTACAATCTGTTTTCCTGTATCATTTCATCAGTCATCTTTTGGTGCGTGTGCTTCCATTCTTTACCATGACTGTCACTTTGTTTGTTTCTTATTTTTCCCTTACTGCTCTCTTTGTCCTTATGGGATCACCTTTATATATTTGTTCACCTGTGTTATCCCTTATCTCATCTGAGTGTTATTCATGGACCCTGGTTTCCCTGTTTCGGGCCATATGAGCTCACTGAGCCTGCTGACCAGCCTTCGGCTGTGTCGGTTCTAAAAGTATCATCCTTGTTGAAACTACTTTTTTCAATAATGGGGAACATGGATTCGTGGGCAGGACCCTCAATATATTTGATAATACATCCTTAAACATTGTTGTTAAAATCTATTCATGATTCTGTACAATTTATGAATTGCAGGTGACCAGGACACTTGGTATTAGGCTATTGGGTGTACCATAGACCTAGTGAAGAATGGCTGGTGGACATGGAGCCTTATCCAGCCAAAAAATATAGCCTAGTGCAGCTTGCTAGGTGACGTTTGACAGGTTTAGTGCTGGTGACTGTGTGCCAACCTCTTATGTGTGGATCATAAACACCAACTGATAAAATACCATGTGACTGCTGCATGCAATTCCTGTATGGGATGCAGAGACCCGCTCTGATTTGAGTTGTGATTGCCATGGATTAAATTGTTCAACTTCCTCTGGAATTTTACGATTTTGTTGAGTTTCAATAACATATATTTATACACGGAGGACCTCTATTCTGGGATCTAGCTGCTTCTTGCAGTGGTAACTTTGTGGCATCCATGTAGTTGAAGCACACCAAACCGTGTGTTCGGCAGCAGAATGGAAGTGCATGTGATAGATATTATAATGTGGTCATGTTGTGGGGTCAGTGTGGCTGGCTGCCTCATCATCATCACTGTCACTGTTTCCAGAAAGTGCCGACTAAGCCGCCCAACCTTGATGTCTCTGAATATGGTTGTTGTCTCAAGCCTAACCATCTTTCTGAAAAGCATCTACTGTTCAATGCCATCAGGTATCGGAGAATGTCACGTTACCACACAATGTTCAGGACACTGACTATCAACACACTGATCTGTCAATTCAGCAATATTCAATGTGATATATAGAGAGAAAATACAAAGGTGCAATGCCTCATTAGTTCAATGTATTCAGTTGCAGTATAAATATACATGTAGCAGAATCCTACTATTAAACTTCTATAACATTGTATTATTATTCTTTCGACATGCAGGACAGTCGGTCTTGCAGGTAGCCTATTTTGCAGGACCAGATAGATTTCTGCTGGACCGGATACCAAAATCAAAGTTTTGCATAATATTTAGAATAGAATAGCATTTAGCCCAAGAATAGCAAAGAAAATAACAAAAACTTCCCCTTATTTGCCTAGAATATTAGGGTGCACAGCCACTCTAGAACTTGTAACTTCAGTTCTTGTTGGAATATTTGAAAATTTCTTTCAGTTTTCGAAAGCCCAGAATGTGAAGGACATCAGGTCCTGCAACACCATTCATTCTGCCAGACCAGAGCCATTTTAGGCGGACATTGCCACGGTCTGGCAGGATTTGGCAAAGACTACTTGTGGAGGTTGTGTGGCTTGGCTGCCGAGAAAATTTCTATAATCTAGATCTAGGAGATTTTGTAATATTAATTCCATTATTTTCATATTCCATGACATTCCCTGACACACAGCAAATCTTTACAAAATTCCATGACTTTCCAGACGACTTTCAAATTCCATGTCATTCTATGACACATGGTAACCCTGCTACATGAATATGCTAGCAACAGTATGGTGTGAACACCCTAGTGGGTCTAAATAAGAATGAGCTAACAGGTGAGTGTCATTATATTTACATTTATTCGTCAACATGAAGAAGGCAAACTGACCACCGAAGGTACAAGGTAACAATACACAACAGTTCTGTACAAGGTAGGGCAATTTACAAGGTGCAAACAGACTTAAGCACATTCTGCAACTCAACAACTTTATATTTATAATCTGTTTCCATCTCCAAGTCTTCTGGTTGAGGAGTTTCAAACAATACCTTCATCAATGAACCCAACAAACCGATCTTTAGCTTGTTCATGCTCTCAGTATGTATACACATCTTCATAGTATAATACATTCCTTCCCTCTAATGTGAATATATGTCCAGTAAATAATAGGTAAATGGGAGCTTTGTGAACAAATTCATTAGTTAGATAATTGGAACTCCATTACACATAATTGTACAGATCTCAGCATATTTCAACAAGAGCGGACACATCAAGTGGAAATGTTTCGTCAAAATCCAAATCAAAATGCATATACTTTTATGTGGCTACAAGAAATTGGCAGCTATTGTCATATTTTCTTACACATTTCTGCATGATTACTATGGATCCTTACCGATAAAAGTTGATGATTAGGCAGCAGCCCCGCAGTAAATTAGTCTGTATTTCATGTACATATATTTACAAAATGTTGTCATTTACAAAGTGTTTCCATTTACAATTACTTTTAGTAACATAGTGAGGTACCCCATAAGTATCTTTCAATTTCTGACAAAAATGTTGACTTTCTTAGTCGATCAAACATTTCTTAATTATAACAAATACAGCACAGGGACCCTGACTGTTACCGCGTATCCTTGGTTAGGTTAATTCTGTTGATTATGCAAAAAATCATCCTGGCACAACATGCAAATTGACGATTTTGCACACTGTTAGTTTACTGTAGTAGCAAGCGGTGCTCAGACATATGTGTATGCTAATATCATATGGGATTTTGATGGCGCAATTTGCTTGGTTTCTGCTCTTGTCACAATCTGACGGAATCCTAAAACTCGGGGTGCTTCTGATTGTCCTGAAAGCAGCGTTCTCACCACTTTGTAGTAAACTAGTGCTAAGAGTGCAGCGTTAACTACAAACCCATGATACAATCTGCCATAAGTATACATTTCTAAATTAAATAAATACAGTAATACCATGTGTATCCACCCTCCCACATGTCTAGGTATAATATAAGTGTTCTATGCCTACCCAAGTGATTTAATGATTTTTAGGGGCTTTTGCACTGAATAAGACTGAATGACTCAAAACACATGCACATGTATTACTGACTGGAAACTGGAACAGGAATCTAGAGTTCTTGAAAAATGGTCATCTTATGAGGGAGAAGCAGTTACCTCGCTTGTTTTTGTCTGCATCTTCGTGTTGTAAGTGCATGTATATACCAGTAATGGTACTGTAGGCGTAGAGTACATGACACGGATATTCAGAACCAATGTTCTCAGGCATTTGCTTCAAAAAGAAGTATTGTTGTGATTTTGATGACCTATTGTACGTATTACATCTGAAGATATGGAGAGGGTGAAGGGTTCCAATGATGTCTACAATGTCATTGACGTCATCACTACGTCACTGTGACGTCATCAGTGTCACTAACGTCATCAATACGTCATAGTGACGTCATTAGAATTGTTGGAGAGCCGTCTTTACTCTGGAAATATAAAGAAATATTTAATACAATATTTGGCGTGATATCAAATATGTAAAAAAATATATGGTGGTCCCAAGCTAGTTTCTGAGCTTTTTAACATTGAGGTTTGTAATAGGTTTGTATGGTATTGGTCACACATATGTATGATAATATATCGTAGACAAAACTACCCGGTATATCTTAATATCTCTATAAGACTATCAGAATATAGCTTTTAATGTTACTGTATATTGAATTGACGTAATAAGCCCCCTCCCCCTAATAGGAGCCCACCCCCCCCCGACTCCGGAGCCATTTAGGCACAGGGCTGGGCAACTGTCGCAATGTCGCAAAAAATGTGCGACAGGAGCCTTGGAAAATGCGACAGGTACATTAGGGATAGTCTGGTCTTTCTAAATCTGAAAGAATTTTGTAAATATTCCAATTAGAACTAAAGTTTAAAGCATTTCAATATAGCCTTCCTCTCCAAGCAACCTACCCATAAACCCATCAGAATAAATCAATTATCTAGGGGTAGAATTCTAAAGTTATGCAGCAGCAAGATGCCCACAGAACACACCAATCTGAAACTAAAATTCCTAGCTTCTTTTGAGCAGTGTGCCCACTAGGCTTTGATTTTTTTTCTAGGTTTTCTTGGAGCAATTTAGCCTACTATATCCCTGAACCCCTTAAAATTTACCAATCTAGAGATACATGTATGTATAATACATTTCTTAGAGATCTAGAGATTTGTTGGAGCAATATGTCCACAAATCCCTCAAAATATGCCAATCTAGAGCCGGAATTCTAAAGTTTTCCTGGAGCAATATGTCCATAAAAGCTTCACAGAACTCCCTAATCTAGAGGTAGAATTTCTAAATTTTCCTGGACCAAATATATCATGTTCTGAAACTCATTAGAAGACACTAAATAAAAAACAGAATTCCTAAATTCTTGGGGCAATATGCCCCCCCCCCTCTTGATCCAGAATATACCAATTCTAATTTCAAAATTGTCCTATTGCAACATGCTCCCAGAACCATCAGAATACATCAATCTAAAGGGTAACATTTTTTAACAATTTTTTAATCTTAGAGCAGCATGTCTCTAAATCCTCAAAACTAAACCATCTAAAGATAGAAATCAAACTGAACAAAACTCCACAGAACTCATCAATTATAAAAGGTAGAATTTCAGAATTTTTCTAAGCACAATTTGCCCCCTAAATCCTCAAAATGTGCCAATATAGGGGTAATTTCTCAGATTTTTTTTCTAGTAATGATATGTCTAAAAACGCCAGTCTCATGAAAGTCTCATAATTCTTTAGGATTTCCCAATAAAATCTCCCTTGAGGAGACTGGGGAGGGGTATGGGGGGGGGGTGTTAGTGTCTGCCCTCGTGAAAAATTTTGCTCCAGCGATTTCTAGGTTTGCTCCAGCATATGACTACATGCCCAGCCCTGAGGCATCTTAAGGTTGATCGCTACTCATGGAATATGGACCCCTGCGCAGCTTTCTGCGCATATAGCTTTAAATTGTCAGAATGGGCTAATATTACATAAATTGATACATATACATGCACACTAAGCCATATCCAAAAATTGGACAATTCCGAGCAAAATTGAGTATTTTATTGTACTTTGAATATTTGATATATTTGGAGCCAGTGATATTTGCTATTTTTAACATGAATTAAAATATTGGTATTATTTACCAATAAATCATTATTGAGGTTGATATAGATCTCATCCCTGTACTTAAAACAAACAAGGGTATAGATTAAATACATCTTTTACCCTGATCCTTGGCTTGTTACCCATTATTTTGGCCTTTAAATATGAGATTTAGACAGATTTGTCCCTATTTTTTAACTTCAAAGGACCAAAACCCTAAAATTATGCACGGGACCCCTATCTAAATTACTTTTTTATGTTAGCAAATGATCTAAATTGTTTTTTGAGAAAATAAAAATAAGAGTCTGGATTTTTTTTTTGCTAATTTCAAAGATTTTATTGACAAATTTAGCATCAAATTTAATTAATTGTCCTAAAACTACCACTTTTTTTCACAAAAGGGTTGTTTTTGTACCATAATTTTATTTTTCCCATTTAAGGACACAATATAGGATTATTTATCTGAAATATTACATTCATGTGCACAGTTGTTCACGAACGAAAAAAATTGTGAAAATTTCACAATTCCTGGTATTATTTGCCAAAAATAGAAAGTACCGGTACGTATTTTTTTCAAAAATCGGTAACAAAAAAAGTAGCTCGGGACCCCCCCCCCTTAATTTTTTACATTTTCCATTTCATAATGATCTAAACTACCCTGAGGCAAAAAATTAGGAAATTCTATCGATGAAAAGTTAAGAGTAGCGATCAACCTTTTTTGGAGGGGAAAAAATTAAGATTAAAAAAAAAAGTTTTCTTTTAATGATGTGGCACTTGACGGCCTCTGTAATACCCTGGTCGCCCTCAAATTCAACGATTTTGGAGACAATTAAGCTCTAAAGTACTAAAACGCCATAGAAAATAATTTTGTAAGCGCCCAGGGCGCTTATTACGTTGAATACGGTATGTCTAGAAATTTTTCAAAGTGTTTGGTCATTGAAATGACACCATGTCAATGGGGTAGGGGTAGTCCTTTAGACACTCACTCGGAAGATCCTGGATTCTAACCTTTGTCAATTCATGTCATCAAGTCGTCCATTTTTTAACATAGATGCGTAGTTGGAGAACTTAACTTATCTAGTTAGTGTCAACAGCCTGATTGAGAAAAGGTTCTAAATTTCAAATAGGTCACACGTTCTGCACCCAGGGAGCCGCATCACCATTTTATAAATTTCATTTTAGTAGTTTGTGGTTTTAACTGCCTACCAGAACGAGACAATGATATAGATGCTCATTTCTAGTTTCAACCCCGCCCTCCTTCCGTTTAAGTAGAAAACACATCTGGTCACCACATTCACTGCCACGTAAGTATTGGTAGGCCTCCATGTTTCTCTGGTGGAGGGAGTAGTAAAGGCTCCTCGCAATTACATTATATCACAGGTTCTGTTTAAGGTATAAGATGCGAGAAGACAAATTATCTTACTTGTCAAATAAAGTTGTGTCGTTTGTGCCGAGTAGTTGTTGTAGGAGTTTCTGTACTCCCATCTCACGTAGCTTTTCCTGCCGCTCCACCGCGCCTACAACACACCGCATGTCTGAGTTATCAGTGAGCAGGCACCTCTTCTCACAACTGTATGAAGGTTCTGGTTTAGGTAGTCTTAAGTGGACACACAATGTGGTAACCATGTAGCATGGGTTATAGTACTTTATTATATCCCTGCATGTAGGCAGGGAGGACAGGACATGGTAACCAGGCAGGGAGGACAGGACATGGTAACCAGGCAGGGAGGGAGGACAGGACATGTTAACTAGGCAGGCAGGGAGGACAGGACATGGTAACCAAGTAGTCACGCAGGACAGGACGTGGTAACCAGGCAGGCATGGAGGACAGGACATGGTAACCAGGCAGGGAGGGAGGACAGGACGTGGTAACCAAGTAGTCACGCAGGACAGGACGTGGTAACCAGGCAGGCATGGAGGACAGGACATGGTAACCAGGCAGGGAGGGAGGACAGGACGTGGTAACCAAGTAGTGACGCAGGACAGGACGTGGTAACCAGGCAGGCAGGGAGGACAGGACATGGTAACCAAGTAGTGACGCAGGACAGGACGTGGTAACCAGGCAGGCAGGGAGGACAGGACATGGTAACCAGGCAGGGAGGACAGGACATGGTAACCAGGCAGGGAGGGAGGACGTGGTAACCAGGCAGGTAGGGAGGACTGATTATGTGCTCTGATGTGCTATGCTCTTTGTCGCCAAGGGCGCATTTATGCCGACCTTTTGGGAGTGTATTATCCCCTTAGGTTCAGTGTGATGCCTGAATGCAGGCCATCAAAACCACCAGTCAGAACAAAGTATTATTTACTTACCTTCTTCTTCATTCCATATCAGGTTGGATATACAAAACGTAGCTGCTATTTGTAATTTGACATTCGAGTGAATCTGCAAAGCAGAACAATTTACTCAGAAAGTACATCAGCATGATACTACGCTACACGGTCTACAACGTAATTATACAAATGTGGTGTATTCTGGTGCCCTTTTATTCATGGTAATTGGTATAACCATACACCTAGTAAGGCCCCTAGTGTTTACTCCTATGGTCTGTCAACACTCATGATGTATCACAGGCCGAATGAGAGCCTTGTGGTAGAGATGGTCTGCAGTGGGTTGGTAGTATTAGGGTAAGATCCGACACTCGTATGGTCCGATCATCTAGCCACATAGACTCAGACCAGGTATACCACAGAGACATCTAATGGCTTTACACAACACTACAGGTCTGAGTCTAGGTGCCTAGATGATCGGACCATACGAGTGTCTGGCCTTACCCTATTACACATGTACTACCAACCCAGTGCAGACCGTCTCTACCACAAGGCTCTCATTCGGCCTGTGTGATGTATAGACTGCCGTTTTGCTCCAAGGACTCGTCAGTAATGCTTGGGCTCGGCTGCAACTTTTTGAAATGGTTAAAGTTGGTACTATATTGATACATGAAAGTCAATTTTTAACTGAAGCCTGGGTGTTGTGTTCTCTACTAGTACCGAAGTCAGTATAATCCTCAACTATTCTGATCAGTGTCTATAAAGTACTTACCATGTATGTCATTAGTTTTTTAAGTACATCCTCGTTACTCATTATGAATACCTTGGCAGAGTCGCCATCCGCTACGTTAGCCAATATACACAACGCCTGGAAACGAGGAAATAAACATGGTTAGCGACACACCGGTACACAGGGCAGTACACGGCTAGTGAGTGGATGTACTCGTACAGCAGGACCAAGGCCTTGACGCGACCACACCGCTACACAGGGCACTACACACCTAAATGCTATCCAACTCAGTATGCCGCTCTTCTTTTTAAATTTGAATACCGTATTTGACGTAATAAGCGCCCTCCCCCTAATAAGCGCCCCCCCCCCCCCTTTGGGGCATTTGTAGACTAGAACAAAGGCTCAAATTTCACTCTTAAGTACTAAAAACGCCATGAAAATAATTTTATAAGCGCCCAGGGCGCTTATTACGTCGAATACGGTATATTTAATTTTGGTATCAAACAGAATGAGTTTTAAGTTTGAAAATGGTTATTGACTGAATCTCCATATAAGGTGTGGTGTAAGATGTTGACTAGACTATTATAGTGAGTGAGAGGGTACGGACCTGTTCCTTGACGTCGGCGCTGTGGTCTCCCTCCAGGATGAGGATGACGGCCTGCATGATCTGCGTGCCGTGCACCAGCATGATGTGGTCGATGTGCTGCGGGAGGCAAACACCGGGTTAACTCAGGCTGCATGTGGCTTTAAGGTGCTATTCTTAATGATGACACACCATCACACATGACTCCAGCCTTGGCGGGTCTACTCACCAAGGCTGCAGTCATGCATCAAACAGGTTTCCCACAAAAATTTCAGATTGAAATTCCATGACATTTCCGTGACATTCCATGACAAAAATCTCCATTTTCCATGGCATTTACAACATTAATGTAGGGGCCGAGGGCTTGGCCCCTGAGAAAATTTCTAAAATCAAGAAAGCAAATGGGAGATTTCTAGGAGATTTGATGATATTAATTCCATTATTTTCATTTTCCATGACATTCCATGACATTCCAGACAGCTTTCAAATTCCATGACATTCCATGACTTTCCATGACATGTGGAAACCCTGATCAAAAAGTATAGTGCATTTAAGCACTATGCGGCCCATATTCATTACATTATAAATAGAGACTGACCAGTTTGTTACAATCGAGGTTGTTACAGAGGTTTATATTTTTGCAAATATTGTCTAACAGAGACTTACCGGTTTGTTAGACAGGAGGTTGCGGAGGAGGCCGAGCGTCTTCATGAGGACACTGATGTCGGGGTCGGACAGTAACCGGAAGAGTTGGTCGGTGCCCACACTGGTCAGAATCTGTGACTTCACTTTCTGTTCTGACTGGAACGCCATGTTCTGTGTGACAAATGGTACCTCAGTCAGTATATGGTACTTTCAATTGATTGATCACAATTTGTATCTAATGGCTTATATTGGGAGACCCATATTTCCATACTAATAATACTTTGTTGAATCAGATGTGGAGAACATATTTTCTACTTGAAAATCATCTTGCATATACATTGTGAGATCTTTTGCTAGCCTAATTGATCATAAACCACTAATCATAGCAGTAAATCCTCACCATGAGTGCCCAGATGCCGTTGAGTCGGAGTGCGGGGTCGTCCCTCCGTGTGAGGCTTACCAGCAGGTCTATGGCACCAGACTCCAGCATCGGCTGTCAGCAAACAAGGCACAACGTTAACATCAACACGCCTAATCTATAGGCTATAGCATGTTTCAAAGTTCAGCAGGATTCCTGATCAAGAAAGCTGGAGTGACCAATGTAGTAAAAAGAAATCGAGTATGTGACTGCATCACAAATGACTCAGGGTCGGGGGGAAATGTAGTATCAATGAGGTAGAGTGACCACAGCTTCCTGCCAACCAAAGTCCCAACCCAAAGCCCCAACCCAAAGTCCCAAGTATACATATATATATTGATATACATTGATTTAGACAGGTCTGGGGGGGGATATCTCTCATAGATCCAGAACAGTGTAATAAAGCGTCTTATTTCCATTTTTTAACTTTGGAGCCTATGGGATCGGCCATGGCTCAAAAATTGGCTCCAGGTTTCCTCTAGATAGCATTGATCTCTATGGACGGCAAAAAGTTGAGTTCAAGTTGCAGAAAAAGAATTTTTTGGGTGTCCTTTCTCCACTACTTAGGGTTGAGATTGGTTTTGATGGCAAAATTTGTCCCCCGATCGTTAGTTATAGCATGTAATTTATATATAATGAAGCAGTACATTTAGTGCCTGTGACATGTGATTTAAAGTGTGACAAAAACGTCTTAATTTGCATCTCAACCCGTGTATCTGAGTCGATGAATAATCGTTTGTATGATTGCTATACTTCAGTACGGTGTAGCAGAGAGTGGCACTGGTCATTATTGATTAGAGACGAGGCTATAAGTTGAGTAGAGTTACCTCTTTACTGGGTGAGAACTCTAGCAGCAGGTTACACAGCGTGGACGACGCCACCATCAGTACATCCTCTGGGGCGTTCTGCAGGATCTGACACACGCAAACATGACGTCTTTATATTTAAGGTGAATTGGTGACAACATAATAATTCCTGTATTTCATTCCACTATCCAACATGATCTTTGACAGTCTCAATGACATTGAGTATTTTGGTATTAGGGAGTGGTCATTTTTTAACAACAGGGGGTAGTTGGTGGATTTGGGGGGGGGGGACCAAAAAAAATTTGGACCCCTTGAAGGGGGGGACCAAAAGAATTTGGACCCCTCTTGAGGGGGGGACCAAAAAAATTGCACCCCTTTTTAGCGAAAAAGCCCGCGCGTTACTATAGCTCAAAGGGGTCGGCCGCGCTAAATTTCAACCTGCCTGAGGGGGGACCAAAGATTTTTCGACCCCTACCGCGGGGGGGACCCAAATAATTTCGACCCCCTCGCGCGAAAATCCACCGACACCCCCCTGTGAAAAAATGACCACTCCCTTAGTCATTTTGATAGGATTGGTGGTACTGAATTTAAGTTCATCAACTTAATCTTATAAGATCAAAAATCAATTGCATTTAACTGAGCTTTAAACTCTGCTTTTGCTAATGAACATGTTTTAGGGGAAACAAAATATTTTGAAATCCAAAATATTTCATTTGCCTTTTTCCAAAATATCAAATATACGCTGAATGCCTTGATTGAAATCTTGTTTTATAATGAATTCCATAATTCCATAAGAGGTGGTACCTTCATGAGTGGTTTCCAGACGCAGTGGTCCTGGAAGCTGGTGCGTAGTTGCTGCACGCTGCGGGACAGGCTGTGCATGCAGCGCACAGCCGCCAGCTGCACCTTGGTCACCGGGTCCGACAGCCCGTTCACAATGTGGTCCATCAGGTTCTCCGTCTCTATGATCTAACAACAAGCTGCACTCTTAGCGCTCTCTGATAGGGCTTACTTTGTGCCTCAATATCGTGTTAATTGTATCAAACACGTCTTTAATAATTATATTCTATATCGTATATGTGTATCTGTTAAAATACATTCGTTCAACTTATAACGATCAATACTTAGCTCTTTATATCATGACAACATAGTGGCTTATAAGCATTTTTCATGAATAGCTAGCAGTCTATTTTCTGGTCTGTTGATCATGGTTTTTATTTTTTCCTACTTTTTTCCTAAGTCAAAGAGTCATTGGTCGCTGCCATTAGACACATGAGGCTACTGAATACTTACTTTTTTCCTGATTTCTTCGTCGTTGGCACCAAGGGAGGCATACGCTCGGAACGCTGCTTGTCGCAACTCATTACCTACTGTAATGTCATCCTGAAATCAAAACACAATTGTAGAATTAAATGACTTACCAGGGTAAGGTGATATTTGATGCCTCGGCAAAATCATATTATTTCCTTATATTACTTTGCCTTATAAAAGATCATACCAATATTAACTTCAAGATTGCTCGCATTGGTACATGACGTCAGCTCGAGTAGAACCAAAGGCTGCAGCAGTGTATCGTTTAACAGCTAGACCTCTATTGATAAGGGTATAATGTATAACAGGCTTTGCGGCCACATGGTACATTATTTATGACTTTTGATAAATATGCTCCTACCTTTTTAGACGGCATTAACGTTGAGTCTGGTGGCGAACCTGGATACCTGAAAATGAACAAATACAAGAATCTCTATATTGTAATCAAAGCAAGTAAAATCTAGAATATTTGCTAGCAATTATATAATAAAAAGATTGAGCGTGTGAGTGGCCTCACAGATGACTCAGGGTAAGCTGGAGCTGGACCTTATCATCTTCTTAGATATAGTACTCCATTATAATAATTCATTGGTCAATTCTGGCATCAGAAATGAATTCCTTGTTAAAAAGTACCCTCAAGTCATGTGTCATACATGTATGTTATTCCATTTCAGGACAGCAGGTGGATGTGGGTGAGCAGGTGGGTGTGGGAGAGCAGGTGGGTGTGGGTGTGCAGGTGGGTGTGGGCGACAGTTGCAGGCTGCGGGCATGTACCGCCTTTTGTCCCTATCAAAAAGCGAGTCGATCGGACGATGAACGGCAGAGATACATCTGGTACAAATTCGTCTGCACACGTTGACGTCTCGCGCAGCACAAGAAGTACCAGTAGCGCCACTCTTTGTCGTGGTGACATCCGCTAGCCTCGCTTCCACCTCTCCTGGTTCATTTAGATTGAATTTGAATTTAAGAACCTAGATGTTTTTTTATTGTGTGTTTCAGGGTATTTCGAGTGTAGAAGATGGCATTTCTGCGTGTGAAGAGAGAAATATGGGACAGATTGGCAAAAGTTGTCATTTCTATCTTTGCTTTAACACTGAAGCCTATGTACCTTTCATTTAGAGGGTAGCAATTTAACAGTACTTAAGAGTTTAAGGAAAAGAGAGAAATCACTACCTAAAGATCGCAGGCGAATTACAGCAAGAAGGAAAGACATTTCAATTTTTTTTTCGAAGGAAACATCTGTCCCCCCACCTTGCCCATCTATCCCTTTGGTCCTCTGATGTCTATCTATAACACAGGCTGAATGATAGACATTCTCCTATGTAACAAAAACGTCTTAAACCTTGGTTGGGTCGTTTAGTATTACTCAGTTACCCTGAGTCAATAAGAGTCATTTACTTCTTAACGCTTGACTTCGTCAGAAATCAATATTTGAATCAACAAAACAATGGGTTCCAAAACTGTAGCGTCCGATCTGTTTTTCAACAACACGCATGTCTACACTGCTGCTTGGTACAGGATTTCCATCTTTATCCACATCTACATCTTTGCCTTTGGGTGTGGCAGACTTACTTGAAGTACTCGGCGAGTGTGTTGATGATGTGGTCTGAGATGGCGGCGATGCGCTGCAGGTCCAGGTCTACCTCTATGAGGTAGGCCAGGGTCTCCGCACCCTCCACGCGCTCCTCCCACGGCTTGTCACGTTTACACATGCGCACCAGCGCCGGCAACGTCTGACAACACAAGCAGTCAAGTGCTGTAGTTTTTATACCCTGGTTCGAAAATGTCTCTAAGTTGAATAGGTTTGGATTATCTGTTTCTTAGCACTTAAGCACTTTTCACGAGAAGCAGTTTGGTGAGCACATTTTGAGACGGTAAAACTCACTTTAATTCAACTCTCATGCATAGTATGAGGAAGACAGTCTACTCGGATAGTGTTTGTGGACCGCCCATATTGGTACATGAGGTGATATGAAGCTGGACTAAGTGTAGAGTAGTTTACCTTGTGTGAGATGACTGAGTCTGCTGGGTCTATGGCACCTGCTCTGCACATATACGTCAGGCTGCAACCGAGTACCAAATGTCATGTCTTAATAACTTCCTTATTTTTCAAGAAAAAGATTATTTGAGAGATGATAACATCAGCAATATAAAAAGATATTCAAAACTGAATCCACTTAACAGAAACCTTTTTACTGGCATCATTGGACATAAAACCTGGTAAAATTGAATAGGTAGGTTTGGCTAGTGTAATAAACGGACTTTCGTATCTTTATGATATTGGTAGAGTATCAATTAAAGAACAAAGTCGACACAGTTCGGATCAAGTGTTACAGGTTGCAATATCAGGTTTATTCAGGTAAACCTAAACAAGCAGTCACTAAGTGTGCGAACTCCCTATAGAGTTCGGAACGGGTCAGTAGGCTAAGCAGCCGATATGATCACGGGGTCTCTTCACCAGCGTGGCTCAGAGTAACCGACGAGTACCGCCAGATGCCGGGTATATATAGGCAGCCAGCCTGCGCGCGCACACGCAGACCGGAAGCCTATAGCGACCTCTGTCCATACCCCAAGCCCGGGGTAGGTGTCGCCACCTACCGTCGGACTGAAGGGTTCGGACTGAGCTCGCAACACAGCATCCAACAGCACTCGTCATATAATAACCCCGTATAACCCTAGCCCCTACACTACCCCCTACCAGATAATAACCGGGAGGTAAATAATTAAGGTTATAGTCCGAAAACACTTCGGACTGGCATTATCTTATAAATACCACCTTAGGGGTTTATTAAAGTTATACCTTACAAACAATATGACGTTACTGTTGAACACAAAAGGTATTAATTACACACATATCTACACATATAGATCGTAATTAAAAATTACGCCCCATTCCCTAGGATAGATGGAGTTAATCTATACATATAGTATACACAACACTTGAAAAAGTACAATATCACAGTAGAAAAAAATTTCGTCCCTTCAAGACCCCGAGCTAATTACACTCGTAATGAATAATACTTTATAAGTGATAAACACTATCACTTCTCTTAAGGTTTTTAGACACATATTAAAGTATTATTACAAAAGATATCATACGTGATTTTATAGCGAAGATCCGGATCCTCTGTTGTTGATGATGCATTCCGCCCGGCTTTCAGAACCTACTTCATTCAGCTCCTACTAACCGGAACGAGAAAGTTCATAGCTCATGCTCGGGAGCTTATAGTAGTATAAAAAAAAAATTCCAAGTCCTGCCTCCAGGCGATCTTCGGACTTATAATTAGGAGCACTCGGTCCTGATATATAGTTTATAGAAAAAAAACATCTCGTATCAGATCCCTGGTGGTAGTGTACTCCTATCCCGAGCGTTGGGTTTCTTTCCGGATCTCCTCGTCCTCCTCCGTCCGTTCTGCCTGGCAGACTGACTCCTTGCGTAGCCAGCCTGCCGCTTCTGCTCGTCCGGATCCTTGAACACCCTATACTAGAGTGTTTTTCACATGTAGGGTTGGTATATTAAAAATACCCCCCCTTCTTCTTGATCGGGTCCTAAGATAGGATAATCCTATCCGGACTCCGAGTCGTCTTTAGGACTCGACTGGGCCGCAGCCTCCTCCTCATCAGAGTCTGACTCAGCTTCCGCCAGCGTCAGCTCCTGGAGCCAGAGCTCGATTTGAGCACGAGTCCCATCCCATTCGTGCATCTCGTGCGCGAAACAGTCTCTGAACCTCCGACGTTCGTGGTCCAGTTTTTCCTCGGCGTTCTTGACTGCCAGCTTCTGCTTTTTCCTTTCGGACTTAGCAGCAACTCGCTCAGTCCGAGCATTTTCACGCTCCTCCTGAACCGACTCCGTGGCCGCTGCTTTCTGAGTAGCGACTTCACTCCGGTGGAGATGATGCACTGTATCCAGCGACAACATCGCCACCTCCTGACTTAAGTCAGAAAGCAATCGATGGAAGTTATCCTGCCACCGATTCATGGCCTCCTGTCCGGCTTCGTAGGACTTGAAGTCGGCGGGAGGAAACGAGGGCGGGCCCCGTAGTCGTAAGACATGGTGCCCCTCCGGAGCCTCCTGTGGGGAATCCGGAGTCTGTTTTGGCTTCGGCTTTTGCTTCACCGAAGCCTTGTCCTTCCCGGTCTGGGTGAGAGTTTGTGACTCCCCACCCGGAACCAAATCCAGATTGGGGAATTCGTCAGTGAACGCCCCTCCCGTACTGGAGTTCGGATCCTCCGGAGTTGGCCGAGGTGGCTTGCCCGGGGGGCCCGACTTCCAGTCAGTCTTGCGAGAGGTAAATGCCGGTCCTTGGTACCCCGGATCTGCCTTCTCCATAACAGACGGCCTTTCGTCCGTTTTCTGTTTCTTCGGGTCGGTTGGCTCCGAGGATCCGTCGGATTTTCTCGGAGCTCGCCGCTTCCGCGTACTGGTACGCTGCTGATACTCTTCGAATTCATCGTAGAGTTCGCCCTCCGGTACATGGAGATACGTGCGGTCCGGGTTTACTTTGTAGAACACCCGCACCTTGCCTTTCTCGTTGGTGCCAAAATCCACCTCGAGATTGTCATTCTTGTCTACCGTAGTCCCGAAATGGGAGTAGACCTCTGCGTGAGCGGCTTGAATTCGTTCCGCTGCGGTCTCCATAGCCAAGCCATGGAACTTGGCAAGGTGTCGAATGATATCTGCTCTGGTGTAGAACAGACCCCCATTCGGACAACCCTTGCTGCCCTTCGAACCCACACTCAGGCAGTCATATCGCATGAGATGACGTACATGAAAGCGGGTCAGATGTCTGGCATACCGAACCTTGGTAGGCCAAGTTCGGGGTTTCTCCAGGGTCTCGTCGATGTCCTGACAAGCTTTGAATGGGCACTTACTAAATGAATGCCATCTAGACATTGCCCATGCCAATTTTGCCTTCTGAAGGAGCGAATGGTACTTGGTGCTACCTTTCCGGACCTTCTCCAGCAATTCGAAGTGGTACAGCTGTACCGACTTGCCTAAAGGATCAGTTTTGATCCATTCTTCGTCGTCGGAGAGACCGTCGGGCCCCACCTCCTCCGGAAGCTTGGATGACCGCTTATCTTTAATACAGTCATCTATACACATGGGTTTAAAGAACTGAAACCCACTAGCGGCATTGGCTCGGAGAGCATTCCGGACCAATAGCTGCAGTTCGTTGTCGGCGATTGTGTTTTTGTCCAATCCCTTCAGAACTACATCCACCTCCTCCGGGGACTGACCCGCGTCCAGAGATGTTAACCGAATGGTCTCTCGTAGGTGTTGATGCCTACGACTGGCCTTCTCCATCCTACTAGTGTCAGCAGTTCTAGTAGCAGCTGTGCTCTGTTGGGCAATCTCGTCCTCCAGAGTATCATTGAGAATAGACTCGTTAGTCTTTTTCTCCATATTCCGGGCCAGCCTCATGGCTGGCGTCAGATGTCGCCTTTTCTCCTTCCGACTATGCACGACCTTGAATTCTTCTGCGGTTTGCAGGTCGTATTCAAGGGCCGCGAGTAGTTCGGGGCGCCCTTCAGTCTCAGCAACCAAGCGAGCGTTAGCAGCCTGGTCTTTGAAACCTTCCATTGCAGCCGTTACGTGGGCCGGGAACCAGGTCGGGAACCGGTCGGACAGAATGTCCAGCCCCCGGAAGGTTCTCATCTGGACCAAGTCAAATGACCTGATCTCATCCTTGCTCATCTGTGCGATGATGGCTCCCCGGAGCAGGGATGGGACGTCGGCGTCCTCTTTATCCCATACTTCATGTTGGACTGGGGGGATTACTGGTACCCCCGATCCACCCGGACCACCGCCTGCGGCTTGGTCCAGCTTGCCGGCCTCATCAGAAGTATCCATAGTGGATGGCTCCAGACGGGGCTCGGTTTGCTGCTGAGGAGTCTCCACTCGGACGGGGGCTGCTCCTTGAGGAGGCGTCTCCACCCGAACGGGGACTTCTTTTCTTTGCCCCACTGGAGCAGGTAGCTGGAAGGTGATGCCGGACAGCACCTCCTGCACAACTCGGACTGTTTCCTCAGCTGCGGATGATGCATCCATAGCCTCCTCAGTCCTAGTGTCGGACAGGTGAGTTGTCGTTTTCGGACGAGCTCCCCCGTGCCCGGACGTACCAGCCATGGCTGCGGCCGTAGCGGCCACTGCAGAGCTGTTATCCAACCCTCGCGAGAAGGACAACACATCCACGGCTGAAGTCGGAGCAGCTGACGTTCCAACTGCTTTCCCAGCATCCTTCTCCTTGCTAGGGATCGGGATGTTTGACTTAGGAGGGACCGGAGTCTTGACAGCCTGACTGCTGCCGGACGTCTGTCCCTTCTTCTTCAGATCCTTAGCTGGTTGCTTCGGATCAGCTTTCTTTTGTTCCTTTGGCACCTTTGGAGTCGGAGCCTTGGGAGTGACCGTCTTCGGATCTTTGGTTACCGTGGCAGTGGCAACCTTCGGATCCGCTTTCTTAGTACCCTGGGTACCAGACTTCTTCGGATCGGGCTTTTTAGGCTCGTCCTTCACCAGAGGCTTCTTTCCGACACCTGCGTGTTTGAGAGCCTTGGTACTAACCTTGCCATCGGCCGACTTGGACCGATCTCGGGTAGCACCCTTGCCACCGCGCGTCCTCGGACGTGCAGTGTCGGAGTCGCTGTCGCCTCCCATAGACAGTTTCCTAGTAACTGTCTTCTTGAGGCTCGGCGAAATACTTAGACTGCACATCCGAGAGAGATGTCCAGTCGACTCGGAGGGGTTCGATTCTACTGCACTGTAGGCGATCCCTCGCAACATTCCGGAGTCCTCGCTGTCGGGTGACGGAGACTTCCGAATCGGTGACACGGCCGGATCCACTCGTAGTTCCGACAGAGTCTGACTGAGCTCATCACCACTGTGGCTCTGAGCGTCCATGTGCTCCTCGGTGGCGGATGCCACCTCGGAGTGACCGGAGAGTTCGGACTGGCGGAGCTGCTGCTCGGCCATCCTCACTTCTTGCAAGTGTCTTACGACGGGAGTTTGACGGGGAAACACTTAGTTCCCCGTCTCCCTCTTTGTCTTAGACGGACCAGGAAAGAGTACTCACAGTTCCTACTCTTTTTATCACTCTTCTACTCTTCTAGTTGCCCAAAAACGCCGACTTCTCCGCTGCTGCCACACGCACGATTGATCCGGGCGAGCCCCAAAATCAATATGGCGTTCCCTCGCTTTTGTTTTTAAAACAAAGCGCATGCGCAGCGTCTCGCGCGATTGGACGCGATCCCGTTACCCGGTGTGACCCAATTATCGATTAATCAGGTCACGACCTTTCCCGCCCGCAGCTCGGGCTCGGGGGATCACACTGCCACGTAGGCGGCTCGCAAAAGTCAAAATATACTTCGAATAAAGAGTTCATCAGGAGTATTAGTGGATTAATATGGGAAATCGAAGATTACCCCACCGGATTATCCGTCCACCACCCTCGGGGAGCACTCCAATATTCTTTTCTATTCGACTCTGAGCGCCCCTGTTGGTAGCACACATATAACATATAAAACACCACAGGACACCACACTCGTTGTGTAACAAGCTAGGTTACCGCCCCTCTGGCCACCAGCCTTGGGCTTCGCCGAACGGGTTTCCCGTTCACCTCTCGTAACCTGGCCGAAGGACTCTCGTTCTTAACTAAAATTCCAGCCTTGATTTTAGTTTTCCGGGCCCTTCTTCCTTCGCCTGCCGAGACTTTCTTTTTCACGGTCTTCTGAGGTTTCTTTCGTACCACTCTCTTAGGGGTATCCGCTGACACCCCTTCCAAAGGTACAAATTTCGCCTCCGAAGTTCCCTCCTCCACCTCCGTTTCCGGGGTGAGCTCCCTTCCAGCCCAAGCACGCAACCGAGCCACATGGCTCGTCCGGATGCGCCCTGCTTCGGACTGAATCAACACAGTCGTCTGACTGATACATTTAACCACGGTGTGTGGTCCATCCCAGTTATTCGCCAGCTTGACGTTGCAGAGCGGTTCGTGTAGGCGGATTACTCTATCCCCCACCACGAAACGTCGCAACTTCAATCCGGTGTCATAACCTACCTTCTGCCAATTCGCAGCTTTGAGCAAATGAGCCCTAACTGTTTCGTAGGCAAATTTGAACCTCTCTCGTAGAGATTCTACAAATAGCACCGTACATGGTGCTTCTGGACTGATCCCTACCACCCCGAATACTAAATCAGCCGGCATGATCAAGTCCTCTCCGAACACCAAGAGGTTTGGTGTGCAATTAGTCGAAGTGTGGACCGTATTGTTATACGCATGTACCACAAATTCGCACTGATCATCCCAATCATCCATATGGGAGTTCACTAATGGCTTCAAAACCTGGATCAAGGTCCGATTGAACCGCTCCACCTGCCCGTCGGACTGTGGTCGGTACGGATTGGTCCGAGTCTTGCATATAGCCAACTGATGACACATAGCTGCCCAAAGTTTGGACTCAAACTCTCTCCCTTGATCGCTATGTAACATCAAGGGAGCCCCCAGATGGAGGATCCACCCCTTCACCAGTGCTTCCGCACAAGTAGCAGCAGTGTGATCCTCTAGTGGGTACACTCGGGTGTATTTGGTATAGTAGTCCGAGACTACCATCATACACGTATTACCCTTCGGAGTGGGTTTCACTCCGCTGATAATATCCACGGCTATTCGAGCAAATCTCACCCCGAATAGCTCCTGCTGCAGTGGCAATTTCCCTAGTCCAGGACCAGGCTTGCCTAAACAACATGCCGGACATGTCTCTATCCACCTCAAAAGGTCGCCAGACATTCCGGGCCAGTAATATCTTCGACTCAGCCGTTCCAAAGAGCGTTTCTTTCCGAAATGCCCACTAGTGGAATGGCCGTGGCAGTAGTACAGGATGTCTTTCCTCATGGCAGCAGGGATTACCATTTGTAATACCCTCCGCTTTCCGGGACAAGTCTTCCACCTGCACAACAACGAGTCTCGGACCTCCAGTTCATGGAACTGTGCCAAGAAACGTCGCATTTCACGGTTTTCCAGCGATATTTCGGGTCTCACTGGACAGACCCCAGTAGGGACAAGCTCCCTCAGTCGTGCTATGGTAGGATCGGCCATCTGGTACGTCCTTATAGTGTCGGTGGACCAATCCAACAGGTTTTGCAACAACCCATCATAAGGCAAACGCACACTCGCTACCACAGCATTGTGAGCACCACAATCCCCACATTCCGGACGCACACAACGGCGTACCGGACGTCTACTTAGGCAGTCAGCATTAATATGCTTCGTGCCCGCTCGGTGCTGGATATGAGAGTTCTCCAGTCCGAACTCGCTGAGGTGATTCAACCATCGACCAATCATTCCCTCCGCATCCTTAAAATTAAGGAGCCACCTGAGGGCCGAATGATCGGTACGAAGTGTGAAATTCCCTCCATATAAGAAGTGCCGAAACTTCTTAGTGTATACCACCACTGCGAGCAACTCTCGCTTGGTAGTACAGTAATTTCTCTGTGCCTTGTTCATACTGTTACTAGCGAACGCCAACGGGACCTCTACTCCGTCCTGGATTTGGGACAATGCGGCCCCGATGCTCTCATTGCTCGCATCAGTGTCAAGGATGAAATGCCCCTTCTCCGTAGGGTATCTCAGCACCGGGGTGGTCCGGAATAACGCCTTAAGCTCTGTGAAGGCTGCATTCTGTTCCATCCCCCATGGGAAGGGTTCTTTTTTCCTCCCCGGAGTCCAATGGCTCAATCGCTGAAGCGGCTGAGACACCCTCGAGAACCCGGGGATGAAGTCCCTGTAATAGGAACAGAACCCTAAAAAGGATCTGATATCCTTTGGTCCTTTTGGAACTTCCCAAGTCTCCACAGTCTCCAGTTTAGCCGGATCAGCCTGCACACCCTCGGTGGAGATGATCCGGCCCAAATAGACCATGGACTTCCGAAAAAGTTCACACTTCTTTGGCTTTAATGTCAAGCCATTGGACCGAATTCGTTCCAACACCTCTCCGAGGTTCAACGCACACTCCTCAAACGTCTTGCCGAAGACAATGACATCATCCAAGTATACCAAGCACTTGCGCCACAATAGATCACTCAACAGAGTTTCCATCATAGCCTCAAATGTGGCCGGGGCGTTGCATAACCCGAAAGGCATCAGTTCAAACTGATACAGCCCAATGTGACTCGTAAAAGCCGTCTTCTCTTTATCCTCCTCCTTCATCCCGATCTGCCAATACCCGGACTGCAGATCAAGGGTGCAGAACCATTGGTTCCCACCCAGCGAGTCCAGAGTCTCATCAATTCGGGGGAGAGGATATGCATTTTTCTTGGTTACTCCATTCAGGCGTCTATAATCGATACAAAATCGGATAGACCCATCCTTTTTAGTAACCATCTGAACCGGACTGGACCAGGGACTAGTGCTAGGCACTATCACCTTCTGTTCCAGCATGGTTTTCACTTGTTCTTCAACAACAGCTTTCTTACCCAACGGCAAACGTCGGTAAGGCATTTTGAAAGGCTGTGCATCTCCAGTATTGATAGAATGCAACACTTTGTCGGTTCGGCCTAACGGCTCCCCCTCCACCTGCCATGCATCCTGATACTTCACTACCAGCCTCCTTAGAGAGTCGAGATCCATCCGATCCGTCAGATCCGTTTCGGATATCATTTTCTCGAGTCCCTCACTCAAAGGGGTCGGGGAAGGGTCACCCTTCATGCTCACTTGTCCAGCGGACACTACGGCCTCACTGGTGAACACCTTCCCCAACACTGTATCTTTCCTAAGATACTGTGGTTCCAACCCGGGGTTAGAAACCGGCACCACGGTCCAAGCACCATCCCCCACGAGGGTATCCATGCCTGTCAAACCGATGCTTCCCAACATGGCCACATCCGGTTCCACAACTGCTTCTTCCTCTCTCCTAAGCCCCTTGCTTCGGACCAGCACGTCACACGTCTGTCCGGGAGGAATCTTAACAGTTTGGACCACCGTTGCCACTGTCGATACTTGTCGGAGCACACATTGCTCCACCGCACGGTACGGGTGCTCTATTCGGAGTACCCCTGTACCAGGATTCAGGACCGCGTCATACAACGCCGAAAAATCCAACCCCAGTATACCGTCGTCTGCAATATCCGCAATGGTGGGAGAAGCCACATACTCCTTCCCTCCAATTCGGACAGGTATGAACGCGCGCCCATACGTCTGCATACTCGACCCATCGGCCGAACAGGCGTTTACCCTCGTTTTGAAGTTATCACGACTGTCCGGCATAAGAGCATAGAATTTGGAGGAGATAAAGGAGTGGCTAGCTCCCGTATCTACTAAAAATTCGCCCGCCCTACCGGCCACAGTAACAGACACATACCACCGCCTCCCCCCCAGCGGAGACGGGTTTACAGTGAAGCGTTTGAAATCCTTCGGAGCAGCCAGATCAAGGCCATGTTTCTTCAAATGGTCGAAACATGGATGATCTGGGGAAAGCTGGGTACTCCCTACCCACACGGTGTCTGTGACAGCCGCAACTTCCTCGTTCCTATCCGTAATGGGCCTCCCTGCCTCATTGCCGGGCAACTGATGGACTGGAATGTTAATCAGGCCGGCATCCGAGCTCCTGAAGCTCGAAGCCACCCCTGATTCCCTTCCTGTCTTCTGAATTCCACTAGGCTCTACCTCTCTGGTATGTTGGCGTACTTCATCTGCAGGGGTTGTCCGCTCGCCTTTTCGGACTACCCCCTCTAGTTTCCCTCCTTTCCGGGAACTTTCGGACTCGGAGCTGTACACTCCGCAGCAAAGTGACCGATCTCTAAGCACCTATAGCACTTAGCGGTCCTCCGATTGATCTTCCTTCTGTTAGGCTGGGTAGCCCCCTGAATGGAAGTCGTCATCTTCTCAAACAGCGATGTGAAAAACGCTGCGTCCATCATCGGAACCTTCGGATCCGATGACTCCCTTTTTGGAGGGGGGTTCCCACCCCCTTCCGGCTTCTTATTCTTCCACGGCGGTTTAGAGGAATTCCCATTCCTCTTGAACTGAGCCGCTGAAGCTATAGCACCCTCCTCATCACTGCCCGAACCATCAGACTGTTCCGGAGAACATTCTATAACGGCCGAGGCCCGGGTAGGCATCCGGTCCCCTAACAGTGACTTTTTGAGAGCATGTATGTCGATGGCCTTAAAAAGGTCATCTAGTGACGTATCTGCTCTCCACGTGTCATACACCGTTTGTTGTATGTCAGGATCTCTCAGTCCGGCAACGAACTGAGAGAACAATTCCTTAGAAAATAAGGCATCGTGGATTCCTGAAGCAGGGTGTACCTTCTTCAGGAGTCTCATCAATGCAAGTCCGAAGACCCTCGGAGCTTCGTTCTTGCCTTGCACGCGCTTCTTAAAAGCGACCATCGGATCAATCCGAGCGGAATCTCCGTATAGGATGGTTCCGATTTCTACGAGCTGCTTGAAAGTACCGCGAGGTCCGCAATCCTCCTTCCACTGCTCAACGGCCATGAGACCATCTCCCATGCGTAATCCCTTACACACGTACGGGATTGCATCCTGTTGGTCCCACCCACTGAGGTTTATATCCTCAACGGTGGCTCCCAACCAATCTTCCCACGAATTCTTCTGCCAGTAGGGAAATGGCTCGCTGGCTATGCGTCTAGCAGCGTTGGACGAACCTCTAATTTTAGAGGTTATCGCCAGGCATTTAGAAATGGATGCTGTCGCGTCCTTTTCCGCACCGACATTGTGCAATCCGATCCCCGCTATGGCGGGATTCGTATCGTACAATTCTTGCAATTCTGTACTCAGCATTGTTCGTCTCGGAGCCTTCTTCGGGCTCTTCGTACCAGGAGTCGCCCCTGGAGTAGCGCCCATAGCTGGTATGCTACTCTGTCTGTCCAGAAAAGCCTGGTAGGTCCCATACGACACTAAGTCCGTAGTGGGGTCCACGCCTTGTCCGAACCACCAGTTCTTCTCCTGATCAGTCATGTACTGACACTGCTGGGACAGAGCAAGCGCTCGTTGATGCTCTGCCTTCTCCTTTGCCAATTCCTTGACCTGCTTCTCAACCTCCTCCTCTTGCTGAGCTTTCTCCAATTTAGCTTTAGCAGCTTCTCCGGCGGCTCGGAGCCCTTCCTTTCGAGCCCTCAGAACCGCCGCTTCCTGCTCCGCTAACTCCTCTGCGAGGGCCGCGTTCTCCTTCATTCGTTTCTGCTGCTGCTCCAAGGCAGCCTGCTGTTTGCGATACACGTCTCGCCTTTCTAGTTCCAAGTTTTTCTGTTCCTGGAACAATATGGTTGCTTGGCACTCTCGCCATTGCAACAAACTTGAAGGAGTCAGATCGGTTTTCGCCGCCTTATCCTGCTCGGCCGCTTTCTTCAAGCGTTCCGCGTCGAGTTCTTGCTCGTCCACTTTCAACTGTGATCGTGGACTCAGAACCAACTCGGACAATCGTCTTCCCCTACCGACTGAGGCTAGACCGGTCGGGGCTGCGAATACCTGTTTTGGTATCGGACGGATACCACCGATCCCCACCCTCAGTGAGTAATCACTCGCCCTGCCTCTGCCCCTGGATCGTCCCACTCCGAGGGGTCGTCCGAAGGGTCGTCCTGGTGTGGAGGTTGACAAGGCAGGTTCCATGGTTACCCCACGTCCCATAGGCTGATTGGGAGTGTCGGTAAAACTACTGTAATGGAGGCCTTCCGGACTACCATTGTTCGCAGATGCGAAAGAGGTACTGTTGTCCTTTATACTCTCTCGCGTTTCGGATAAAAACTGCTGTAAAGCAGTTCTTTTTGCTTTCAGAATGTCGCACTCTGTCACTAGACTCCGGCGGACCTCCTGTAAGTCCTCTGTGTCCCGAACAATGGCTGATCGGGCCCCTTCTGCCTCATGCATTACAGCATCTCGGGCTTTGCAAATGTGGTTCAGCTCCGTGTTTGCCTGGACAAACTCGGACTGGATCCCTCGTAGGTCCGCCTCTTTCTGATCGTATTCCGACCGGACTCTGCTGAGAGATTGTACCAATTTCTCATTCTCCTCCAACAAGGTAGACAGCCTTGCGTCCTTCTCCTTGATTTTGGAAGCTCGGTGTGTGACTGCACCCTCCAATGCAATCAGACTGCTTTTCCATTCATTGGCTTGCTTCTGAATGGTTAACAATTCCATTTGAGCCATCTGTACACGTTCCTGTACTCGGGCCTCTCTCATGTCGTCAAAACGACGCTCCGGCACGAGGGTATACCTCCTCGGAGTCGGCGCGGCTGAGCTTGACCCACCCACATTGAACAAGGACAAGTTCACTTCTTCTAATGAGCGGCTCATTATGGTAGGACCCCTGGGTCCTCGTGCTGCGTCTGTTCCGGATGGAACATTCGCCCTGCTGTGGGTATCTGCCTCATAACTGGCATCTAACCCTTCCGGTGACAAGGCGGCTGCCTCATCCGGGGACCTCGCTGCTCCGTCCAGAGCCCGAGGTCTGTGCTACTGCACAGGCTAACCTGCGTTTCACTCAGAACTGGTCACGGCACCAGTGTAATAAACGGACTTTCGTATCTTTATGATATTGGTAGAGTATCAATTAAAGAACAAAGTCGACACAGTTCGGATCAAGTGTTACAGGTTGCAATATCAGGTTTATTCAGGTAAACCTAAACAAGCAGTCACTAAGTGTGCGAACTCCCTATAGAGTTCGGAACGGGTCAGTAGGCTAAGCAGCCGATATGATCACGGGGTCTCTTCACCAGCGTGGCTCAGAGTAACCGACGAGTACCGCCAGATGCCGGGTATATATAGGCAGCCAGCCTGCGCGCGCACACGCAGACCGGAAGCCTATAGCGACCTCTGTCCATACCCCAAGCCCGGGGTAGGTGTCGCCACCTACCGTCGGACTGAAGGGTTCGGACTGAGCTCGCAACACAGCATCCAACAGCACTCGTCATATAATAACCCCGTATAACCCTAGCCCCTACACTAGCTTTGAGCCGTATACCCTTTATCGTCATGATGCACGAATGCAGCTCTGGCAAGTACCTTGCCCGTTCTGCATTCATGCTGATCCTATAGGGTTGATATACGCCTGAAGGGTTGGCATGGTTCATGAATGTAGCCCATGTGATAAAACTCGCCAAGACTGCATTCATGCACCATGAGGCCAAAGGGCAGGGCACACTGCGGCCTTGTGGGGGGGGGGGGTTGTAGGTTACAAAGGGCAGGGCACACTGCGGCCTTGCGGGGGGGGGGGGGGTGTAGGTTACAAAGGGCAGGGCACACTGCAGCCTTGGGGGGGGGGTGTAGGTTACAAAGGGCAGGGCACACTGCAGCCTTGCGGGGGGGGGGGGGTAGGGTACAAAGGGCAGGGCACACTGCAGCCTTGGGGGGGGGGTGTAGGTTACAAAGGGCAGGGCACACTGCAGCCTTGCGGGGGGGGGTGTAGGTTACAAAGGGCAGGGCACACTGCAGCCTTGGGGGGGGGGTGTAGGTTACAAAGGGCAGGGCACACTGCAGCCTTGCGGGGGGGGGGGTAGGGTACAAAGGGCAGGGCACACTGCAGCCTTGGGGGGGGGGTGTAGGTTACAAAGGGCAGGGCACACTGCAGCCTTGCGGGGGGGGGTGTAGGTTACAAAGGGCAGGGCACACTGCAGCCTTGCGGGGGGGGGGGGGAGGGTGTAGGTTACAAAGGGCAGGGCACACTGCGGCCTTGGGGGGGGGGGAGGGTGTAGGTTACAAAGGGCAGGGCACACTGCAGCCTTGGGGGGGGGGGAGGGTGTAGGTTACAAAGGGCAGGGCACACTGCAGCCTTGGGGGGGGGGGGGGTGTAGGTTACAAAGGGCAGGGCACACTGCGGCCTTGGGGGGGGGGGGGGGGGTGTAGGTTACAAAGGGCAGGGTACACTGTGGCTGGGGGGGGGGGTGTAGGTTACAAAGGGCAGGGCACACTGCAGCCTTGGGGGGGGGGTGTAGGTTACAAAGGGCAGGGGTACACTGCGGCCTTGGGGGGGGGGGGGGGTGTAGGTTACAAAGGGCAGGGGTACACTGCGGCCTTGGGGGGGGGGGGGGTGTAGGTTACAAAGGGCAGGGCACACTGCGGCCTTGGGGGGGGGGGGGTGTAGGTTACAAAGGGCAGGGCACACTGCAGCCTTGGGGGGGGGGGTAGGGTACAAAGGGCAGGGCACACTGCGGCCTTGGGGGGGGGTGTAGGTTACAAAGTGCAGGGCACACTGCGGCCTTGGGGGGGGGGGGGGGGGGTGTAGGTTACAAAGGGCAGGGTACACTGTGGCTGGGGGGGGGGTGTAGGTTACCATTTGGCTGCAGCACTCTGCATCTCGTCCGGCTGGTCACGTGACAGAAGCCGTAGGAGGATGTTGGGGATCAGCTCGCCGTTAAACGTTGCTGAAAACAAAATGTAAGCAGGTTAAACCATATTCATATTATCATTTCAGGATACGAGGATGGTGTCGACTTGACTCTGCTATATATTCATATTACCATAAAACCTCGCATATAAGCCTTACTCGTGTATTTGTCTTAATGTGTGCTGATCCGATAAGCCGCACTGCAGTCTGCCTTGCGTACTAGCCACGGCCTATACGGGAGGTTTTACGAAATATATTTATGATTTCTACGTACAAATATTATTGAATAGAATTGGACACTTTTTTTTGTGTTATTAAATCTTCATGGGTGTCACGTGATTCATAACGTGATGCATTGATAATCCATCATTATTCCACAGCTGCACAAAAGTGTAGCATCCAGTTTACCATATTAAGGTTGTCTATACTATGCAGTGTTGCTAAAAACTTTTCTCAATACAGGCCAAGGTGGCCTGTGTCTTGGCATCTTACGCAGGCAGGTCATATGAATTTTGATATTTCAAGGTACCTTCATGAACTCCATCATAACTTGTTTTATACTGTGCAAAAACTAAAAGAAATCGAAAAAATATTTAATATAAAACTATTTTACAAATATTATATGTCCACATCTTCATCTCTTATTGACTGATTTAAACAATTATTTCATCATTAGGAAGCTGAGATTATGGCAGGCCATTCTGGCCTGCGTCCTAAGGCCCTAAGCCGGCCATTAAGATTCTAGGCCGGCAAAAGCCGGCGTCATTTCAGCAATACTGCTATGTGGGTTTATTTGACTGATCAGAGGTGGTGGTCACCGTCACCGTTTTTTTTTGTGTCAAAATAAGACTACCCGATGACAGGGCTGGAATTGAACAATGACAACGTAAACACTGACCTGTAGCGACGGCAAGGGCGACTTGTTGGTTCTGGTAACACAGAGAGGAGAAACACCGCAGTGCCGGCATCTGGACCTACAAGGGACCAGCACACAATCAACACCATTATACATTATCTTGAATAAATAGTCTTCGAGTTGTAGGCTATACATGCATTAAATTCATTGTTCATGAAGCTGTGGTGAGCCTCTATATATCCCCTTAGCATTCAAAAAATGCAGGCTAGATGTTGAAGGACTTCTTTCGTTCTGACTCTTTAGACCAGAATAATGCCATACTCATTTATCGTTATTATGCACCAGCGAAGCAACAACAACTAATTTGGCAGCGCGGCATTAGTGCATCATGCCCACTCTAAGGGAGTATATCTATCGGTTCTGCATGACGCAAGAAAGCAGCGTGCCAAAATAGTATAGATGTACTGTGGCTGAATGTATCTGATGTAGCTGTAGTTACCTTGTAGATGTCTGACTGTAGGAGGGGTGCGAGGGCAGCCACCGCCCCGTTACTGCACAGCACCGCCTGGTGCTCCAGCGTCTGTGTACAAACAACGTTAATGACTTAATAAAACCAACCAACATGAGCCATGCAACAAATAATAACATTGTGTCATATTTTGATGTAATACATTCATTTCATTAATAATGCCACACACACAAAAAAATTAGCCCTTGAAAATTTCCCGCTATGAATTCCCACTACTCATGCCAAAAATATTAATGTATTGTTATAGGATTTGGTACAGGGATGTAAGTAGTATAGGGACAGTGGGATTTGGTGCAGGGGATGTAAGTAGTGTAGGGACAGTGGGATATGGTACAGGGGATGTGAGTAGTGTAGGGACAGTGGGATTTGGTGCAGGGGATGTGAGTAGTGTAGGTACAGTGGGATTTGGTACAGGGGATGTAAGTAGCATAGGGACAGTGGGATTTGGTGCAGGGGATGTAAGTAGTGTAGGCACAGTGGGATTTGGTGCAGGGGATGTAAGTAGTGTAGGGACAGTGGAATTTGGTACAGGGGATGTGAGTAGTGTAGGGACAGTGGGATTTGGTACAGGGGATGTAAGTAGTGTAGGGACAGTGGGATTTGGTGCAGGGGATGTGAGTAGTGTAGGGACAGTGGGATTTGGTACAGGGATGTAAGTAGTATTCCGCATTAGCGAGATACAGTGGCTCCACCTTTTGGACCACTGGTAACAATCATAACCCTTTGCTCTGCAAGGACCAGCTCAGCCAAATCTCGTGGCCGAGATTAGGGTACAGGCAGGGTGCAGGTATTGTGAATAGGGCATACCTGGACACTCCTAATGTCACCTGTGTCCAGTATAGTGTAGTGGTTAGCACTGTGGACTCATAATGCTGGGAGCCCAAGTTCAAATCCCTACCAGGCCAAATAACACTGTGTCCTTTAAATACATGTTTCTAAATTTTCTTTAGTATTGTGAATAATGTATTCTGTTTCCAAAATTGCTTTACTTATGAATATGATTACCAGGCATTGCCTGGAAGAGATTTGAACTCAGGTACTCTGCATCATGAGTCCACAGTGCTAACCATTACACTATACTGGACACAGGTGACATTAGGAGTGTCCAGGTATGCCCTATTCACAATACCTGCACCCTGCCTGTACCCTAATCTCGGCCACGAGATTTGGCTGAGCTGGTCCTTGCAGAGCAAAGGGTTATGATTGTTACCAGTGGGAATGGCGCTATCCACTGATCATCTTGCTAATGCCCTATAGGGACAGTGGGATATGGTGCAGGGGATGTAAGTAGTGTAGGGACGGTGGGATTCGGTACAGGGGATGTAAGTAGTGTAGGGACAGTGGGATTTGGTGCAGGGGATGTAAGTAGTGTAGGGACAGTGGGATTTGGTACAGGGGATGTAAGTAGTGTAGGGACAGTGGGATTTGGTACAGGGGATGTAAGTAGTGTAGGGACAGTGGGATTTGGTACAGGGGATGTAAGTAGTGTAGGGGCAGTGGGATTTGGTACAGGGGATGTAAGTAGTGTAGGGACAGTGGGATTTGGTGCAGGGGATGTAAGTAGTGTAGGGACAGTGGGATTTGGTACAGGGGATGTAAGTAGTGTAGGGACAGTGGGATTTGGTACAGGGGATGTAAGTAGTGTAGGGGCTGTGGGATTTGGTGCAGGGGATGTAAGTAGTGTAGGGACGGTGGGATTCGGTACAGGGGATGTAAGTAGTATAGGGACAGTGGGATTTGGGGCAGGGGATGTAAGTAGTGTAGGGACAGTGGGATTTGGTACAGGGGATGTAAGTAGTGTAGGGACAGTGGGATTTGGTACAGGGGATGTAAGTAGTGTAGGGACAGTGGGATATGGTACTGGGGATGTGAGTAGTATAGGGACGGTGGGTTTTGGGGCAGGGGATGTAAGTAGTGTAGGGACAGTGGGATTTGGTACAGGGGATGTAAGTAGTGTAGGGACAGTGGGATTTGGTACAGGGGATGTAAGTAGTGTAGGGGCTGTGGGATTTGGTGCAGGGGATGTAAGTAGTGTAGGGACGGTGGGATTCGGTACAGGGGATGTAAGTAGTGTAGGGACAGTGGGATTTGGTGCAGGGGATGTAAGTAGTGTAGGGACAGAGGGATTCGGTGCAGGGGATGTGAGTAGTGTAGGGACAGAGGGATTCGGTGCAGGGGATGTGAGTAGTATAGGGGCAGTGGGATTTGGTACAGGGGATGTAAGTAGTATAGGGACAGTGGGATTTGGGGCAGGGGATGTAAGTAGTGTAGGGACAGTGGGATTTGGTACGGGGGATGTGAGTAGTGTAGGGACAGTGGGATTTGGTACGGGGGATGTGAGTAGTGTAGGGACAGTGGGATTCGGTACAGGGGGTGAGTAGTGTAGGGACAGTGGGATTCGGTACGGGGACCAACTTGTCTCTTTGTACACGGGGAGGGTGCTTACCTTGCAGCAGTGTGCTAGGATGGTGGTGATGCACTCCTGGGTGCACACAGACTTGGACAGGATGTTGATCATGTGTGGGATGATTGTAGCATCCTGAAACATCACATACAGCATGTTATTACACATGCATTTATTACCAACTGTTCAGCACTGATCGTCATGGTACAATTTTGTGTCAGAGGGGACAGGCCATACACGCGCATACAGCACCTGGAGGATCATCCATGAGGGAGTCTGTATATGTGGCAGAATCTATTGCCTCACTGTGAATCTTATTGATATTTATTCAGACATATCTAACTGTTACTCAGCGAACCATGGGGTGCCGTAGTAGCTGGTATCCACTTACCTGGTATATGAGGTTGACGGCGGTCACATTGGAGGTACACAGGGTGCGCAGACAGCGCAGACAGGCCTCCACATACGGCAGGTGTGGGTGGCAGATGTCTGTAACGTCACAACCACATACAGCAAGATATAGCATAATGTTTGTTAATTAATTTATATTATAGATTTTAAAGTATAACTAAAGTAGAATGATGACGGTCCAAGAAGTGAAAAAAGAAGTCTTCTGTGACAGGAATTACCGTATTCGACGTAATAAGCGCACAGTGGGCTTAAAAAATCATTTTAACCTAAAAAAATAAAAACAAAATTTAATTCTAAATAAGCGCACACCCCAAACCCATTTCCCCCCAATCCTTTTGCTGTTACAGTACAGTATTCGACCTAATAAGCACACTGTGTGATCCTCAAATTATTCCAAACACGTTTATAGTAGTAAAAACTTTATTTGGGCTCAAAATTTGACATAATTCAGGGGTTTTATTGTCTAAAATCAGCCGAAAAAGGGGTGTGTGCGTTATTAGGGGATGTGCGCTTATTTGGTCGAATACGGTATGCTGCATTCTGTTTGTGTGGTTTTTTTCTGCAGGATGATGACATCTAATGCAGAAAGAATGTAGGAATTCCTGCAAAAGTAGGAAAAGTGGCATCGCTGCTTCATTATATTGTCAGAGAATTGATTACTCCCAATTCTGAATTAGACTGTTTGCGTGGTTGGGTTATACAGGTTGCTTTACGCTGAGGTATTTTAATGCTGGCATTACAAATGGTGATCGGATCTGTGTGAAGTGAAGGTAGAAATCCACAAGAAAAAATCGACACGGGCCCTTTTAAAAATCGACAGACACAAACATTTCTATAAGGCCCTGGTATATGTTTAATACATAAAAATCGACACAAGGACACGGGCATTTTGGTAAAAATTGACACGGCGACATGGTCGAAATCGTGGGTACCCTTGTACAGGCATGCACCTGACACCTGCAGCTTCTTCATGGAGCGGACTCAGGACCCCAGGATTCCTGCAGAGGCTGCCCCGTCACCATGTGCCTCCCCTTGTTGTAACCAGTAACCTACAATACGCTATGCTGACTAAGGGTTCCCACACTGACACTTACCCTTCAGGAGGACAGAGATGCAGCCGGCCTCGATGAGTGCGTGGATGTTTTCCTCTGAGCCCTTGGCGAGACTTCCGAGTACGACGGCTGACTCGATCCGCAGGTCCAGCGGCATGTTCTCATCCAGCATCATCTGCAGCAGTCTGAAACAAGGCGTGGTTAGGGCGTTTTCATTCATCAGGGTTGCCAAAATTTCACCGGCTTCGCATTATTATGACTTGGAAGCTCTCCCAAAACATTTGCACCCCCATCAAATGAGGTGCTTTTCCAAGATAAGGCGGACCATGTTACACATTTTTACCAATATCATTATTTGACCAGCGAGGGCTATATTGGCATCCATAAAAGTTTTCGGCAACGCAGTACATCAATCATATCTGTAGGATGTTATGTGACTATTAACCACCGTGAGGTGGGCGTGCATTGTACCACACTTCCTCAGCTGCACTAAGGTTGCTTAAAAAATATACAGCAGTCCAACATTATAGCACTCCAATGCACTATATGGATATATATCTAAAACTGGACATCGACATCCATGTAACAGAAAGCTATATTTATTAGAAGTAGAAATCCATGAATATCTATATGAAGGAGAACACCATGTTCATGCCTATATGTCTGTGTGTATGTTCATTTCGAAATTCAAGATTGCAACCATTGATTGAATGCCACCATGCTTTCAATGTAATCTCGAATTGCAGTTGCAGTAGATTGATACTAATAAAAAAAAATCTATTCTATTTTTCTTTCATGAACAGTTGGCATCCCATAGATTCAAGATGGCTATCACTTATTGAATGTCCCAATGCTTGAAATGCAATCTTGACTTGTAGTTGCATTAATTTGATACTATCAAAAAAACAAATCCTATTTGATTTTTCCTTCATTCAACCCATTCAAGATGGCTACCATTTACTAAATGCCACAATGCTTTCAGTGCAATGAAGAATTGTAGTTGCATTAATTTGATATCTATATAAGAACATTTCTATTTGATACCTTTTTCAAACACAGTTGGCACCCCATAGGTTTAGGATGGCCACCATTCATTGAATGCCACAATGCTTTAAATGCAATCTTGAAATGTAGTTGCATTAATTTTAAACTGTTAAAAACATCCAATTTAGTTGTTTTTTTCATGAAGAGTTGGCACCCCATAGGTTCAAGATGGCCACCAATCATTGAATGCCATAATGCTTAAATGCAATCTTGAGTTGCTGTTGCATTAATTTGATTCTTAAAAAGAAAACTTTCTTTTTTTTCTTTCATGAACAGTTGGCACCCCATACATTCAAGGTGACTACCAGTCATTGCATGCCACAATGCTTTAAGTGCAATCACAAATTGTAGTTGCATTAATCTGATACTAATAAAAAAACTAATTCTATTCTTTTTTTTATTTATGAACAGTTGGCACCCCATATATTTAAGATGACTACCATTCATTGAATGCCCCGATGCTTGAAATGCAATCTCGAATTGTAGTTGCATCAATTTAATGCTAATAAAAAACAAATTCTTATCAATTTTTCTTTCATGAATATTTGGCACCCCATAAGGTGGCCACCATTCATATTAATGCAAATAGAATGCTTTAAGTGCTGTCACGACTTGTAGTTGCATTAATCTGATACTAAAAAAAAAAAATCTATTTGAATTTTCTTTCATGAACAGTTGGCACCCCATAAATTGAAAATGCACCCAGCACCCAGGTCAACAGCTATATACAGACACGTGTACCTCCCCTGCCTGTTCTCCTTCAATGCACAGTGAAGAGGGTGGGAGGGGGTGACCCTCAACAGTGCATAAACACTTTGATTGGATGACAATGCAGTTTTTATATTACAACCTAAATTTGTGCAACGAAAATCATCAAGAAATACTAAGTATTTTTTCCAAAGAATAGCTTTTCTAGAATGGCTCGGTATTCAGGAATCCTACTGCGAATAAAAAAATGTCAAATTCTAATTCTAAATACCTGAAAATTGAGAAATGCTGGCGTTCACGGGTTATGTAGGAAATGTACTAAAAACAGCAAAAAAGGGCAACAAAACCCTAATTTTCT
This sequence comes from Harmothoe impar, assembly GCA_947462335.1. NCBI lineage: Eukaryota > Metazoa > Annelida > Polychaeta > Phyllodocida > Polynoidae > Harmothoe > Harmothoe impar. The sequence continues at coordinate 34,303,006 of OX381719.1, forward strand.
CAAAATCTGTTCAGTAGGATTTTTTCTAACTGAGGTTCCACTGTTTTCTACCCTCATATTACACATTGGCATAGAGAATATATTGACACCTAGTCAGGATTTTGCGCTAGGAGCAATCTGTGAGGCGAAAAACAGCCAAAATGAGCCACTGGTCTGAAGTATAAAACTGGGCATCGATCACTATAGAGCTACAAAGAGACAGAGAATCGATGTCCAGTAATAATTATCAGCTTTGCGGATACTTTTGGGAAAAAAGAGATGTGGGAGGGAGGCTTTTTATTTGATTTGATATTCCTATTTTATGCCATGGGGAGGCCAATTTTTATTTTTATTTAGATTTAAAAGAAATTGGATAGATCAATTGATATATCCTTAATAATATACAGCAGTCCAACATTATAGCACTCCAATGCACTATATGGATATATATCTAAAACTGGACATCGACATCCATGTAATAGAATCCTTCTAACAGAAAGCTATATTTAGTAGAAGTAGAAATCCATAAATATCTATATGAAGGAGAACACCATGTTCATGCCTATGAATATGTCTGTGTGTATGTTCATTTCAAAATTTAAGATTGCAACCATTCATTGAATGCCACCATACTTTCAATGTAATCTCGAATTGCAGTTGCAGTAATTTGATACTAATAAAAAAAATTCTATTCTATTTTTCTTTCATGAACATTTGGCACCCCATAGGTTTAGGATGGCCACCATTCATTGAATGCCACAATGCTTTAAATGTAATCTTGAAATGTAGTTGCATTAATTTTATACTGTTAAAAAATCCAATTTAGTTGTTTTTTTCGTGAAGAGTTGGCACCCCATAGGTTCAAGATGGCCACCAGTCATTGAATGCCATAATGCTTAAATGCAATCTTGAATTGCAGTTGAATTAATTTGATTTAAAAAAAAACACTTTCCTTTTTTTCTTTCATGAACAGTTGGCACCCCATACATTCAAGATGGTTACCAGCCATTGCATGCCACAATGCTTTAAGTGCAATCACGAATTGTAGTTGCATTAATCTGATACTAATAAAATATAACTAATTCTTTTTTTTTTTTAATTCATGAACAGTTGGCACCCCATATATCTAAGATGACTACCATTCATTGAATGCCCCGATGCTTGAAATGCAATCTCGAATTGTAGTTGCATCAATTTAATGCTAATAAAAAACAAATTCTCATCGATTTTTCTTTTATGAATAGTTGGCACCCCATAAGGTGACTACCATTCATATTAATGCAAATACAATGCATTAAGTGCTATCATGAATTGTAGTTACAATTAATCTGATCTACAAAAAAAAAAATTCTATTTGATTTTTCCTTCATGAACAGTTGGCACCCCATAAATTGAAAATGCACCCAGCACCCAGGTCAATGGCTATATACGGACAAGTGTACCTCCCCTGCCTGTTCTCCTTCAATGCAGAGTGAAGAGGGTGGGAGGGGGTGACCATCAACAGTGCATAAACACTTTGATTGGATGACAATGCAGTTTTTATATTACAACCCTAAATTTGTGCAACGAAAATCATCAAGAAATACTAAGTATTTTTTCCAAAGAATAGCTTTTCTAGAATGGCTCGATACTCAGAAATCCTACTGCGAATAAAAAAAAGTCAAATTCTGATTCTAAACACCTGAAAAGTGAGAAATGCTGGCGTTCACGGTTTATGTAGGAAATGTACTAAAAACACCAAAAATATGCATTAAAACCCAGATTTTCTCAAAAACTGTTCAGTAGGATTTTTTCTAACTGAGGTTCCAGTGTTTTCTACCCTCATATTACACATTGGCATAGAGAATATATTGGCACCTAGTCAGGATTTTGCCCTAGAAGCAATCTGTGAGGCAAAAAACAGCCAAAATGAGCCACTGGTCTGAAGTATAAAACTGGGCATCGATCACTATAGAGCTACAAAGAGAGAGAATCGATTTCCAGTAATAACCATCATAGATGATGGAAACAATAATCTAAATACATTGAGATTAGAACAGGGAGTAAAATTCTTTTAAAATCTAGTTCCTACAGCAATAATTGGTTGATATATGTTTAGTTCTATATATCATGTGTTACCCTTTTCATGCATGTGGGATTTTGGCCCTTTTTAACTGATGCAGGCGGTGTCCGCAAAGCTGATAATCTTTTTAGGTGGCCTAAGACCAACATCAGTTCTTTTCTGGGCATTAGCACCAAATACATTGGACGATATCTTAGTATAAAATGTCAAGTGTAACTGTTACCTGGGCACAATGCCGGACGACATGAGTTCTGTTTTTTGTTTGTTGTTCCCGATCACCTGGTTCTTCATGTGGCTGAGATTTTAAAAAACATGACATATTGAAAGTAAATGTCAGTTTTAATGATTAGTGACACACACAAATCAATGTTTTATATCGTCGGTTTTGGTAGACCTGTACTAGGCTGTAGAAAATCTAATGGCTTAGTTTTCCTGTTTACTTTTTCATAAAAGATCTACCGCTTTCAAATTGTTGCAACGTAAATCCTCTTTTACAACAAAAACTGACAGTCATTGCTTTTTGGTTGTAAACTTCTCACTTTTTTCACAAAAATTACATTTACTTTAAGTATTACTCACGTCACAGCGGGTAACCACTTGTCGGGTTCTGGGACCAGCAGGTCAGTCACGTGACCCACGTCCGTGTCCTGCCAATGGAAGCGTTTCATATTTAAAACAAAGGGTGTCGCATGAGGCATCATGGAATACTGAAATTCTGAATATATATTCCACAAAATAGGTGTCATGATTCTCGGGGTGGGTGGTATAGTATATCATTGGGAGCAGATCATTACATTAGAAATTGATGAGAATATATGTTAAATTGTTATGGAATATGGCCAGGCTATGAATCTATGACTATATAAAGCATCATGCAGAATACTGAAGTGTAGCATTAAAATAACACATGTGCATGCCACGATTTATACACATGTCACGTGGAGGCCTCGTTGTGTATTCGCTTTGATAAAAAATAGATTTCAAATAAATAAAACCTTTTTTTATCAGATGTGATGAAGCTTACAGAGACCTTTCTAAAACTTTTGGAATTTAGTTTCTACCTAGTCTAGAACTGAATCTACAAGCTGATTAGTGCTCGACATAATGAGCCTATTCCCAATATAGAAATGGTAGAACAATGATTCAGTTTTTGTGATGTGAATTTAACAGACGCACTGTTATCAATAGATCCCCCCCCCCCCCCCGATATATCAACTTGAAATTTTGATGGAATATAAAAGAGTATAGTATAAAACCAAAAAATACTGTTTTGTCTCTTTTATGACCCCCCCCCCCCCCCAGTGCGGATTATAGAATTTTCCAAGTTAGGGCTAAGTTAGGCCTATGCGGAGGACGGCCCACAGGTGTTACCTGGGCGGCACCTGCTGCCTCTAGTGCCGCCCAGGTAACACCTGAAGCCGTCCCCCGCACCCAGGCCCTTGCAAAATACATGTATAATATTTTCACCCACCTCAAAATCGCACTGCACCAACTCGCACATGCTTGAAATTTGGTACATATGTTCTTTGATATGTGAATTTTATGTGCGCTTTGGAATTTTCTATGTGCTTTAAAGTGTACTACTTTTATCCAACTTCCAAATTGACCTCTGACTTTGAATTAGTATAGCTCGGTCAATTATGGGTATTTTTTCTCACTGATTTCACTGGAGGTTAGTTCAACATCATAGCTTTGAGATTAGCCGTCAATATATGATAGGAACAGTCCATTAGTGCCCGATATCACAGATTTCCGCCGATGCGGAAATCGGGAGCCGTCATGCTTCCAACCAAAATCTTATCACACCTCTGCCAGCTTTTCTGCCGGCCCGCAGCAGCGTTATCAAAGTGCCTATATTCGGCAAATGCATTGCCAATACACATCAACTCCTTTGCCATAGGCATAGAGTAGGCCTATTTGACTTTTATTCAACCATTTAATATGATATAATATGGTGTCCTGTGGGTGGCGGTGTCCAGGTCAGGGGCCCTCCTGACAATAGGCCCTATGACAATCGGCCCCCATGACTGTAAGCTCTCCGAACAATAGGCCATGCCTCTACGTCCGAGCATAGGTGATACTAACGTCCGATCATGCACGTTTATTACGTCCAACTCCAATCATGCACCTTTAAGCTTTATAGCGTCTGATCATACACCCCATATATTATAACGCCCGATCATGCATGTATATAGCGCCCAATTATGTATATATATAAAGCCCGATCATGCACTTATACTCGGGTGTTTAATAGTTTGCTGTATACTCGGGCGTTACGGTACTTTGCTGTATACTCGGACGTTAGTATGGCCTACCCTCGGCTCGGATGCTTGACAAATGGCCCACAGTCGGGGTGCCATTGGTCATAGACATAACCATAGGGCTTTTCTTTTTTTAGACATGGGGCCGTCGAGGGCCAATTGTCATAGACATAGGGCCTATTGTCCACTTATTGGCACTAGGGACTGAGTAGGGTGCCACTTTTTCCAGCTCCAAAGTGACGTTAACCTTGTCCTGGGAGGGGTTCCCATTCCCAGTTTGTATTTCAGTGGGTGGTTCTTCCAGCTTCTGTCAATTCTATTTTTGAATGCGTTACTATCAATAAGGGAGTGTTCATTTATTAGTTAGGCCTACAGGGGGAAGGGGGTGGTGGGTTTGGGGGGGGGGGGGGGGGCGTAACAATTTCGGACCCCTCCGGGGGGGGGGGGGGCGTAAAACTTTCTGACGCCTCTTGACTTGAGGTGGGGAGGGGCGTAAAAAATGTTCGCGCCTCCGCGCGAAATCTCACCACCCCCCCTGTAATTAATAAATGCACACTCCTTAAGTTTTAGTAAGGCTACCACTCAGGGTCATTTTCATATAGGGTAGATACTAGATTCACCTAGATTCGGACACATACCCTGAGACGGACACTTGATTTTGTGGTTATTCACGCATTTTAAGCTCTTGATTTGTGAACAATGGTAAAGTTTGATGTTATTCTTTCCATAAAACTAACAGTAGAAGTTGTATTGTACATAGATAACCTCAAATGTCACTGTCTCTCTTAGGGTATGTGTCCGACCAGAGACATATGGACCTCCCTGGTCCGACTCATGGTGAATCTACCCTATTGCGTTGGCAATAATTAAAGATCCAACGTAGTCTTTAGGTTGTCATGTATCGTTTTAATGAATGTGCAATACCAAGACATAGGTCATGATAGGAGAACATTGACCAACAGTGTCTATAGGGCGCTTCGCTACGTTTGCTGGTGGTTTGTAGATTTTGTTTTGAACGGAACGTCGGAAGGAGGGCGGGAGTGCCAATTTTGCGCTCGACGCAAATTCTCACATCGGATTTTCGACACAAATGGGGTTTAAAACCGATGACATCGATTCCTAAATATTCATACGAACTTACCATCATGGACGGAATCATCCTTGCAGGATGAGTGATAGCCTGTAGATGGTAATAATCCTTTACAATCAAAAATAAAAACGAAAACGCCGGCAAAGCCAGCCAGAGTTTTACAGTCGATCAGCGTTGGTTTGTAATCGTGGTTTAGTATTCGGAGCCATGACACAATATTTTACGGAAATATAATTATGGGCTCGAATCCCTCCATACATCTTGATGAAATATTGAATTTATTTTTGTTTTTTATGAATATGTATCTAAAGAGACGAGAGGACATGATGACGAGAGACCAAAATAATTTAAATGCGTAACAAGCTGTTGTCCGTAGCGCCATCTTTTAAGTGCTGGGGAAACTTAGGGATTTTGTATTTTTGGTGATTTAAACGCTAAAACTGTATGGAAAATCCTATTTAAAGCTCATTAACGGGATATAATTACGTAGGTAACGTATGGATCTTTTATTGTGTGTACTATCAGATTGTAGAGTTAAGTTTAAAGACTAGAAATTGAGTTGGTTTGGTGGTAGCCCACGTTTTATCGCTCATGCGGCCTGCACGTTTGTTGCACGTTTGTTGGCCAGTGCAGTATTTCAATTTTCTGACCGGCGTGTGTGTGGGGGCCCCTATTCTTCGACAAACGCTTAGTTAGTATTAAACTCGTGCACATGGCATATGAATGCAATGCTCGGATGCAAGGGAAGTGAGTAAGATCAAGCATCGGATTATTTTGGCTTTTTTTCCGATTTGAGTTTGGCGTTTAACTTTTAATAGGGATCGTTTAGCCTACACTACAGCACTGCAGAGAGCATCATCATTGACCCCCTGACTAGCTACCCTGACCCGGCCTGTCCAGTCCGAGTGTTCGCAAGTTGCATTTTTTCCCGCTTTGGCTGGGGCCGGCTTTTCCTTTGTACAGATCGTCATGGCCCTACGAGTGCAACCCAGTTCCATGCCTGGTCTAGATCTATTCAAATAGTAAATAAATGAACGTTAAAACTTACAGTTAAATAATATGCCGCCCACCCCTCTCATTTGAAATGACATTGGTCTTGCATAAATTTTGTAAATTGATTGAAATATATGAGTATTGGCCCAGTCATGTGGAGCTTGTTGAGAGCTTTTCAGAACTGTTTAGATCACCTTCCTACTGTGGCTAGTTGCCTAGCAATCAGGATCAAAGATCCAGAATTGATGGGTACTTGATCCCCATTGAAACAGTGTTTAAGTTGGATCCAAAACTGTGATCAGAGCTGATTATAAAGATACTCTTAACAGACAAAGGAAACAGGTTATTTTAAGATAAATCAGCTATTATTTAATCTTTTAGCATGAAATTTTCAGCATACATTGAGCACTACGGCTCATATAATATTACCTTGTTCCAGATGACCTTTGACCTAGTTATATTGACCTTTGACCTAATTAACTAGGTCAAAAAGGTCATAAGAAAGGTCATTTTAGTATAAATCAGCCACTATTTGATATTTTTGGATGAAACTTTAAGCATACATTGTATGTCATTGATCAGGTAATATGACCTTGTTCCATATGACCTTTGACCTACTGAAGCTGACCTTTGACCTAATTCACTAGGTCAAAAGGTCATAAGAGAGGTCATTTGAGGATAAATCAGCTATTATTTGTTCTTTTTGGATGAGATTTTCAGGATACTCTTTATGATTGATGTCTAACAACAACCAATCTTTTGATAAGTTTTTTTTTAAATAAGGAGAAGAAAGAAAATTAAATCTAAAAAAATATATTTAAAATTTGAATTAATTTTTTTTTGACCATTTTTTTTTTGATTAAACTAAAAAATGTACATGGCCTATCTTGGTTATTCATATCTTATGAAAATTACTATGAGCATAAGGTTTCCATGGAAACCATTTCCAGAGAAACTAATAATTAATCTCCCGGAGCGAAGGAGACACATGCCAAACAATATATATCAATAAATATCAATAAGGCCTAAAACCTAATTTGTGTTCCAGTAACATTTTTCATAAATTCTTTTAAGCATGAAGGGGTTTTCTCCCATATTAGTGAAAAAAGTACCCCAAAATATAGGAAATCAATAAAGAATTAGGGTCGGAGGTATACACTACGGTTGGTCAGGTTACCGGAACACAACTTTTTTTTCCCCTTAGTCTCTCGGAACGAAGGAATTACATGGCATTATAATTTACTATGGCAAGGCCAAAACAAAAAAAAAAGGTGCGTTTCCGGTAACATCATGAAAAAAATTAGGTAGGTAGGGTCGAATTTTTTTTGATTTCTTTGATTTCTTTTTGATGGGACCTGGGAATTTCAAGCCAAACTACTGCAGGTAATATGTGAAAAGTGTTCTAAAAGTTTTGTTACAGTTAATATCAGGGTTTTGCAGGTATAATAGAGTATAGTACAGTCAGGAAGTGCTCATTTTTTAACAACAGGGAGGGGGGATTTGGACCCCTTGATTAGGGAGGAGGGGGGGTTAAAAATATGAGGGAGGGTAAAAATGAAATCCACCTTTTTGAGCATAGAGAAGAGCGTCATGGACTCCCAATCGGAACTAAGGGAGGCTCAAATGCTTTTCTTTACTATCCAATATTAGCGTGTATGATAGGATACATTATGCCTACTGTAAATGTAGATCTTTTCGGATGTATAAATTTTCGCGAATTTGCTAAAAAGGAGATTTTCGCTGGTACTAAAATTCATGGATTTCCGAGATTTGGCTATTTAATTCAATTAATGAAAATTTGCTTCCTACGCTTGTCTATGGAACAGATCTGTAGTGGAATAATGTATGGTTCTCAAATAGAAACCTAGCCTCTTCTTGCCTTTGAAAAAAAGATAAGAGAAATAATTAAAAAAATAAAATAAAATAAAAATGTTTTTTTTTTTTAATCCCAAAATGTCCCAAAAAAAATTAGGGTCGGCCCTGTTTTGCTAGGTAGGGTCGGGTGACCGGAAACACAACTCTTTTTTTTTGCCCAATGTAACTTGACAGGGACATCAAGGAGGTCGGAATGGTCGACCTGACACCTCCCCCTGCCGTCCTCCAGACCCTGGAGCCACCCAGGGCGGCTCTAGGGAGTAGGGAACTGCAGGGGGGGGGGGGGGGAGTCACATTGGGGGGAAGGGCTAGAGGGGGTATGGGGAATCTTCCTAAAGACTTGAAATTTACTATGTACAATCTTATGGTATCAAGCTACATTCCTATATAAGTGAACATAACCGTATTCTAATATTAGACATAATATGGGCCATGTAAAGTTGACCAATTATTAAGGGCGTCAATACTCATTGAAAGCATACAGACACAGTAGTTTGACAGCTACCATCATAATCGTCAATATCATAGCTTTCCAATGATACCCTAACATTGATCCTACGTCAATAAATAAAGCCACAGGGCGGATTTGCCATAGGGATATGTAATATTTCAGAAAAAAAGGTGTGATCACAGTATTTGCACTAGCGCTAGCGCGAGCGCGACAGGTGTTTATGCAAGTGACATTTCAACCAACCTATTAAAATACTAATAGTATTACTATTAGACATTGAACTGAAAAGGGTTAAAATTATCTACCGGTATAATAAAATTGTCAGCTATTTGCGACGCCCCTGTCGTGTATAATGTTATAATAAAGCCCTGTCGGTTTGTATACAGTTTGTTTCCCAATACACATCTAACATCCAGCTCGGGCTACGTAGCAGGAGCTGTGGGCAGCGTGCCTTTTGCATCTCTCCCGAGTCCTGTGGCGTAGAGCGCACAGTACCAGGAGAAAACTCAGGGGGCAGTCTACTTCAGTTTGAATCAAGTGCAGGCTAATTGTCAAAGCATAATTAAGCCTTTAAGGCAAGGTAGTAATCATGCCTGTGGATATTGGATTTAGCTATCAATCTAATTCTTCCCTAATGCTTTATATGAGATGAACGACTCGAAAGGGGGAATGAGCACCGACTACAAAGGCCGGAGCCCTTCTTTCTAAGTGTTATCTCCGGGTGATAAAGTGAAGTGCATTAATCCCCAGCTCGCCCAAAGAGTTGTTGCACTGCAGTGTTCACACGTTGCCGGGTGTGGCTTGTGGCGGTGTGCCGCTTGTCACACCCCTACCACCCCTGACACACACAGCTCGGCGGCCAAGGTGTGAAATCGGCGCCCGTGACCAACCCGCCACTGTACATAAGTGTCTGAGGCGACACACTACACTACAGTCGACTCCCACTTTGTTTTGAGCAGTGTACACTACTAGTCTTGTGTAGATCCACATATCATATCCTGTCAATCTGTCTTTGCTGAAGACCGTTTCTACAGAAACTTCCAAAGTGTGTATGTAACAGTAAGTAGTCACGTGGCAATGTATGAATGTTGAGATTTCCCAATATTTCATTTGGGGAAGAGACTGGATGTGGCTTCCTGCAATATCAACGATAACGAAGTAAAAAGTCTGACTTTGTGTTGACTATACCACAGTACAATTTTCCTTTATATTTGCAGAAAATGAAGATCGCAGTAGAGGGATGTTGTCATGGGGAGTTGGACAAGATTTACGAGACCATCGCGTACTTAGAGAAGAAGCAGGGCATCAAGGTGGACGTGCTGTTATGTTGTGGAGACTTCCAGGCGGTCCGCAACCCGTCCGACCTGGGCTGCATGGCCGTGCCACCCAAATACCAAAAGATGAACACATTCTATAAGTAAGAACCCTGACACATCATAGAAATACAACATTCAACATCGCACAGCTAGGCTCACCCTTCGATGTTCTGAGTCTGGTATCAAAATAGTTGAAATTATAAACAATTAAAAAATCCATAAAAATGGTTCTGTGACATCTTTTAAATATTGCTCGTCAATTATTTCCAGATACTACTCAGGGGAAAAGAAAGCACCGATCCTAACGATATTCATCGGCGGTAACCATGAGGCATCAAATTACTTGCAAGAACTGTCATACGGTGGATGGGTCGCACCCAATATCTATTACCTTGGTACGAATATTGCAACTTTTAGATACCAAATTTGATACAACTAAATAAAAACCTAAAAGTTCAGTAATATTAAAGTCAGGAATACGGTGTGTTTGTGTATTGAAGTGAAGATTAATTGCAAATCTTTTTGAAAACTTATCTAAGAAAGAATATGAATTAATGTGCTGCATGTGCCTAACGTTGTGTTTCTCTGTTGTCAGGCTATGCTGGTGTTGTACAGATAGGTGGTGTGCGGATTGGGGGCCTCTCCGGCATCTACAAAGGGCGTGACTACATCAGAGGTACATTAATATGACAACTTCCAAAATCTTATACATTTGTATTGGTCATCTAACTTTGATGTCAATTTGTATGAATTGTATAAGATGTAAACTTACTGAACTCCTTGTGCTTGTGTTTACCAGGGAGGTACGAACACTTGCCGTACACAGAAGATTCTAAGCGCAGCGTTTACCACATCCGCAACTTGGACGTGTTCAGACTGAAACAGGTAAACTGGTACAAACTTCTCATCCCACACTTTCGCTTTCTGCCATTTATTATGCTAACAGTAAGTTTGTACATTAGGGAACTAGATGATGTTAAATTTTAAATGTTCATAGTTCCCTCTTGAATTTTATGGTATTAGAGAGATAATAATTATATGATGTTCTTTGGAAGTACCGTAAATTCCCCATATTACCTGCCTTAGACTTTGAGAATATTGTATCACCCGCACTAGAGGTTCGTGGGAATTTACGGTATGTACCGTCAGGACAGTTCTCAAAATTAAATTGCGATACAATTTTGAACTGAATTGCATTTTGTAGTTGAGTCGACCGGTGGACATCTTTCTGAGTCACGACTGGCCGGCAGGAGTGTATAACCATGGTAACTACCAGCAGCTAGCGCGCTTCAAACCCTACTTTGCTGACGAGATGGCGGCCGGCACGCTGGGCAGCCCCCCAGCGGCCGAGGTGCTGTACCACATGAAGCCCAGCTACTGGTTCGCTGCTCATCTACACGCCAAGTTTGCCGCCCGGGTGCAACATGAGGTACCAACACTACTTAGTGATAACGTGGGTGCAACATGAGGTACCAACACTACTTAATGATAACGTGGGTGCAACATGAGGTACCAACACTACTTAATGATAACGTGGGTGCAACATGAGGTACCAACACTACTTAGTGATAACGTGGGTGTTCTGCACTGAAATATACCAGTACATGGTTTTGGAAAAATGGGAATAGCGTATTGTTTCGTCCTAGTAGCATTTGTTTCATCTGAGATTAGACCTTGTGGAGAGCATTTTTCATTTATTTTATACAATAATAGATTCTTTGTTTGGTATAGCGCCTAATCCTTTACTGGAACTTATCAATTTGTATCTTTGTTTACAGTCGCTCGACGGTTCACCGAAAGAAACGCGCTTCCTGGCCTTGGATAAATGTCTTCCCAAGAGGAGGTTTCTCCAGGTCTGTTGATTCCCATCTCTACCCACGTCCTGTGCATGTCTTTGTGAGTTGTAGTCTGTGCACCCCGAGTGTGAGTCCCCTCTATAACGGCCTCTGTTGTAGTCTGTGCACCCTGAGTGTGAGCCCCCCCCTATAACGGCCTCTGTTGTAGTAGTTAGTACTCTGAGTGTGAGCCCCCTCTATAACGGCCTCTGTTGTTCTAGTCAGTGCACCCCGAGTGTGAGCCCCCTCTATAACGGCCTCTGTTGTAGTCAGTACCCTGAGTGTGAGCCCCCCCTCTATAACGGCCCCTGTAGTAGTCAGTGCACCCCGAGTGTGAGCCCCCTCTATAACGGCCTCTGTTGTAGTAGTCAGTGCACCCTGAGTGTGAGCCCCCTCTATAACGGCCTCTGTTGTAGTCTGTGCACCCCGAGTGTGAGCCCCCTCTATAACGGCCTCTGTTGTAGTAGTTAGTGCACCCTGAGTGTGAGCCCCCTCTATAACGGCCTCTGTTGTAGTCAGTGCACCCCGAGTGTGAGCCCCCCCTATAACGGCCTCTGTTGTAGTAGTCAGTGCACCCTGAGTGTGAGCCCCCTCTATAACGGCCTCTGTTGTAGTAGTTAGTGCACCCTGAGTGTGAGCCCCCTCTATAACGGCCTCTGTTGTAGTCTGTGCCCCCTGAGTGTGAGCCCCCTCTATAACGGCCTCTGTTGTAGTAGTTAGTGCACCCTGAGTGTGAGCCCCCTCTATAACGGCCTCTGTTGTAGTCGGTGCACCCTGAGTGTGAGCCCCCTCTATAACGGCCTCTGTTGTAGTCAGTGCACCCTGAGTGTGAGCCCCCTCTATAACGGCCTCTGTTGTAGTCAGTACCCTGAGTGTGAGCCCCCCCCTATAACGGCCTCTGTTGTAGTAGTCTGTGCACCCTGAGTGTGAGCCCCCTCTATAACGGCCTCTATTGTAGTAGTGGGTGCACCCTGAGTGTGAGCCCCCTCTATAACGGCCTCTGTTGTAGTCAGTACCCTGAGTGTGAGCCCCCCCCTATAACGGCCTCTGTTGTAGTCAGTGCACCCTGAGTGTGAGCCCCCTCTATAACGGCCTCTGTTGTAGTCAGTACCCTGAGTGTGAGCCCCCTCTATAACGGCCTCTGTTGTAGTCAGTACCCTGAGTGTGAGCCCCCCCCTATAACGGCCTCTGTTGTAGTCAGTGCACCCTGAGTGTGAGCCCCCTCTATAACGGCCTCTGTTGTAGTCAGTACCCTGAGTGTGAGCCCCCTCTATAACGGCCTCTGTTGTAGTAGTCTGTGCACCCTGAGTCTGAGCCCCCTCTATAACGGCCTCTGTTGTAGTAGTCTGTGCACCCTGAGTGTGAGCCCCCTCTATAACGGCCTCTGTTGTAGTAGTGGGTGCACCCTGAGTGTGAGCCCCCTCTATAACGGCCTCTGTTGTAGTCAGTACCCTGAGTGTGAGCCCCCCCCTATAACGGCCTCTGTTGTAGTCAGTGCACCCTGAGTGTGAGCCCCCTCTATAACGGCCTCTGTTGTAGTCAGTACCCTAAGTGTGAGCCCCCTCTATAACGGCCTCTGTTGTAGTAGTGGGTGCACCCTGAGTGTGAGCCCCCTCTATAACGGCCTCTGTTGTAGTCAGTACCCTGAGTGTGAGCCCCCCCCTATAACGGCCTCTGTTGTAGTCAGTGCACCCTGAGTGTGAGCCCCCTCTATAACGGCCTCTGTTGTAGTCAGTAGCCTGAGTGTGAGCCCCCCCTATAACGGCCTCTGTTGTTGTTTGTAGCTGCTGGACATCCCGCACGACACCAACCGGAAGCTGAAGCTGGAGCTGGACCCGGAGTGGTTGTGTGTGCTCAAGGCCACCGACCACCTCATGAAGCTCACCCCCTCCATGGTCTACATGCCCGGCCCCGGCGGCAAGGAACCGTAAGTAACCCACACTATTACCCCACAATACAAGTTATTAAGAAAATTCCCCCCATCAAGTATGAAATAACTTCACAATTAATCCAATTCAAAATCAAAGATGAGATAATGTATTTCAGTAGAGAGAAAAGAAACTAAAGTAAGGCCTTTATGGAGTGATGTAGATTTGTGCCATTTGTATTGGGTACATCTGTGTACCGCTGCCACTGATGGACAACTTCGGCTCGGCGTCTTCACCACACAGCCACCCTGAGGACCAAGGCCGATGTTGTTCCTATTAACGCAAACATTACTTCACGTAGCCTTTACTATCTACAGGTATGACTTTACTGTCAATGACCAGGAGATCAGTGACATAAAGGAAGATTTTGGGGGCGATTTGTCAATTCCGGAGAATTTTGAGAGCATAGCAGATCCCTACTTCACCTCACAGGGGCCAGCCAAAGCCGGCCAAGCCCCAGCGCCTCGCATTCACATCAGCCCACAAACAACACTCATATGTGAGATGCTAGGTATAACCGACCCAATCACTCACTTCACAAATGAAAAGCCCAAGTTAAATCTGCCTGTTGATACGCCGCCCCTTGAAGCCAACCCAGATGAGATTGCTGTTGACGATGATGCAGATAGTTGTAGTGAAGCAGATAGCAGTGAGGAAGCGCCCGCGTATGATTCGTTCATTATCTCACATGACGCATCCGCTTTTGGGCTATCAACCTCAAAACTGGACGAGTCCGTAGATGAGAAATATGTGACGGCCTATCAGAGTATGTCTGAAATGAGCCATAATGACAGCGCCTGTAGCGGCCTCGCAGATATAGGTGAAACCTCTGAGAACTTGTCACAGGACGATGGTGCGTCATCGCCCCCACAAGGCATGATGTCGCCACCGGCCACCTCTGGTGAGGAGCAGTCCTCAGACAAAGACTCCAGTGCCTACCTCAGTCCTGTAACGACCGGGGAGGGTGCCAGTCCCAAACGGCCGCTGGACACTGAACCTGAACCCGCTCAGGCATTGTTTTCCTCACCCAAAGGTAGCTCAGAATCAGAATCCTCTGATGGAAAGCCCAAGAAATTCAAACGGAGAAACCAGTCTCTCTATGAGTCGGCAGACTAAAAGTTGTTACCACTATCATGATTAGCCCAGTCCCATATACTCATCTGAATTGTATTGACCTCAAGAGTTATTTGCTTCATTCTCTCAAGAAAATACATTGGACATATTTTTCTATGGTCAAAATCTCAGGCTCAATCTAATTATGGTTTTAGTTTCAAGAAATTTTAATGGTTATTTTAAATGAGTTCAATCAGTGACTATGATAAGAGTCTACCGGACCCACGCCCTCTCCTGTAAGATAGTCAGGGATGATAATGTATAATACATAAATGTGTTCAAAGTTGTACAGTTTTATACCTTTTTATGCTCTGCAGAGTATACTTTGTAAATGTTATACACAGATAGAGTGGTCCTTCTACCAGGGGGGCTGCCATGTTATCGATGCTTCCATTGGCTGATCCTAGCCAAAACTGTTGTTTTTGTAATGTGTTAAAAACACACTTTTAACCCCAAAACTGTCTAACGCGGAAGTGCTTTAAATTAATGCACGTCACCTGAATGTTTGTAAGTAATTATCTATTTTGTGCTGCGGTTGATGATCAGTAAATTATCACTGCAAAATATTTATTTAATTCAAAACGACGTATGAAGCAATATCATGATTTGCTTTTAAAATAATTTCAAGGCAATTTTAATCCCAGGCAATGTAAATATTTCCATAGTTAGTACATTGCAATGGTAACATAATGGACAGCGTAGTGGGGAAACTAGCACAACTCATTGCATTATCGCTCACATGTTTGATGCAACACCCCAAGATAGAAAGAGAGTATATATACCTTTGACAGATTCATAAAATAGAATTTGGCGGGGTTAGAAATACTCTCCTTTACCAATAGAATGTTTTTGTTACATGCCTAGTTATTTATATATATAGTAATCCCTTAGAGATCACTTTCCTTTCCTACATAGACATTGAAAAGTTCAATTCTGATAACTTTTGCCATGAGCGCTCGATTGTACAACAAATAAAACTGGCAGCAGAAAGGTTCACCAGCCCCACAACTATTTGAATGTTCCAAATTTAATTTGTATAACTAACATGTGAAATAATTACAATACAGAATAAATATAGATTAATTACAAACTTGTTTCTTACAGTCAATGCTTGCCTAATAAAATGCATACATTTTATAATTATTAGAGTCGAAACTTGATAAAATTCATCATCTTGTCAATTTGTTAGAAAGTAGAACTATTGGGGGTATTTAACGTATCGAAAGATTATCCTGTATGGATATGGAATTGAAGCATTTTGTTGTCGTTTGTTCGGGATCACTATCATACTGCCCACTTTTGTCTTGGACATACTGTGTTGTAGGCATCGGAAGTAGTCTGGTGAGCTATAAAATTCAGTTGACCTATTTATACATTCTCCTGGGATTTAACGACTGTTTTAGGTGTTATTTAACGAGTGAGAGGCAGTTAATAGGAGGCGGGTCTGGATGAGGATGGGGGACATTAAAAAGATGCGATCATTGCTTGACAAATCAAAAATGGTTTATGAAACTTCCTATATGTTTTCCAGATTTATGTTTGAGTTAGTAAGGTTTGTGACAAAAACGAATGATTACCGTAAAACCTCGCATATAAGCCTTAGCTAGGCTTTGTGCTGATCCTATAAGCCGCACCAGCGATCTGCTTATGGTGACTTTAGTACTGTACCATAGTAGCAAAAACCCTCGTATAAGCCGCACCCCGACTCTAGGCCTATCCTATAAGCCGCACCAGCGATGTGATTCGCGTACTAGCCGCGGCTTATACGCAAGGTTTTACGGTACTTGAATAACACAAATACTCCACTAGTGGTTCGCAATCAGGGATAAGTCCAATATGATTTGTGACGGTCTGTGCTTTGGTATAAGGCATGCTCTTTAGGGCTTCATCTTTGAAAAAATAGTGCGAGTGAACTAAAAACTTTTTTTTTCTTTTTTTTAAGAATTTTTTTTTTGGCAATGGACTTTTGTCATGGAAAAGTGAAGTTCTACGAAAAGTCTAACCAAAGCCCTAAGTAAATCCATGACAACAAATATTTGATTGGTCGATCTGCAGGAATCCAAGAGGAAAAAAAAGGTTTTAAAGGAAATATAAATTTTTGAAAAAATGAGTAGAGGGGAATCCTTTTTTTTTTCAAAAAAGATTTTCCATTTCCGAAGGTGCGCAAAATCCATTGACCAACCTTTTTTGGTCTGGCCTTAATGAAAATCGAATGTTCTGTTGTAATATTGCATAGACAGATACATATATACATTACCTATACTGTATCAAAGAATTTAGATCATTCCAAGAAAAATTGTGCATTTTGTGATACTTTGAATGTCTGATATATTGGTAACTGATAATTTTTCTTTTTTTTTAAACATGAGCTAGTACATTGGAAACATTTACTAATAAGAATACTGAAGATGCTATGATATTGCTCAAAATGACCAAGGGTATAAATCATGACAATTTCAACATTGACTTTTGCCACTTTAGCCATCATACAATGCCATATATATTTAATTTAGTATTTTTTTTGCATTATTTTTCATTTTCTAAGGCCCAAAACCCTGAAAATATGACCGGGACCCCCATATCAAAACTACTAGTCTAAGTTAGGAAATGATCTGAACTATTTTCTGAGAGAGTTTAAAAAAATTCTGTTAATACTGAATACTATTTTTAGCCAATAAGGCTATAAATAATGACAATTTATTTCTACTCTTTCCCGAAACATCATATTTTTACCCAGAATGCCATGGCATACAACTGTAAAATTATTCTTACGGTAAAGTGGAACATATAGGCATTTCACATGTGATGTTTTACATTTCTGCACATAATGGTTAATTTGAAAAAGTTTTAAAAAAAGTAGTCCGGGACCGTCTATTTTTCTTTGCATTTTTCAATTCAATATGATTTAAACTGCCTGCAAAAAAAAATTACGAGATTCTGTTAGCTTTCAGTGACTTTGACCCAAGGGTAGCAACCCACCTTAAGATACTTGTCTTGCGAGAAAAGTTGAGTTTTCTGGGCCTATTAAATGTTTGTTTATGCACATGTAACATCTCCTCCGATTTTTTAGGTTTCATAGAAATATAAGTTTTAAGGATCGTGATTATACTTTGAGTACTTGGGTAGTGATAATACTTCATTTTCGTGAAGGACCGGTGGCAACACTGCAATAGCAAACCCTGGACAGTCATCATGGGTTTATAACAGACCTCAGAATGAATTTAAAACAGACTGGTGCATGAGTTACTGAGTCCGGGTAGAGGGTGGCACATCTAACCCACATGGCTGCAGGAGGTTCTATTAACATCTTTTAGGGTGGAGGCTACTATATACACACAGCCAAGGCAGTGCTATATCTATGATCTTAGTAATTCTGTGAGTAGACTAATTATAAGTTATTAAACATATTTATTTTGGTAAACTATACTTAAGACCCCCCCCCCCCCCCAATAAAAGAAGGGGGAAATATCAACATATTTAAGCTTTGACTAATGTTCATGCTAAGAGACGATCAAAATGAACGCAGCTGTGCCAATACATCACCGACTACCGGGACTGACGGGTAAGTTACACTTTTTTCCCACAAAAACATACTGTTGACAGATATAAATGTCCTTTACAGTCTACTGTTGTACGTGCCTCTGGGCATGGCAGGCTGTCCGAACCACCGGTATATTATAAGCCATGGAACAAGTGGGACCGTCAGTCTATCGGTAAAAGGATTACCGTAAATTCCCGAGTATAACTCGTACCTAGCATATAACCCGCACCCCATCTTTGGGAGAATCGTATAACCGGTTACCCGCACCTGGGGTCTGAAAATTGTCATCTTAGTACTGTACTATACTGTTACCCGCACCTAGACTGGGAATATTCTATAACCCACACTTGAGGTTTGGTTTTGTATATAATCTGCGGGTTATACGCAGGAATTTACGGTATATTATGAAAAAAAGGTTTTCAGGGCTACAGAAGCCATATTTTTGGCCAGAAGCGTGATCCAGACAAAATCTAAGATGGCCACCAAAATTGAAGTTTCTATGATTTCCTTGTGTAACATATGGCTACCAAAGAGTTAAAGGCCCAGCGCCCCTATATATAGGGGTGAGTACCTGTCCAGACTGCACTATGCTGGCTGCCGGAGGTGGAGTCGTTGGGCAGTCGGCCTGTCTCATTCAGACTAGTAGTGCCAGTCTGTATGTGAAGTTAACAATTCTTCAATTGGTCTTAATTGACAACCCAGTACCGAGCACTTGTAAGGGTAAACAACTCCCTCTACAGTGCACATGAACCCAACGGAGATGCCACTTTTCCTACTTTTGAAGGAATTCGTACGTTTTCACTGGGATCTCTGTCATAGATTATGTTAATTGACTCAGGGTGTAACCTTGGTTAAGAGATTTTCAAATTTTCAATTAGACACAATCATATCTCATCAACTATCCATGTCAATCTTAACATTTTTCATGGTTTGTTGCTTTCACACGTTATCTGTCCCACAATATTCACTGTACCCGCAAAATTGCATATTTTCTCGGAAAAAAAAACATGCCAAAATGTTTGCACTTTCTTGAATCAACAAAGCGCTTATTCTGTTCTCCAATTGAACTATATACTGAAGCAGTGTGCACCATTCTAGACAACCCTGCCGCTTACTATTTTTTAAATTGAATAGATGTTCTATATACCAATGTGTGCTTGACTTGCTATAGGCTTAGTGCACAAGAAAGTGTTTTAGACTAGACAACCCATGTTCATTATTCGTTTACAGTGGGAGTATCCTGTATCTGAGGAGTTGATCCAATGTGGGAGGGGCGAGGGTTAGGGGGAACAAACAGTGATTATCAGGCTTGATTATCAGGCTCTATTATCAGGCTTGATTATCAGGCTCGTTTTTCAGACTTACTTTTCAGACTCCATTGAAAATTGATTGAATTGGGTGCATCACCCTGGAATAGACATGTAATAGTGTGGGTGTTGTCAAGTCATAATTGTCATCCATTTTGTGATTGCGGATTGGGTAAAGACATAAAGTAGCCTGACACCCTCCTGTCTCCTGTGATGTAAATCACACGCCTATTGATTTCCTAGATGAAATATACCAAAATCTGAAGATTTCTGCATTTCGTCTACCAGGAAGGGGCATCTCTGACCCTAAGCAAGGCCCCCCAAAAAGTTAATCTACAGATTCCCAGTCTTTGCGAAAACTTTTTCATCCGACAGGACAGTCGGTCCTGCAAATTTTCTATGTTGAAGGACCGGCTCCAATTTTGGAGGACAGTATAGCCACATATCTGATGATTTCTGCATTTTAAGCATAAACGAGTTTTGTCCATTAAAATTACAATTTATTTGCAATCATCTATGGTTAAATCAGGATAGATATATAGTTTTACACAGTATATTGACATACACATATTTCAGGTTTAGAAGCCCAACTGAATTCTTCTGATTCAGAAATCCCAACATGCGACTGGACATTCGGTCCTGCTACACTTGTAAATCTGCTGGACCGGTGGCATTTTAGGACATTGCCACTGTCCTGCATGTTTTCGCAAAGACTGGATTCCGCGGACACTTATCTTAATACCCTGTCCCTCAGCGTTTATTGACTCAGGGTCCCCCCTCAGTCTTGTGCGACGGTTCTGGAGATCTAATTCTCTCGAAACAAAGGAATTGCTCCCATTCATTTTATAAATCAGTTTCACTTGTGCATTGTATCAATAAATTACTTTTCACATTATCTGTCCAATAGTATCTTCATTTTTCCGAAATTCCCATTATAACCCTTGAAAAGATCAAGAACTTTGATATTCGGAGAAACCCCAATGCTATTCCTATGGGACAGCCAGGTGAGACATTCAGGCAGCTTGTAAGACTAGCCCGTGCTTAAACAAGCTATAACTGTAAGCCTCACTCAATATAGGAATTTTTGGTATCAATTGAGTCGAACTCAACAAATTGTGTTACTGGGTTGTTCTGGTTCTGTGAGTATGAGTAGCAGTCGGTTCAGGGCAGCTTTTATGAAGATATTTCATGTTAAATAAATGAAAAGACAACAAGTTTCAGTTTGCAATACTGACACCATCTTTATTCGTACATACAATTACATTGGGAGCTTTCCACGCGAAGCCCAGACTAGCCTCACCAGAATCTCATCTCTCACGTATAAAGCGAACATCGTGTTTGCTGCCCGCGCCAATGCCTTAACGGCTTCACGATATGAACGCAGATGACCAACAAACCAGTCAGATGTATGCGGGGCTGCTGTACCAACTGACTTAGTGGCCATCTCCCTTCACTTTTAGCTTCACAATGAGGCTCTACCCAGAATGCACTGCATCAAGGCCCTCTGGTGAGTAAATAATAAATTAATCCACTGTTTTCTGTCTTCCAATCAGTGGTAAATTACAATCAATCAGTGGTAAATTACAATCAATCAGTGGTAATTTACAATATCACTATGACATGATTGTTACAAAGAAATAAATTTGATATTCCCGTCTTCTTTTAATTTTGTCAAAAACATGGTACGCGTCACTACCAGTGAGCTAAAATCTCTAGGAACCCAAGTCCAGCTTTGGTTTCAAATATGAAAGAAGGACATTCTTTCCTTTGACATGTATAGATTCCAGTAAAGTCCAAGATAATAGTTGTAATAAAATTAAGAGCCTTTCACAATTGATAAAGGAAATAAAATCTCATCAACTCAATGTACCAAAAACAAAAACAATGTGTGGTGCATCCTCTTACTTCACCAGTACCTTTCAGAATTTTTAGTCGCAGCTCTGTTGTCGCATCACTTTATGAAATCCCATATGAAAAGGTCAAGATTGTGGTTATTGACTTGTGTTGCTTGGTCAGGGTTAGCCGTGACCAATTTGGTATGGAATTAGTCGATTGTCAATACAGAGTATTGTAAAGGAATCATTATATGGACACAGGTTTCAGAATATACCTGTGCGTACAATCTTTCTGTGTAATCTCCTTTTTTTAATGTCACAAGTTCAGGAGAATAGAGTTACTTATATAGCGAGTCAAGTGCTAACCACAATTCTGAGTCAAGAATTCAGTTCAACCTTGCAAGGCTTTCCAATCTCAATTGGTCTTATTTGAGCAATACACCGTCCTTCTCGAGCTGCCGTCTTGTGCCTCAGTATTACATGCAGCAACAACACTTACCCAAAACCAAGTGTAAAGTTTTGGGGGGGCAAGTTTCATGTACAAACTGTTGTTTGCTTCAAATACCACAATCATGAATACATATGAAACATCCTGTTACATTCTGGAATGTACTGCAAATAATCTTTGGGACATCTCAGCGACTCGCCAAGAAATGCTGCGTCATTGTGAACTTTAATTTGTATATATTTTTCCTTTTCTTATTTTTCTCTTTTTTTTTCTCTTTTTTTCTTTCTTTCTGAAATAAGGCTTGAGAATATTTACAGCAACTTGTCATTTTCAGCTGTTCTGCGCAATAAAGTCAGTGACTCGCGAACCAAGCTGGAAGATTGTGCTTTGCCAACCTCAGTCTCAACAATTGCCACTTAAAACATTCGCTCAATGCTATCACACACTCAACCTTCCATACAAACTTCCTCTTGAGACATAAAAGGCAGCGAGAAGAAAAAACATGCTCCATATTCTGTACCCTGATCATTATTAACGATGCCCTGAACTGTACCGATTTAAACAATGAAGTATGGATCGGTTTAGTCACACAATCAGTCAGCCAGATTACGTTCTACAAAACAAACTGATCAGTTTTCCTAGCATGATATGGTAAGTAAGAACTGAAGTTGTGTACCCTTGAAGGAGACTTGTCTAGAGTACATTCACACGAGTAGCTTACTGTCGGTGAGGTGCTTCAAGGTACTGGTATTGGTCATCAGTAACAGATTTAACTAAAACCTAGGCTGACATTTCTACTGGCTGTAGGGTACAAACTGAGCCGACCACCGAGAGGGTCACTCCTTGATGCGTTCAAATAGTAATAGTCAGAGGAGGCGTAAAAAACTGTCACCTGATTCGGTCAGCACTGCTGGTGAAGTAACCAACGGCACTTACTCTAGTAACAGTTTGCATAAGCTCTTCACCACAAGGAGTCCAGAAGAAGTTGGAGGTTACATGTTGATTGTAGTAAGAACGACTGATGCGTGTAGAAAATCTATTGCGATTATTAAGACGGAGATGATAGTGCACGGGTTAGTACAACAGGTCAACATTCTTCTTAGGATTCCTTCCCAAATACCCGATGAACAAACAGTAGTGTTATGTTATATGTATAGCCACTGGCAATCTCACTATCAATGCTGCCAGCTAGTGGCTCTATCTAATCACAAGTTTGGGCAGGGAGAGCCCCGATTGTCATCTTTCTCATCTTCGATGCCAAGTTCAAACTGATAAGCAGCATTACTCTTGCGTTCGCAAACCGACCTAAGAAATGACGACCAATCATTCAGGCTCAACTGTTGTAAAATTTCACTTGGCGCTTTGTAGAAATGGTGATTTGTGCAAATCAGAATCTGTCCAAACTCGGAATTTTTATTTGAAGGATGTCACACGCTACTTATTTTCTGACTTGAGTCAAATAAAAGTGTGCTCTCACTTTGTGAATCTCCATGGTTCAGAGTAAGGACACATTCTGACTGCGTACAACAATAGTAGTAGTTGTCTACCACTAGTTGACTGTTTAAAGCTATGTACACTTTTAGCATTTTAAGTGACAACATTGCCGGTAAAACTACAAAAGTCTTCATATCGGAGGTCTGTAGTGACACACTGTTTGACCAACTCAAATGGCGCTTAGCACACACTGACAATCTTGTTGCTGTTGCCATCCGAGAATAGCCGTAAGAAGTTACAATAAAAGCTTCCCCGACTGGAGATGACAACATTGACGGGAAGCAGCATGTTGAATTCCTGACCGGAGTTGTTCAAGTTTTGATATAGGGCGCTGTCTATATGTACTACACTGGGTTGCAGTACCTTACATTGGTCTGACACAGTTCACTCTGCCCCGCTAAGTGCCTATCGTGTATGGTAGTTTAGAAGGCTACAAATACTAGGAAGCTGCTAGGAGTTAAAACCTCTAGGAGTCTGCTAACAATGGACAGAGTTTTTCATCATCAGTTTCAGGGTGGAACAGGCGAAGTGGATGTGAACTTGCAAGGTGTAGGTTAGATTTCAAATAGATGAGATTGGTTCAAACGCTCTGAAACCCCAAATGGGATCAGGTGGGTGAATTGGAAGGGACCGATATGAAAACTCCAGCATGTTATATTCATGAGGGTATGAGAATTGGATATTAACTAGAAGTACAAGTGGCAAATTGCCAGCCTCAAACTTCACATCACCTTCATCCTTTTCCACTGTGGTGCGACCAAGCTGCCCGTGAGATTACACCATGCCACGGTCAACTATTTTACTGTTCGTCTCAAACATCCCTGCCCAAAATACCAATATATACAAGCTCATAATTCCTTATACGTCTATTAGTTGCCTTGTTTGCATATAGATGCAGAAATAAGAAGAGTGTGCCACCTTGCACATAGGACTTGAAGGAAGGTGTAGTCGTGTTGATCTGCGGACTACTCTGTAGAAGCTACGCTGAAGTTGTGGCTACCTATGGCTTAGGTCGTGGAGTTGTTTGGCAGTTGATGATCACCAAACTTTAGTGTCAGGGGGACGTTGCTTGATCGACGATACTTTGATATCCGAACATTCGTCTTCCGAGTCACTTGAATCTGAAGTGTCTTGTATGTTCTGAGAATAAAAGATGAGAACCGAATAAATTATAGTTATTATGTAAATTATATAGTTACACAAAGCACAATCAAATTTATTTTTAGTAAAATCAATACTAGAAGAAAACTGTCTCTGAAACTAATTACTATGGTATGGACTGAAACAAACTCATATCGGGCGTTGTGCATAATTAATTAACACTTAGGAAGTTCCTACTTTCAAATGGCCATCATTCACTATAGATTCTAAAGTTCAACTGTTCCTAGTTTAGACTTTATTCAGAGATGACACTCCTTTGTCAACAAAATATATAGGCGAAATTTTTGTTGAGAGAATAATATGGAACTTCGGAATTGTATAGAAAAGTGTGCCTTTTGATGTGTGTTTGGCTAGCTGAGGGCCGTGTGGGGGAGCGGTACTTTTGCCCTGTGTTTGGCTGGCTGAGGGCCGTGTGGGGGTACTCACGGGTAGGGCGCGCTCTGGGGACCGCTTGGCCTGGTGCTTCATCCTGCGCACCGTGTTCTCCTTGTCTGACAGCCCGTCAGAGTGACAGGACGTCACCAGCTCCAGCTGCAGGTTCTCTGTGGACAGTGACGACAACATGACGTCAGGCGTCAGTCGCCGCTCCCGCTCACTCGTGTTCTCCTCTTCTGAGATACCCTCCGAACTGAGGGCTGCGTGGTACAGCTGCCGAACGCTCTTCACCGGGATGATCACACGTCTGAATATTCAAAGCATACCATTTAATAAGTATTTTGGGGATCAGTGAATTGGCCAGTTAGATACAATGTCTCAATTATTTCTTATTTATCGGACTCCGGCCAAAGTCAACATGGCTAGCTACATGTAGTTTCATAGTTTATAATGTATACAATTTATGTAGAATGGATTTTGAATGACTAAACTGAGAATAATATTGGGCATCAGCAATATTGAAAAGAGATTGGATAATTCGTCTGAAAATTTTAGTACATCATGTGTTAAATTTTATTACTTAAGCGTTTGAGATGAATACCAAGGCCAAATTTTGAAGCAGCCTAGATAATTCTACAATAGTGGAAATGTAACAATAAATAATGTCGTGCAGTACATCCTTACCTGCGGTCCTCTTCGCTCTCTTCGACCTCTCCGTCGTCTGAACAGGAGTGTCTGCGCCAGCCTCCGTTAGGAGACGTGATCTCACCCCGGGAATTGCTGTTGGCGGCCATTTTATTGGGGCCGTCTTCCTGCCCGTCCCCCATGCTACGTGCTCGTTTACACCGCTTGCTTCCACCCCGGGCACGTGGCGACTTTGGGGACCGTGAGGGCTCTCGTTTTGGGGAGTCTGATTGGCTGTTGCCATTTTCAGGGTCCTTTTTGACATTTTCAATAGTCTCAGTCTCTTGTCTGTTGTATACGTTCATATTGGTACTGTCGTCCTCTATGATGTTCCGACCTTGCTGGCCTTTGTAGGCGAGCGGTCGGAGGTCTCGTGCTAGTTCACAAGAAGAGTCAAGTGCCACAGAAGGGCTGGTGCACGGGGTGCAGTTGTTGCTCTCTACGTCGGCGCTAACACGACTAGAGCGCTTACTGCTGCACGTCACGTCACTGCAGCCCCCGTCACACCCAAAGCACACGTCGTTGAGGTTGCGTGGGTTGCTGTGTTGGTGGGTGCAGTCTGTGGGCGGGTTGTCCCCCAGCCGCTGGCACTCCTCACACCGCCCCCCGGAGGACAGCGTCTTGAGCTCGCTGGGACTCACGTGGGTGCCGTCCTCGTGCCGTAACGCGGCCGTCTTGGAGGTCAGCTCGTGGTGCAGCGCCTCCTTGGTGGGAGACTTGACCGGGCTCGTGACTGCAAACGGGTTGTTACCCCGGCTGTTTGTACGGCGATGCCGCGACTTGCGCAGCCGGCCCCTGTTTGGAGATCCATTGATGGCCTCCTGGCCAAGGGGCGGTGCCGGTGTGTTGATGTGATTGACCTCCGGACTGCAAAAGGTAATGAAAGATATGGTTAGTAAAGTCTGAAGGGCATAAGATACATGGCACTACACTTCAAAAGTCTGCTCAGAAAGTAGAATAGGTTATTGCTATGCATGTGTAGTATCAGGTCTGACCTGCCTCACCTCATGTTTG
The DNA here is from genome assembly GCA_947462335.1 of Harmothoe impar. Classification (NCBI taxonomy): domain Eukaryota; kingdom Metazoa; phylum Annelida; class Polychaeta; order Phyllodocida; family Polynoidae; genus Harmothoe; species Harmothoe impar. The sequence goes on from OX381719.1 coordinate 34,329,768, forward strand.
TTACTGCTGCTGTGAAAAGACATGGTGTATAATTGAGATCTAAGATGCCATGTTGCAGGAGATGAGGACATTGTCATAGTGTTCACTAATTCATTGACAGCCATATTTGCTGCCGACTGCACGTTCTAATGTAGGCTTCATACTGGGCTCACCTTGTGCCGGGGTCCGAGATGCTCTTGTGTGCCTTGCGCTTACTGAAGCGCTCGATGCGCTCCTGTGCCTTGATGACGGGGCGCAGGATGCTCTTAGCACGCCGCTTGGTGTAGGACTGTAACGCCTGCTCACGTCTGGAACAGGAGGGGCAGGTCAGTATTACTGTGTCAGACAAGCTGCTGCTAGTGTCAAATGTGGTCATGTACATCAACTTTAGGGGAAATGTAAATTAGAAAGCACTTTACGTTCGCCTAGGTTTCTTAGTTAATTTTACTGGATACCAAAAGTATTAGAAGACTCTATCTTTGATATTCTGTTTCTGCACAGAGTGAAAGGTAATTAGGCCAGTTGTTTTGGCTGCTCTTTTGTAAACTATAATATACCTCTTTAAATGGTCTTTGTTGACTTGACTGCTTACATGCCTGACAGGCTGTGTACTTACTTGATGAGTTCGCGCTCCCGTTTCTCCAGTTGCAGCATGCAGGCGGTCAGCTCCATGTACAGGTTGTTGGCTCGCTCCAGTTTCCGCTCGTAGTGCTCACGCACGTCCTGGGCATGTCTATAAACACAACCACACAACCCTTATTGTCACTCCCCTCTCATACTTATCACTATACATGTAGTTGAACCTCAAAAATGGGGATAGGCTTATGAGGGAGGTTTTTGATCAAGTAAATTTTAGTTTAACCATTCTAAAATCAGCCCAAATTCGGCTTATAAATTCGCCTAAAAATAGAGGTCGGCATATGAGAGAGGTCGCCTAATAGGAGAGGTTTTACAGAAGTATTTCCTTAGCGCCTTAATACTCCTCCTATTTTCTTCAGCATAATAGCTAAGACAGAGCTTGGACTTGCTGGCTCTATATATTATGTTCAATAGGGAGTCACTATTTCTACTCGGTATCCTTACCTTAGCTCCTCACGGCGGCGACGGATTAGCTCTTCCTCCAGTTGTGGCATGTGAGACCCTTCACTCTTAATCTTCTGTAGCTGTTCCTTGATCTCCTCCTGCCACTCAAACTGTAAGACATGGACACAGAGTTAGCTTAGGTGTAAGACATGGACACAGAGTTAGCTTAGGTCTGAGACATGGACACAGTTAGCTTAGGTCTGAGACATGGACACAGAGTTAGCTTAGGTCTGAGACATGGACACAGAGTTAGCTTAGGTCTGAGACATGGACACAGTTAGCTTAGGTCTGAGACATGGACACAGAGTTAGCTTAGGTCTGAGACATGGACACAGAGTTAGCTTAGGTCTGAGACATGGACACAGAGTTAGCTTAGGTCTGAGACATGGACACAGAGTTAGCTTAGGTCTGAGACATGGACACAGAGTTAGCTTAGGTCTGAGACATGGACACAGTTAGCTTAGGTCTGAGACATGGACACAGAGTTAGCTTAGGTGTGCGACATGGACACAGAGTTAGCTTAGGTCTGAGACATGGACACAGAGTTAGCTTAGGTCTGAGACATGGACACAGAGTTAGCTTAGGTGTGCGACATGGACACAGAGTTAGCTTAGGTCTGAGACATGGACACAGAGTTAGCTTAGGTCTGAGACATGGACACAGAGTTAGCTTAGGTCTGAGACATGGACACAGAGTTAGCTTAGGTCTGAGACATGGACACAGAGTTAGCTTAGGTCTGAGACATGGACACAGAGTTAGCTTAGGTCTGAGACATGGACACAGAGTTAGCTTAGGTCTGAGACATGGACACAGAATTAGCTTAGGTCTGAGACATGGACACAGAGTTAGCTTAGGTCTGAGACATGGACACAAAAGTATAAGACACTTTAGTTTTAGCTTGGGCTTAGGGCTCCATCAAATAAACTCTCGTATGTTTGCAAATCGTAAATCTAGAAAAGTATCACTTACCTGGTACTGGAAGAATTCCTCTTTCGGGATATTCAGTAGATCCGGGCTAGCAATCTCAAGGTGCATCAGAATTTGCCGATAAGTGGGTCGGTTTCTCGGTTTCGCTGCCCTGTGGACATAACAAAGGAATATTATAAGAAATATCTGCAAATTTTATACAATTTAAGAACCAGTTATAATACTGGACTCGTCATTTTGTGGCAGACTATTTAAATAGTACGGGGCCCCTAACCTTTATTACATTTTGCACTATGTAGGAGTTTGAATTAATATGGACATACTGTTACAGTGCCATCAGGCAGTATACGATAACTTGCTCTATTAGTAGTACTTGGTACCTACCAGCATTGCCGCATGAGCAGTTTGAAGCCGTCGGGGCAGGTGGAGGGTACGGGGAGGTGGAGGCTGTTGCTGCCCACCCCCCAGATGATGGCTGACGAGTCCACGTCCTTGTACGGGATCTCCCCGGTCAGCAGCTCCCACAGAACCACCCCGAACGACCTGTAACGGGACAGCACAGGGTTACAGCTACACTCATTAAGTGGGGTAGATTACTCTGTATATTAGTGCATTGTCCCCTAGTGAACAGTTAGACAATATCGGTGTTGGAGACGGAAGAAACTCTTGCTCCTCACAAGGTTTTGTAGGTGCTTTTCAGATACAAATGTTCATAGACCAGACAAGAGGAAGAAAAGCAACTAATATATTCAATATGCAATCTTAAAGAGTTAACTTTGCATTCACGACATTTATGCGCATAATTCATTAACAAATGACAAACGTCTGTTCCATAGTAAAGGGGGAAAGAGGCAGGGCCAACCCTTTACTCTAACTCGACAAATTGACAGTCCAAAGAGCGTACCAGATGTCGACTTTCTCTGAGCAGGGTTCGTTGCGGATGACCTCGGGGGCCATCCATGCCACGGTGCCCGCGAAGGACATCTTGGTGCTCTTCTCATTCATCTCACGACTCGTGCCGAAGTCGGAAATCTTGATGACGTCACTCTTGGCTATCAGCACACTGCAACGAAGTTGTTTCTTGTTCTGTCATGTCACTCTTTGAGGTGGGAGTCCTTCATTTACTATACGCATATCTTACACAGTGTGGAGACCTCCTTACATATAGTACAACTATCAGAGCACCAAGCAGGCAAAGTACTAAATCTTAAACACTTCAACGGCCCCCCTATTGCATCAATGTACTGTACCCTTTCTAGTCAGCATGTGTTAATGCAGCCCTGGCGAGTAACTCGTCAGTTCTGCATTCAAGCATCATGCTGACCCTATGAGATTGATACATTACCAAAAGGTCGGCATGACAAATGAATGCAGCACTGGTGAGTAGACTCGGCACGGCAGAATTCATGCATTCCTAGGGCATAGAACATCAAAGTAATATGCGGTCCTTAAATGGTTACAGATATTTCAATGACTGATGCTGTGCTGACTTACTTGGGAGACTTGAGATCGCGGTGTATGATTTTGTGAGAGTGTAGGTAGCTCATGCCGGAGGTGATCTGCTTGGCCCAGTCTAGCAGCAGGGAGGGCGGGATCTCCTTGCCGTCCCGCAGCACCTCGTACAGCTGGCCGTACGGGCAGTACTCCATGATGATGCAGTAGCACGGCGCCTGGGTGCACACCCCCCTACAACACACACCGGCCACGTTAAACCACTGTAACCTCTACCCTATACGGCCTTAGTACACCCCCTACAACATACACACCGGCCACGTTAAACCACTGTAACCTCTACCCTATACCGGCCTTAGTACACCCCCCTACAACACACACACCGGTCACGTTAAACCACTGTAACCTCTACCCTATACGGCCTTAGTACACCCCCCTACAACACACACACCGGTCACGTTAAACCACTGTAACCTCTACCCTATACGGCCTTAGTACACCCCCCTACAACACACACACCGGCCACGTTAAACCACTGTAACCTCTACCCTATACCGGCCTTAGCACACCCCCCTAAAACACACACACCGGCTATGTTAAACCACTGTAACCTCTACCCTATACCGGCCTTAGTACACCCCCTACAACACACACACCCGCTATGTTAAACCACTGTAACCTCTACCCTAAACCGGCCTTAGTACACCCCCTACAACACACACACCCGCTATGTTAAACCACTGTAACCTCTACCCTATACCGGCCTTAGTACACCCCCTACAACACACACACCCGCTATGTTAAACCACTGTAACCTCTACCCTAAACCGGCCTTAGTACACCCCCTACAACACACACACCCGCCACGTTAAACCACTGTAACCTCTACCCTATACGGCCTTAGTACACCCCCCTACAACACACACCGGCCACGTTAAACCACTGTAACCTCTACCCTATACGGCCTTAGTACACCCCCCTACAACACACACCGGCCACGTTAAACCACTGTAACCTCTACCCTATACGGCCTTAGTACACCCCCCTACAACACACACCGGCCACGTTAAACCACTGTAACCTCTACCCTATACCGGCCTTAGTACACCCCCCTACAACACACACACCGGCCACGTTAAACCACTGTAACCTCTACCCTATACGGCCTTAGTACACCCCCCTACAACACACACCCGCTATGTTAAACCACTGTAACCTCTACCCTATACGGCCTTAGTACACCCCCCTACAACACACACCGGCCACGTTAAACCACTGTAACCTCTACCCTATACGGCCTTAGTACACCCCCCTACAACACACACACCGGCCACGTTAAACCACTGTAACCTCTACCCTATACCGGCCTTAGTACACCCCCCTACAACACACACACCGGCCACGTTAGCGGGCACATGCTACAACACTCATTTGGTGAAAAAGACGCCTATTTTAATAGTAACTTACTGAACCAGCGTGACTGTTGCTTCCGGTAGAGACTAGCCTGTTACTTGCAAGATTACCGGAATCATCCATCACGCTGGTTCAGTTAATTACTAAATAGGTGGAGTTTTCGCCTAACGCACTCACCAATTCAGCCCCATGTAATGACTGATCATTTATGGTTACAGAAAAATCAATTACACAATCTTACTAATACTATACACATATTATACGTTAATTGTGTATTCGTGTTGGGAGACGATAGGCATATGATATGATTTCACCTATTTTCACGTGATTTCATGGTTAGAGGGAGAACTTGTCGCATTACATTCACCCATTTTCATCACATCTTATTTTGTTTTTGTTTTCTTAAAAGTATTATGATAACACCGATTCCTTCTTATCCCAACTTACCTGAAGCTGATTATATTGGGGTGGTTGAGTTTGCGAAGGTGTCGAATGTCGGTTTCTTTTACGTCTCGTACTTTCTTGACTGCCACCTGCTCCGCGGTGAGACGTCCCAGGAAGACTGCACCCTGCGCCCCAGACCCCAGCCATTGCAGGTCCGAGATGTTCTCAAACGGAATCTCCCAATCATCTGCAGAACAACATACATCAACTCTGTCAATGCTAAATGGGATTTACAGTTGATGTTGAATGCTTAATCTTTATGGACCTAAAAAACCTCAGCTCAATAGTGCTTTTACGGTAGGCTATATATACATGTATCTCGGAACATTCAATCAGAATTTGTCTCTTGGATGGATATACTAAACATTTACATCTAATCCACATGTATTTACTTCCGTGTGTCTCTGTGTCCCTTAGTGAGGTCTAAGTTACCCAAAACTCATTGTGGAACAGGTGAGGGTTAATACGGGGATACAGCGGTCCCAGGCAGTTACCGCTGGACTGAGCTGCTCTACAAACTTGTAAGCAAATGACGGGGAAACTTGATACCAAAAACTGAGGGACAAGTGGCATGTGGACTACCTGCTTCATCGTCCACGGTTATCTTTACGCGCCTGCCCGTGCTGCGCTGGCAGCAGAGGGCGGGGTTGGAGTAGTGGTTGCCCATGGAGGGAGGTCACGTACATGGACTGCTAACTGTCCTCCACACACCACCGTGCTATAGGCGTGTAGCTGCATGCATTATCAACCAATGAGATAACTCCCTGTATTCACTGCCGAATTCTTAGGGTGCATTATGTAACAGCTGGTACCCATGTGACCACTGTTATCAGTACTTGTCTCGCCAGTACCAGATCAAGCAATGGACCCGCCCACAGGACGACATGCCTGAGCCCTATACCACACCGGGGTCTGCACACAAGGGCTGAATGCTGCACTCGGTATTGTCTGTGGTTGGATGTAATGTAACCTGTCCCACTGAGTCCTACTTTACTTCATAGTATCCAATCAGGAGTGAGGTTTCCGAAATAACTGCTCCTCGAGTAATGGTAAGAGAGGATTTAAAATATCTACCCTGAGAGGTCCTCAACACTAGGGTGCTCAATCCATGAAAACAGCTTTAGACGTGGACACTTTCACAATATTGCTTAAATCTTTGTCACTTCTCCCAATAACTGCGAGCTGGCCTGGAGCTGAGCGGAGTGCTTGGCTGTTGTGTATTAGAGGAAGTCCTGGTGGCGCGGCTCTGGGTGGACACAAGGTGGGCAGTCCGGCAGCGGCTCCTGCAGCTCCTTACCGTGTCAAACACACACTGGGCGCTCAGAGCAGCTCAACAGGTGAGAGCTTTATTAAAACACGCCTTCTGCTATCCACGCCTTGTAAGGCAACCCATGTAGCCATGGCAACACCTGCCTCTAAATGTCTGTGTACACCACTTTTATACTTATATCGCTGACCGGGCCTGCACATGACAAGTGCCCACTATTATTGAAAAAGTAGCCAATAACAAATTACTCTAATCATCGAAAGTGGCCTACTCGTGGTAATTAACTGACCCTCATGACCACTTCAACTAAATAAAATACTCAAACAGCCAACTACTTCATTTACCTAAGACACCTATTTCTTTCCGCAGCATACTCATCTACTTTCCTGAAGTACAATTAGGCCAGACCCCCAAAAAGGGGTTGGTCAATTTTGCGCACCTTATTTTCTCAAATTTGACTTCTTTATTCTCTTGCTTCACGCAGATCAACCAGGAGGGGGGATGTTCCATGGATAAGAAATCACCGGTATTATGTAACAGCTAAAATTGGAAACGCCTTTCTTTGCATCTTTAATCCTTTGTCTAATACAATACCCTTATATTCTATTACATGCGTGTTTCTGAGCCCCCCCCCCCCCGGGTTCTAAAGATGGCTGCTTTATTAACACAACTGTACAAACACTACTGTCTTTTCATATTTAGAGATGAATTAGTTGTTTTGTATTTACAGAGGGGAGGACTTTAAAACCCCTATTTTCAGGAAAATTGCTGCGCACGTACATCTCTGTATCTAGGCACTTATCATGAGGGGCACTCAGAAAGCAAAAAGGTGCTACAAATGTATTCAGCAGGCTGCCCAGCAGTTAGACTAGAGATCAGGACACACTTTACTGCTTGTGTAATTTGAATATAATTTTATGATAACACCAGCTGTGCCTTGAAATTAGATATAATGATTGATGTCATTATACAAATTCTATAATTTACGCTGTAATTATCAGCTGTCGTGGAGTCTGATTGTGGGTATCATTAACCTGTTGTGGCATTGCTTTCATTATGAGTTATACAAGTAAACCAAGCCCAAACTGCAATTCATGTAATGTAAACCCTCCCCTATCCAAATTACTAACACCACTTGTGGAGATTCGGTCTAAACAAATATTGAAAATATATCGTGTAGGAATAAATCCCCATGTCAAAGCATTTTTCCACATGTAGTACATTTGTTCAGCCAAAGAACGGACGGCATGTTAGTGCCATGCTGACTATAAAGAAAAAAACGATGTGCAACTTACTACCTTGCTGCTTCAGTTCAGCAGTGGTGGCTTTCCCGATGATGGTCCAGACTGGGCGCAGGCATCCTAGGAGGCCCTCAAAGAACCCCCGCTGCTGCTGGCTGGTGCCGTCTCGGTAACTCACGTCGACGCTGGCCGTCACGGCGCTGTCGTGCAGCTGGCGCGCGGGTGATGCGGGCGCAGACTTGGTGGACGTGGGCACGGGAGGCGGCACCGGGGCAGGCGGGGGGCGGGACGAGCCCGGCGAGCGGGTGGGCGACAACTGGACACGCTCTATCTCCTGTTCCAGACATAGCATGCTGCAAGCAGGAAACACAGGGTGAGCTGCAGTTAAGTTTTCTATCTCTATTTTTTATACAATTTTACACATAGAAGATTCATGGTTAAGTCGAAATAGAAAACATTAGTCATTAAACAAGCAACGGTCGTCCCTCATTGTATGCGCTCTTTGTATTGGTCTCATGGCCATCATTATTTTCGTACATTTTTGGCTGAATTGCTATTTTGATATTTTATCACCTACATACATGCAGATAAACAAAACCAGAGGAACACATTTCACACAGGTGAGATAATTGCTGTAATCATGTCCATTATCCATTGTACCATTTACACTGAGTGCACGGTACACAACACACGTGGAATAACATGTCATTATGTTACTCCATGTCGCATATATGGTATTAATTTACTCAGGTGGAGAAACAGACCTGTAGGCCTCTACTGGACACTGTCTGTATGTAGGGCAAGGTCCTGCACGTACTGCATCAACTATAACACCAACACACCCGTCCAATCAAGGCATTCTGCTGCCCCCTTTTCTATCAACAAAAGTTACTGCATTGTATTTGTAGGGCCCTTAATGGGGGAGGTCGGGGGGTGGTAGAATTGGTGTACATGTACTCTGGTGCAAGATTGTGCTATTCAAAGTCGTGTCACTAAGCCCAATGTCGCATGTTGAATTCAAGAAATAACCAATGTCACTAGGATGATCATGTCACATGTCGCTTTCAAGAAATGCCAATGTCCATAGATGTCGCCTTATCGAATGAAGTGGTTCAAGGTCATTTTTGTACACCTTGATTGTAGTCACACGGAATTATTCAGATGTATGAACGTAAATTTGTGTCTTTATACATATACTGTAAATCCAGGATGTTGCAAACCAAGGCTTTCTGAAATCTAGTTGTGTGGTTTTATACCACAAGTTGCCATGGGACTACTACAACCAATGATACTATGTAGAAGTACACAGAGCGGAGATACATTCTCCCTCTTCATATCACAAATATCAAGTAGTTCAGAGACTATTCTAGCAGCTGTAACATGTCGTAATAACATTATACAGCACAACGCTCAGGGAGTCATGGCTGGAGTTTCCCTACCAGCCAACGAGGTACTTGACCTATAAAACATCTGTGCTGCTCTGAGTGCTCCTGGCCAAACAACTGTCACATGCCGCTCTCGAACAGCAACAAGTTTCTCCTCTTATTTGTATTTTTTGTTGTTGTATTTGAGTGCATTGCCCATCACCACCAACGGCTGGGTGCAAGGCTGAACTTGAGCCACAGCCATAACAGCTACACACACTACAGGGGTACACGACTACAGCCACACACTGTGTTGTGTGCCCCACACTGACAGTCACACACCGTGTTGTGTGCCCCACACTGTGACAGCCACACACCGTGTTGTGTGCCCCACACTGTGACAGCCACACACCGTGTTGTGTGCCCCACACTGTGACAGCCACACACCGTGTTGTGTGCCCCACACTGACAGTCACACACCGTGTTGTGTGCCCCACACTGTGACAGCCACACACCGTGTTGTGTGCCCCACACTGTGACAGCCACACACCACGTTGTGTGCCCCACACTGTTACAGCCACACACCGTGTTGTGTGCCCCACACTGTGACAGCCACACACCGTGTTGTGTGCCCCACACTGTGACAGCCACACACCGTGTTGTGTGCCCCACACTGTGACAGCCACACACCGTGTTGTGTGCCCCACACTGTGACAGCCACACACCGTGTTGTGTGCCCCACACTGTGACAGCCACACACCGTGTTGTTCACCACACTGTGACAGCCACACACCGTGTTGTGTGCCCCTCACTGTGTACATCATAGGGGTACCAGGGGTGTCTCTTGGTACCTGTCTAAGGTTCTAAATAAATGTCCACAGGGGGGCGGTACCATGTGTGTGTAGGGGGTACACAGAGTGTTGTGGTGGATCCTGTTGGTGTAGCTGCACCATACGTCTGGGGCTGCTGCTCTGGGACTCCTGCCACATGTAGACTGGCTACAGTCATGCTAACTTATCATCTAATATTGAATCGTCAATGAGCACTTCTCTATTCCCATCTGCGCTCTCCCCCTCCCCCAGTTATTCTCCCTGGTGTTATTCCTCTCCTTTTTTCATTCCTTAATCTACAGCTACCGCACCACTGACCGACCTCTTACTTCCTCATCACTTATTTCACTACCCCATCCCCTACCCCAGTGTTTTTCTGTGATCAATCAATGTTGCTGCAATAATTACATTGGTCCATTGCATTTCTAAAAACCTTCCAAGACTGTTGACAAGTCTATGTGGATGTAGACTGTACCACCACACTAGGAGCACCACCAGCTGCCCCAGTTCCCTAGAAGCAGCACCCAGTTCTGGGAACCTCTGCTGCTCCCCTCCTGCCTCCCTCCTGGCTATACACCCAGTCAGCCGCCCTAGTCTCACACAACCTCTTGGTTCTCAAGTGGCAACAAACTCCCAACATTGTTTAGGTAAATTTCTGTGATTTACCAGAAGGTTCACTGGAAATAGAAATACCATTTGTTGATGTTCGATTATGAGATCATGTGATATTCCTATTTCACTATATCCAAGAAATGCTTAAGGCACACTTGGAAACACTTGAAAAATCACCTGCTCACGACTTTCTACTTATTTACCAGGTGGATGTGCTCACGGTGGGCCTGCGATCACCCATAATGTGATCCTGCAGCCCCCTCCTCCCAGCAGTAGTCACATGGTAACCTGGCAGAAGTTGGCATGAGGCCGAGTGGTAGAAGAGATGTGGCTTCCTTCCTATTGTAGGGGTAGCTGCTCACTTGCTCCCTGCCCCTCCTAATGAGCAGTTCCTGCTACGCCCTACCATGACATGGCACTGCTCTCTTCACCCCCCCCCCCGCCTACCCTACACCATTTGTTCAAGCTCCCCCCCCCCTCTCACCTCCATAATTTCCTTACCTGGTGATGGCGAGTCTGAGTTTATCGATGAAGAACTTCACAGCCGGCATGGTGTTAATGGTCAGCGTGGGAATCTTCACGTATCTCAGTAATACTTGTATACTCAATCAGACTCCTGGTGCTATTACAGCTCCCGAGAGAGTCTCAAAAAGAAATATTAAGTATCCAGTCAGTGTCACCCTCCCGCGGTCAAGCCGGGGCTCGGTTTCTCAGGTGGTCGAAAAGTGTCGAAAAAATTGAAAAAAAAAAAAAGGGGTGGAGGTCAAACGACCGAAAAAGCCTGGCGGCCTTTCAAGCGGTGTGCTTGTGCTGAGGCGGATGTTAGCTCTGAGGGGTGGAGCCCCGCCACACAGGGTATAGGGCTGCACGGGGCGGCTCAGCCCACTCCCACCACTGGGGAGGGGCAGGCAGGGGGCTGGACGCCCTATACTGCAGTAATATACTGTAGTCATGGGGTTGGAAACCTTTTTGGATTTGTTCTTCTTGATTTCGCGCATTCGTCTTTCCAGAGGAAATGATACTTTCAAATCAAACTAATCTATATTACCCCCTCTAACCATGATGCTCTAACAACAGTCTTCCTAAAACTCAACATCCTTCATACTAAATTCCCACATGTGAATTATATTTGGTATATTTGATGAACGTGTTGTATTTTTTTTACCTGAAACAGGTAAGAAAATTGGCTGGGGCCGACCCTGGCCATCACAGCGCTGTACTGCCCCTGGCTGGGGGACAGTTCAAATGATAAATGCCCGTCACCTGATCATTAGGCTAATAACAGAGTTATTAAATAGACTAGTTATGTACTACGTATAATTCGTGTTCAGTAAATCGACACTCAGCCACGACCTACGCTCTCACTGTGATAAATTAAAAACCGGGTATTGCTGTATCTAGAGCAATAGCACAACCTCACTCCTGCACAGCGGTACTTGTATCAATAAATATTAATTTTGCAATTCATACCTTGTTCAATCACAATCCATTAATTACTACTAAAAGGGTCGGTGGTCATTTGTTTTTAATACACATAATATTCATTGCACCCCCTACTCCGGTGGAGGTCCTCCCCACCCTATGGCTATAGTGGTATGCTCCAGCTGGTCACGTGACTACTTCCTCCAGAGTCAGACTGAGGAGGATCTGGGGGATTCCCCTCCCCCTGTGCACCTTACCTGCTCCCCATCCTCACCTCATATACACAGCCCACTTACCTACTCTGTATACCAACCTCCAACCACAGCTCAAACCTCTCACACATACTGCCCTACCCACACACACTGCCTTACCAACACACACTGCCTTACCAACACACTCACACACACAGCCCCACTCACACACACAGCCCCACTCACACACACTGCCCCTCTCACACATACAGCCCCACTCACACACACTGCCCCACTCACACACACAGACCCACTCACACATACAGACCCACTCACACACACAGCCCCACTCACACATACAGACCCACTCACACACACAGCCCCACTCACACACACTGCCCCACTCACACACACAGCCCCACTCACACACACACTCACACACACTGCCCCACTCACACACACAGCCCCACTCACACACACACTCACACACACTGCCCCACTCACACACACAGCCCCACTCACACACACACTCACACACACACAGCCCCACCCACACACACAGCCCCACTCACACACACTGCCCCTCACACACTGCCCCACTCACACACACAGACCCACTCACACACACAGACCCACTCACACACACAGCCCCGCTCACACACACAGACCCACTCACACACACAGTCCCACTCACACACACAGCCCCACTCACACACACACACACCCCCACTCACACACACAGACCCACTCACACACACAGACCCACTCACACACACAGACCCACTCACACACACAGACCCACTCACACACACTGCCCCACACACACACACTGCTCTACTCACACACACTGCCCCACTCACACACACAGCCCCACTCACACACACAGACCCACTCACACACACAGCCCCTCACACACTGCCCCACTCACACACACAGACCCACTCACACACACTACCCCACTCACACACACACTGCCCCACTCACATACACTGCCCCACTCACACACACACACACTGCCCCTCCCCCCACTCAGACACACTGCCCCACCCCCTACTCACACACACTGCCCCACCCTCCACTCACACACACTGCTACATCCACGTTTCCCTTTATCTTAACCCAGTCACCTGTCCCTTCCTTTCATTGACATTGGCAGGTTACTACCGTCTTGACCCCAGTGTTCCCGGTCACTGTGCTGGTAAGGTATGCACGGTGCTGGTTGGGCTGTGGTTAGTGGTGCTGTACTACGACCTGTACTGCGGGAATGATCATTTTTAAACAACAGGGGGGCACCCCTTGACCGGGGGGGGAGGGGGGGGGGGAATTTGGACCCCTTGAAATTTGGACCTCTTGGGGGGAGGGTAAAAAAAAAAGTAACCTATTTTGAGCCAAAAAGCCTGCGCATTACTATCCGGCGCGCGAGCCGATTTTCGGCCCTAAGGGGCGGGGGGGGGGGTGATTTACCCACCACTCCCCCTGTTGTTAAATAATGATCACTCCCGAAACCAGTCACACCACACGGCGCACACCCAGCCAAACCACAGCCTCAACCCGATTCTGTCCCTCTGACATATACGTATAGCCTCATCCCCAGTCCTACCCAGGTCAGCTTCTGTCTGTTTGTGTATGTTGTCCAATATTTTGATTGCCTCTTTGCCTATCTGCTCTCTCTGCCCTTTCTCCCAACCATCACTTTAGAGTACCTGGTAATTACTATTTGAACAACCTGTTGATTAGGGGCCTTCCATAAAGTATGTACGCAAACTTTCTCCAGAAATTGACCCCCCACCCCCCCTAAAGTTCTTGTACGCATTAAAACAAAGGGTTAATGTACGCACAATTTTCCAGAAAATAGACCCCCCTATCCCCCTTGGTGCGTACGTACTTTGTGGAAGGGCCCTTTCTATAACCTTTCAGTAATAGTAAGTGTATGCTTAAAGGGTACTTGGTTCATTGAGCGAGTCCGCGAGCAAGAAAGCAAGTAATGAGTAAGTGATCAGGAAATGAAGTATGGCATATTGAACCATTATGTTTGTGATTGGCCAGTTTCTGCTTGTCAGCTAAACTTGTTGCTGGGAGGTGGCCATGGCTTCCCGGGTTGTTCTGTACATGAAGGCCCTGCGGTTAGCGACATGCCTCCCCCCTTACTCACTCCTGACTCACCAGGTGGAGCCACCTCTGCACCTCCCCCTGGCGGCACAAGACGCAACTAACTGCCAGCTGAGCAGCTCAGAGCAGCTCAAGCCCCAATCACAGGTGTAGTGTTATCCACACACCTTTAACACAACAGGGAGTGTGAGTGGAGAGTGGGGGAGGGCGATGGGTGCATTAGCACCTAGCCAGCCAGCAATCTCCAAGGAGCAGAGGTAAGCAAATGCTCATGGTGAAGTTTAACCAAGTGAAATCGGCTTGGAGAGCTCGTCCTGTTGCCTGTCAGTCTCCAATCATATAACACCCCAAATGTGTGTGCTATACCCTCAGGTATAGGGCCAGTGTACGGTCTGCTTGGAGAGCTACTATAACTCTACTCACCAGCCCAGTACAGGGGTGAGCAGTTACCTCTCCAAGCATATCCTACTACCATGTGTTCAAGTTGACCCGCAACCCCACCCCGGACCCCACCTCAGCACTAAATGCTGAGGTGAGCAGAAGAGGCGCTGGCTGTAGATCACAGTGACTAATGTTTACAGGTTGTGAGAAGACGATCTGAGTGTGAGAGGCTGCTTGTCTGTTGTATACACAAACAGGCGCTGTGCGGCAGTAAAGTACGGCCACCACCACACGGCATTAGGTGCACAACACACAGTGCCATATCACAGCTCTAATAACATGTACTTATCGCTACAACAATTAAGGTTTTGACGTGCAGCTACAGACCATTATCATCCTTGGGCCTAGCATTGAGTTATGTTCAGGTGAACCAACCTACCCATTTAGTGGCCCTTGTGACCACCCTAAAGTTTGCGTCTTTTTGAAACAGTGATGTTAGCTGGAGGTGAGGTGTGCAGGTGAATTCCCATTAACCACCACCTGGAGCACCTCATGTTTATACCTCACCACAATGCACAACGCCCCTACTTCTTGTTGGCAGCCCTGACGTGATGTCACATTAACCGCTATAAATACGGCTCTTTTTGCTCATCATTCACGGGAACTTTTCTACTCGTGCCGACAGGGTCAAGGACCAAACCATCTATCTGCTACATATATTCCACGCTGACGTTATGAAAGAACCTGGGGGTCCCTGACGGACATACTAACTTAGTTAACTCATTACTGACAATGATACTCTCTACTTTGATGGACCGGGTGGTAGGTACATGAACCAAGTAGACAGTAGTTTCTCCCGGGGTCCTAGGTAATCAAACACCTTGTGTGATTGCTACTCCTGAGACTGATTGTACTGTACAACCGTAAAACCCGCGAAACATACCCAGCTTTCATGCCTAAATAGGGTTCGGGTTATACAAGCGTTTTTAAAAGTACTACAGTAATGAAATAGTAATTTCCATTCCCCATGTGCGGGCTATAGGTATTCCTTAAAGTCTAGGCGCGGCTTATACGTTAGATGCGGGTTATACGTGGGAATTGATCATGGTAGAAGTTGACAGGAAGCACAGGAGCAGATCTATTCCTGACTAGCAGGACCCTTTTAATCGATCTGGTACTGGGGAGTATAACTAGCTGTCACAATGGGTACTCACTGTTACATGCACCGATAGATTCCTCAGTGAAGGCCAGGGAATTATGTCATTGCCATTTGGTCTAAAATGTATTCCTTGGGCCCCTAGAAGCCCATATAGAAGGGGTAAGCAGCCTGTTCATGTGTTAGCTATACAACGTATCATTTCTGAATCACAGCAGGCCGATGGGAAAAACTATTGAGAAGACATTACCGCAATGAGCCCAGAACACATAATACCACATTTGCCTGGCTTCTATTAAATCAACTCCACTGCACAAAGTAGTAAGTAGTTCCCCTCCTGGAGGCTCTGGTTCCCATTAGTACCGTAAAGTCACGTACAACCTGCACCCTTGTATAACCCGCACCTAGACATAACCCGCACCTTGGGTCTGATTATGGCTAGTTCAGTCCTGTAATATACTTCTAAAACCCTTGCATAGCCCCGAACCTAGCAATTGTATATAACGCACAGCTGGGGTTTGTTTCACTTTACGGTAGATGATTGTCACGGCTGAAAAGGTGGTTGAGCGCTGACTGAGTCAGCAGTAGCTTTTTCTCGGGCTGACAGTAAATGAGCTGTCATTATTAGTGCAGTAACTGGAGGCACATTGAGGCTCATTAACCACTGTACAGGTGTACACGTGCTGTAGTAGAGGCACAGGGCCCCGGGGTGTTTATACCACCTACACATGTGACCCCGTGACCCTGTCTATCTCCCTGAGCAGTTGGTGGTGGGGCCCAGTAAGTAGTACGGGGAGCAGCTCACCCGGCCTCTGGTAAGGCGCTATAGTGGCCTATATACAGATGTCCATAGAAAACATCTTTCAAAAATCTGCTCTATTATTCTTGAGACGGGCTAGTGCTAGTTTCACACATATCCGATGAATTGTAATAAATTAATTTATGTTAAGCTCACGTGGGCTCACGGTGGGGGTACCTATCATGACATTTGCCATTAGGTTATAATTTGTTAATGGCACAGATTTACTGGTTGGAAAACAAACTCCCTAACTCCTCTCCCCAGCCCTTCCCCCAGCCGTTAGACCCAGCTGACACCTGGGTCCACTCGGCCTCACCTGTACGTAGTAAAACACACTTATCAGACCGCTTCCGCCCCGGTTTCTGCATACAGCCACTTTTTGTGGGCTGTGAGCCAGGTGGGATCCGCCCCGTGCGGCACTACACGCCCCAGTCACGTAACGCGAGGCCGCCCGGCGCTCACCTACTGTGATGACTAGAAATATTCATGGTGTATAAACAGTTTATACCTAAAGCTAATATTGATGGATGTTTTTAGGCTGTTTTTATGCATGAATAGAGCTGAGGGAGATACATGTACAAAGTCTAGGTTTACTCTGTAAATGTGAGTGGAGATGATATCCTGTTTGTGGACTTGTAATCAAGTCTGTGAGTGGTATCACTACCGGGTAGTACGTTTAGCACCTTGGGACACCCCCCCCCCCCCCCCGCCCGTCCTTTGTCCTCATCTACCCACTGTAAAGGGCTGCTGTAGTAATCATTATGCAGACATGATCAGGTTAATGCTGAAGATCTTATCCCAAATCACTGCCACAGACTTGAGTGAGCCTTCTTGTCATCTTATCTTTGTCTTTTTCTATGAGAACTGTAAGTGTGGCTGAGGCAGGGTGGGGGCACAGGAGGGGTGGTCTAAAGGCCACAAGATCCAGGGGTTATTGCTAGAAGCTGGTGGTGGGGCTAATACAGCAGACAGCACCTTTATGTGCCCTGGCTGTAGTTGCTGCTTTTTGAGGTGGTGTTTTTTGTGTGTGTTTTTCTTTGGGGTGGTGGGGGTGGTGGTAGAGTGTGTGTGAAGACCACATGGACGGCACTCAGATTGGGAGGAACACACTGAGGAGTTGGGTTGGTTCCAATCACTCGTCTAGGTAAAGGCATAAACTTGTTTTTGCCGGTAGCTGAGAAGATGGTAGGTCCCTGCCTACCCGTCCACACGTGGGCCTGTTGCTGAGGCGGCTAGAACACAGGCCACCCCGGGGTGTACTGCGTCTGTGCTGCTACTGGTGGTACCATAAAACCTCGCGTATAAGCCGCTGCTAGTACACAAGTCAGATCGGCCCAGGGTCAAGGTGCGGCTTATACGCAAGTTAGGCTTATACGTGAGGTTTTACGGTAGATAAGGGACCCGTGCAGGATGGCCGCTTACAGGACCACTCCTGCTCGTCCATCAAGGGGCATCAGTCTCTTGCTCTGTCTACACACGTCTGGGGTTGTTCTGTCTTATCCTGTCTTTCCCCTTTTTCTCAAAACGTTCTACAGAGCGGTCATTTAAATAACATGGTGGGGGGGGGGGGGTAATTTTAGATTTGCAGGGGGCGCATCAAAATTGCTTTGGCGAGAGGACTGTGGTAGTGAACAGGTTAACCCCCATCCCCACCAAGAGGGCTTCCTATTCAGTGTCTGCTGTTTCCCCTGTGTGCACACGAACCACGCTGTACACACCACATTACATAGAGTGAAGCAAGGATGAAAGTGACCAATCTAAAAAAAAACTTGAAACGTTCAAATTAAGGCCCCTGAATAAAGGCCTACATGACTTGAAATGAGGGGGAAACTTGAAGACTTTCATGCCTGTTGTGGGGTACCTTTTTACAGCCTGCGTCTGCGGTGCCGTCAGTGAGCTGACCTCCTGCACCGCCTCCTGCCCCCTCCTACCACACCCAAAAAACGCACCGCCTCCTGCCAAACCACACCCCACCCCACCCGGACTGACATTTAACCCACACCAGGGGCAGCTACAGCTCCAGGACTAGGCAATTGGGAAATAGAATTGCAGGGGGTATGGATTTATCGCTGGGATTGGAAAAAATACAGAGAAAGATAGGGGAGGAAGACTAGGGAAGGGCAAACGCCATAGATGCTTCTACCAAGTCAACAGAAAATAGCGAACAATAAAAAGGACTTAGACAATTTTCTTGAACAATTACGGAGAGGACAAATCTGCTTGCATTTTTTACCACCACCTCACTACCTACGTCAGATCACGCTGTGCATGTCATGGCTCAGCAGCAGCGCCGCCATCTTGTCTCGTGTCACGTGATCAAAAGGCGCCACCTGGTGGGCAAAGGCCACCTAGCGGCGAGTTAACAAACCACAGACCTAATCTAAACCTGCAAGAAGACACCATGTCTGCCGCCAACCCGACCCAGGGTGCCTCCACTTCTGACAACCTGTTTTTTTTCTCTTCATATGTTCCTCACTGGAAGTTTTTATTGAGCTTTCTTTTATATCCATTTTCTTGCATATAGCAGGGATGAAGGACTGTGTGCTTGGCTGTTTTACCGGGGTCCCACGGACAAGTGCAACCATGCTGTGTCCCTACTCCGGCCTGAACATTGGGAGCTGTCTGATTGCCAGAGCTAACCTGCATGTCCCCTGTACATGTAGCATGCTCCGCACTGTGGTCTGATTGCCACTTCGAGGGACGCCACTCCAGGAAACTGGGTGGCCGACCCTTTCAACTCACTCTTATCGCGAGACAGCACGATAAGCTTGAAACCCTCCCTCTGATCTCTCCCCGTTAGACCTCCGTCCCGCTGCTCCATAGGCCACATCAAAGGGGGAATATATGCCTCGCAATGCTAGTGCAACATCAGCCAATGTTTCACTCTGCGGGATCCTGCAGGCAATTGTAGAATACATCTGCCGCATGCCTATACATCATGAAGCAGATTGGGGTGGGGATAGGGGGGACTTCTAACGTATAGATAGCACTGGTACAATTGGGCCCCAGAAGTGTGCCTTTGCAGGTAAACTTAAGGTGGGTCGCTACCTCTTGAATATGGACATACTGCGCAGGTATCTGCGCATATAGCTTAAATGTATCAGAATGAGCTAATATTACAGTATCTGATACATATATATGCTGATTAAGCCATGTTAAAAAATTGGGAGATTTCGAGCAAAATTGAGGGTTTTATTGGACTTTGCATATTTGATATATTTAAAGCTAATGATATTTGCTATTTTTATCAAAAGTTAGAACATTGAAACTATATACCAATAAATCATTATCTAGAATGATATAGGTCTCATTAAGTTACTTAGAAAAACCAAGGGTATCAATTGTAGCCATTTTCTACCCTGATTCTAGCCATTTTACACTTTATTTTTAGCTTTAAATGTAAGATTTAGACCGATTTTGATATATTTTTTAACTTCAAAGGCCTAAAAACCTAAAATTATGCCCGGGACCCCCTATCAAAATCACTTTCATATGTTAGCAAATGATCTGAACTATTTTCTGAGAAAGTTAAAAAAAATTCTGTTAATTCTGAATACCATTTTTAGCCAATAACGCTACAAAATGAGAGCAATTTATTCCTTTTCTTCCCCAAAACATCATATTTTTACCCAGAATTCCATGGCATACAACTGTAAAATTAATTTTGCAGTAAAGTGGAACATATAGCCATCTCACATGTGAAGTTTTACATTTCTGTGCATAATGGTTGATATTCAAAAAAATTATTGAAGTTTCCACACTTTTTTCTCATTTTTAGAGAAAAATTTAAATACTTTAATTTTTCAAAATTCTGTATTTTAAAAAGTAGGTCGGGACCCCCCATTTTTCTTTTCATTTTCTGTTTCTATATGATTCAGACTGTCCTTAGAAAAAAAATAGAGACATTCTGTTAACTTTGATCAAAGGGTAGCGACCCACCTTAAGGGCATTTTGGACTGAAAAAACCTCAAAATGTCAAATGTGTAGCCCAAATGTACTCTTAACGTTAAGAAATGTGTTATAGAATGCTTTGTTAACTGCATTGGGTGCTTTTTCTGTCGAATACAGGGCTGCAACAGCAAGAAAAACAGGGAAAATGTGTGTGGGGGTGTGCACTTATTAGAGTTAAATTCTGCTCGTTTTTTTGGCTTAAAATATTTTTTAAGCGCGCTGTGTGCTTATTACGTTGAATATGGTATGGTTCAATAAATCAGCGGTAAGGATTTAGTGGATTACGACAAGTTAGTCGTGTCATCAGCTCCTTACGGATGTCTCACAGGTGTGAGGGACATCAAAGCGGTGCTGAGTGCAGCTTTGGTGCGGTAAGCGGCAGTTAGGGAGATGTGCCGACACGCTTTGATCTCTGTACATGTGTGGAGGCAGTCCTGACCACTGTGTAACTAACCTTATCTCAGGTGGAACCCTTTAAGGGCCGCATGGTGCTTTCATGTGCAAGGTCTTTGGTCGAAACGCCGCATTCATGCATCATGCCGACTCATTGGGAGTGTATCAACTATGTTGGGTCGGCATGATGCTCGAATGTACCACTGGCGAGTTACTTCAGCTTGAATGTAGTACTGGCGAGTTACTCGTCGGGGCTGCATGAATGCATCATGACAATAAGGGCATGATGCATTAAAGCACTGCGGCCCGGGTTACAAGTAAAGCTGCAGTCAGACAGGAAGACAGATGGGGGGTGTCGCTTCTCGGTTGTTACCTGCCATGCCGCGCTGTCTTTCTGCTGTTTGATCTAACACACTAAAGTTGTCCATCGGTGATGAAAGTGGTGCTAGCAAAAAGGTTCTGCCTTTCTGAACAGGGGTCAAATGGCTTGTCTCAGAGCTCACCCATGCGATACCATGGGGAAACTGCGGACTCTCTGCTGGTTTACCAAAGTAAGTGCTGACACATCAACTCCCCAATGTCTTGTCTATTCTCCATGTAATTTAAAGTGAATCTCCCATGCCTTTTTTCCAATTGTTCCACCTGTGTTTTGAAAACTGAAACAAGCAATTATGAATGTTTTATCCATTTCAAATCGATTCCCTAATGTGAATAACGTTATCACTATCTTTAAAATCGCTCAATGTCTTATCTCAAACACTCCACTACTGTAGTTTATTCACCACAATATGTCCTACTCTCTACATGTATGACTCACACTATTTCTATTGTGTACTTTGATTATGTAAGTCACCCTTAGGCTTATTGCGACAAGAGATACGTTACATGAATCTAAGTGCAGACTACACAGTAACAAGTAAACTATAACATGGGGCAGGGTGGCCTGCTACACCCTAAGTACTCCTAAACCCACCCTCCATATACCACAGTACTGGAGGTGTGCTACTTAGGTACTGTAGGGGGAGGGGTAGAGACACACTGGTACCTGACGTAACCTACACACACAGGGGCACCAGCAGAGCACAGGCCAAAACCTGCTGAGTCATCGTTTGTGTAACTCTCCAGGTAAAGACATTGGTTCGACATCTCCATGAAGAAAGAGGCTGAGACTCTGCTTGGGGAGTGAGAGGAGCCAATGTTATTAACTCGGGGCGGTACTATCTGGGATAAGTGGCCAGGAGGGTAAGGGCTATTGGTGGGCAAGACGCGGAAGTAGCTTGGATAATGTGTGTTGGAAGGTGACGGGGTTCATACTCAATATTTGTATTTAATTCAATTTTGTTAATTCCTTTAGTGACGCCAGTTCTTTTCCCTAATGAATGTCTCATAGAGGGTATGGAAGAAGAATATATGTTGTATAAGGTAGTTTCTTCTACTATCTGCATCCGGTACAGGGAAGTATGTAAAGTGAAACTTTGTATTTTCTCAGGTAGATTGTAGACTGATACAGGATTATAGATATCTCCTTCTCACTTTGAGAGGGTAGCCACTAGATTGATCACCAGTAGCCAGGGAACCCTAGATGCCTCCAGGTACCTTAAACCCCAACCCTGGAGTAATGACTGACTCATCGTGACGTCACGTCAGTGTTACCCAACTCCCGCCAGGTGGCGCCAGGTAGGGGTCACGTGATGGTCACCTCTGACTTCCGGTGTTGTCAGCCCCGCGCGGCGGGTAGATAAGAGGCAGGTAAGTAATGGCTGATGTTACTGTGTGTGTGGGGGGGGGGGGGGGGAGGGGGGGGGGGATGTACACAGGGTATACATCATTTTACATGGAGACAGGTATTAGGCGGGGGGGGGGGGGGGGGTATGTCAGGAGGTTCCCACGAGGTATCCTGAACCACTAATCATTCTAAGGGAAAGTAGTGTTGTATGATGCCACTCTAAGGTAAGTTACTCCAGGTGTAGCCGTCACGCAGTTATATACCACTCTGCTACTGGGGGATCAGTGATAAGATGTGTTGTTACCAGACATGAGAGCCACATTATGGAAGGGCCCCAGCCACCCAAACTTGACAAGACCATGTTTTAACCCGTCTTATTATCTGCAACAAGGGACAGGGCATCTCTTAAAATCAACAGGCGACAAGAGATGTAACTATAACCGAGTTTAAGGGCCGCATAGTGCGTTAATGCATTATTCCCTTGATTGCAGCTCTGAGTAGACTTGCCAGGGCTGCATTCATGCATCATGACCTGGTTGTCGGTGCTACAGGTGAGGATGTGACATGACTTACCTGTTGTTGAAGTCCTCATTGTCCGTACTGCAGGTGAGGATGTTGAGGGTGGTGGGCGAGTTGCGGCTGTGGAATGGTTCATCTTTCTGCGGCACCTCCAGGGACGACGTGGTCGTCGTACCGTCAGGGTTCACTGTCACCTCTGACGGCCGGGGTTTTGGCCGCTCGAGCGTCATGGGGAATTTGTGTCTAATACTTGGTCAATCTGAAAAATACAAATAGTAAATTTATTAGATACCAGATTAAAATAAGATTGAGGAAAACAACGTATTCACACTCACAACTGGCTTCTACACCTACAGTTAAAACCTGGGCATGAGGGTATGATCAAATGTTCAGTGGCTTCAACTGAACAGATGTGTTTATACGCATAAAGTTACAAAGTATCTAAACAGTTTCTAATCATGTGGCCCTTTTGGTGGAATGGGATATCGAAGATACAAAACTAAATGGTTCCAAACTTATGGCATAGTATCGCCCCCTGGATGAAGCTATTGTAACTACCGGTATAACGTGGTGTCCAGTGCTGCCACCTAGCCTCCAGCCTGCCTATTACCTTACCACCCATATCAGCATGCCCTCTAGTGATCAGTCAGGGAACTAGAAGCTAGTGTCGGGATTTCCCAATCGTCCACTTTGGCGTTTTTCCTAATGTGCAATCGATCAAGAATATGTGAGTTGGTGTTATAGGGCTGCCCTGCTTGCAGCCCCGGCCTCCACACACACAACCATCCACACACCCACACCCCACCTCATTGCCCCACCTCCAACAACGGTGTGGCTGTAGAACAGAAAGCCCCGGGGACCAGGTTACCTCCCACCCAACACAACGCCTTCAAAGCGTTTTTTTCCTGAGCCCATTTTCACCCATGGAGTTCTGACACCCATGCCTACACTTTACTTGATTCACACACTTTTGGCCTTCCCATCCCATAAGCCCTCCCCTTCACTATGCAGACCGTTGTCTCCACTCTGCTCTCTTCATCTCTTTCCCCGACCCCCGACCCCCACCCAGACCCCCCCCCCCCCCCCCTGCCCCCTGACCAGTTGCTGCGCAGTTAGACCAGAGTATAGTACACTAGACCGGGTGTCCGGCACTGAATCACTGATTCTACACACAGCCTCAGGCTAGGTAACGGAGGGCCCAGGGGGGTGTAGGTTTTATAAGTGGTCCAGAATACATTACAGTTTAATAAGGGCTGACCCTGGTAGGGCAGGGCTTAATGAGGGCTGGGGTACGATAGGGCAGTTATATGAGGGCTGATGGAAGGAAGGCCACCGGTTTTTTTAATATGACTGAATGCATCATCTCTTTCTCCATTCTGCGATCTTTCTTGAGGCCACTTAAAGCTATTCGAAGATCAAATCCTAATCCAGTGATTTATCAATATGAATTTAATATTGCATCTTGCCAGTATGATATCAGTTTACAGTAAAAGGTACATTGCCCATTGCTGGTGCCCAACAGCACCGATCTATAACAAGACACACTCGGCCGCCGCCGGCCGGGGATCAGCCAACACGTGATGTGGGAACAGGACACCCGTTACCATGGTAACTAGGGTCTGGGTAACCTCCTCCTGGGGGGAGGGGGGGGGGGGGTGTAGGGGGGAGGAGGTAGTCCGGTAGGGTCCGTCCTCCATGGGTGGGTAAAGGTCCTACAGCCATCAAGTGTGTACATCAATGCTCTCACGTCTTGGTAGAGCCCGCATCCTGTGTATTAGCCGTATTTAGACTTTAAGAATGGTATATGGGGTCTAAAAATTGCTACTTTAGTACTGTACTACACTGTATTGTATGGCCTGCACTGGGATCCACTGGGAGTTTGGTTCTCGTATAACCCTAGGGTAATACGCGAGAATTTTTGGCATTAAACCGTACGGGGCAAAACAGCAAAGTTGTGGTGCACCCCTTGTACACCCGCAGCAGGGGCTGGTAGGCCGTCACGTGGTGCACCTCTACCCCTCCTCACGGTGTGTGTGTGTGTGGGGGGGGGGGGGGGGTAGGAAGTAGTACAAACAGATGGCCCTCTGCAGCAGCCGGCTCGTTCCGGCAGTTCTCACCAGGGGGCCCTTCTGTGCCAGCACCCTCCACACAGGATCAATACAGGCCGTGTAGCTCTCCCTGCACAGGTTTGGTGACTGCCTACATCAGGTTAGACATGTACATGTGTGCTTGGAGAGCAGCGTCTAATGTGTGCGGGGTGGGGTGTGTCTGGAGGTACTAGAGGGAGCGTCCACAGACAGGGGGTGCGGGGTGCGGGGGGACAACAACTAGCACTTTGCTGTAACCACGGTGCGTCTTACTGTCTCAGCACCAGCTGCATGTTGCTGATATCCTGTAACATGTGTGCAATACCTTTAATATAATGTTATTAATCAAAGGTAGCTCAGTAGATATGGGGTCTAAATGGGAGGGGGTGGGTCCCAGTTTTCCCTGTCGATTTTTAGGAAATGGTCATGCCACCCTGTCAATTTTAAGAACTGGCCATGTCCCATATACCATGTCTCTACCTCTTGTCGCATGTGACTAAGCCCAAAGATTCTGTCGATTTTAGTGATCCAACCCCATAGATGTAGATACCTGGGAACTGACACATTTTCATTCCCTTTTCATTGAGTTTAACATTAAGGCAAGAGTTGAATGGGAGAAGTGTTTGGGTGACTATGCAGCCTTACTAACGGCATTGGCTGAGGTGTGATCCCTGCGTGCTGATGGACATGGGTGTGTGCAGGGTGAGTCAACCTACACCAACAAGTGTCTGCCGTCCTGTCGTCCTGCCATCCCCACCCCAGGCTGACCGGTCCCAGCGTCAACCCTGGGGCTGCCGTCCTGCCATCCCCCACCCCAGGCCAGTACAGCCAGCATGGGCGGGCCGGGGGCGTCTCTCTCACTACCTGCTCACTACACGTGTGATGATACCGGGCCCTCTCAATCAAGTGAATGTGTTTTTTTTTGTATCAGGCATGTGTTGTTGTTTGTCCCCCTTCCCTGATCCTGTGATATGCATGACACTGTTGTACACACATGTAGGTAACAATAATTGCAGTCTTGTGACATGCAGAAAATATGAACTAATGTGCAATATTGTGACATGAGTTCCTTTCACAGACACAGGACTGACATAGACTCGGTTCAAAGCACTCATTCTACCTCTAAATGAGAACTGACACCACTATTGCCCCATGTGTCAGCGTGCTATCAGTGTGTCCTCTACATGCCGTACATAGCGGTGTAAGGCCAGATAAAGCAGCACATCATGTTATTAGGGAGCAGTATGTGGCCTATAAATAGCCCTTACCTCACACTGACAGACCCTGGACCCTCCCCCATACACACACACACACACACACACACACACACACACACACATCCTACTCCATGTCACCACTGAATACAATAGAGTATATAGACTCACTGTCTACTACCTCTAGCTCTGATCGTATTTGTTTTGGTTTTCTTAGCTTTGTTTTGGAGATGACGTGGCATTTTTTACATCGTTGTTTGCCATGGCAGCCTGTAGTTTACACGTGTGAAATATGCCCGAAGATGGACGTCCCTTGTTCATTATTACGTATAGCCTGTCTGCTTCTCCCCTTTACTTTGAATTGAACCTCTTTTTTCTAATTCCGTCCTCTCTGCAGTTTCTCTGTTTCATAAATACTTGCTTATTTTCACGTTAGCCCTTGTTCACACATGCACACTGTACCAGTAGTGTATGTCTCAATGGTAGTAGGGGTGGGGCAGGACTCGGACCTCATTCTGCCTCTCTGTAAATCAACATTCCTGAACAGGGGACCAGTATGCTACCACACATGTGTTATGATCTCAGTAATGTGTCCCTCCCCCCAACACACTAGGTGAGTACACCATGTAGAGAGGGCTGCCATGATGTGTCCCAGGACTGCACCTAATGCTCCCATTAGGTGCTGCAGGCCTGTAGATGAGTCTGTGTGCTATGGGTGTGTGGGGCAGTATGCGGGTTGGCTGCAGGTGTGAGGCCTGCCGCGGTACGCGATAACCACTGTGTGAATACCTCACATACTGCACACCTGCTACACACCTAGACCCCCCACTCCCGCCTGCCACTTGTCATATATCGAACACTATCTTCATGTGTTTGTCGGCACATCTCTATGTTAATGGGAGCCCCAATGTGCTTATCAGTCAAATATACTAATGGCACATAGTTCCTGCGCTATGGCAGACGGGGTGAAAGTTTCCATCCAGGAAGCTTAGTATGATACATGATACATGATATATATAGTTTCTTCTGCTCCTGGACATGTCTATCAAAGGTCTATGATGCAAACTCTAAGCCCTAGTCCCTACCAAGTCAGTGTCTGTCTACAGATTCAGTTAGGAATACTCTGTAGCAATAGCTAGCACATATCAAGGTCTAATTACTAGACCATGCCATGGGTTGCTATGCACTGATAATTGCTGCAGTGTTTATATTCAAACCGTACACAACAACTACTGGTTATATGTGAGCAGCCACACAGAAGGGATGCCCCGTGTGGGGGCGCACACAGCATCCTTTCTGCACGCCATATCCTACTGCCCCAACACTGTCCTGGTCCCCTTAGTCCCCCGTGTGAGCAGCCGGACAGAAAGGGTGACCTCCACACGCAGAGCACCCTTTCTGTTCTGCTGCTCACAGTATTGATCCATTGAACCATGTTTATTACGTTATACGACTTGACCCTACAACCCCCTGGAGGTAGGTTGGTCCTCCCTGCCCATAGACGGTACATGTAGATGCTTACCTCGTGTTCCGTACTGAGAGGTGGCGTACCACAATGTACTGTGTGTGGTGTAGGTAATCACCTGCAGCTGGTACAACCATTAAGTCAGTCTATCCATAACTGTGGCCGTAAATCCCAACTGCCATATCATGGTATCCACTGTGAACTGATTGATACAGCAGTCACTGGTATAGCAGCAGAGGTCATCTCAGTCAGCTATCACTTTACCCACATTAGGGCATATGGCGACAATATCAGAGGTAGTATCCAAGACAATTTACTAAATACAGTGTTTAATATCTGGTCCCATCCATGTACGGGTCTACAAAATATACATAGAAATCTGTGAAGAATTCTTTACTATCCGGTTCAAGAAAGTTCAATCCGGAAGGAATACTGTCATCAAGCTTGGAATCTGTGTAAGTTGTGCGCAGTTATAACAGGCTAGATAATACTGAGAATGCAGTCATGTCGGCATGGTATCTTCAAGAGTAGCAGTATTGGAGGAAAAAATACACATCACTGAGTGTTGACTGGCAGGTTTATGGTTGTGGTATTCCGAGATTGCAGGTCTTCTAGTGTTCCGCCGGGTGTGGCAAGATAAGCACTGATAACAGCCATCACAATAAGTACCTGTGCACGCTAAGAAACCTGAGGTGATTCTTGTAAGTTATCTGCCGTACCGTATGTTGATGAGTGGCAAGGTTGCTGTACTATATGTTGATGAGTGGCAAGGTTGCCGTCTTGTGTGTTGATGAGTGACAAGGTTGCTTCCTGTGTGTTGATGAGTGGCAAGGTTGTTGTCCTGTGTGTTGATGAGTGGCAAGGTTGTTGTCCTGTGTGTTGATGAGTGGCAAGGTTGTTGTCCTATGTGTTGATGAGTGAAAAGGTTGCTGTCCTGTGTGTTGATGAGTGGCAAGGTTGCCGTCCTGTGTGTTGATGAGTGGCAAGGTTGTTGTCCTATGTGTTGATGAGTGACAAGGTTGCTGTCCTGTGTGTTGATGAGTGGCAAGGTTGCCGTCCTGTGTGTTGATGAGTGGCAAGGTTGCTTCCTGTGTGTTGATGAGTGGCAAGGTTGTTGTCCTATGTGTTGATGAGTGACAAGGTTGCTGTCCTGTGTGTTGATGAGTGGCAAGGTTGTTGCCCTGTATGTTGATGAGTGTCAAGGTTGCTACACTATATGTTGATGAGTGGCAAGGTTGCTGTCCTGTGTGTTGATGAGTGGCAAGGTTGTTGTCATGTGTGTCAATGAGTGGCAAGGTTGTGACCCTGTATATAGCCTTATTTAGGTGAGTGGCTGTGATACTGAGTGGGCGGGGCCGGCAGTCTCTGGTACTGATCAATACTAACAGTGTACCTCTGTACGGCTTCACCAGGCCTGCACGTACGTCACGTGTAACCTGCTCGCTCCTGCCCCTCTACACACCGAGGACAACGTGCGAGCAGCTCAGGGCTGCCTTATCTCCCTAATGCTGTCAGGTTGTGCACGTGTGTACGGCTGCCCTTATGTTCAGTGGTCACTACTAGAGTTTCTAAGACTGTGGCAAAAGCTCAAGATTACGATGACCACATTTCTTACCCGAAAAGGCACTTGATAGTTAATGCTGATGAGGTAATCTGCCTCTTATAAATATGAGTTTAGTCAAATCAACATTTCAATCAGAATGTAGCAATTGCACGGTGGGAGAAAGGTTCCTCAGCAGTAATACAGTGCTATCAGGCCTGATAATGTCAAAAGCACATTGTTATAAAAATCCTTATACAAAAGCTTTGTGAAACTGAGTTAAACTTGACAAGCAGCAGCAGCGAAGTAAGGGAGGCGGGTGGGTGGTGGCTGTGGTGGTGAGAGGCCGCTAGCAGTACCAAGACTCTGTCTGCAACTCAAGGCCCTGCACGCTACTACTGCTACAACATAACGTGGTGCAGGCTGCACGATTACTGCCGCATCTAACCTACAAGCTGCCTTCTATATCCTCCCCATACCTCCAGCAACCTCCGTGCACCTCTCACACCAAGGTCGGGAAAACCCCAGGATTCCCCCAGCCTCCACCAATCACGGCCTGCCACGTCATAAACCCCACCAGTGACGCTCTCAGTCCTCACTCTCCACGCACATGTTGGATGAGCAGCTCCTGTATGAAGCAGTGCGAGCTGGAGATGGGGCTGGAGAGTGAGGGGAGTCCCTCCTCCCCCCCCCCCCTGCTGCTGCTGCTGCCGCTGCTGCTGTTATTGCCTCTGCCCCTCGTACAGGGTTTCCGTGAAGCACGGTCAGTAGGTGACACAACACTGGGCCATGTTTTGCAGAATCAGCAGAAATACTGACTCATCAAAACAATGAGGGGGAGGGGGGTGACTGTGTGACCGTGTAATTGCTGTTTTACTCGGGGGGTAAGGATTACCCCTCAATGTAGGCCAGTAGTAGTACACATAGGGTTCATTTTTGTCACCAAACGTACCTTTGATATTTGGACATCCATGAACATATTTTCTTAGATAACAAATCAATATAGCCAAACACTACATATGAGTATGAACCTTATGCGTTATTCTTGACTACTCTTTATCACCTCCCCAGCTTTGTTATACAGGTCCATCTTTGGCAACTTGCCAAACATGAAAACTATTTCCCTAATTACCTCAACGGTACAAGTCAACCCCTTAGGGGTAATAAACACCCTAGCATTGAGCAGGAGCAGGCAGACTGTTTCTATATTGACAGGCATAGCCTTTCCAATCAATGAATAATAAATATGAACAATCAATAAATACACTATCTGAGAAGTGATTTTAAGACTACCAATTATTCAGAGCTTGCATCATCCATAATGTATTTGCTACCTGGCTGGTTCTATTTGTGGAGGTATTCGTCATGTCAGCAGCTCGGCACATTTGGGGAGTCTTGATGCAGCGGCCGTTGGTGGCGTGCAGTATGAGGGGTGTGTCACCTGTTGAGGCTGTTATTGGTGGCCGCCATGTGGCACTCTCCCAGGCTGCCCGGGGCAGGTAGCGACTGCCCGGGGGTGGGGGGCCTGCTGTGTTACTGTAGGCCTGACTCAGGCTGCATACTGCTACACACGGGCTGTACGGGGCAGGTAGGGACTGCCCGGGGGTGGGGGGCCTGCTGTGTTACTGTAGGTCTGACTCAGGCTGCATACTGCTACACACGGGCTGTACGGGGCAGGTAGGGACTGCCCGGGGCAGGTAGGGACTGCCCGGGGGTGGGAGGCCTGCTGTGTTACTGTAGGTCTGACTCAGGCTGCATACTGCTACACACGGGCTGTATGGGGCAGGTAGGGACTGCCCGGGGCAGGTAGGGACTGCCCGGGGGTGGGAGGCCTGCTGTGTTACTGTAGGTCTGACTCAGGCTGCATACTGCTACACACGGGCTGCCCGGGGCAGGTAGGGACTGCCCGGGGCAGGTAGGGACTGCCCGGGGGTGGGAGGCCTGCTGTGTTACTGTAGGTCTGACTCAGGCTGCATACTGCTACACACGGGCTGTACGGGGCAGGTAGGGACTGCCCGGGGCAGGTAGGGACTGCCCGGGGGTGGGAGGCCTGCTGTGTTACTGTAGGTCTGACTCAGGCTGCATACTGCTACACACGGGCTGCCCGGGGCAGGTAGGGACTGCCCGGGGCAGGTAGGGACTGCCCGGGGGTGGGAGGCCTGCTGTGTTACTGTAGGTCTGACTCAGGCTGCATACTGCTACACACGGGCTGTACGGGGCAGGTAGGGACTGCCCGGGGCAGGTAGGGACTGCCCGGGGGTGGGAGGCCTGCTGTGTTACTGTAGGTCTGACTCAGGCTGCATACTGCTACACACAGGCTGCACGGGGCAGTACATGGTCCAGTTTACACGTGATGGGATGGGTATCCATATAAAGTCAACACTGGTACAGCGGCCTGACACTTACCATGTGATGGGTGTAAACGCACTGACATAGCAGCCTGCAACTCTACATTTCTTGTGCATCTGTTGAGCGGTCACCTCAGTGTTCCAGCGTACGGTGCCGTCCCCAGATCACTCTGCGGACGTAAGGGTGCTAGCTTGCTTACACCCTGTCCTGTCCGTGTCTTATGTACATTACCAGTGAGGGGCTTTAATACTTCATCATTAGGGAAGGCGTCTCAATCATAAGTTCTGGTAACCTCCAAAGTTAGAATCACTAAGGCATTGGAAACTCCCCAGTAAACAGAAGTGAGAGTGTGAGGGCAGAGGGGGCAAGCCCAATACAGGCAGAGTGGGGCTCAAGTGGCAAATCCTTCCGTCAGCAGTAAAACCTGAACAATCCTGAAAACGTAATTGGAGAGGACTGGAATCTGGGACAGGGCTCTGGGACTTCCGCATGGTTTGAATGGTTGGTGGCAGCGGATGGCAAGTGGGCGGAAGGCAATCAAGTTCAGTGGCACTTTTTTCGGCTGCAAGCCTAAGGCGTCAGACATGCACAGCTGTCAGTAAACATTAGCACAGCTGTCAATGGGCGTTGTACCAGCCCAATACTACTGTCACATACTGGTGTCACATAGGGCTAACGTGCCACTCAGAGATAGGTGTCACACTCGTGGCAACATGTCACACTCATACAGATACCAGGCCCAATAACCCAGTTGTGTCTCAAGTGATTTATTTCCTCTGATCAGAATGTGATATCGCTAGGACACGACCAAGCATACTTAAAATAGGAGGTTTCCTATAACTCTCCATTTACACGATTAGCACCCTTCCACATACTAGTAGTTGTTGCTCTACGCCTCAGTACCTAGATATGCTGACCTTTCCAATTGGCGACCTGCAACACTCGACTACCCAGAGGCATCACCCTTATTTGTCACCTCAGCTCTTGCCCTTCTCCCATCTATGTGCAGTTCTACCCGATAGGTTGTCTCACCCGGCAGGCTAGTGTTTGCCGTCTTGATGACACCCGGGAGACGGAGAGCGAAGGGGATATAGGCAGCCGTGATGGGGACAGGGGAGGATGGGGGACAGGGGAGGATGGGGGAGGACTGAGGAGGTGGGAGGGGTTGTCTCAGGGGGCTGGTACTGTGACAGTGCCGCCCACACACTGCCTCCTGCCGGCTGCTGCCACCCCCCCCCCCGTCCGTGTACAGCAGGACCCGTCCAGAGGCGCAGGGGGTCACCTCTCAATACATCTAATGCGTATGGAAGCATGCACAGCTGAGGTTGTCAGAAGTAGAGGAAGTGGGGCTTTTATTACATGTTGAATATTTGTCAATGGATTGAGAAAGTAGTATAATGAGATATGGGCCTGGTTCAGGCTGAGTGTATAGCATGGGTACACTGGTCAGCTGTAGGTATGAGTAGTGTAGGAAAGGGTATTTTCACTCAGGCATTTCAAGTCATTATAGTTGTAAGTAGTATATGGAATATGCATCTGATTCAGGCACTGGTAAAGGGGTGCAAACATGTCTAGTAGTTCTGTTTGTTAGGGAGAAGTGTTAACAGGAATGTTGGTAAATTGGTGTTTTTCCGGTTGAGGTGTACACACACTGGCTGAAGTAGGTAACTGTAGCGTGGTGTACGGGCTGCACGTGTTGCGGTACACAGAGGTACGACACTCACGTGGGCGCTGCACCACACCTGGCACCATGCCAGCATCTACACCCTCCCCCTCCCTGCCCACACTCAATCTATACTAACCCCTCCCCATCCCCACACTGAATCTACCCCTCACACATACATCCAGGGATGTAAGTCAGGACAGGTGGGAAAACAGGAAGTCGGACCAGGCCCTCCCGGCCAGCAGAACAGCCTAGGAAGGCAACCCCAATGCTCCTGTGGCCCTCCCCGCCTTAGTCTGGTAAATAAAGTGAGTCGCTGGGAACATTCCAGGAGGGTCAAAGAGACCGTCTAGGGGGCGCGCTGCTGGCCGGGAGGGACTGCAGGGGAGGCGGGGAGGGCCTCAGAGGGGACAGGAGACCTCCTGGGCCATTCTGCTGGCCGGGAGATCTGCAGGGGAGGGTCTGTGGGTAGGGGATGGGGTGGAAAAGGAACTTTTTGTCAATGGTAGAACAAAGAAGTACAGAAATACAGATAATTTTTATGAAAGTGAAATTCCAGGAATTCCTGGAATTCCAGGAAGACTTTCATCCCTGCATATCACAGCAGCCAATACCATTACACACGCCACTCTCAGCTCCAGGCACCACTTGGAGTCTCATGCAAAAACTCATACAGAATGTACAATTTTACAATTTCTGTTTTGTGTGTGTGTGATAATTGGCTACTCGTGTCCCTTGGTGTCCACGTGCGTTGACGTGATGCTGCACCAGCTCGGTATGGCTTTAACTGTATACACAACGTCATAAGGTGCATTGTTAAGAATCAAATAGGCGAAATCTCTTCAATCTATGACGCCGACCACAGTCATGAAGGAGTGGATTCACCCCCACAGCCACCCACTGCCCGTCTGGCTTTATGTATCGTCCTAGTGCCCCATCTACGTTCTAAGTACGTGCAGTCACAGGCCCCGACTCTATAGTAGTCTGGGCAAACTCATATAAAAATTTGTTTCACTAACTTGCCGTCAGGAGTTGACCAATAAAATCCTGTACACCAATTCCTGTGCACAGCCTGACAGGAAGTAACAATCTAAATATAGCAGTTCCACAAGTCCCATTTGCAGCCCTTGTGGCGGAAAAAAGTACTGGTTGAGCTACTAGGTGCTGCGGGTGGCAGTGGAGGTGCTGGGGGAGGTGCTCAGTGTGTGCTCAGTACCACGGTGTACCCCTCCATTAGCCCCATCACGGCCCTGAGTGCCCCACTAACCACTCCACACATGCAGTCACTCGCTGACAAACTAACACTCGGTTGGACAGTCGCTCCAATAGGACACTGATGTGAATGACAAATGCAATGTTAATGAGAAATATGCATCTAACCCAACCACCAACCGGTACACGATGGTGGTACATGTGTATAACAAGTACATGTGCAAGCAGTTGGTGAGGCATTGTAGTTAGCGTCACCCCTCGCACTTCACGTTTGCACAGCCCTTGAAAAGTTTGCATCTTCAGAATAAAATCCAAGTCTCTTATTCCCTCTACACTGCCACCCACAACCCCCAATAACTTGAGACCCCTCCCTGCAGCATCAACTAGTCGGACATAGGTTGAACCTTACTCGTGGCTGCATTCTACCGTAAGTCTTGTGTATAACCTGCATCTCAAGTATAACCCGCACCTACACTTGCTTTAAGTTGCTATAACCCTAGGTTTGAATTGCACATGCAACAAGTACTTGTATAATCCGCACCGATACTTGCCTGCAGCCCCACCCACCCTCGGGTACTACCCGGGAACATGTTTCATGTGGATGCCCCACTACCAGGCTGACAGAGGCTGCCCTGTATCTAGGGTTGCGCTAACTCTGTCTGATCAATAGCTGTGTGGGTGTGGTGTGCGTGTTGCCAACCGGTGGTCACGACTCGCTGCACACATACTGCAGGAGACTTCACGCTGCGGGGTGAGCCTCTGACGTCAGGCTACAACCTCCTCCTCACACATGGAGGGTTGGGGTAATGCCTCACAGGCCAGACGCTTGCTGCAATAACAGCTGGAGCTGAGAGAGGACCTGTCATTTATATAGGAGGTGGGGGTTTAAAGACCCAAGAAGTGTTGCCCCTCCAGCAAGAGTCAGTGGAGCGAGCAGTGCTACTCACCTACTTCAATGTGCTATGTCCTTGTTGTAATGATACATCCCTGGCACGTACACTCGCCATGGCTGCATTAATGCATCAATCGAAACCTTCAGTAATGTAGGATCGCCATGATGCTTGATTGCAGCAGGACTGCATTCATGCATCATGAAGTCAAAGGACACCATACATTAATGTACTGTACGGCCATTAATGGGTTAAAGAATGAACACTCCCTAACATACACATTGTGTCACCACGGTCAGCACCAAGTTCTCATTAGTTGACTATAACTGTACTGATAGCGACCTGTGCACACGTGGTGAGTGTCTGGATAATCAGAGACTGAATATCTGTAAGTCCATGCTACAATAGGCCATATCATGGTACTCAGTTGTCTGGCTGTTTCCTTTCTTTTAATCATGTGTTCTCATGAATTAGAATCATATTTGTTTTCCAATAACCCCCTCTCACCTCAGGCTGCCACCACACGGTGGCTGCACGTACTTCATCATCTTTATGGCCGCAGATTGTCAATACTCCTGCACGCTCTATTACCCCACTTTCTGTCTATTCAATCAGTATACCCCCTCCAGTACAGGCCAGTGTTAGCCCCCCCCCCCCCTCCAGGCTAGGAGCATGGTAGTGGTATATGGCCATATCCCATTACATTACTAGGTCTGCACAGGATCAAGGGGATACCACCTCAACTTACTAGACGTACGCAAGTCTGTCTCAAAATAGTAATATCAGCAGGGTTTCGGGGGACATGTATCTGGACAATGCAGTGTTTGCATATACGATGCCTCAGCGTGTACTGAGGTA
Source organism: Harmothoe impar (assembly GCA_947462335.1). Lineage (NCBI taxonomy): Eukaryota > Metazoa > Annelida > Polychaeta > Phyllodocida > Polynoidae > Harmothoe > Harmothoe impar. The sequence goes on from OX381719.1 coordinate 34,366,305, forward strand.
GCCCTTTCGCCAAGTTAGGACATATTTTGTCATATTAATTTTCAATTCTAAACTTTTGCAACAGCAAAGGATCAGAGGTTGATATTGCCATGTTTTCATAGCTTCGAGCTTAAGTTGATAGCTTTCAATGTTCAGCTAGTTTTCCTATTTTTTCAGTTAGATGAGGACTCTATGATACATTTATTTATCACTTTGCATTAATGTCAATGTTATAGAATATTGGCGACTTGGACATGAATAACTTAATCTCTGGAGCCGTGGTACACGTCTACCTATGACTCAGACAGGGGAATCCCCGACCTCGTCCCGACCACAAGACGAGCGAGGGAAAACACGCCAGCGTCACACAAATATCTGTTGTCGTTAATGTTCGTGGCCTACAAACATACTTCATGCTCCAATTGTCCACCAGATGTCAACGCCTCGTTTACCTCCACACACCGACTACATGTCTACCAGAGGTTTAGATATCATTTAGATGGTTCTGTGGGTGTTCAGAAAGTCAGACTTGGAATATAAATGCCACAAAACTACATCTGGGAGCACCCAGGGCCTGGCTATTGTCAGTGAACTGCTGTCGCCAAAGGTCGTCCTTGGAAGTTCCTTCTGATTTCATCTCTTCCCCTTCTCTTTTCTCCATTTTGGAATTTTTACCTTTCTTGTTCTTTCTCCTTTGTGAGGATGCATCAGAGGGGAGGCATGTCTAGTGTGCCTTTCTGTATCAATTCTCTTTTTAAAGTTTGCTGCACTTTTCCTTTTATCATCAAACACCTTTTTTGACAAGCAGCCTGTTAGCATTCTTTATACTCATTTTTTTGTTGGATTCTTTTCTCCATTCAAATGTCATAAATCCGTTCTCAATTTAGCGATGATGAAACTGATCCTTTTTGTTTCTTTTAGTGTGTTATGAGCCTCATCGTGATATATGTAACAGCAGTGTCCCCCGACTCATATTGCTGGCCGGCTCATGTATGTACTTCATACTGGTACCTGCCTATATATGATACAAGATCTCTCTATAGCGCTATTTCAACATAGCTATAATGTGGGAACAGACAATAAACATGGAAGCAGAACTGCATTCCCTACAGCATCAAACTATCCACGTGACCATCAAACAGGGTGATCTATCAATCCACCTATCGGGAAATCTATCCTATCAATCAACTTGTAACAGCATGCCGCCCAGAACTGTACCACAGGGACTAGTTCAAGCTGATTGTGTGTTTGTGTGCCGGAGGGGGGGGGGGTCTGACTTAGGGCTAAACTTCTGACGTTCTGTTCCGAGAAACACTCCGACAAATTATGATGCAATCACGCCATCAGTAATCTCTGTCCATCAGTTATAGTAAATTTGGTGAATTATTTTACTGCTAAGGGAGGGTTCATTATTTATGGCAGGGGGGGGTGAGCGTTTGGCAAATCGAATACGTCAAAAATAATTGCCCCCCCCCCCTCGGAATAGGTTGGGAAAAAAAGGCCCCCCCCCCCCTCGGAATAGATAATAAACCCTCCCTAAGTTGTTGTTTTTTGTGGGGTTTTATTTGTACATTTTGCAGGGTTACGACGTGTCAGGACCTGGATCCGCTCTAACTTTATTATCTTTATTATTTTACTGCTAAGTGACAGTCTTATAAAATTTAGTACTGTTTATGAAGTTTGGTTTAGAGTATACTGCCGTTCATTTGGTGCTCCGCAGCCTGAATAACCTGCTCGCAATAGCTCAGGAGACGTTCTGTAATTATTCGTGTTTTTTTCAAAATATGTCCAGATTTGAATACTTGTTTACAAATTGTGAGATACGGATATCTAGGTGGATGGCTGTGTGAATGGACCAGCACTGTGTGAGGGACGGCCGGGCGCCACCATCAGGCCGCCTCCGACTGTACCCCAGCCTTCTGCTACCTGTATAATCTATATATCATCAACTATCTCCATCATTATAATATCATCAGGTAGTTCTCAAAGCCTCCATTTTAATCAAGCTCCGATGATCCCTCCAAAACATTAGCCGCACTGGGTACTTAATGTCGTACAAGCCGTGGACTTCACGTTGGAATTCACGGTCCTCTTCTTTCTTTTATTAAATATAAAGTCTTAAACTTTTTTTTCTGTGGTATAATAGTACAATGGTGAATCATGTTTGTTTTCAAGAAGCCCATCACATGGTAGCATAGCAGGATGTTGTACATGTGTTGGTCTATTTTAGCTCAGTAGCGGACCTATGTCGGCAGAATGTTGTCTGCCGTGTGACACACGCCCAATGTTGATATTCACGGTTTATACTAATATCAAGTGCACCATGACAACATATTTGAACGTCATTATGTCTAAATAGTTTATCGTAGACGTCGGTCGTTCAACTGCGCACCCTAGTAAAATCAGCTTCCAATATCAGACATCCACATTCCACGTCTGTAATGGCCACTAAGCCGAAGGTCCATTACACATGCATCTGGTTTCACTATCTAGTACCATCCTTTTCCCCCAGTTCAATTTAAAGCTTAAAGAATCAATTCTTGTTTTCCCAGATGGTGTCTATAAATAGCTGCTAGTTGTGCTCGTGGCGGACCCTGGCGGTAGCTTTTTCCACTACAACAATCCATGTGCAGCAGGTGATCAGCTACACTGGTCTCCGCTGCCAGACTATATGACCTATGTCTGTCAGCCACAAGAGCAGCACAGAACACACAGGCGGCCAGCGTGTGGCCAGCATAGGACAGATGGGGTTGGCATGTATGATGGAGATGGGGACGAGAGGGGAGGGGGTTAGCTATGATAACTCAATATGCCTGACTGGTCAGACCATGCGGGTAGAGGGTGTGGTCATTGGATGGAGGGGGGGGGGGCTATGAAGAGGGATAGAGACTGGCTGAAGGGTGTATGTTATGTGTTGGGACTAGTAGGAGGGGTGGCGGGGCCCGGGTGGCGGGGGGGGGGGGCACTAGGGGGACTGGCATTCTAGTGCTGGCGATGTGAATGATTGTACTGATAGCATAGATTAGGTGAAGAAGGACAATATAGCTGGCATGCAGCTCGGCGGTAGTCGGTGGTGTGTGGGTGTGGCTGTAGGAGGGCTGGGGACGTGTCCGTCCCACGGTCCATGTCCCACCTACACACGGTATGATGCAAGCTACCACTGTGTGGCTGTCCTGGGCAGCTCTATAACTAGTATAAGCCAAACTCGCATATAAGCCGCATCCCGACCATGCGCCGATCCTATAAGCCGTACCAGCGATCTGACTCGCGTACTAGCCGCGGTTTATACAGGAGGTTTTATGGTATTCTGTCTCCGCGCATTGGAATGCTGCTCATACTTAAGAACTGGTAATTTCCTCTTGTTTTGACTGCATCTCGCCATATGCAGCAGCGTTTACGTTAACACAGGTGCAGTTGTGTGCTATTTGCGGCTGTTAGAAGCCTGCATGAGAGAGACCCTCAGACACAGAGAGGCACTCATGTGCAACCGTGATCTGCAGTAACTAACGTGATCTGCAGTAGTGCAGATAACGGCAGACCATCCAAACGTGATCTGCATCAAATCAACGTGATCTGCATCAAAATGTTTTGATCTGCTACAACTATCCAACCTGTATCTGCAGATTTTAGTCAATTTCGGACACTTTTCTAGCCAAATTGACCATTATTCTAAAAATTGACTTAAGATTTTAAGTTTCCAACACTTTTCTCACTGAGATGGCCATTTTTAGGAAAATTGATCTTTTGGTGATTTTTAGGAAAGAAATGCCCCAAATGGACCCTGGGCAATGTGAAACAATTACAGGCCTATACTTCCTAGGTGCCCTAGGTCGCCCCTGGGGAATGTGACGCAACCCCAAAATACTTCCTAGATGTCCCTTATGTCCTTCTGCATAGAAATAACACTATTTGCTTCTAAATACCTAAAGACAAACACCGCATAGGTCTACATACTTTGATACATATAGCATCAGGAAGAGGAAGAGTTCTATTGATGCAGAAAATGGATTTTTGAATCATGTAAATCGATGCAGATCACGTTGATTTGATGCAGATCACGTTTGGATGGTCTGCCGTTATCTGCACTACTGCAGATCACGTTAGTTGGTGCAGATCACGGTTGCACAACTCACCGAAATAGCAGGCAAGTGTGCATGTCAACCAGATACCCAAAGGGCACACGCATGTACAGGGGCATAAACCTGCATCAGGCAAATGCTAAAACTACAGGCATAGCTATGTAAGAGCTGCCCCCTCTGGATGTTAAGTACCAACAAGTAAAACACTGATATGCCGTATTCAGGTATTGGTATGTCTAGGTCTCACTCTGTATATATTATGGATTGGTTTCAAGTTACTGCAGTAGTAAGCAGCTGAGCATGCAAAAATGCCCCAACAACTATTTTGCTCCAAGGCATATATATTTACAACCGTACATGAACCTTTATGTATAAGGAGTCTACTTGGCGTAAGATCCGCTCGCCTATATTCCAGACATCGCTGAGTAATCTCTGGCAGCTATAAATAAGGTGGTTGTATCTGTGAGTAGCCCGTATAGACGGCCGTGTGTAACAGAGGCAGTCTAATTAAGGTTTATTGATTGGGGTCTATGTTACCAGCACTACATACACAGGCATCAACCCTGTATGGGCAGCATAGCGCGTTAACGTGACACTTGCCGTAATGCTGCACGAATGCAGCCCTGGTGAGTCTCCCGCTAGGACTGTATTCATGCATCATGCCAACCCTTTGGTAATGTACCAACCTGTAGGGTTTGGCTTGACGCATAAATGCGGCACTGGCCGGTTACTCGCTATTGCTGCATTCATCCCGGCATCCATGCGTCATAACGACATATCAAAGTTCTATGCGGCTCTCAAATGGTTTAACAGCAACCCTTTGTCAATGATGGTATCCTTTGTGGTATACTTTGTGGATGCTTCTATGTTGCGCCTTTGGCTTCACTTGACCACAGATCAGGGGTCTTTACTGAGGTACTGGTTACTGTAAACGTAGATATTTTCGCGCTGTACATATTTTCGCGATTTTCGCGATTTTAAAAAATCGCGAAAATATGTACAGCGCGAATATTTATCCAACAAGGACGTAGAGATCATCAAAGGAAAAAGGACGATGAGACATAGATCTGAGTAGGGAAACACAGGGGAGCTATGGTCGACATACATGGTGATACATTTTTTTTAAACTTTTTTTTTGGGGGGGGGGGAGGGGGATACAAAAAACAAACACATGGGTCAATATAGGCCTAGCTATACTAAATATGCCTACCGTATTCAACGTAATAAGCGCACATCCCCTAATAAGCGCACACCCCCCGTTTTTGGCGGATTCTTATACTAGAAATAACCAAATTGATCTCAATTTTTGACCCCAATTAAACTCTCAACTACTAAAAGGTGTCCATAATAATTTTTTAAGCGCACTGTGCGCTTATTACGTCGAATACGGTACTACATTTTTAAAAGTAGGTCTATAGGTCTATACGGAGAACAGGATGAATGGCGAACGGGATAAACAGAAAACGGCAGAACGGGATAAACGGATTACCGGAGAAGGCGATTACCGTAGAAGGCGATTACCGGAGAAGGCGATTACCAGAGAAGACGATAAAGAGAGAAGGGGATAAAGTGAGAACGGGATAAACGGAGAATGGGATGAAAGGAGAACGGGATGAAGGGAGAACGGGATGAAGGGAGAACGGGATAAATGGAGAGGGGGCGGGGGGGGGGGGGTCAGGGTGGGGATCTATCTGTAGCACACGAGACTTCTTTTTAAACCCTACTACATTATATGCCTACTACATTTTTAAAAGTAGGTCTATAGGTCTATACGGAGAACAGGATAAACGGAGAACGGGATAAAGGGATAAACGGAGAAGGCGATTACCGGAGAAGGCGAATACCGGGGAAGGTGATTACTGGAGAGGGCGACAAACGGAGAAGGGGATATAGGGAGAACAGGATAAAAGAGAGAACGGGATAAAAGGGAGAACGGGATAAAGGGAGAACGGGATGAAGGGAGAACTGGATAAAGGGAGAACAGATAAAGGGAGAACGGGATAAACGGAGAACGGGATAAACGGAGAGGGGCAGGGGCGGGGGTCAATATTGACGCTCCGATCAACTCGCTTTTCGGCCGAGACTTCTGGGAACAGAATAAACGGCAAACGGGATAAACGGCGAACGGGATAAAGGGATAAACAGAGAAGGCGATTACCAGAGAAGGCGATAAACGGAGAAGGGGATAAAGGGAAAACGGGATAAAAGGGAGAACGGGATAAAAGGGAGAACGGGATAAAGGGAGAATGGGATAAAGGGAGAAGGGGAGAAAGGGAGAACAGGATAATAGGGAGAAGGGGATAAAAGGGAGAAGGGGATAAAGGGAGAATGGGATAAAGGGAGAACGGGATAATGGGAGAACTTTAATTTTTTTGGGGGGATACAAACACATGGGTCAATATAGGTATAATAGGCCTAGCTATACTAAATATGCCTACTACATTTATACAGAGAACAGGATGAACGGGAACGGGATGAACGGAGAACAGGATAAACGGAGAAGGCGATTACCGGAGAAGGGGATAAACGGAGAAGGGGATAAAGGGAGAAGGGGAGAAAGGGAGAACAGGATAATAGGGAGAAGGGGATAAAAGGGAGAAGGGGATAAAGGGAGAATGGGATAAAGGGAGAACGGGATAATGGGAGAACGGGAGAATGGGAGAATGGGATAAAGGTAGAACAGGATGAAAGGAGAACGGGATGAAGGGAGAACGGTATGAAGGGAGAACGGGATACATGGAGAGGGGGCGGGGGGGGGGGTCAGGGTGGGGATCTATCTGTAGCACACGAGACTTCTTTTTAAACTTTTTAATTTTTTGGGGGATACAAAAAACAAACACATGGGTCAATATAGGCCTAGCTATACTAAATATGCCTACTACATTTTTAAAAGTAGGTCTATAGGTCTATACGGAGAACAGGATAAACGGAGAACGGGATAAAGGGATAAACGGAGAAGGCGATTACCGGAGAAGGCGAATACCGGGGAAGGTGATTACTGGAGAGGGCGACAAACGGAGAAGGGGATATAGGGAGAACAGGATAAAAGAGAGAACGGGATAAAAGGGAGAACGGGATAAAAGGGAGAACGGGATGAAGGGAGAACGGGATAAATGGAGAACTGGATAAAGGGAGAACAGATAAAGGGAGAACGGGATAAACGGAGAACGGGATAAACGGAGAGGGGCAGGGGCGGGGGTCAATATTGACGCTCCGATCAACTCGCTTTTCGGCCGAGACTTCTGCGAACAGAATAAACGGCGAACGGGATAAACGGCGAACGGGATAACCAGAGAAGGCGATTACCAGAGAAGGCTAAAAACGGAGAAGGGGATAAAGGGAAAACGGGATAAAAGGGAGAACGGGATAAAAGGGAGAACGGGATAAAGGGAGAATGGGATAAAGGGAGAACGGGATAATGGGAGAACGGGATAAAGGGAGAACAGGATGAACGGAGAACGGGAGAACGGTATGAAGGGAGAACGGCATAAAGGGAGAACGGGATTAATGGAGAACAGATAAAGGGAGAATGGGATAAACGGAGAACGGGATAAACGGAGAGGGGGCGGGGGGGTCAGGGTGGGGGATCTATCTGTAGCACACGCCGCCCCGTGGCCGACCGACACGGCTTAACGGAAACGGAGATGCCGTCGATATTGACGCTCCGATCAACTCGCTTTTCGGCCGAGACTTCTTTTTAAACTTTTTAATTTTTTGGTTGGGATACAAACACATGGGTCAATATAGGTAATATAGGCCTAGCTATACTAAATATGCCTACTACATTTATACAGAGAACAGGATAAACGGGAATGGGATGAACGGAGAACAAGATAAACGGGATAAACGGAAAAGGTGATTACCGGAGAAGGGGATAAACGGAGAAGGGGATAAAGGGAGAAGGGGAGAAAGGGAGAACGGGATGAAGGGAGAACGGGATAAATGGAGAACTGGATAAAGGGAGAACAGATAAAGGGAGAACGGGATAAAAGGAGAACGGGATAAACGGAGAACGGGATAAACGGAGAGGGGCGGGGGTGGGGGTCAGGGTGGGGATCTATCTGTAGCACATGCCGCCCCTCGGCCGACCGACACGGCTAAACAGAAACGAAGATGCTGTCAATATTGACACTCCGATCAACTCGCTTTTCGGCTGAGAATTTCGGAGAACAGAATAAACGGCGAACGGGATAAACGGCGAAAGGGATAAAGGGATAAACAGAGAAGGCGATTACCAGAGAAGGCGATAAACGGAGAAGGGGATAAAGGGAAAACGGGATAAAAGGGAGAACGGGATAAAAGGGAGAACGGGATAAAGGGAGAATGGGATAAAGGGAGAAGGGGAGAAAGGGAGAACAGGATAATAGGGAGAAGGGGATAAAAGGGAGAAGGGGATAAAGGGAGAATGGGATAAAGGGAGAACGGGATAATGGGAGAACTTTAATTTTTTGGGGGGGATACAAACACATGGGTCAATATAGGTAAAATAGGCCTAGCTATACTAAATATGCCTACTACATTTATACAGAGAACAGGATGAACGGGAACGGGATGAACGGAGAACAGGATAAACGGAGAAGGCGATTACCGGAGAAGGGGATAAACGGAGAAGGGGATAAAGGGAGAAGGGGAGAAAGGGAGAACAGGATAATAGGGAGAAGGGGATAAAAGGGAGAAGGGGATAAAGGGAGAATGGGATAAAGGGAGAACGGGATAACGGGAGAACGGGAGAACGGGAGAATGGGATAAAGGTAGAACAGGATGAAAGGAGAACGGGATGAAGGGAGAACGGGATGAAGGGAGAACGGGATTAAGGGAGAACGGATAAAGGGAAAATGGGATAAAGGGAGACAAGATAAACGGAGAATGGGATAAACGGAGAACGAGATAAATGGAGAGGGGGCGGGGTGGTCAGGGTGGGGGGGGATCTATCTGTAGCACACGCTGCCCGCAGCCGACCGACACGGCGAAACAGAAACAGAGATGCCGTCGCTATTGACACTCCGATCAACTCACTTTTCGGCCGAGACGTAAAACAGCAGTTACACACTGCCAAACCCTGACGCCTACAGCCACCTGCTCACCCCCCAGCCACCTGCTTTCCCATAGCCACCTGCTCACCTACAGCCACCACCTGGAATTCGATTATATATTACTTGTAATATATGAATTTGGGGTAGCTTTTTCTGGAGAACGTGATTCTGCTATCAGAATTGAGAAATAATTTCTTCCATTTAAATTAGAGGGGGATCAGGGCCGAGGGGACCTAGAGTATACAGCTTGTGGGGGGGGGGGCTTCAACATCAATAAAATGACGAGGGGCATCATTGCCATTGTTATTGTCATTTTCTGGTAAAAAAAGAAATTCTTCAGAATTCCTTCTGTATCAATTTGCCGCTACTAAAATGTATCAATTTGCCGCCCGCTACTAAAATGTATCAATTTGCCGCCGCTACTAAAATGTATCAATTTGCCGCCCGCTACTAAAATGTATCAATTTGCCGCCGCTACTAAAATGTATCAATTTGCCGCCCGCTACTAAAATGTATCGATTTGCCGAGTTGTCATGGTGACGTTTACACTTCCGGTTTCGGGGTGATGGCGTGTTTTTAAACGGCGCCGTTGACGTTAACTGCCGTAGTTGACGTTAGTTGTCATTTTACGTGATTAAAATGTCTTTCTCGATTATTTTAAGCTGATCCATACAGGTAAATAGTCTATATATTCAATTGTGTTGTTTAAATATACGATTGGAGCCAGTTTTTGCTTAAATTTAGGCTCCATCAATTTTGGTCAATGGGCTCCATGACAGGGATTGCTTAAAAATAAGACTTTTCAGTTTGAGATGAACTGCAGAGTAGGTCAATTATTGATTTACTATGCTTCCTTCGACATTGTCAGGCCACACTACTTTACTTTACATACCACAAAAAATTTAAGTGAAATTGTAATTCCTTACTTATGAAAATGATGAGTTTGTGATCTCTTTTATTGGGGTAAAATGAAAAAAATTGACAAAAATGTAATTTCTTTCTAATATTTTTATTTTAACAAATACAAATATGAAAATCGACATACATGTACATCAAGTGTAGGCCTTTCATATTATGCAGTTGGATTTTTATAAAAACATATATTTTTGACATTTTTGGAACTTTTTCAATTTTGACCCCCCACTACCAGAAGCTTTTGGTCGACATGAAACATTTGAATCTGTTTTGACGTTTTGAGAAAAGGTTGTCGACCATAGCTAATATAGTCATACTACTACCATACTACAAAAATCGCGAATTTAAATACTCGCGAAAATGCATTTTGTAGCAAAATCGCGAAAATTTATACACGCGAAAATATGTACATTTACAGTATCTTCCTTGGGGCTGATAACACTGATAGAGACTGAGAGTTCCAATATGATAGTGTTTGGGTAGTAAGACCTAGTGTAGTGTCCTGCAGTTAAGGCCACTTAAAAAAAGTTGTTTCTCATCACCAAGCAGTTAAAAATATGACGAGGGAGTTTATTTATTTAATTTTTTTTTCTTGGCGCATAAATACAAAGAAATTTGGACTTTTCACGAGCAATTTTCACATTTTAGTAATTCAGAGTTTATTGATCAGCAAAAATTGTTAGAATGCAAGTTATTTCTAGCTGACTGCATTACTGATAGCATAAGTTTAAATATGATACCAAATTTTAAAAAAAAATCTTTTTTTGAGTGGCCTAACATAACAGACAAAGCCACCTTTATATTATTATCGGTCACCACAGCCCGATCGGAGCAGTAATGAATCCCAATCTAATCACGGATATTAAACATGTTTGACAGGGTCAGACTGGATTGAACGTCCACCTGATAGAGTCGGTGACATCTTTTATAATCATTTGTAGGTGGCCCTGCAGTTCTGAATTCCTGCAGTATGAGAAAAAACATCTTGCTGGTGCAGTAACTGCCATGTTTTTCTCGGTATGGATATCTAAAACCTGAAACATAGACATGGTGCTGTTTGGCCTCAGCATACCATGCGGCCTACAAAGGGGAACAAAGCCTTGTGTACAGCCTGCCTGCATGCTGCCAGCCCGGTAACGGTGCAGGGGGAGCGGAGGCTAATGGGGGCAGATTGGCAACTCCCTCCTACGCACTTACCGCAGCTAGCAGCCGCTTCATGTTCAGATATCACATAACTCTGATTGATATAGGGCCGGCATGGCCGTGCAGGCACTGGGTTGCAATCTGTTGAATCATTGCAACAAGTAGGTATTATTTAGATGTATCTTATTTGGCTGAAACACTAGAAACCTACCCATCAGTGTCAGAGATACATTTCTTATATCAAGCTAATATAGTACAGGAGGGTATAGTATGTGTGGGCCTTAACATTTCTATTTATGAATTTGATTATGCCATTTTTAGAATAAATTCAGACCGAATCAATTAAAATATCTGAACCTCCTACGTACTGAATCTGAATACATTGTATCATACTGCTCTTACATTCATAAATATGTGAAACTGTGAGAGACCCCAACTATATCTTGTCAGCCGCTATTACTGAGAATATTACGGCCTGTATGTACGGTGCGTGTTGGGTCTTTTATACCATCACCATAACAGGCATATACCCTACCACTCGCCTACCCCACCCAGCCAGCAGTACTAGCAAGCAGCCTGCCAACAGCGCCTTTAGCCAGCCAACACTAACAGTAGGCTTGTTTAGCTATAGACTACCTCCAGCCATAAACCTGTCTGTTAGAGACTTCAACACAAGCAGCAGGCTTGTAGCTACCCACACATAGACCCCCAACACAAACAGCAAGCTTGTAGCTACCCCCACACAAACCCCCAACACAAACCCCAACACAAACCCCCACACAAACCCCCAACACAAACAGCAGGCTTGTAGCCACCCCCCCCCACATAAACCCCCAACACCAACAGCAGGCTTCTAGCTACCCCCACATAAACCTCCAACACAAACCCCCACACAAACCCCCAACACAAACAGCAGGCTTGTAGCTACCCCCCCCCCCCCCACATAAACCCCCAACACAAACAGCAGGCTTGTAGCTACCCCCACATAAACCCCCAACACAAATCCCCACACAAACCCCCAACACAAACAGCAGGCTTGTAGCAACCCCCCCCACAAACCCCCAACACAAACAGCAGGCTTGTAGCAACCCCCCCCCACATAAACCCCCAACACAAACAGCAGGCTTGTAGCAACCCCCCCCCCCACATAAACCCCCAACACAAACAGCAGGCTTGTAGCTACCCCCCCCCCAACACAAACCCCCAACACAAACAGCAGGCTTGTAGCAACCCCCCCCCCACATAAACCCCCAACACAAACAGCAGGCTTGTAGCTACCCCCCCCCCCACATAAACCCCCAACACAAACAGCAGGCTTGTAGCTACCCACACATAAACCCCCAACACCAACAGCAGGCTTGTAGCTACCCCAACATAAACCTCCAACACTAACAGCATTCATTGTAACTCAACCGTAAGAATCATGGGTATACACATCTTATTCCTTTGTGCCTCTCACAACATGTGGTCATGGTGAAGAGCCATTTTGATATTCGCTGAAAAACGGGAGCTAACAAAATGGTTCAGCAATATCTAAACCAACATATTGACGACATATTGACGAGATTAATCATTAGCCGCATCCTTCATGATATGGTTACATTGTGGTGTCAGTTGAGCTGTAACGAGGATGATAGATGTATCCTGCCGCCATACCTGTGTGCGGGGGCGAGCAGCGCAGCAGACAAGCAAGTTTTTCTATATTTAGTGCCACATTTGGAGAGAGTAATTGATATACATGCACTTTGATATTTGCAGCATAGCTCAGGTAATCTATTTAAAGAAACGTAATTAGTATTGATGCTGAGAGGCAATCTGTAGTGAAACTCTGGGATTGTTGATGCCATAAGGCAGTGTATCATAATACAATGTGAGGGCCCTTAAGCTATATCTTCGCATGTGGGAGGAGAATGGAATAAGTTTAAGTTTAAGTTTGTAAGGTTTTTATTTTTTCTAGGCTCAGGTACAGTCACTCAATATATGGTTTACCGGTAAGTCCAATTTTTCAGTATTTATACATTTTCTAGATACAGGTATTGAAAATGGAAAAGCAAAATAATAGAAATTCTCATAAGAAGCTTCTTTCTGCGAAACTTGAGCCACGAGTCGATACTCGGACTGTTATCTAGTATGGATGAGATATGGTCCTGTTACTGTTGGCATATTGCCTAATGTCACCTACACTGGTCTGCTGTGCTGAGAACACCCTACCTTCTACTACTATATCTCAGTCACCAGGCGACCACTGCCATATATGGTAGCGACTGCCCCGCTGTTTGGCGGCAAATCAATAGCAGCCCGGAGACAGCCAATCAGGGCCCACACTGACGGTCACACGAGAACCATGGGCGGAGCCAGGGCCACTCAGCTGAAGACCGGGAGATCCCACAGGTGGTAACTATGGCAACGGGATCCCATATTGCACTGGTGCTGGTAACAGGGTCTCTGTAACCATAGCAACACTTTTACGTCAGAAGGGACACTCGCCCACGCATCGCTCGGCAGGGCTCTAAGAGGCAGAGAGAGGTCTTAGCCTGAGGCCGGTGCTAAGGCACAAGCCTTCCTGCAGCTCACATTTAAGTTAATGAATGTGATTCTTACACACCGAGAAGACTAGCTCCCAGATGAGGAAGGTGCTTTCTGTTTGTCTAAACGGATGATGCTCGTCGATCCAAGTTTTGGTTTAAGAAGCATCGCCATGAATAAAACACGACATTGAAAGAATCTTTCTGATGAGAGCTGATATCTTGGCCAACATGGACTTGTAAACACACATATGAAGGGTTTACCATATTATTTCTGTATAGTTAGAGAGATTGGACTGTTGTCTTATCCAGCCTTAAATCCAGTTACCTTTTATGAGTATCTTGAAATCTTTGATTCTTTAATTGATAGTTTTATCAGAGCTCTCCACACACCTTACATTTTGCTTGCGTATAAGCCTATCTCGCATATTAGCCGCACCTAGACTTTGGGCTGATCCTATAAGCCGCACTAGCAATCTGATTATGGTGCCTTTAGCACTGTACCATAGTAGCAAAAACTCTCGTATAAGCTTCACCCCGACTCTGGGCCAATCCTATAAGCCGCACCGGCGATCTGACTCGCATACTAGCCACGGCTAGCCAGAGGTATGCCAAGAGGTATGCCTAGAAGGGGATTTTGGGAGAACTCCTCCATAGGGAATTTTGAAAAAAAATCAATGTCAGTTGGTAATTTTCAAAGCAATTTGGTAGACATTTTTTGAATAGATTGCTAACATAGGCATAACTTTTGTTCTAATCCGAGTATCAACAAAATTCAAATGCCTATGTGTTTTCTCTCTTTCTTTAAGTGGATTCCAAATCATCAGAGATAGGGAAAAATGATCACACTTGTTACTATTTTGGATACACATAATATTATTATATCAATGCAGCATTGCTTAAGTCTATAACAGTACCTACCGTACCCCTAGTATGGAAGAAGATGCAGCAATCTGGTCAAACCTAGCACTACACTCTATATATATCCTTAGCACTGCCATAGCGTACCAACGTTGGTAGGAAAAAGGGCCCTCCAAAAGCCAGGATTTTGCGTTTGCATTGGAAACAATACGCTATGGCAGGGCCCCTCCAGAAAGTACTGGCAGTTCTAAGGATATGCCTTAAATGTAGTCACGAAGTCCCGGTCACAGGGTCTGCACTGACGAGGTGTACATGGGACAGCAGCAAGCGGAGAGAATACTTATGCAGCCAGATTTAACCCTTTATGAACGGCATGTTGCCTTAAATGAACATTATAATTGTAGTCATGATACATAATGCAGTGCCGGCAAGTAACTCACTGCATTGGTATAGCATGCCTACCCTATCGGCTTTGGGGGTATATCAACCCCATAGGTTGGGTATGCATGATTGTAGCATAATGAGGGCAAATGGCATAGGACATTAAAGCACTGTGCAGCCTTTAAATGTTGGAAACATACTGTGTGTATTCTCCTTGGGAATCCCCGGTGACCCCCGTTATTTATAGCAGATGACACCAGCACCTTCCTCTGTGCACCCTCATGTCAGGGAGGGAGCATTTTAATTCAACAGGGGGGGGGGGGGGAGACTCTATGTATGGAAGCCGATACTCTTCGACTCTTTAGCAGGGGGGGGAGGTGCAAATCTCACCCCTTTTCGGTGATAAAAATGACCACTCCTTTATACTGTGACGATGCCAGGAGGGGGATGTCGTATACAGGTATACAGGTATAAAGGTGGTGGGTGAGAGGTACAGACTCAGGTGTACCTGTGTGTGTGGACTGAGCTGAACCTGGACCAGACCTACAAAGGCACTTAGTGTGTTCTATGTGGTTGCATGTTCCAGGCAGGGCAGGGCCTTCCTATTTAATGAGGACTATTACTGCTGAGCGACTACAAAGAACATGGCATATTTTGATACAGAAACTCTAATCACAGTAATATGAACCTCCATTGTTAGCTGATCAGGCTTTTCACGAATTGTTGCTATTTTCATACTTTGTGTGATACTGAGATATCCTCAAAAACCCTGTGTTTACTAATGACCTACATTATATCAAGCAGTACAAGCAGCAAACTGATTAACTCCAACTTACCTGTCTAAGAGGTATTGTAGCGGAATGGCGTCCACACGTGACTCGACATATAATAAGTAACAATCCGTGGGAATGTAGTAATATGTAAATACAACGAGGTTATGTAATCCCAAGTCCAACTGAGGTAGACGTGTTGTCTGTGTGTATGTTTGTGCGTATCCCGTTAGGGTAGTCCGCGTATCAGAAAGGTCGTCCGCGAGGTGGCTCTACGATGGTATTATCGCTCGTCAATAAGTAAGTGGGGTCTCGATGTGGCACGCAGTATGCCCGGTCTGATGTGTTCACTGGCGATGTCCATCTTCTGAAACAGTGAAGAAAATAACACATGATGATAAGTTTCAGCAATATCGGAGTATTTGTAATGCCCAGGGCTGCAGAGTATTTTCTATTAGGTAAAATCTGGGGAAAGAGATGATTATTTCTTTCACTCCTCTAAAAAAACAGATAAAAATCTTATAAATCAACATGAGCCAGGCGACGTGTATCAGGGGGACACAGCGCACCTTATCTGTCCAAGATGAAGGGCCGTATGTTGTAAATACAACCACCTTGTATGTCAGAATACACTGCGCCATGATGTGGTACCAACCCGCCACCTCCCACTCAGAAATCATACTAAAGATGATAATTGAATAGCATTGTAGAGATTGACCCATCCTGCTGGAGTATTAAGTTATTAATACTCACTATGGTTGGGGGCGGATTGCCCACATGCAGGCCTGATTGCAGCTATTGCCACCGTAACCTAATTACTGTGGTCAGCCTTTGTCACGCCTCATTCACACACTTAGTGACATCATGTGCTACCATTGGGTAAATTGGTCTCAATGTTCTTTAAGAGAACGTTCGACCTCTGCACAGTGGAGACTAAGTTTTAAAAGTTTTTTAGATATACAAAGGGGGTTGCTTGACTCTTATATATGTATTTGATGTGATGTAAGTGCCAGGTCAAGTGCCAGTGTGGTCAAAATATCACCAGCACACAGGTTTTTGTCACATTACATGTATAACGTTTTCGGCGACACTGCAGTGCACTTAGAAAAAATCTTTAACCTGCATCCATGAGTGGTTTTGACCACCAAAATAGGACATTGAAATTGATATGAAATTGAATTGAATTGAATTTCTGTTTTTAAGATTGTATGCCTATTACGTGAAATACGTTACTTTGATACACCAGTATTCATCATGTTGGTCATGGTTCTGTGAGCCAACAACTTAAACAGCCAGTAAAACGTGGACGTCAAATTATTCTGCAGCATGGGCAGTAGCTTAGAGGCAGCAGCAGCAGCAGAGCGTTACGTGGTGCGGACAGCAGATACAGCCAGGGCCAGCCGCGAATACACAACGAGCTAACATGCCACATTTAGCTAAATTGAAGATCCACTTAGACGAGCAAAGTTACTTTCTGTGCGCATCGAGCAAGTCTTCGGGCTTCAGGCATACATGATACAATTTAGTCTGAAGCTCTCAGTCTAGAATATATAGAGGCTTGGTTTTTAGGCAATGTAAATAATGTATTGTTTTTATGTGTGAGATAGGAAAGATGGCCGGAGCGTCTCATCTCAGAGCAAACAAGCTTACATGATAATACATCAGATGCTGACCATGGATAGACAGCAGCGCGAGCACTGACAGAGAGCACAGGACTGGACTTGGTGTGGACCAAACCACTGCAGATACACCTTAACAACTGCACTAAGCCTACAAACCCCTGTAGATAGGCCTGACCTCTGCAGAAAGGCCGAGCCCCTGGATTGGGCAGCACTACATCCAGGATGCACTCCCACAGGGTTATCTAGTGCAAACCTACTTCTATCATAAAAGGGGCTTTTCCCTTCCCCTTGAGGGCATGCTAATGGGAAATCGCTTTAACCGGACAAGACAGCCCCTCCCTGCACCGTCCTGTCCCGTCCTACCCTCCCTATCCAGCACACCTACTACAGCCTTACTTATATGATAACATCTACTTGCATTAGTATCAAACATGTACGTATTTGCTTATGCGTCCACCTTTCCTGCGCTGGCTTTGCCTGCATTGCACTGCCCTTCGCTGCTATGCCCCCCTCCACTACTAACCTACCACATACCAGGGGCGCTGCCTCCTTTCTATGCCCCCCCCCCTCCCATGCCTCCCCTGCCTCCGCGGGTTCCCCTATCTTGATGCCACGCAGGCCTTGTTCGTCCCTGGGAGGGGAATCCCCGGAGCCTCAATCTTAATGAACACAATTAAAGGCACCTTTATTGACTGAGAACGCCAGGATACAGTGTGCACTTCTTTTTTTGAGAGTAAACACGGGAGGAAGTATTTCTCTTCTTGATGACACGGCCTCTATGTGTTTTCAGTGCATCTTGCATTATACTACATGTTCCCTTCAAGGCATTCTTTCCCTTATCGCAAGCCTCTTATAAAAGCCTATGCCATCTTTGTTTCTCTACTTATGCATGCTAACCCCCTATTTTGCGGCAGTGGCCTATACAGCCCCCTGCCTCCTCCCATGCTGTCTGCCTCTACCCATGGCAGTGAGTAGTACAGACCAAGGGGCCTCCTTGTCAGGTCACCCTGCCAGCAGCGTGTATATGTCACGTATACTAGTAGTCTAATATTATCGGTGGCCATTTATGCGTGTCTACCTCCCTCACATACCCACACTATGCTTGTTATTCCCTCTAACAGTGGCAGGGTTCAGCAAACTACAAATGCTGATAGTGATGAAAGATTACACTCATATTTGTTTTAATAATATGTCCAAGGAGGATGGAGAGGGATTAGCATAATGATTACCGGTAGGTCAAATTGTATAATTGTGGGGGTGGGAGTCCACGCCCCAAGTAGTGCACTGAGACTGCCCCCTGCCCGACCTGCTACGTACTGGGAGGCTGGCTGTGGGTGCTTCAGTATAAATGGTCTTACAGCAAGCATACAACTCAGCAGCCTTAACACAGCTCACCACTCTGCAGTAATCATAGACAAGTGCCCCTCCTGCCCGCGCTGAGGGCCCTGTGCCGAGCCCCCCGCGCCGAGGGCACCGGGCTGAGGGCCCCGTGCCGAGGGCCCCGTGCTGAGGGCCCCGTGCTGAGGGCCCCGTGCTGAGGGCCCCGTGCTGAGGGCCCCGTGCTGAGGGCCCGTGCTGAGGGCCCCGTGCTGAGGGCCCCGGGCTGAGGGCCCCGTGCTGAGGGCCCCGTGCTGAGGGCCCCATGCTGAGGGCCCCATGCTGAGGGCTGAGGGCACCGGGCGGGGGATGAATGTTAACACGGCCTGGTTGTGGCGGGGACGGAGGGAGGAGACGGCCGTGACAACCAGACACATAAAGTAGCTGCACCCTGACACCCCCCGCTGTACAGCATGTGTAGGGAAGACGGTGCCAGGGTTAGCGGGCAGTGGGGTGCTTACCGTACGGGTTAAAGAGTGTTGTATGTGTGTGGATGCAGAGGGGAGAGTAGAGGGGAGAGTAGAGGGCTGACATAGGGTGTTAGGTCAGGGTCAGGGTGGACGCTACAAAGGTGTCTTGGTGCCTCGTGTCCAAGTAGGAGCAGGAGCATGAGGAGCTAGAGTGGGTTAACAAGACGTGCAGGTGACTACTTTGACACATCACATGGACTACAACAATGCAGGTAGTGGTGGTCCAAGGGTGCACTTGACACAACCGGGGGGGGGGGGGCGGCTGGGGGTGCATGGGGGGTACCATGAGGGGGTTACAGACTGCTGCTCGGGGGAATCCCCTCCCATGTCACAGTCTCCATGGTAACAAGGTTAGCAGCCAGGGGTGGCGCCGCCATGGTTACCGATATGTCGCTAAGGTACGGGACGCTGACTCACGCCCAGACATGGCGACACGGCGGCGGCACGGAAACCATTCAGCCATGTGTCGGCGACTGTCAATAAATCACATCTTTCCCCCCTTTTTAATTTGCTGAGGAAATCTGGTGACCCGTGGGTAGTGCAGGTCGTGGGCGCCATTTTACATGTCGTTAGTGACAACTAAAGAGGGTACCCGCTGTCATGGACTTGTTCTCCAGTTAGGGCAATGATACAAATGAGTCTCTGATGTATTGATGCCTCACTAATAAATCATTCAAATCTGTCCGGTATGCTTTATGCATACAATACGTCAACTTGTTAATTAGGTCCTAGGGGACCGGAATCTCAAAATCTGCTCAACATTTTGTGTACGAGTCACCTGTGTATTTCTAATAACATGCATGTTCATGTACCGGTATAGAGAACCATGGCATTACAACTATCTGTCAAGATCCACTTACATTGCTATAACTAGGTTTCGTTATAAAATGGCAAATCACCAAAACACAAGTGGAGTGTGTTGCCAAGTATCTAAAACACCTACCTTGAGGTCAGCTTTATGTGCGTTTTATGCTTGTTTTGTTAGATAGTTAAGGTCCCATTGACTAATAGCCACACTGCGGAATTAGTGGAGACTAAAGGAAGGAACTTTTCACTTCATATCAGCACACCAATGGTACATGTCAAAGTATGGCATTTGTGCTATAGATTATCTCCAAATGCAGTCAGTACTGCCTCCAAGTGACGTCAAGCATGTCTGTTACCTTGTCTGCAGTGTCCAACTGGAAATGCATCCAGACTTAAACTATCTTTTATCAGAAATCTGTCAGTTTGATTATTATTAAAGATGACACCATTTCTAAAAGTGACAGTGATTCATTTCTCTATGCATTAAAGAAGCTCTTGCGTTAGGTCACTAAAGGTTGTCTGTGGTTTAAATCGGTGAGTAGCTCGTGCCTTGATTGTGTTATGGCGGGAAGACCAGAATACGGCACTATGGTGTCCTGGGACTGGTTCCTACAGAGCATTTAGACGAGGCACGAGGTCCAGATGACGACAACTAACATGCCACAGCTGCAGCATGTCTCCTTCCTCCAGTACCAGTACTGTAACTTTATTTCTTATTTTGCATTGCATGTGGGACAGAAATAATCTCACGAGTATCTTCAGAAACAGCGTCCACATGCATCTCCTACACATGCATGTGGAGAGATACGTCTTAGGTGGAATAGACTCCCTGCCTTCCCTAAGTGGTGTTCTGTACATACCTTCACAAATGTCATATTGTATTCTTGTAAATTCTAGTTACACTACAAGCCAAACACTACCTCCAAGGTCCCTCTCCATATGACCTCTACGTTTCCTGCACTGCCCCCTTTGTCCCCTGGCCCCACCTAGGTACGTCCCTATTATCAGAGTTCCCCTCACCACTGCTTACAAACCCGGCACCTGCCCTCTGAACCTGTCTTTTCTACCCCCCCCCCTCCCCTCAGCCCGGCGGCGGGGGTCGGGGCCTGGCGGGTCTGTGTGGCGCCATGCTGGCGGCTCGTTGTCAAGGTGAGCTGCTCGCTGCCACTGTACTGAGTTATTTATAGCACAAATCAATGACTGCGTCACGCGGCGAGCTGCTCCCGTGGTTCCCTCCCCGCCCACCAGAGGGGGAGGGGTGGGTCCAGGTTGAAATGACTCTACACTTCTACACCATAGTGCCTGCTTCAGAGGTGTGGGGGGGGGGGAGGCAAGGGGGTCCCCCTTTTTTCAGTATGGTATAAGCTAATATGGTAATTGTCTGTATTGCCCATGCACCACACAAATGTTACTGAACTACCATATCGGCTCTTCACTACCTTAACACTCTCCCCGCCCTCCACCACTCCTCCGTGATTTATCATCAAAATAGGATTCATTTAATCTGAATTTGAATTTAAATCAGAGTTCACAACTTGTCGAAACAGGCGTACTCTTTCTTTCATTGAACAACTGTGTATGCTTCTGGTTTCAAGGCATAGAATAACTTTTTAATTCCATTTCTTCATTAATTTATCATGATTAATTCTGGGAATTAACTGTAAGACCATGAAAGCTTCGTGGGTTACCAAAGTCAGGAAAATGGATACTACTAATGGATATGTAAAACCATATTACCCCGGTATATGCATTTGGGGGGGGGGGGGGTGATATAAAATCTGAAATGTGCTGAGCATTGCAATTTCCAATTATTTTAATACATCAAAGGCACGTTGACAAAACCTGGTGTCGGCAGTTATTTCCACCTGCAGCTCACGGGCAGTCAGCTGTGAGGCTGAAACCCTTAGTACGACCCCATCTGCCAACCCCTACTGCACTAGCCTACCGCAGTAATGATAAGCTAAATATAGTTCTCAGCTGCCTCCACTCCCAACCCACACAATACCAACAGGTAGTGTCGATGGCGTTAACCCTTTAAAGGTAAACTGACCCTCCACTAACAGTCTGTATGCAGCGAGGCATTAACGTGAATAGTGCTTTAATATAATATGCCCATTGTCGTCATGATACATGAATGCTGCCCAGAGTAACACGCCAGCGCTGCAATTATGCATCATGCCGACCTTATGGACTTAATACACATTGAAGGGTCAACAATTATATGATGCATAAATGTAGCACTGGCGAGTAGACTTGGCAGTGCTGCATCCTACAGGTTGATAACACTCCCAAATGGTCGGCATAATGCAGCCGGTGCTGCATTGGTGCATGACGACAAATGTCACCTTTTAGTGACATGTTGTCCTTAAAGAGTTAAAGCACTAAAGCAGTCCACGAAGGGTTAGACTCAGAGGTTAGACTTACATGAAGAAAGCAGGTTAACACAGTGTTGCCGAAATAACGCCGGCACGCCGGCATTTGCCGGCGTAGAATCTTAATGGCCGGCGTAGGGCCTTAGGACGCAGGCCACAATGGCCTGCCATGATCTCAGCTTTCTAATGTTGAAAGAATTTTTCAAATCGGCCAATTAGCAGCGAAGATAGAGCCATATTTGTAGAATTGAATATTTTTTCAATTTCTTTTAAGTTTTTGCAGTAGTTATAAGTTATAATGAAGTTTATGAAAGTACCTTGAAATATCAAAATTCATATGGCCTGCGTGAGAAGGAAATGGCCTGCGTAAGATGCCAAGACGCAGGCCACCTTGGCCTGCGTTGAGAAAAAGTTTTCGGCAACACTGTTAACAGGCGACACCTAACCCGAGTTATCCAGATTGATATCGATATGGTTTCAATCAACGACTACAGCGGCAACTACCGGTAGTATAATTAACTGATGACCTACGTCAAAGTCTAACCACGGCATTGGATGGATTAACTTGTTTTGCCATCTGTAGAAGAAGCCGTCCACTGCTGAGTGAGGCCTGCTGCTACATATAGCTGCTCTATGCGGCACTCGGTGCTGGTCAGTCCTCCAGCCCCTATCTCTGTCTGCCTGCCTCCATGTCTGCCCTCCCACGGCCATACAGCAGGCAGCAATACTATATCTCTCCCATCTCATATTAAACAAGGCTCCACATTCTGTCTTCATTTCTCCTCCCACTCCCTCGGCGTCCATTCAATCTGCTCAAGGTTCTACCTGCCTGCCTCTAGCTGCAAAACTGCATGATCAGCTCTATGTGTGATGGAGACCCTGACCCCAGCCTACACCCCCCCCCCCCTGCCCCGACCTGTAGACAGCAGTATGCAGCCACACCGTGGCAGCGCGGGAGCTGCCCTATCTGTACCTACCTCACACCCCTACACGGGGGGAGTAGGACAGGTGGTGTGTGCCGAGTGTGTGGGAGGTAGAGATTGGGTAATGGCAGGGGGACGTCCATGACAGAGGTCTTCATAGAAAAGGAAAATGTCGTCTGCTCTGTCATATCACAGTTAAAAATAGCCACAGTCGATCTATATTGGGGTGGGAGAGTGGAGTTCTGAAGCGGCCAGTCTCAGTAGTTAATTTGTTACAGAATGTACCTATTAACCCTTTGTGATTCCTTTGACAGGATTAATGCCTGACCATAGACTCGTCGGTAATATTGATTAATGGTATCAGATTTGTGTAGAGTGGCGGCTTATCAAATATGTATTGATGTATCCTATGTGGTGGGATATCGTCTAGTGGCCTTACTTACTAAAACTGCAGGTGTAATAGGTCTAGGTACCTCCTCAAGACCTACATCCAGCAACACCCTCCTGCCCACTCTCCTGTTTCTTTCAAGGTCACCCTTGACTGCATATGTTTTGTCACTGAGATGTGCCGTGTTCACTTCAGGATTTAATATTGACTTAAACGTCAGAGTTCTAGATTCAGAGTAGTCCATTAAAACTGTTTTCATATAGCATAACTAGAGACTTCAGCAAGCCAAAACACTTCTAGTTTAATTTTAGCACAAAAGGTTATGTGTGACTGGTCATACACTTCCTTAAGACTCACTGCTGACAAATCACACACATGTATAAATGTACATCACCTTTACAAGACGCAGGTAACGACCCTTTTAGTACCATACTGAGGTAAGTACACTCCTCCAATACGGCACTCCTCAGCCCTGTGCACGGACACTTGTACTAGTACAACACGTATACACCGCTACCTCAGCTATGTGGCACGCACCCAACTGTGGGAGTGTTGTGGAGAAGGAAGTGGGAGAGGGGGGGTATATGTAGGTAAAACCACAGTAGTCGTTATGGACTGACTTTCTCAGGTGATCTGGGACATGTTTAAACCTGTAGTTAAGACCCCATCACATGACAGAACCCCCTGCTACCTCCTCCCCCCTAGACCCCCTAATAACATTATGGCCAATATTCCCCAAGTTCTATAGGCTATATATTAAAGTACCCCCTTGGAATTCCACACATGTTGTCACATCAAAGGAGGTATGCCTGTTTTGTTTTTTTATTGTCTTTAGATCTCTGCTCATGAATTGATATTGTACCTTTATATGGAGGTCAGTTCATCTCCATGAAGATAGATTGCAATTTCCAGAAGCAATATTCAACTGCTATACCGGGTAGCTCTGTTATCGATTAATTCTGGTTACATTTGGATAAGAGCATTCTGTAGAAAATTCCCCGACATACCGGTAGGATATTATATTAGAGTTAGGTCCCAACAGTAATTGGTATATACCCCCACCCTCTCCAAAGTTGCACGTTAAACCTGTGGGTGCGCGATATGCTGCAGCCAGGTCAGCTATACATGATGTATAGCTTCATGTTACCTCAGGCCAAGCCCGTCAAATATGTAAAGGTTATACCACAGCATGATGAAAGAGCGTTGATCAGTTGGTGATGGTAATCCACTAGGCCGTAGCATAGCCTACATGTAGGGTTTGACTCTTGAGGGTCTCACAATCATCATCAACCATTCACAAACCATATAATAATGCCATAAATCAAGATATAGATCTATACCAACTAGTCAAATCAAAAAGAAAATATGGCAAATGTAATAAGACTATTTATGAAATGCATATCTAGAAAAAAATGTAGATCAACCCCAAAAGAACAGTAGGCCTAGGCCTAGCTAGGCCTAGAGTCTAGACACTAGACCGGTATATCTAGAGCAATGATTTATATCATTTAGGGGGGGGGGGCAAGCAATGGTACCGGTAGTAGGTCAAAATTACTTTTAGCTGATTGCAGCTGATTGGTGGGGGGTCGGAAAAAAATGTTCATGTTGGGGAAATCTACCAGAGCCCACACCCGCCCCCCCCTAGGGCCCCTACCTAGTAATGGCAATGGTAATGGGTCCCTAGCAATTTGCAAATTCTAATCATTATTCACTTTACAAAACCAGGAAGACATCATAGATAGATCTAGTAGGGCCATTGGCCCGGGTGTAGCCTCACATTATAATTTGGTCAAGATGACATCTACCAGGGGTAGACTATAGACCAATGCAGCAGGAAAGGGTGACTTTCAGGGATGATAATGATATTTAACGACAGAGAAGAATGTTATATGCTCAAGGCAATATGCTTGTAAAAAAAGTTCTATATGTGCAGTGTGGAGGTAAAAATTCAATTGTTTAGGGCCTACTGTACGCCTTTATTAGCATTACCAAAGAGAAATTAAAAAAATATTTCATCATTCTAATTTTTATTTGTATTAAAGCGCTGTGTCAATTAAAAGGCAAAGCTGTTTGAATTGTGTATATATCATGTTTAGAACCGTCATAATTTGAGATTAATCATCAGGAAAAAGGCACTTCTATTGGAGGAAACCGCCCATTGAATTGTCCCGTTTCATGGACCCCCTATTTAGACAATAGGTGTGACCATGACTTGACCATGCACAGCGTTCACAGCTTTCTACTCCCGGGAGGTACGGCCTAGGGGGGGGGGGTGCAGTGTTGCCCCGGCTTCCCCCCTCAGGTACAGCCGTGTGCAGAGGTGTGGGAGGCCTCCTCTCACACACACACCCAGGGGGTAGACTCAATACACATAATACTTTGGTATGATTAAAAGCCGCGGCTCTTAACAATAGTTTATGTTAACCATGTATATATGAATAGAAAGCCACTTTTCTCCTCTACACAATGGACATTATAGAAAATGGGCGCGGCAGATAGATTTTAAACACTACATGTTATTCTAAGAAAGTTCACTTCTTAAGTTAACATCTCTGGCTTGCAGCATCCAATGTTAAAATGGAACCCACCAGCATATAGCTGAATATGTTCTCTGATCAATTATCTTATTCCCACAGGCATATAATATCAGATAATCCCCTCAACTCTTGAATTACGGAGGGACAATCTTTCTCATAGGAGGAAAACACGGCCCATGCATGTGTGACTACACAGTATAGGCACGGCCATCCAACTGATAAGGGTTGGCAAGTGGTGACGCTACTTTATATACAGCCCAGTTATGGTGCAAATTTAATGGGGCTTCGATGCGGAAGCTAACAGTGGCATACAACGATGCCCTCCGAATGTTGCTTGGAATACCAAGATATGCCAGAGCGGGAGAAACCTTTGCTATTTGTGGCCTTCCAACATGTGGTGCTACAATTAGAAGATTGATTTACAGCTTTATATGTCGACTGACAGGGTCGGAAAATGAGTTAATCAAAAACATGGTAGATTCTCCAAGTGATACTCAGTATACTTCAAATATCTGGAGGTGCTGGTATCGGGATCTTTATGTACACTTTAATATCACATAAGTGTATTTTTGTATAAAATGTAGATATGTATTTGTTTACTATGGACCTTTTGTACAACTGAGTCTGAAATAAAAGTTTGAATTGAATTGAATTTCAATAAAAGTTGTTGATAAAGTTTTTGAACATTTCTGAAGCCTGACCGACAAATACATAAAATAGGGCCTATTTTAAATATGCCATTTCTATTTTTTTTTTAAGTCCTAGCCTATGAATCTCCGGACATGAGATGTTTGCAAACATAGCCATTATAGACAATGTTACGAGGACCCTGTTACAACCAACGTAAACACAACTTTATTATGAAAAAGTCACCCTTTCTAGCTGCATTGGTCAATAGATGAATAGTGCTAGCTATAGGAGTCTACTAGCTAGGCCTAGGTCTAGATCGTAGGTGACATCCAACAAATTGAGGTCAACACAGACTCGGCAGAGTAGTCAACATCTAGCCTATTCTAGTACTGCCTATCGAAATCTGAACCTATCCGTTTCACTGTAAAAAAGGTATACACACAGCATGTACAGGGAATCCTTTCTTCAGATACCACCTGCAGTGTTTGGGGGCCAAGGGAACCGGAGAAATTCTTGTTTTCATACCACAAATGTTTGGAAGTCTTTGGCTTTGCAGTGTTTGGCCACCACCGCTTGCTCTTGACACATGACATGCTTTTCCAAACAACTGTCAACCACTTGCTGGTGGTTTTACCACGAAACCCCGCAATTTCTGACACTATCACTACCAGGATTTGAGCATGGATATGTTAGGAGCTAGAATGACAAAGATTTGGTGGGAAATAATGTCAACTTACCATGCCATTGGGCGAATACACATATCCCTCGGGTTGCAAACGCAAAGAAGTCCAACCCCGGTCGCCATTTCTGAAAACACCACGATGTTTATCGATGAGCGACTGACGGAAGAGCCAAGATAAAATTCCGATTTCTGTGGCTCATAGGCAATGTCTGTCATCAACTGTAACATATCAGGGAATTAAAATAGATGCAATTGTTTTTGTAGTAGCTTATGCATTGTCATGAATGAAAAACTGTTATATTTGGGGTAAGGATGGTGATATGGGAGGGGTACGTACAATAAAGGGAACAGCCAGTCAGGTGACGGGGCGCTAATTTATTCGTGACGTCAAAGCCAACTTGTTTGCAAACAGTGCCCCCTCCTCCCACCCATGCTGGGTGCCCGCCCCTCCCCCCTCACGGAGAGGAAATCCCCAGTGCTAAATATATATTCTCCGTATTCAGGTTTCCCATAATGCCCGCGCTCAGGCAGTTTCCGGTCTAGCCCGCCCTCCCCCACTCACTGTGACTGTGAGTGTGAGTCTGTGGGATACCTCTCTTTTTACAAATTATTTACTTTGGCTTAAGACATCGTACAGACTTAAGTAGGGCCTCATTGGAAAGGTAATTGTTGGATCTATCCGTCTATACAATCTAGAATATCTAAAATATATAATAATATAGTTTTGTGTGCAGTTGAACATGGGGTAGCGTAGGCTAGGTCTATTTTCTAGAATACACATACAGAACTAACCTTCCAGTTACCTCCAGTAAATTGAGTAATGTAAGTGAATATAATCCATATATAGCTTCCATTACTCCATGTGTTACATCCAATGTTCAATAATCCGTGTCAATAATCCATGAAAATAGCAATATCTTTGAGACTTGTTACTGGGACTATGTCAGGCTCCACCCAGCTTACAGGACCAACTGACTGAATACCCTGCACATGAATACTAACTCTTGTCTTTCTTGATGCCACCTGCCCCCCTCCCCCACCTACCAGGTGTGGCAGTCAGCCTCCACACCTCCAGGTGAGATGTACCTGTGAGATGCTCCTGTCACAGTTGCCCCACCAGCCATTCACACCTCTGAGCTGAATGTGGCACTATATCAAAGTGATGTCCCACACTAAGCCTGCTCTTAGAGGTCGAGATCTAAGGCATACCTCTGACTGAATTTGATAAGAATTTCAAATAAAGTTTTAAAAATAAAGGATAAAGTTTATATTTGACATACTTACATGCACTACCCATTCCGTATCAAACGTCTGTTTCAAACGTTCATATAACTGGAATTGTTTCTTAAAATATATTTAAGGAAGGTCCTATGACTCAAGAAGGGTTGATGATGAATGAGATAAAGCTTTGCCCCTACATGGGTAAAATTGAACACTGGCGACACGGCCCTTTTAGGCCCTTTTATAAATCGACAGACACAGCAAATTAGGGATAAAAATCGACCTAGAGATTTTTCTATGAATTCCTGTATATGTAAAAATCGACACAGTGACACGGCCATTTTGCTAAAAATCCTCCTGTCAAACAATGGTTAATCCTGAAGCACCAACACAGTGCCGGTGATTCACCCATCAGCACTTAATTATATTTGTTATATTATGCCTTCCTTTGAGGGGAGTACAATGGTAGATGGTAGATTCACCACTGTCGGATGTTTGTTTTCAATGTGAACATGCCCTTTTTTAACCTTAAGATATATGTACATCTACACTATTGAATAATTAGCCCAATACATACGTGGAAAGGGGAGATGTTGCTCTTCATGTATCATAAACAATTTTCTCTATTTAATGAATGTCATCTAATCTTTGTAACTGTAATAATTGTATTATATGACACATTCTAGGCTGGTAGAATTATATAATAAGGTAACAAGAGGGTTGACTTCTCTATGCTAAATGTACACTCTCTTAATGGGATTCAACGAAAACACATGAACTTTCATTCTAAACCGAGATTTCCACCTAATTTCATACAATTATACATTAGTTCTGATATCAAAGGTGTCCGACTTAACACATGTATACTTTTGGGTGAAATTACCCTATATACTAGTGTTAGAGAAATCTAACACCCTTTTAGGCCTCAAATCGAAATTAGTGTTGGCCTCAAATGTAGACACTCCCCTCAACCCCCCCCCCCCCCCCCTCCTCTCACCTTCTATCCTACTCCAGGGCCCACTGCCATGGGTGAAAGCCGGTCCAACCACTGACCAGCCACCCCCCCCCCCCCCCCCCATACACAGGGAAACATGGTCAAAACCCCAACAAACACTATCATATATATTACACTAGGTCTATAACCACTCTCACTCTTGAAGTCGTCAGCCCCTCAATATTTCAATAGCATCTGGCCAAATAATTGTTATACCATACCCAAGTAGAATATGGGCTATTTCATTGGATACTAGTATTGAATATTTCTATTTTTAAATTTTGTTCTATTGAATTTTACACACGAAAGTACTAACCAAAAACGTGTACACATATGAACATTTCTTTAAATTGCTATATTATAGGCACAGTCGGGTGACCTAAAACAAACTCTTTCTTCTTTTTTTTCAAATTCAGACCGGTTTGGGTCTGACAAAATAGGTCCTATATGGTCCTATTAATGGTTTTCTTCAGGGTTATACCAGTGCACCACGTACTAGTGATATATCAGACACATGGTAGATTCCATTTGTATATCTCTCATCCATTAATCTTCCATGGATGTTTTATCCGGAATGAGCAGTATTGCTAAGTGTAGTTTTTATCAATTAAAGGTCAGATATTTAGAAACTTTGTACTTTATTTTTTTAAACTTTATATTAAATTGTTAACAAACCCAATCTCAAAGCCCCTCCCCCCCCCCCACCCCCAAGGTGTGCCTCAGATGTTGTCCTCAAAGGGTAGGCTAGGTGTGGGACATCACTTTGATATAGTGGCCAGTGCCACACCCAGCTCAGAGGTGTGAAGGGCTGGTGGAGGCAACTGTGACAGGAGCATCAGGTACATCACACCTGGAGGTGTGGAGGCTGACTGCCACACCTGTAGGCTTGAGGGGGGGGGGGGCATCAAGAAAGCCAAAGTTAGTGGTCATGTGCAGGGTCTTCATTCAGTTGGTCTTGTATGCTGGGTGGAGACTGACACAGTATCAGTAACAATGCTTGACAGAAATGGCTATTTTCATGGATTATTGACATGGATTATTCCACATAGGAAGTTATAATACACATGGAGTAATGGAGGCTATAACCATGGACATTATATTCACGTCATGTTGGGCCTATTTAACATTTTCCTATAGGCTACATCACTGGAGGTAAGGTTTAATGACCCTAGCCTGTGAACTGGGCTGCCAACATGTCCGTATTTACTTTACTTTTACACTCTTATCCCGATTTGTCATGTGAAAAAGCTGTGTTGGGTGTGGAGAATATGACATTTGCTTCCTGATACACTGTATTACATGTGTTTATGTCATTGCAAACCCAAATTACATCGATTTTGAGTTAGACAGTGGCTGGGATAGGGGTATTGTAGCAGTTAGGTGACTGCAGAGGCGACCTGGCGACCTGGGCCGGTTTCCAGGCGACTTTTCGACTTGGGGCAGTAATTTAAGTGACCTGGTAACATTTGCAAAATTGATTGTAGGATAAAGGGTCTAAAAAAACGATCTTGGGACCTAGAGGTCTTAATTTCGGTGACTTTCCGACCTGAGGGGGGGGGGGGGGCCCTCTGCACCCCCAGGTAGGCAGAGCTAGGCTAGGCTGGCCTGCACCACTACAACCGGAAACTGCCTGGCTAGGGGACGATAATGCGGGAGTTGGTAACCTGAATAGGGCCTATTTGCGGTATTTCTAGCAAGAGTGTTTGGGGAGAGGGCTTATTCAATTAAGCTATATTTTATGATTTTAATAGATACGGTACTTTTTTTTTTCTTTTTTTTTTACGGAGTTCACCGAATTCCATCTAGATCTATTAGGCTAGGGGGTTGTAGTAGGGGCCTAGTCACTTGTAGGCCTAGGCATTGCAAAATAATCGCAACAGTGTTTTTAAGGGGAGATGGGTTAGGCCTATTAAAATTTAAGGGAGTGATCATTTTTTATCAACAGGGGGGGGGGGGGGGGTTGGTTTGGGGGGGGGGGGCAAAAAAATTTGGACCCCTTGACCGGGGGGGTGTAAAAAATTTGGACCCCTCTTGGGGGGGGGGTCAAAAAAATTTAACCTGTTTTGGGCCAAAAAGCCCGCGCGTTACTATGCTTCAAAGGGCCCGCGCGCGCGCCAATTTCCGACCCTTGGGGGGGGGGGTAAAAAATTTCGACCCGTTGACCGGGGGGGGGGGGGAAAAAATTTCGCGCGCTCCGCGCGGAAAACCACCCCCCCCCCCCTGTTGTTAAAAAATGATCACTCCCTAAAGGGACTACTGCTGGGATTGATTAAAGATGGGTTAGGAGCTAATTTAGGGTCGATTTTTTTTTTCATTTATTAAAAGCATGCATTAGTGTTCATAATCTCCATACAAATGTGTTTGTAGCGTATACAATCATCAAGACCCAATTACATTTTTTCTTAATTAGGGGAAGAATACAGGCCATGGGGTAGGCCTGAAACTAATAATAGCACCTCTACAGCTCACTTTCATTTCATCTCAATATAAGAAATAATACTAATAACTCAGTTTTGGTTTTACAATAATGGGTAGGCTAGGCATCAGATTAAATATATTTCAGCATTTATAACCCAGGTTGTCTGACTCCCCCAAAAACATTAAAAAAAATGTCAAAGGGACACAAGAAATGATCATTCGAAAAATCCTTAGAATGGGATGTAGGGCCTATTCAATTTTAATAGTTCATTGTTTATATTGAAATACTGTAATTGTAAATACTGTATATGTAAATATGTATATATTGTAATGTTTATGCTGTGAATGTAAATGTTATTCCTTTACTTCTTGGGAAGATGTGAATAAAAAAAAAGTGAAAATGAAATTAAAATTGACGAATTTTTATTTCAATAATGTGGGCAAGAAAAATTATATGTAGGCCTATTTAGAGGGTTGACATCTCAATCATAAATGATAAATGGGGACTAGTTGATTAATGCCAGTATTCATGACCAAGGGGTACAGTTTCCACCTGCGACAAAGACTTATTTTCTTTACAGCTCTCTATCTTTCTTAGTTCCTCCATTGATTCTTTGTAGGCCTACATCTATTTTCCGAATGCTATTTAAATTCAATGATGATAGAGCCTACATTTGTGATACTATTGTTTTATTATAAAATAGGTCCAAGCCTAGGCCCCGGGCCAATACCTATCACCCCCTCCCCCCCCCCCCCCCTCCCCCCGTTTTATTTTATTTTAATCTGGTCGTTATTGAGATGGGCCTACAAATTGTTTTCCCCCTCATACAACCAGTGGTAATTTTCACAGAGACCCTGGACCTTGTAGGTTAACCTTTAGGCCTACATAGGCCTACCTTATGTGATTGAGCGACGGAGGCTCGTGGGACCCCACGGTACGTGGTGCGTTGGGAAGGCTAGGGCAGGCGGGGCCGCTTGCTGCTGTCATCTGGTGCTATAACGATACACTAATGGTCCAGCACGTTAGCACCATTGCAACTAAGTTCTGGTGTTATGAGTAATATCTAATGTAACCAAAATATCCAAAATGCAAGTAGTATAAGAAGGCAGTAGTGCATAGAAAGGACTAATGCTATAAGGCATGGACACGGTAGTAGTATACAGAAATGACCATCGTTGTCAGGCAGAAATACGCTAGTAGTATAGGGGGTGTAGATGGGGGGGTCCCCATGTCGCATGTCGATTTTAAGAAATGGCCATGTCACATGTCACTAAGGAAAAAGTCATGTCACTAGTGTCACTAAGGGGGAAATGCAGGGGCACCATAATTGATACAATGGGGCCTATGGCCCCGGAAAATTTTGGAATTTGGCTACCCACAAGGACGAAATTTGAAGAAAGATTTGGGTAGCATATTTTACAGTAAATGAGAAATTTTTATTCATGTCACTAAGCCCCATGTCGCATGTCGAATTTAAGAAATGACCATGTCACATGTCACTTAACTGGCCATGTCCCATGTCGATTTTGAGAAATGGCCATGTCGCCATGTCGATTTAAAGAAATGGCCATGTCGCCATGTCGATTTTAGGGGTCTACACCCATAGTATATATAAATTGCTATTATTGTCAGGCAACAAACTAGGACATGTAGTATGTGATATATACAAATGTCCAGTCTTGTCAGGTAACAACAAGCTATCACATGTACATCTATATAAAGGGTTATTGTTTAAGGCAACTAACTACCGGTAGTAGTAGGCCTATATATAAATAAATGGTTGTTGCAGCAACAAGGTAGTATGGAGCGTACATAAATGAATGTTATCTGGCACTGACCAGGTAGTAGTATATATAGACATTACTATCATTGTCAAGTAGTCAGAAACTAGGGGTCTATGATGCTTTATAGGAATGACTGTTCTCGTGAAGCAGTAACTAGGCAGTAGTATAGAAATGGGTACTTATATTGTTATCAAGCAGTAACATGATCACACTTTAAAGGGTATTTAGGCAGTAAAGACGTTTCACATATACCTTGTGTCTGATGGTAGAGACAACATAAATTAAAACAGAATTCTCGAAATCTACTAGATTTGCACAAGAAAAGTAACTTTTTATAATCTTAGTCCTTCCGGGTTACAACATTGATTACAACTTTTACAACTTTAAGGCGTTATTTTGTTGACTCAGGCTGACGCCCCAACTGATGTGGGTGACCTCCTCCAGGAGCTAACAGTTTAAGGCTCCAAAGTTAGTGTGATCTCATTGGGGAATAACTTTGTCTGACATAAAGTAAATGATTGCCCGGTATTGCCAGATCGCCAGTAGCTTGCAATTGGCGGGTCTGTGGCTTAGTTGCAGCAACAGGGGTAGGTCCGAGACTGACCACCAGGTGGGGGGAGAATAGGCGTGGGTCTAGGATCCTCAGGTTTATAGGGATAGCACACTTTTTATTTGTCCTGATATCTGTTTTACTATGTTTTAAGTATTCCAAATGATTCTAAAATTTGTGAGCTCTTTTGCCAGAAGCTGAGAAAATGGATTTGAAATGTCAGATATGGGCAGTTCTGTGCACTATAGATTATATAATACTAATGTTGTCCTATTTAATGATGCCAAAGGAAGTAAACTACATTTAAATATTGGGCATAATGGGAGAAGGATTAGAGATCGTGTGGGTGAAATGGGATACCCGGAGGGATACACGAGACCCTGGAGGAGACATTAGAACATGCATAGAGGGTATGGGAAATTCTCAGCTGGGAAGATTTGGAAGAGATAGAGGGACACTGACATGAAATCAAGTAGCATATACGTTGGATATGAAGCCCTGGAGTGGTTATTATCCTAAATAAAGTTTGGTAAAGGCATCCTGGAGGAGAGATTGGGTACCATCTATGGGTTAGCAAGGCACCATGGAAGAGGAGTTGTGCACTACAAATGAGGACAATGAGGGGGTTTACACCATAGTGGAGGGATTGGGTACCATGTTGGTTTGGTGTGAGACTCTGCAGCAAGAATATAAAACCAAAGAGGTTACACACCCTGGAAGAAAAGTGAGCACAGCAGGGGTTTCATCTGACAACCTGGAGGAGGAATTGTGTAATATGAGATTTGGAAACTGTAGAAGGGACAAGTCACAACATGACGTAGCAGGGAAACCATTGAGAGGTAATGAGCACTACAATGATCGGATGGGACACCCCGAGGAAGAATAAAGCAACATAAAGGTTGGATGGGACGTTCTAGAAAAGTGATGCATTCCCTACAAGTAATTGGGACACTCTAGAGGGGGGATAATGTGCTACAGGGGGTGGGTGAGACACCCTGGTGGAGGGATACGGTACCATAAGGGGTACTGAAATGCCATTGACAATGGATTATGTATCGTAAATGATGGGTCGGACACACTAATGGAAGGATTGTGTGGGGACACCTAGGGAAAAAACCTGCAATTAGCCATTAGGGCATACAGTTTGAACTACTGGAGGAGAGAGGAAGGACCGCAGAGGTTAGGTGTAACACCTTGGAGGAGGTATTGAGCACCATACTGATCGGATTGAACACTCAGATAAGCTGTAAGTATCTATAGATAGCTAACCAGGCACCAACATATATGTTATTGGGCCTTCGGGGGCCTCCACCAAGAAACATTAAACATATGAAAAGATGCAACAACAAGTGATGTAGAATTACCTGTGTGGTGTTATAAATTTTGGCAATCCATTATATACATGTAATATTAATTTGCACAGATAAGTGATTTCGTTTCTTATAGCCAGTATTTCCCCTTTCAAACGAGCTATATAACGTCATTCAACTCTCAATATTTGGCTCACACTAGGTGCGTTTGAGGTGTACCAAATTTCCCGGTTTGTGCCAACCTGTCTACTACCTGAAACTAGCCCCTCGTAAAGAAGAGGCTTCAGTAAAATGTAATTTGGTATTGGCACAACCTAGGGTCTAAGGGACAGGCAGATACCAGAGGACATTAAACGTTAGATACCGAACACACCAAGTGAATCCCATAGTGAGGGGGTCATCCATGTACCTGAGGAACTTCTTCTGCACAGGATCTGTGGACTGTCTCATTAGGGCGGCACCTAGTGCAATACATGGTCCTCATACTCAGATGGCATGACTGAGCTACGAGCTGAGCATGAGCAAACGGGAACTCTGGGATTGTTACAAAACAACTCTGACAACAGTGGCAATATGTTCTAAATACTAGTACCACAATAGATCAGTGTCACGTAAGGTGCTCTCCAAGATGGGCTGGTCCTATAAGCCGCAGAGGCCATCTGAATGAACCCTGGGAAAAACTGGCGCATTATGATTAGTATTAGCTGTACTCCAAAGTTTGGCCTAAGGCCCCACACCTAGTTCCACAAACATCGAAGCATGTGGGCTGGAGGACACCTGGAACCCGCAGCTATACTCCAGGTAGCACAGGTCTGTGGGGGTCACACCTAGGTTTCTATGCAACAATTTGTGGTACATGGAAATGGCTATTGTTATGCAGCAGTTGGAAAGTAGTAGTATATGGAAATGGCTATTGTTATGGGGCATTTAGATGATAGTATAGTATATGGAAATGGCTATTGTTATGGGGCAGTTGGATAGTAGTAGTATATGGAAATGGCTATTGGTATGGGGCAGTTAGAAAGTAGTAGTAGTATATGGAAATGGCTATTGTTATGGGGCAGTTGGATAGTAGTAGTATATGGAAATGGCTATTGGTATGGGGCAGTTAGAAAGTAGTAGTAGTATATGGAAATGGCTATTGTTATGGGGCAGTTGGATAGTAGTAGTATATGGAAATGGCTATTGTTATGGGGCAGTTGGATAGTAGTAGTATATGGAAATGGCTATTGGTATGGGGCAGTTGGATAGTAGTAATATATGGAAATGGCTATTGGTATGGGGCAGTTAGAAAGTAGTAGTATATGGAAATGGCTATTGTTATGGGGGAGTTAGAAAGTAGTACAGTCAACTCCCTCCTAGCGGCCACCCCTCTATAGCGGCCACCTCACCAATGCGGCCATATTTGGAAAGTCCCAACCGTT
Source organism: Harmothoe impar (assembly GCA_947462335.1). Lineage (NCBI taxonomy): Eukaryota > Metazoa > Annelida > Polychaeta > Phyllodocida > Polynoidae > Harmothoe > Harmothoe impar. Next base: position 34,403,501 of record OX381719.1, read on the forward strand.
TTCTCCTTTATTTTAATGTTAAAAAACTCTCCCTATTGCGGCCACCCCTCTAATGCGGCCACCCCGCCCTGCGGCCACCTATTTTGCAGTACCAACTGAATAATTTCTCCCTGTAATGCGGCCATCTTTAGAAAAATTCAATAAAACCTTGGTTTAAATTTCCGTTTATAGTACTGGTTTACATGTGGATTCAGGTAGTAGGGAACAAGCCAGGGGGGGGGGGCGGACTGGGGAGCTCTAGCTTTAACACCTCACACTCCCTCCTGCAGGGCAGCCCCCCCCCCCTCCATCCACCCGGCCTCCATCCACCCCCCCCCCCCCCCCTCCAACCCCACCTGACGCGACCTGCTCATGTTCTGCTTGACTGACTGGGATATGTAGTTCTGGGGAGGGGGGTGTTAATGGCTAGTCTATTGTCTTTGTGAATCGGAGCATCTGACCCCCTCTCCCTAACACATAAACACCCCACATTGTATTGTACACACATGTATTTTGACAGCATAATTCATTTCATAACGACTTACATTTATTAGGAACAAATGGTAGGTCTATAGTACAGTAAGGAGGGCGTGAGGATTGTCAAATAAGTTTTGTAGCTAGCACATTTTAATCATCCCAAATGACTAGACACTACTCCGGGGCACTACTAGGCCGAATACTATGTCTATGCTTGCATTCCATGTACTCCATAGACTTAGCCTTGACTCCCCCCAGTGCAGCCACCTCGCTAATGCGGCCAGTTTTGCATAGTCCCAAGGGTGTCCGGATTAGAGGGAGTTGACTGTAGTATATGGAAATGGCTATTGTTAAGGGGAGTTAGAAAGTAGTAGTATATGGAAATGACTATTGTTATGGGGGAGTTAGGAAGTAATAGTATATGGAAATGGCTGTTGTTATGCAGCTGTAAGAAAGTAGCGGTATATCGAAATGGCGTATGTTGTTCATTTAGCTATGTTAACAATAACATGCAATGTGAAAGGAGTTTCATTATGCTGTGACCATGTATCAGGCATGCATGGTGGTTCTTATGATGTTATCATAATGGTATAGTGCAAGGAAATGAAAAACATCTCACAACTGGTTGGAAGCATGTTTATTTCAATCGTTTCTCAAATGTAGTATAATAAGAATGACTGTATGAGAATATGTGAGCATATAGACATGTATATGGCCAACCGACGTTGGTAGAATACACGCTTATATCCTGCAATTAAAAGAGAGGAACTAAACATTTCAGTTTTAGCCTCGTGAAAAACGGCCCGAAGTCAACAGACTAAAAGTTGTGGTCATATACATGTACAAGCAAGAATAAATGGGAAAGTCTATCTACATTTGGGAAATGAGAGATATGGACCTAGTAGCGATCACATTTGTACATTTTCCGTATTATAGCTATTACTTGTACAATATGTGGCAATAAGGATATGTTATGATATTACATGTTTGATTTTAAAGTATTTGGGTATGTCTAACATGACCTTTATATATGTGTTTATATAAATACAGTTCCATTTGAAAACACCCGCTATACCTGTACATTGCCCTAAGGCAGTTACAGCTGTAATACCTATATTTCACACTACAATGCTATACACGGATACTACTAATTGCAGCGCAAAGATGGATCATGGTGTAAGAGGCTATGGTACAGCTACCCGGTTATCTACCTTCATAATAGTACTATCAGTGTCATCAGTGAGTGGGTACTGCCGGTGTAGCAGACCTTACCTTACGTCAAGGTTAGCTAATAAGAAAAATAGTTTCAGCATTAATGTTATATACAGACGTTTTTGGATAGTTTTGAGTTATAAGCATCTCAAAGGACACAGGACATAGTGGGTATACTGAATTTGTCAGTGGATTGAAGGTCTATACTGCCTCAAGGAGGCCCATATGGGGAACGACATGGTTCTAAGGCAATTACATTGCCCCTTTCCCCTGGCTGTCCCAACTGCTATAGCCGATGCTATAGCAATGAAGTTGGTCCTGTAAACATGCACCTTCTATTGGTACGTCCACCCAAGGCTACATGCTGCTCATGAAGATCAGCCGTTGTATTGATATTTTGGTCTCCCTTTTCAAGGTTTAGAGACTATTATCTTCTCAACCTCTATAGATCTAGATGACTAAGGCATTTAAGAACCTCCACACCCTCATGTTATGTACGCCAAGGGATGGTATTTTATGTTTACCAGCGTGGAGGCTTTCATACAACATTAGTCCACACGTTGCCCTTTCACTTCTACCTGAAGTGTCAACACAGGGCTAGACCCTAGACAGCCCATGGCTACAATTGGGCAATCCAACAGTCACATAATTCTGTGAGGAATGAACTTGTCCCTGGTGGTCCGTGCGTGTAGGTGCGACATTTATAGGACCAGCAGTCAGTTTGTTGCTAGTGCCGTGGCGGAACCAGCAGTCAGTCTGTTGCTCAGCACACATCCAGGTTTGTCTTCAGAGAACCCATGAATGTGTATGAGCCCTCTAAATGCTAGAGTGAGGGTCGGGAACAGGCTAATACAACATGGCCCTGGCTGCCTGCATCTTACCGGAAGTCCAATGGATGAGCCGCATGAATCGGACAAGCATCCAGACGCTCCCATACAGGGTCTGTGTTAGAGTCTATCCTTCCAAATTAGAGAGGAGGCTATACCCTTCCGTCTTCCTCCTCGTCCTCCGTAATAGCCATATTGTCCATGGGTGAGCCGGCTATAGTGGTGACCTCTGTATGGCACGTCATGCCCGACTCCAGCGCTGCTGACGTCACACCCTCACACGGGGCGTCAGCTGACTGGTCACATGACCGCCGTGGGCACTTCTCACCAGGGGACGCCCCCATCACCTTGTGTTTACACCATTTTCCACCAGAGGCCAGCTTAGTGTCATCCACGAAATCATCCTCCTCTGAAAAAAAGAAGTATGGAATGGAATGGTGATGGGTTGTTATCAGTTAGGGTAAGTGAAATGTGAATAACTTCATATATGATATATAGGGAGTTTATTTAATGTATAATTGTGCATCAGAACGCACCCCATCTCCATGAGGGGCACTGGTTATATGATATCAATTATTGCGAATGATGATGCGGTTATATGTTACTCAGATTTTACTATTGTAAACTATAAAAAAAAACAGAAGATGTATGGGTTAGGGTTTTGGGAATTATTAGGTTCATACTTCAATGTTGATTAGACGCCATATTTGAATGTCCACCATGCCTTACATTTCACTATCCTTTCTCAACAATATTATAAAGTAAACATTGGGTTTAATATGATAAAGTCTTACTGACCGTCACTGATAAGAGGCGACTCCAGGTCCCGGTTGTCCTGACAGGTCATACGGTGCATGTCGATGATGCACATGGCGATGAGGCCTACACCGATGATGCTGATAACCACTCCCCCGATGATAGATGTCAGCAGGATAGCACTGTAGGAGAACAGCAATGTCCATTAATTTATTTCAGGCCTGACCAGCCGTGCTAGATAATCATGTTTATGATATTAGTGCTAAGGATTAACTGGCATTCAGATTGACATAGCTTGTGATATGTCCTTCCAAAACTCTTAATACCTTTTATGGACACTGTTTGCATGCTAAAAGAATTAATATATATTTGACTTGTAGGCTATATCACCATGTGGATATCAAATAAAGAAATTAAAAAAAAAAAAACAAAAAAAAAAAACATTATACAATCAGGTGATAGACCTTCACTGTGGCAAGTCATTGATATAGCAGTTTCATTATTTGAGCAACTAGTTACTCAAACTGAACATTGGATCTATGTGTATTCATAATGTATACTGCCAAGACCTATTGAAAATACCTACGCAGACTGATTTTGATGAATAGTCAAAGTGGGGTTTCTTTTCGCCCAGCGATTGCAACGGCGAAATTCTCAGTGCTGTCAACCCTTTTAGATGCTCTAATCAATAATACTTGTCCTTTAATTGTCGTCATGATGCATGAATGCAGCCCTGAGTTGCATTCTGTGCTGCATTCATGCATGGTGATAGCATAGTCCACTGCGCGTCAGAGGGCTATGCGGCCCTGACAGGTTTAAGTCAGCAGGTATGTGCAGCCCCAACCGTTAATGGTGTGTGTAGAGGCTATAGTGACGTCAATAATTGATTATTTTGGCCTGTGATGCAAGCATTGGGTGGCATAAAGAGGAGAACACGGCTGCTGCACGCATGATTACAGCGGCGTCACCTGCACGGGACGCTCCGGCACCACCCTGTTGTGGACAGCATTGATCAATCTCAGTTCTAGAATTGCTACCCGTTTGGATGTATTGATAAAAAAACTTCCAAAGGATAGTTGTAAAAGGCCGAGAGTAGAAATGATCAATGCCGCCCGTAGGGGAAGGAACAATAGAAATGTACTGAGTACCTTGGCAGCACCAGTTCTCGGATCACACACCAGGGGGCAACAGTATGAAATATGTAGCGGCTATTGGCGGTATAAGGGCAGCGCCTGGATGGGCTGAAAGTTGTCCCTCGTGGTTTAGTTTGTCATGCTATCTAGACAAAAAGGTGTTATGCTCTGCCGGTCAGAGATATATACTGTTAGCTCACAATAGAACAAGTTCTATATGGGATAGTCAATTATTATATTTGTGCATCTCTCTTTCTCTCTCTTCTACTCCGATTCACTCTCTACACGCAAGTATCACTCTGTAGCTGTCATGCATGCTTTTCTGTTTCTGTCTATGTCTCCAACTCATTTCATATCCTGATATTCTTTGACCTGGTGATTTGTTTCCTCGGCGACCGAGTCGGCGACCCCTCTCCCATCCTCTAGATCCTTCTCTCACCCTCTGACCATCCCCTAGTCCATGCATCTACAACTCTTTCTGTTATTCTCTAACTCTATCCCTCCCTCAGCCCCTCACCCCCTCACCCCTGTATATCTGAATACATGTATCTGTATCTCTCCGTCTCTCTGTCTATCTCTCTATAATCAGTAAAATATATAACACCATTGCAGTACATGAGCACTATCTCTGCCATCTGATTGGCAGCTTACACGAGTCCTGATGCCGGGCTGCGGTAGAGCTGTTTTTCTAGCTCTGTATAGGTGGTATTATGGCCAAACCCACAAGGCTATCAAACATCAAAGAGATATTGGTGGCCAGTCCCTTCCCAGCTCCATATGGTAGGTTAGCATCACACGTTAGTACCGGCGTAAATGTCAACTATTATGCTAACTGCAGGCTGGAGTATTTTCTACGCCGTATTTCCTTTGATTGAAAAGTGGCGGAATGGGGAATAGCCAGCAAACATCATACACATGTAATACCCATCTTTTAGCCAGAAAACTAACATATCATGCACTTCCAGACGTTAATCTACAAAACTTTGCTATTCACTGCTCGACAGGCCTAGCTCACCAGAGTGCACGGACGAAAGTTTAGAGTGAGTCTTGATGAACTCTTAATAAGTCTTAATCTTAAAGTCTTAATGACATACCCGCCAAATATAGATAGCGTCGTATGTTGATACCCCCCCCCCTTCTCTTTTCTTTTTTTCTTTCTTTAGTAATGGTGAGTACTATTAAGACTTATTAAGACTTGAATAAGACTCACTCTAAACGTTTGTCCGTGCCCTCTGATGAGCCTGATGCCATCTGCCTATTCACTGGAGTTTGATCCAGTTTACATCGTTCCCCTGTCCGCACAGATGGCTCTGTGTGGCACCACTGACTGAACTGTCAGAAAGAACATTGCCACTGGTACAGTGTAAGGACGTGACATTGGACCAACATTCCAATGTCATCGTGGTCAGTGAGTGTGCAGTAAGGGGCGGGTGAAGGTGACCTTGGGTACATTCCGTGGGCCTGAGGGGGCTAGGGTAAGTACATACTACACGGAAGGAGCATTAATCAAGCAAAATCAAAGTAGTCGTCCATCGATCCCACTCCCTCGCCCCTCCCTCACAGCGACCAAAAGCTATGCCTTCAAAACACATGTCCGGATACTAGGATATATCACATTTATACCACAACGGGCACAGAGAACAAAGCATTTCACACCTCTTGTATACTGTATACAGCTAGTGGTATAAAGTAGTTATAGGCCTAGTACCAATCTGTAGGGGGTATTGAGTGAAGGAGCCTATAGGGAGGATTGCCTATCCAGCGTGGGGGCAGCCATGACACCTCCGCCCCCGACAACGCACCTATGATACACCAGGTGGCGGGTCAGTGCTTGGTGGCGCCCCCCTGTCGGGTAGAGGTACAAGAAGCCACATTCACGGCTACCTGCTTAGTTTTATAGCATTTACAGCCATTTAGCTTCATTCATAGTGAAGTATGTTATTAGAAGTACTTTTCCTCATGGGGTGCATAATTGTGAATACATCTTGCCCGGGATTCAATTAGTGATTATGCTATAAACGGATAATGCCGGTATGGTGCCAATAGGGGAACATTTATCTGTATTTATAACCTCCCCTGGCCTCCATCTTCCCCCTGCACCAATGTGGGAGGCTGGGTGCCGGTCCCTTGTCTTCCCCCCCCTCCAACAAGCCTGTAGCAAGGGCCTTGGCAAGGCCGCCAGGAGGGTTACTCAGTGGCTTCACTGTGAGCGAAAATAGGGAGCTGTCACACCTTTGACTCTTCACACCTCAGTGTATTTAAAACCTTGATGCATGCTTAATGCTGTCCAGGGCTATATTTTCATACACCCATACTGTATAATAACTTTAAAATGCTCAAGGGTGTGTAGGGAAAGTGTGAAAGTGAGCCAAAGTATTATAGAACAAAGAGCCTGTCTAAGGTTTAGCCCCCGACAGGTGCAGCCCAACACATGTGCCACCTAGTGGGTAGGCCCGGACTCAGGGTACCCTTTCTGCCCTATAAGGCCTATATTTCGCGTACAGATTGGTACACGCCCTATAACTACTACATAATATACCCTTAGTAGTATAGGGGCATGGTGTGGGGGAAGAGGCGCATGGTGGGATGCAAGGGGTAAAGAGAGGGGGCGCAAATATAGGGAGACAATCAGAGGGATGGGTATAGGGAGACAGACAGACATACCGACTAATAATGGCATCTAGGGGACAGATAGAGACAGGCAGTCAGCCCCCAGAGTCAGAAATATGAACTGTGTGAGGAGATGAAGGGGGGGGGGGGGCTGCTGTGGTGGAGGAAGGGGGGGGGTGATGGTAAAAAGATGGGACAGTATATAGGTGAAAATGCCAAAATAAATCAATAGCAATACATTGCCCTTTTAGCGCGAAGCTCCTATAGGGATACTTACTCCCTGAGCACTAACCAAACCCATCAAACCCTGCCACAGTACGACTCCATGCCGTGTGTGAGCAGGGTGTAATGGGGGGTTAAAGACATGCTATAAGGTGGTTGCTATGGTAACGTACAGGTGGGGTTCCTCACAGCAGGTGTCCACACAGCAGTAGACGTAGGAGGGCGGGTGGTCTAGAGGGCAGGTCCGCAGCCGGTGTCCGCTCCCGTTCACCACCTCCTCGTACTCCACACACGACCCGCGCCCTGAAATAGCGTGTCATGTCCTATTACATCATATATTGTGTTTTACCAGAGCGGCAGATTACATATTGATTTTAGTTTGTTAGTTTTTTCTGAAGAAATGAACCAGGTTTATTCTGCTTTTAGTGGGTGCTGATGATATTGCACATATCAACACATATACACGTTGTGCATCCATTACTGTACATTGCTATAATTTACCCGTGCTATACACAGACACAATAATGTGGGGTCAATCTGACCATGGACATATCTCCATAACACAACATTCATAGTTTGGCAATGCTTCACTCTCCTTCCAAAGTCTGGCTATGTTAGACCCTCTTTTATGGTTCCTGTCCAGCATTGCCATACTGTCCTAACAGTCTGGGAAGGTTGGACTCTCATAATCATGATAATGAAAGTACAGCATTGCCTGACTCTTATCAAAATGATTGACCCTCGAAACACTTAGAGGTGTGTTGTATCGTATATTTCTCTCGCCACAATGCTGTTCGATAGCTGGGAGCAATTTCCGATATGATCGCGGAAGTTATAATTTTTGTTCACAATTCGTGTTTTATTGACATGAGACTGAAAGTTATATCTGTATTACAGTCGGCTGCACCTCGTGAAATTATCTACATAATATCCTTCGTTAAAACGGCAAATGTCAACAAATGTACAAGGTGCTAGGTATACTGACCAGAATGAGGTAAAATGGTGAGTAGCGTCCACATGAACCATGTGTAGCCCACATAGGTGGCGTTCCTCCAGCGTCCAGACGCCTCCATGGCTGAGGTCAGCTGACGGTAACTGGTTCTGCAGCCCTCACTGCCGCCTCACAGCCTGCTGCATAGAGAGTGGCGGATTACTGTGGCCGATCCCAAGGCAGCCGTTGCCGTGGATACCATGGGTGGCCTACAGTTTAGACGTTATCGTCTGCCAGGTATTTAGAGATATCTGTCTGAAAGAGAAGAACATGTGAATGTCGCTGTCGTTATTCAGTATTATGATGGATCATGTACTGGCCTACTAACAAACTAGAATTGCGGAGGTCTAGAGTAAACCATCATATACATGTCTGCAGTGCTCGATGCTTGTCAGGAATCTGGGTTCTATTGAGATTCTGACAAACTTTGACAGTCATATTTTTTTCTTTTGTCAAATGAAAACTAATAAAATTTGCCGGAATTCGTGTCAGTGAGCTTATCTGTATGAAAAAGCATCCTAAATCCAAAACGCTATGTATGGACATTTCATAACTTGAGCTAGGATATATTGATATCCAAGTGGAGGAGAGGTTAAAACTATAATCAGCTGTCTGGTTTAAAGACTGAATGGAGCTGGTTACTGATAATAGCTATAATGCCTCATATGCTGGACTTTTTGTAGAAATAGTTTTTTTTTAATGGCCAAACAATGAGCGGTCCTTCATTAACAATGACAGGGCTGATGAGATCTTGCATAGAGACGTGAGCACTTACCCTAACCCCAACCCTAAGAATATAGATTAAGATTATCCTAAGATAATTGTGGTTATGCCTAGAACGTTTGTCCGCGCACCCAAGAGAGCTATCAAGTATTAGCTAGGCCCCCACCCCCATAGAGCGTGTGGAGTATGTTGTACAAACATCCCCATCCCCACTTTGAACTATCGGGACACACACTTACTCTTTTGTTGAAAAAAGGTATAACCCCGGTACTTATTATGCCCCACCCTCAGTAGGGGTCGACATTTCTTACGCCTCCCCCTCCCCCCTGTTGTAAATAAATGACGCTCCCAAATCACCTGGTAATTTGGCACCACTTGAGCCGTCCATTTTGGACATTTCTTTACTCACCGGAACTAATTAACTCAAACAAATGGACGTTAAATGGGACAAAAATAGTCGGTATTCTGAGATTTAAGTTTAAATTGGGAAGCAAAACAGCAAACTTTACAAACTGGGCCATCAACAGGAATGCATGTACTGTAAGGGGCTATTCCCATTGACTGACAAATAACCCAAGTTGTCAGGGGAAAAGGTATGAGGAAAAAAGATATTGTTCTTCGCGCGGATTTCAAAACCGGGACCCAATCTATACAGAATGTCTGTTTAGATGCATCGATCCAGATACTGTCGTTACTAAATCCTTTTGGAGGAATTAAGGCTCTGGTAACAGGCACTTTGACCTTAAAGTTGTGGGCTATAGTTAATTTCCTATATAAACATAGCGTTTTAATATACTTAAATGGGGTCCAACATTCGTCTTCTACACTCTTACTCTGTGGGGTAAACTAGTCAGAGGTAGGCTTCCGCCCAAAGATAACGCAAGGGTAGTGAGATCCAGCTTTATTTGATGTTGTGGATGTTATAGTATATATAGAGCACTTTCACAGGTTTATATTGTAATCACAGCCTTCCCTTCATATATATAGAGATATGTACATCATTTCTAGCATTTAGCTCCAGGGCTTGCATTGATAATTATACGCGACGGCCTTGGTCAAGGCAAAGTATACATATAAATATCCAGCAGGAATCCTTTAGGGAATCCAGAATGTATAAGTCTCCACGCAATCAACCAATAAATACTTTCAACTTGATTTCAATTAGGTTATTATATGTACACATCGTAATCGTTAACATGTCTCGAGGACGACCTTATACGCTCCTCTGCAATACCGCCGGATCTGATAGCGGTCTTACGAGGACACAGGTGCAAACTAATGGTTACTCTCCGGTCACCACTATGGATCCAGGATATACACATACTATCAGTTTCCAATTCATCAGGTCGGCCAGTCTAAACAATTGGCTTTCCAGCTCCATACTTATAAAGCCGGTATACTGTATCACTAATTCCATGGTTCTCTCCAGAATACAGGAATTCAGGTTGACATGTGAATAGAACACTCAATGTATAATTCCGGTGACAATGTCGTTACACCATAACTCCACTTGAAACGTTATACCTAAATGCCCACATTCCAATGATCCATATTTCCCAACGTCTAGATCACAAGACCGTTGTTAGTCAGTGTTAAACCGATGTTAAACCTTTAGAACCACACACATACTCCTCAGGAGTTACACAGTGCCATCTGGTCTTCTCGATCGTACTCCCCCAAACGCTCACTGATAACTGACTGCGCTTTCCTTTCCCCCCTAGGCTTATACTTGTTTCTTTTACTTTATTTCAGCTTCCCTTCATGACCACACCCAGCACCTATTGATTGCTCGTCAGCGTCATCTCTCATCTCTATTGATTGGCCATTAGGCGGCCCTACTCAAGACCATCCTGGATAAATTAGGCAGGGGATGGTCGCGGCCATGTCGTGTCCGGGGCCGGCCCTCAGCCTGTGTCGTCGCCTACCCCCTATGCTGCTCTCGAGGCCCTAGTGATCGCCTCCTTCGCTACCTACCCCACCTGCTGTTCTCGAAGACCCTGGCCACGGCCATCCTGGCCCTATGGATTTTAACCCCTATGCATAGCCCCATTTGCCTGTACTACTTGCTCCCATCGCCGAGGCCGCGTTCTCCATTCGCCGTTCGTCTTCCCGATCTTAGCTTATCTCCTGACCTGGATTTTATACCGTTGTTATCTTTCCCACCAGCTGTGTCAGCCCGGATCCTAGTTTATTTGTTGCTTTCCTGCTCGGGCTCTAGACCCTGGCCACAGAGCTGAATATATTTAGTCCATATAACTTTGACTCTTATTGTGGCCAAGTCTACCATTACAGGACCTTATAACATTATTTATACATGTTCCTTATATTCGCTATTTACTGCGTGGCCCGCGTACCAGGCTTGCCCGATTTACATGTGACTTAATGTATGCGACGACTTTCTTTTCTCTTATTATATTAATCTCACTGTACTTGTATCTTAAAGTGTACTGCTTCTCCCCACTTATTCAATATATATCTACTATACCCATACATATTCATACATATATATGCACAGTTTCGCCCGTTCCCTTATGTTATATTATACATTATTTATCAATCAATAAATATATCCTCCAAACCTTTTTTGCTCTTCTTTAGTTTTCCACTATAACCCAGTTGTATTTTGCTTGGTTTAGGCAGTCCCTGTGGTTAGCTTGAAACCAGAAATGGAACCAGAAAGTATGATGGTAAAACTACCATCCTACATTATGGTTCCTGTTCACTGCATGGTTTCTAGCTACCAGCAGGGATTGCCCAAACCCAGCAAAGTCCAAGTTCAAGGTCAAATTGGTTGTTACCACAGCCTTCCTTCGGAAGGATTTGAGAACACGAGTACGATCCTGACAGGTGAGGTGTCCACAAGGCTTAAATCAGCACAAGTGATAGAAAGAAGTGGAGGGAAGGTATGGGTTTTGCCAATTGAGCCCATATAGTTCCTATATACAACTTCAGCGGATTAGAGCCCTGCAGGGGGCAGTGGACGGCAATTAAGACCATTACTGACAACAAAATTGTATACCTCCTCTGTTTTTCAACTTAGCGTGCTTACAAGTAAAGAGAACATACAATTTAAGAGACAGACATGCATACCAATAGGCAGACTGAATAGGGAGGAATAGACTATATATAGCCATCTATATAAAGTAATCTAGAAAGACACATAAGCTGTATCATGCACAAAGTTCAATCTGGTATTATGTCCACCTTCCACAGGGCTCTATCTACGGCCAATTGAGGCTTACATTAGCTATATGAGTTCAGCCGATTATAGGGCCCTATGGACTGTGAGCATTAAGGTATAACAGAAGGAAACATCATTCATAACACGAGGAAACTTCAGTGCTACACTTAGTAAGGGAGAGATGGAGATGAACAATATACTTACCATGAGCTGAATGCCTGGGGCTCAATGTGAGCAGTATTCTCGTGCAGAGACGCAGATTATGTCACTTCCTGTTGTGCATGCGCATTGGGCACTCCTCACAGTGCTGCCTCCTAGTGACCTTCTTTCAAACAAATGTCAAATGTCGGCTGCAACAAAATAAAAGTCATTGGAATTATTTTTGGGGATGACATTCAAATAATTGTGGCGGGTAGTATTCAGACTGTAGGCCTTCATGAGAAGAGTGTGGCAATTAATGACATTAAGTTTAAGTGAGAGAAAAAATAATTAGGTCCGACAAAGTCGTACCTCTCTGAACAAAACACCGTACAGTATGGCTAGGCTATCCTTCTGAACACCTTTATCGTTTCATCATTTAGACCCAGGGGCTACATTTATAGGTCGAGTTCAATTATAAATGATTAAAAAAAATTCAAGTGTATGGGTTTAGGCATTTTTCACAAACTGTACTTGATTAATATGCGTAAATCATTATATTGCGTAAAGTCCATTCAATAACAGAGGTGGCTGATAGCAAGAATGCACGCAGAATGTGAGTGGGTCAAACCCTGACGGAGCCCGATGGAGGCATTTGTTGATGAGGACATCAGTCCCACTCAGTGACTTATATATAGCTATCCATACATAACTACTGCAAGACACTCGTATTCTGATAAGTCAAGCCTACAGACGGCCAGCAGTACAATATCATGGGACGTATAGCTGTACACATAACATTGGCATGTAGCTGGATGCATTATCAACCAATGAGATAACTCCCTGGCCTTCACTGCGGATTCTTAGGGTGGCATTATGTAACAGCTTGTACCCATTGTGATTGCTGTATCAGTGCTTATTTCGCCAGCTACCAGATCAAACAATGGTGCCCCCTACTAAGGAACCTGCAACCTCGGTATACAGGATCTTGTTTTCCTTACCTATGGATGTACCATTTGAACTTTGCAATTGTTTTTGTTGACATTTGCGTGGTATTTTCTTTATTTGACGTTAATGAATGACACACATTTAGTAAGCTTTTCTCTGTCAAATGTGTGTCATTCAGTTCCTTTAAGACACAGCGGTTATTAAGGTGAAAAAAGTAATAGGAAATGTCATTATGATGTAAATAGGCTTTGATGCATGGCCATTCAGTACCTGCACCCATATGGACGTGAGGTGTCGGATGCTTGGCGCATCTCGTTCCTTTTCAATGATGCTATCTAATGAACAATGATCACATCATCAGTAAAATCAGTAAGCTAGTATAAGACTCTTTTTACATGGATCGCTCGATTTGTGTACCCTCCTTGGCCATTATGAAAAGCGCCCCACGTTTGTGATTTTTTATGGTCAAATAAAATAATTAAACTACAAACTATACATGTGGTAACCGCGATAGGTTACAACTCCATGTTTGTGAGGTTATTGGCTGGTGTAGGGGTCACAAAGTGCAGTGTGTGCCATGTTCCTGTTACCATTTACATGTACCTTTTATTTCCTTAACCCTTTAAGGACGGATGTCGCTAAAAGAGGACATCTGTCGCCATTATGCACCAATGCAGCCTCGGCGAGTAACTCGCGGGTGCTATATTGGTGCATCATGCTGACCCTTTAGGAGTGTCTGCATCCAGTAGGGTAAGCACGATGCTTGAATGCAACCCTTGAGAGGATTATGATGCATTAAGGCATCATGCCATCCTTGAAGTGTTTACCACCACTCCCTAAGTTAAATTGCATCTGAACGTGTCGACGTAAATGAATTCTTTCATTGTTTCATTACTACAGATTTTAAAGAAAACACCCTCCATGGAAAGATAATGTATTTACATACTTATGCACATTGCCCCGTACAGCAGAACACAAAATACGCTACAGCCATCCATTTACATGGTAACCCGACCCTTAGACATGGGTGTAATATGCATGATGGGTGACCTCCTGGTGCAGCACTGGCTGAGGGGTGGCTGCGCCTACAGACACTCTGGTAATTGTAATAAAGGCTGCCTCAGAAGGAATTTCCTCAGGTGATTCTTAGATCAATAACTTATTGGGGCATGTACAACAGAAAGATGAATTATTGATGATTGCAGCTAAAGATAGAGGAACTACAGACCCATACAATAATATCAACAGTGGAAAGCAGAATGCAGTAGCATCTATGGTGATTTGCAGTAAATAAAGCTGGATATTGGTAACTGTATACCAAGCAGCCATATACATTTCCTATTACATTTAGCCGTATACGGCCCAGTGGACGGTGGACATACCAGAGGATCCCCACCCTGACCCCCGTGTCTGCTTTACAGAGATATACATATGTCTGTCTAATAGATCAGTCCAATCCCGAACCCCCTCCTCATCTTTCTTCTTCATAGCATCGTTTCCCTTCTGCTCCTGCTTTTACCTGTTACTCCCCTACCTTCCCACTACCAGTTCCCCTCCCCACCCCTCTCCATCCCCCTTTCTTCTTCTATAGCTTATCTTACCTGTGATGTCTATATCTACCACTGCTACTAATGCAGAGATATGATGCTGTACCTAGCCAATTGGAGCTATATTTACACTGGTATTATAGGAGACGGCCAGTGGTACATTAAAGATAGCATTTCACCAAACATAGGCTAGACAACTTTATCGTATTTGCACACGATTACCCATTTCCTAATTCTCTATTGTTCAACATACTTCATTAGATACAGATTGCTGCATCTATAGAGAATAAGATAATATAAATATGAACGCCATAAATGTACTGTGGCAGAAAATGAAAAATGCCAGCTGCCCAAAAATGGATTTATTTCGTTTTGCATCCAAACTCTTCATCTATTCTAATGACCAGCACCCACTGGGGAGGTTCGGCCGTTTGAGTACATACATTTCTTTTAGTATTGCCGGATTAGGGCCAAGTGAGTAGTGGGTATAAGAGTAGTTATAAATGTATCATGTAGACAGGCCATGAGTTGTTGATGATGGAGTTATGAGTAGAGATAATTGCAGCATTCTACCTGAATACACTGTAAAAAAAATTCCGTTAAAATAAAGGAGATTCACTGGCAACACTGGGTGCCGGACTTTCACCGTTATTTTTACGGTCACCGTTTTTTCCTAAGTCACCATTATTTTTACGGAACTGTCACCGCTATTTTTAAACAAGAAATCTCCGTTTTAAATTTCTTTAACAGTGATTCTCAGTACCGTTAAAAAAACGGTGATTCACTGGCAACACTGGGTGCCGGACTTTCACCGTTATTGTCACGGTCACCGTTTTTCCCAAAGTCACCATCATTTCTACTGAACTGTGAATCACCGTTATTTTAACAGAATACAAAACATCACTGTATTCTGATTCAGTGCCTAAACAATAATTGCAATGGTATTCTGTGTACTTTAACTGATTTGTCCCAGTTCATTTATCCCCCTATACCTAATTCCATGCTCAATATGGTTCCAAACCCAATTTGGTTCCAATCAGCAATATCATCTTAGTGTCAAGACTTCAGACCTAATCATTAGGAATTAGTCTATGAAAGCCTTATAGAATGCTTCATGACACTTTGTAATACCAGTCCATGAGCAGAAGTCACTCTAGGATGGCTACAGAACAAACATTACAGCTGTATCTGTATATATTTTTCTTATCACCACAAAAATGGTGTTCCTAGCATCCAGTAAAATCTCTTCATGAACCAAACTGCCACCTGGTGTGATAAAACTGAAATCAATTAAACGTAGCTTCATCGTAAAATAAACTGTGTTTCACTGTAAAAATAAACAGTGTTTCACTGTATTGGATTACGGATATTCAAAGTAAAATTGATTGATTTTACATTGCCTCACCGTAATCATATGTTATGATGAATCACCGTTAGATTTTACACTGATTCTCTGTATATTCAACGGAATATTTTTACAGCGTACGCCTTCCATGGTAGTCATGGAACTGTGCATGTTGGTACAGAGGACCATGCCACACCCCCTCCTCCTCTTTCTTCTTCATCACGGTCTTCCAATAAAGGCGGACCTATGTATCCATCTATATAATACACCCTCAGAAAACTGCCTGACCCTCAGGTGAGGGTAGTTTTAGCGACAATGACTCTCACTTTTCTGTGTGTGTAGGCATGCAGATCTGCATGGAGATTCTCTGATACCAAAGTTAAGGTCACTGTCCACTTCGGCTGACTAAGGCCCACAGGTGATTGGCAGGTAGAGCCGCATGTGGGTTGTCTCTTGATACCTTACCTGCAGATTGCTCTACCATCGTTTACTGCCGTTCCAAAACTTAAAGCTGGACCGTCAGGGAATAAGTTCAGCATTTTCCATACATGGACTAAGATAACAGTTCCACCAGAGGGCAGCAGTGTTTAGACGGCGGACCATGAGCATTGTCTAGCTACAACATATTCACCCTATCTTGTGCCTGTAAGAGCTGAGCTCCCAGTCCTTAAGAGCCCTCTCTGAATGAAAAATGAACTATATCCAAAAGTGCTGTTGGCCTCACTTCAACCATGACGGTCAAGCTTTAAACACCAGAACCAAAACCGTGTGATGTCTGGCTGTGGCTGTGTCAGCCAATTGAGCCGCTGACATAGTCAGTACTGATCGGTGGTTTTAGTGGGTCTACCGGCAGATCGGTTAATGGAAAATGGGCTTAAGGCCAGTGGGTGGTGTCCATCAACCCAGATGCACTGGCTACAGTATACAGTATAGCTATATGTGTGACATATAAATAACATTTCCCTATGTCACACAAACATTGTCTATGCCCTATCCACTATAAATATGATGTTCACAATATGATCTGTTGGTACTTGTTAATGGCCACCATGTATTGGGCTCCAATATATATCCACCGTCCACTGGACCATCATATCTATGGACCGTCCATTAAGTATGTCCCCAATCATAGAGGTATGGAGAAAATCGTAACAATGGGGTGGGCATATCCCAAAATGCCAAAAAAAGCGTGACATACTTTGTGGACGGCCCCATACAGCTCAATTTATATAGGATTTGTATGACTAAATCGGCCATTCAGAGACAGTAGACAGCGGACATTATTGGCCGAAGTTACAACGATAAGAAATGTATGAGCTCAGTTGGCTGAAGTTTTCCATTGAATGATTGTCATTATCCATTAGACACCGTATTTATATTTACGCTGTTATCAACTATCCAAGGTTATCCTAATTTTGAGACACATGCGAGTTATAACGGACCCATCCCTTCTAATGCCCGCCGCCAATTGGGCTGTATACAGCCGAATATATAAGGGAAACGTATGACTCAATCAAGCGGATGGAGAGCTAAGTTGAGCTTAGACATATTATATAGACAGAGGAATAACATAGGCTCCAACCTCTGGAACTCTATTCGTTGTCATCTGCCCTTTCCTCTATGTGTCAGCACATGTTCGTGGGATTTCCTTCATTGTTGCTGCAGTCTTGGTAACTATGTATCATTGTTATGGGGTAATGTTGTCAAAGTAACTGCTGACTTACCGGTAACTGCTGGTGTAGACATAGAAGTTTCACTGTCCGGAGTCATATTGCCATAGCAACTGTTACCCTGGGGTCAGTAGATGAAGTTGTCCTGGGAGGTGCATTTAGTCCTAGGTCATGTTGCCATAATAACTGTTATCCTGTGTATCAGTAAGATTGGCGCCTTGTACAGAGTTGTGCCTTGTGAGTTGTGGGTTGTGAGGTGGCAATGGTGGAGTGAGATCTGATCAGCCACCACTCTCCGCCCACCACACTCCTCCAGGCCCTGGGCACCTTCGTAAACCTACCTGCAGGCTGCACTCAGTACAACGAGGGACTGGTAAGGTAACCCTTTACGGGCTGCAACACTGTATCCTTTGTCAACATGATCCTATTAGGCACTAGCGAGATACGGGTGGTGCCACCATGTGGTGCTCTGGTACCAATTGTATCCCCCTGGTCACCAGGAACCAGCACAGCCAAATCTCATGTCCGAGATTAGGGTACAAACGTGGTGCAGTCTGAGTGGATTGTAGCAAGACAATCCTTCTGTCACCTGTCCGTTATAGTGTAGTGGTTAGCACTGTGGCTTTGTGACATAAGATGCAGGAGTTCTAATTTCTCCCAAGCCATATGCATCTTTTTAACCCTTCTTATTTCTTTTCATAGTTTTTTTTAGGAAAAATGTAGTGGGGAATGGAAACATCATTTAACCATTGGAAATAATTATATATATTATATATATATATTATATATATATATATATATATATATATATATATATATATATATATATATATATATATATATATATATATATATATAGGTATACATATATATATATATAGTTACAAAAAGTCATGTCAGATAAAGTAACCTTGGTATGGATTCGAAGTCAACCTATGCCACCTTCTTACATTCCGTAACCACCAAGGATAAAAGATTCTGCCTCTCAACTAATATGGGTCGAGAGGGATTAGAACTCTTGTACCTTGCATCATGAATCATTGGCATTGTCCCAATCACTACCTTATCCTGGACAGGTGAGACAAGGAATCTTTAGGTCCAACACACTAACAATACCAATACCCTTCCTGACCCCTAATCTTGGACACAAGATCTGGCTGAGCTGGTAGCTGGCGAACAGAGGCAATACACAATACAGGAGGGTACAATTGCAAATGGTGCTGTCCATTGGACATATTGCTAAGGTGGAATACGTGGTGGCGTATGTATACAGGATCCGGCCCGATGCGCCTATGCGGTCCTTGTCATAGTGGACTTCCCAGAGCTGCATTCATGCATCTTTTGTTTTTTAAACAATTTGAACTTTCAATTTAGTGAGACTGGCTTTCTTTTTAGGAACACAGGTAAGGATTTTCAATTTGAGATTTTTTTTACCAATCTGTTTTTCTGTTGCAAAACCCACACATACTGGTACTAAATGTATACAAATGGCCTACCTATTCCGCATTAGCTAGATGATCACTGTACACTGCCATCTTGTCTGGTACCAGTGCTCTTTCCTCTGCTAGCTATAGAAGCCTGCTGCTTAGCTGAAGCTGGTTCCTGTCATGACCGAAATTTGGTGTTTTAGGGGTCATAAACCTTTCAAGTATAGGCCTCTATTGTGGGTCCTTAGTTCACCTGTTCAGATTGGGGGAGTGGTTAGGACTCTCACCTACCAATCCATGCATCATGGGTTCAAATCCATGTCAAGGCAATTTTGTTCACACACAATTTTAAGATGTATTTTGGTAGGTCAAAAAATGTGATAGTATACAACTCGGTTGTAAAGATCCTTAACACCTAAAATCTAAGATTTAAAATGGTTTTGTATTGTTGCATTGGGTTTTCTTTGTAAATAATATTACTATTTCTTACCAACTATAAAAAAAAAAGATATGTTGCCTTGGCATGGATTTGAACCTATAACCCCTGGATTGATTGGCCAGTTTCCTAACCACTCCCCCAATGCAACCAGGTGGCATGAGAAATATTCAAATACAACTGATTCAAAACCATTTTAGATTACACTATAAATATTGATCTTGTGTAAAGGATCTTTAAAACCGAATTGTATACTATCACAATTTCTGACCTACCAAAGATACATGTTAAAATTATGTGTGAACAAAACAGCCTAGACATGGATTTGAACTCATGACCCATTGATTGGTAGGCCAGAGTCCTAACCACTCCCCCAATCTGAACAGATGACCTAAGGACCCACAATAGAGGGCTATAAGTGAAAGGTTTATGACC
The DNA here is from genome assembly GCA_947462335.1 of Harmothoe impar. Classification (NCBI taxonomy): domain Eukaryota; kingdom Metazoa; phylum Annelida; class Polychaeta; order Phyllodocida; family Polynoidae; genus Harmothoe; species Harmothoe impar. Next base: position 34,423,558 of record OX381719.1, read on the forward strand.
CCTAAAACTCCGATTTTGGACATGACAGGAACCAGCTTCAGCTAAAGGTCTCACAAGGTAGAATTACTGCATCCTGCTAGTGCCCTATATGCATTGACCAGTGACATTGCTTGCTACATGCTGTTGGGGTCTCATGGCCTGTAGAAGCCCATGTCAAGGCGGGAAAGCCATCTTGGATTCAGTTCTGAGGCAGTAGTGGCAGAGCACACACACCCTCCCCCTCTCACCTCAGATTGAATATAATATGTATATACCTCCATACCTATATTCACCAGAATATTATTATTGTAACACGAATATTTGCTCTGTGTTCCATGGCGTGTATGTAATGATTTCAGATCCAAATAAAGATCGTTTTCGTTAAATGACGCGATTTCCAAGCGTCAGATGGTTTTGTCTATCGTCAACAGCACCAACAACCATCATTCTCCTGCATCTATAGAGGAGACGTGTGCCTCAATCGGCGCAGTGGGCCGTGGTTATAATGTGGTATAAACCTCTGCTATACGGACGCACCCTCAAACGTGGTCTACCTGTATCGGCGGTGCCAGAGGGGCGTGCAGGTCTAGGACAGGTGGGAGGGGGAGGGGTAGAACCTGGGTGCTTTTGGGGAGATGCTGCAGCTCTCATGGGCCGTTGGAAAGGGGACGGAAGGCAACAGGTATAAACGGTATAGCTAAATCTCATTTAACATGAATTTACCAAAGTCATTACATTGAGGTGTTGCCATGCGCACTGTCCTCATGTGAGTGCACGGCCAAACTTTCTAACCGTAGTCTTGATAATCTTGATCTAAAATCTTAGGGTCATGCTTGTCGTTAGGGTTAGTATGTATGTAGCTATAGCCCTATGGGTGCTGGCCATCATAGCCATAGTCCACTAGGCTGCACAGAACTATAGGTGTATACGGCCAGTACATTTCATATACATGTATACATATGGTTGGTTGAAGTTCTCCAGTGGACGGTGGGCTTTATCGCCTGGTTGTATTGGCTATATGCATGCCTAAGGTAAGGGGATGTTTAAGGGGTAAGATACACGCATGTAAAAGGAGAGAGGTGGAGCCAGGCCATAAAGGCACATCTGACTTAAAAGGACCGGGAAGCAGACAGGGCCAGCCAGGGCGGGGGGGGGGGGAGGGGGGGGGGGGCTTGACTGAGGGTGGGAGGAGGAAATAAGAGCAGTGTCTGAGAGGAAATGTGGCTAAAGAGGGGGAGGGAGATACTAGACACGGATGGGTGGAGGACGATGGTGAAGAAAAGATCCAGTACTTAATGTCCACTGTCCACTGGGCTGTTATAGCCAAATCTAGAGTGGAAATGTATATATGGCTTAATAGGCTTGTATAGAGCCTATAGTCCGCACTACTGCCGATTGAGCCATTCATTACTTAATAGGTTATAGAGGACCCAGTGGACAGGCCAGTGGACAGTGGCCATTAGATGAAGGAGTATCTGAGCCGTTAGTCTCTGCGTCTCAGATCTACACAGCCTTTTCTTATGAAAAGGTGTTTCTATATTCCTAATGACCACCGTCCACAGGGCTGTATATGGTCGGTATATTGCCCAACGGACAGCCTATAATGTCCCCAGAGGACCCCCCCCCCCCCCTACACTGTGAGAACGGGTAGGAGGAGGTACAGGGGCTGGGGAGGGGCTTATTGACGGCTGGGCACTAACCACCGGGCTGCTGTGGTATAGGTGGGTACTGATCGATACAAGACCGCTATTGATTGGTTAGGGTACCCTGTACCCCGGCCACTCTCCCCACACCGACACGTCCTATACACCCATACATCTCTGATCGTGATCTATCACTGACTCACACCCCACCCTCCCAGGTATCCTCTACCACATACCTATCTACAGACCTGCCCGCCTGCCTGCCTATCGACTTAGCTATACCTACCCAGCTAACACTAGTAACAGCATGCATACCTACTTACTTACAGACATATCTACACTGATAATAATGGACCTCCATCCGTTCATCCATCTATCTATCCCATACTTCCTCCATGCATCCATCCATCTATCCCACACTTCCTCCATCCATCTATCCATCCATCCATCCATCCATCCATGCATACATCTCTATATTACGCAGCATCTCCCCATCCTTCATACTCCCTCCCCCTATCCACACCTGTCAGCTTCTCCGCTCTCTTCTTTCTCTGCCACTGCTTCTTTTCCGACCCCCCCCCCCCCACCTTCTCCCATCGTGCCCCCTGTCTGCCTGCTACCTTCGTCTATCTCCCCCTCTTCCCCGTGTTCTGGGAATGCGATGAATCAATCTGGGTATGATCAGTAGAGATCTTAGACCGGCTTACGTCATATTGAATTTGAATTGAGGAAATCGAGAGACAGGTTTAAAGTGCATGTCAGTTTAGCTCTTAAATCTATCCGCATATTCAATAACGAGCATTAGAGGAAGGACGGGTTGCAGAGCTATATTATGTCGCCGATATGCGTATAGGGTAGATCAACCTAGAGTTAACCACGTACCCTGAGATGTCCACCTTAATCATGTAGTTATTATTTGACAGGATATACTTGACCTTCAAGTGTTTGAAAATATAACCAAATGAACTATTGGATTTAACTGCTATTACCCTGCTTAAACTGTTATGCTATCTTTATATGCACACATTTAACAGGTGCATGATTTTATGGACATAGAGTAAGAAATATGAATAAAAATTAAGTTTCATCATATTTCACCTACACAAAAATCACCTTGTATTCCTCCAACGAAAAAATGGCCATATTAAAAGACATAATTATATACTTGTCAATGAGAAGACTTAGCTACAGTTATGTTATCATACACTTTGTGCTTAAATGTGTGTACCTATTTGAGTGTCCTTCTTACACCAAAATCGTGACATTTGACCTTGTTGCGACCAAGATATCACTTTACACAGGGCAGATTCGGAATCAGCACCCTCAAATTGCCCGAATACAACATTCAGACAAGTATTATATAGAGTGAACTGTGATACACAGAAAGAGGGCTTATCATAGACAAATGACTATAAAATTGGGGTGGACATCTCAGGGTACGTGGTTGAGTTTAGGTGAATATACACTACATGAAATGTGAGATATAATGTAGATGCACTCAAACTAGAGTCGTGCAATTAGACCCCTTATCTAATAAACCTAAACAAGGCCAAGCCACTGACTCATTCCCTTAGTGCTATGTGCGCTCACTCATAATAGGTTACCACTCCATACGCACAACAATGGGAAAAAGAAAGATATCAGAGTAGCATTAGTGTGGACTTTGTACTGTATTTAAACACCATACAGACATGAACTCATTACACGCCGTGTGAAGAAGGGAACAGGCCGTGCTTGTAGCAGGGAGGTGATCTGGCCATTGTTCTGCAGCAGCCGCCGGGTGCGGCACACAGTAACACAAGGCCCTACACCATGTCTAAGGGCACAGTGATGTTATACACCACTTTTATTGTACTTATATTATCCATAAACTTATCAGACGGTAAGTGAAACGAAGAATTATCTCTATCATTATCACACCCTGGACAACACCTCATTTAGCTCACATCGTTACTCAGCCTGTTGATCCTCGGGCACATCCATGGAAGGTCCTCCTCCGGGTCCTCGATGGAGTTGTTATATTTCCCTTCTTGATCCTGTGAAGTCTAAGGACTTACTAAGATAACTTACAGCTACCATTGACTAATGCCCATTCTTTTCAGTGATGTATATTTCCCGTATTAGTTTTATCGAGGTTTCATGCAGAAATCAAACAAGACTAACTCCTGCTTCCATCGTGACAAGGAAGGCGCCAACTTGTGACGTCACTTTATTAACCGGAAGTGACATGAACGCTGGTTATCCGGTAACATATTTTCCCGCGTCGTCAAATAATCTCAACACTCCTCCTCGACAAGTGAAAATATATTGTTTTAGAACATACAGTGAAAACCTTTAGAATACACAATGAATAAGAACTTATGAATATAAATGTCACTTTAGATAAACACTCCTCCTTAAACGTAGTTTCAGTGTTTGTAATTGAACACTCCTCCTGAATATTCAATGTTCACTTTTTGAGAAATAATGTTCAGTGTCTCTTCAGATTTTTTTTGAAGTCCTTATCTTGACTTATAAATGTTGTCCAGTAAACTGGTGTTAAATGTTAGTTCTTAGTTTCCTCCAGTAAACTGGTTAAGTCCTTTGTATGACTCAATAGTCAAGTTACATAAACTAGATCTTTTTAGTTTTTAGAAGTTAAACAATAATTTCTTATGTTGTTACATAATAGGCCCTACACTAATTAGCATATAAACCTTAGCTATTAAAAGGTGATCATATAAAATAGGTCTTTCATATGTTTTCACAAAAAACCATACCAAATAGTCATCACCGGCTATTAATATTTAATCAAAAACATAATACCTATACTTGGAAAGAGAGGTCACCAGTACTTCATTTCCGTGTGAGGCTTCAGCCCTCACCTCCCTACTCTAAAGAAAAAATCCAGTGTCTCCTGTACACACAGTGTTGCCGTACATCACTCAGTGTCCCATGTACACACTGTGTTCTCCTGTACACACTGTGTTGCCGTACATCACTCAGTGTCTCATGTACACACTGTATTCTCATGTACACACTGTGTTGCCGTACATCACTCAGTGTCCCATGTACACACTGTGTTCTCCTGTACACACTGTGTTGCCGTACATCACTCAGTGTCCCATGTACACACTGTGTTCTCCTGTACACAGTGTTGCCGTACATCACTAAGTGTCCCATGTACACACAGTGTTCTCCTGTACACACAGTGTTGCCGTACATCACTCAGTGTCCCATGTACACACAGTGTTCTCCTGTACACACAGTGTTGCCGTACATCACTCAGTGTCCCATGTACACACAGTGTTCTCCTGTACACACAGTGTTGCCGTACATCACTCAGTGTTCCATGTACACACAGTGTTCTCCTGTACACACAGTGTTCACACAACAATACACACACATCAGTTATCACAATACACAAATAATACACCCCCCACGTCATCCTTGCCGACCTCACGACGACTCCATGACGATCAGCTGCTCATAATACACAACACAGACCATCCTGGCTACTTACACGTCTCTTGTAACTCACAGCCACTGTCTGTAACTCACTCCATCGACGATGTCCACAGTACACACAAATCACACAAACCTCCCTGGCTACTTACAGTTACATGTCTCCTGTAATTCCCATGCAGCCACTGTCTGTAACTCCCTGTAATTGTCTGACACACCCCACAACGTATTTCCGTGTGCCTCTCGACCACGCTTCACTCACAGAGTCACACTGACTCACACACGTACACGTGGTTCCCGGCCCAGGGCCAGGCGTGTCCCCGGCCCCCTCAAACGTGTCTCCCTGCTGTTCACTTACTGCACGTTCAAAACATACCCATACACTTATCCTGTATGCCTGTACAGCCTCCACAGCACATGTTACACATTGAATCACGACGACGAGTACCATGCCGACATCGTCATCTTGCAGTTGCAGGCAAAAACTCACGAGGCCTCTTCAAGTCGGGCACGCCACCCCGCGCTGCCACGCCCGGCACCCTGTCCGACGTCGCCCCGCCTGCAGCCACGCCGTACACTAACACAGGTGTTTTAGTCTGCCGACTTTTCAAGTCCCACAAAGTCAGACTTTCCGTGACCATCCGACCGTAATCTCTTCCCTGCATCTACCTCAAACCTTTAACTGTAGGTCCAAGCGTGTCTGAGCCCATAGCCTATTAGTTTTATCGAGGTTTCATGCAGAAATCAAACAAGACTAACTCCTGCTTCCATCGTGACAAGGAAGGCGCCAACTTGTGACGTCACTTTATTAACCGGAAGTGACATGAACGCTGGTTATCCGGTAACATATTTTCCCGCGTCGTCAAATAATCTCAACATCCCGATGTGTACCGCTTGGTGTCCTAGCTGAATGTGTATTGAGTTTATCATACCTTTATACACGAAGTACATCGTTACCAATATTGTCCACAATAACTCCATTACTAGCTGGATGTCTTTGACACAGGCCTCCACTGTAAGTGCACGGTATGTCAGCATGGCGTCACCACGTGTCACACAGACGGCCGCTGCCTGTCCAGCGCCCTCAGGCGGCAGGGGCGACAACTACAGCATCAGTTCAGGTAATGCAGTTATTACATAATAAGATAAAACTAATACCTTAAGCAAACTAAGTAGACATACAATTATTAAGAATTCAATGAAGAAATACATAAGAAGCGTGTCTAGCAACTAGCCGTTGTGATGCCCTTGCAGTTTGAGAGAATTGTCTTCATTGAATGACAAGAGTATGGCAGATATGTTCTAGAAATATGAAGGTAATAATTTGAAAAAGGAAGGACTTCATGATCAAAAATAGAAGGCACGTTTTTCTACACCAGCACCCTCAGTCCCTGTGAACATTGAAAGTGCATGTAATATTGAATGTGTGTTTATCACAAATCAGATAAAACTGTTTATTACAAGTACATTTATAGAATATTCACGAGAGTATTTCGCATGTATAGCTTATGTTGTACCAGAGTGGATGTGGGAATGCTTTGCAAGTTGTAAATTGGGGGAGGGGTTTGGCCCAGGGATCTATGCATATCATTAACCGCTAGCGGTTAGCTACCCATAATGCACAGAGTGAATTGTCAGTGTGAAGATACAACACAGTTTCTACACACTGATAGGGAGTATGGAGTTCTTGGTGCTTGCTAAGCCAGAGACGCACTGACTGGCACGTGGTTGGCCTGCAGTGCCGGCTGGTGGTTTAGCGTGGATGTTCTCATACAGCCAAGGAATCCACTCACATTATTTCACATCGTTGCAAATAGAGGGTCTGAGATTAAAGTATACAAAGTTCATTTTACAATTCCACTGTCTGAGCTGCATTATACAAACCATGAATGGGATTTGAATGTACATCTAAGGGCCAATCTATGAACTGTTTCAATGAACTAGGGTAAATGGGGTTGTATTCTAATTGTGCATTATATCAAAAATCAATACGCATGATAAGCCTAGACACAGGTGTGGTATAACTTGTCTTTGTGTGATATTTTTGTTCCTAGAAAAGACTCACAACGTTATAATGATATATTGTTTCAGATGTGTGGGTAAGATAGAACTGAACCCCCCGGAGAACCCCATGGTGTGTACCAGCTCCAGGTCGTACAGCGTCCGGTGCTGTAACAACACCAACTTCTGTAACGAGATGGACCCTGCCACCCTCACACCCCTCACAGTCAGCAGCAGGCCGACCATAGGTAGCTATTACACCTTACGTGGTATACTTGGGTGGCCAGAAATACAAAATGTACTTAACTTTAGGTTGGTGTGGTGACCAATACTTTGTCTGAGTGTTGTATTAGGATATTTTGGTGGTGCTGATTATTCTGAATCTACCATGTGTAAAGTGATATCTGTGTCGCATTAAGGTCAAATTCAAGGTCAAATGTCACAATTTGATGTCAAAATGAGACTGAAATTAGAACACACATTTTGAAACAAATACATGGGTGAAGCTTATACATCTTATCTAGCTGACTTACAAATGTCTTTAAATAGTCATACTGATGATGTAGTACCAGTACAAGTGATTACAAATGAAATAGAATGAACTATTTGCTTTTAGTGCTATTACCCTGCTTAATATTTCAGTCTCATTCTTACACCAAATCGTGACGTTTGACTTTTTTTTTTACTTTGTTGCGACACAGATATTACTTTACATTCGGAATCAGCACCCTCAAAATACCCAATTACAACACTCAGACAAAGTATCTCTCCACATTATTAGCCTGGCCCCCCCAATTGTACCTTGTATGATGCTACATGTGTACATGCTTTGATCGTATGCAGAGAGCCCAGTGGGCCTCCAGAGGTGGGACATCCTGGTGGCTATTGGCATTCCGCTGGTCATTGCCTTCCTAGGGCTTGTAGCTGCCGGCCGCCTCTACAGGAAGTGGCGGCAGGCCCGCACTGAAGGCGCCCAGCACAGTTACCATGGTGACAGCCCTGAGAAGAAGGACTTCATTGTCCTGGTGGACGAAGAGCCGCTAGATGTCATGACGAGTGAAGGCTTGAATAAATCCGGTTCCGGTTTTGGTATGTTGTACTGCCATATTCTCTACAGCCATGTACAGTTATGACCTCAAAGACAAATTGTTTTGAGAGGAGATTAAGCCTTAACTCTGGCTTAGGGATATCATGTTTCTAAAGGGCAACATTTGTCTATATAATTTTAGTAACTTAAATTACAAGCTTTTACAGTTAAAACTTTGAGCGGGGAGAGGCAACATATTGATAGTCCCATATTGATAGCTATTCTCAATATTGCTAGCAAAGTTCCCCAGCGGCCAGAGGTGAAAAACTTTTGGTAATCAAAATAATCAGTACACAGCTGCCTCACCAGCTGGTGCTGCATTGGTGCATCACCCTCCAAGATGGTATCAATCCCATATCGCATTGAAGCACTGTGCCGCTCTTATAACTATTTAATCATAGAACATATTTATGTCTCTTATTACAAATACTGCTCTCCCAAATATACAGTACAGGCACTCTTTTAGATGTTAACCTTATAAAGATTGTCTTTTGTAGTGTTTCAATTTCTGTTTGAGAAAATGATCGGACGCAGCGCCCGAGCTGAAGAAATGATTTTACTCTGGCTACATTGTTTTAAGAATGCAATGAGAGGGGGGGTCGTGGTTGCAATAGCCAGGTGGTTATAGTGGGTGGGAGCAATAGGAAGATGGTCGTATATCAAACAGAGTGGCGGTAGAGGGGAGCTGTATAGCTATAGCCTTGTGTAAAATAGAATTTGATTTGCTGGTATGAAAGACCATGATTGATTGGTCTTGTATGTATCGGTAATGGCGCAGATGTTGGCTTTGTTCGAAAGACGCTACTGGTTAGTGGAATTTATGCCAAATAAAAATTGTTCAAACTCAAACTCAAACTCAAATGGTCGTAGTAGAGGGGATCCACCTCAGCCTCAGGGTTATGCTCCAGATTTTCATAGCTATAAAATCATATGTGAGGCAGTCAAAACTAGGATGGGGTAACATATATATATATATATATATATATATATATATATATATATATATATATATATATATATATATTTATATATATATTTATTTATTTATATCTAAGAGTTGCTGCACCCCCAGGGCACGCCATCCTGGTGCAGCGTACCATAGCGCAGCAGGCGCCTACATGTGTATGTATATCTAAGTACTGCTGCACCCCACAGGGCACGCCATCCTGGTGCAGCGTACCATAGCGCAGCAGACGCAGCTGGAGGAGGTGATCGGCAAGGGCCGGTTCGGGGAGGTGCGGCGTGGACGCTGGCACGGCGAGGACGTGGCCGTCAAGATCTTCATGTCCCGCGAGGAGGAGAGCTGGAAACGGGAGATGGAGATTTACTCCACACGACTGTTAAGGCATGAGAACCTACTGGGGTACATTGCAGCTGACAACAGAGGTGTAAGACTAGAGATAAGAGATACCCAGCTCTTTAAGGCCCACATATCGCTTTAATGTGCTATGCCCTGTGTCACCATGGTGCATTTAATAATGCAGCGGTGGGCAGTCCACTGGCCGGGGCTGTATCATGACAATACAGGACACAGTACATTAAAGTACTATGCGGCCTCAAAGGGTTAACTACTTTATTAGGGAATGCATCATCGTTTTTAACATCACGGAGGTGGTGTATTCTAGAGGGGAAGGGGCGGAATTTACACCCCTCTTTAATGAAAATGTTTTTCTCAATAATGACTACTCCCTCAGTTCTCCGTGACTTTGGTTTTCTGTGAGAACGTATAAGGTGAGATAAGTTCGGCCTGTATTAGTTATTGTGCTATAATAAGTCAAAGATATACAGAACAGATATAACTCAGTCAACATTGCTTAGTAGGGCCCATATGTGTTTTTGACTGGGCAAGCTGATTTGCCCACCCTGGGTTTTGGTCCTTTTTGTCCAGGGCTACTAGTGGGAGCCCAGATGGGTCAGCCCAGATTCAAAGTGCCCAGCCCTAGCCCAGATTCAGTAAAGACTATAAAAATGTACGATGAATGGTTACTCTTGAGGGAAATCAGATGACAGTATGTTTCGGAATATTTACAAAGTATTTATGAAAAAAAAGCTTTCGTGGGCTGACACATCTTGCCTCCCACTGGTAGACCTGGACAAAGAGGGACCATAACCTAGATATGGACAAGCTCAGCTGGCCCAAGTAAAACACATATGGGCGTCAGGGACCAATGCTGACTGGAAATACTGGAGGCATGGTTTTCCTTTGCTGACAGACAGCGGGACGTGGACCCAGCTCCTACTGCTCACCGACTACCACGCTAACGGCTCCCTGTTTGACTTCCTCAACCGGGGCCCCATAGACCCTCCGGGCCTCATCCGTCTGGCCCGCTCCACAGTGAGCGGCCTGGCCCACCTCCACCTGGAGATCAGAGGTATGGAGGGCAAGCCGGCCATCGCTCACCGCGACCTCAAGAGCAAGAACATCCTGGTCAAAGAGAACGGCAGCGCCTGCATCGCTGACCTCGGTAAGTGGATCTACACATAAACATGCACAATTCAGTAACTGCTCAGCACCTCTCAGAATGATGTTGTCTTACTTTAATGGCAATGCTAAGTCGCTGATACATATAGTAGGAGTCCTTTTTACAGAAACACCAAAAAAGTCCCCAGGGTTTCTACCACTACTGAAAAGTAATATGAGAAACCTGTAAGCTGCATGGTTGATTGTGTAGACATATCTGCAATGGTAAGCTAATAACAGATATTAACCCTTTAAGGATGTCGCTAAAAGTTGACATTTGTTGTCATGATGCACCAAAGCAACCCCGGCCAGGGCTCTATTCATGCATCATGGCAACCAAGGGCATGATGCATTAAGGCATCTCTTTATGCTGCAGACCCAATTTACCGACCTTAGAGGGTTAAGTCTGACAGTTTAGATACTGTCTTTAATTCTGAATTCTGCATTCTACATTGGGGTTGTGCTTTCGTGTCAGGTCTGGCAGTGCGGCATTTCTCGCAGACAGACTCCATAGACAACGTGCCTAACGACCTGGTCGGCACCAAGCGCTACATGGCACCAGAGGTGCTCGATAGGACAATTAACACCGCCAACTTCGAGTCATTCAAGGTGAGTGATTTGTCTGTTTGCGATGAAATGACCAGTATCAGTGTTGTAGCCTGGGTCCTGCCCTTGTTTCCATATACTACTTACATGTTAATCGACACATTACATGATCAAATCCCAATGTGCAATTCCTTCAAGCATGTCCCATCGTATAAATTGATATAGAATGGTCAAAATGTCAGTTCTTACGATATCATTAAGTTTTCATCGAACAAACGCATAGAGCTTTACGATGTATAATGTACATGTACCCCGGACATGTACCATACCCTTGGTATGTATGCTGCATGTATGCCGCCTTGCTCAGTAGACCTGCCAGGGCGGGATGAATGCAGCATCCTTCATATACCACACCGACCAAGTGCATAGTACATTACGCGGTTGTTGAAGGTTTCATTAAGACTGGTGTGATGTTGTGTGTCAGAGAGCGGACATGTACGCGCTGGGGCTGGTGCTGTGGGAGCTGGCTCAGCGTACGGAGGTGGGCGGGGTGGGCACGGAGTACCGCCTGCCCTACCACGACCTGGTACTGCCCGACCCTTCCATGGACGAGATGAGGCAGGCCGTGTGTGACCACGGACACCGGCCCGCCGCCCCCACACACTGGGCGCAGCACAAGGTACTGCCACGTCTGCAGCACGTGTAATGTTCAATCATAGCTGATGAATTAGCACACCTTGTGTCAAGGTTCGGTCCGTATGGACCTGTGGACCTGCTGACCAGCCTTCGGCTGTGTTGGTTTTAAAGCTATATCATCATATCACCTTGTGATAAGGCCAAAGAAAAAAAGTTTGTTTCAGGTCACCTGACCGAACCTATCAAAACAGGGCCAACCCTACGTTTTTTTTAAGCAATTTTGAAGTTGTTTTTTTGGGGTCAATAGGCTCGCTACTATTTTCAAGTTTAGTACATAATGTGAAATAGAAGAAGAAAAAAATCCGACCTACCGACCCTAAACTTTCTTCCCATGTTACCTGAAACTAACTTTAAAAAAAAAATTGGCCTTACGAAGGAGAGATCATTTGCTTATCAAAAGTCACAATTCACCTTGATGTCACAATATGGGGGCGACTTTGTTCCAAGGTCACCATACCTAGTAGATACCTCCATGCCTACCTGCTCTATCTAATGTATATGAGAAGTGTGACTGTGAGTATAAAAGGGAGTTGTGTAAGGTAATGGTCATTATGTACTAGTGGATATTAGTTTGTGTGAGACTGTCAACGTTTTCTTTTGCTGCCCTCAAAGGCGACACTCCCCCACCCATAAATATAGTAAGACAACGTCTTTTTCAATACCATAAAAAGAAAAAGAGCCAACTTGTTAATGTCGAATACTTTACACCCTCTCCGAAACCCTTCCACATACATATCTGTAGATATGTCAATGTATGTATACGTTATGTTAGCGGTATCTCTTTATGCTGCAGACCTTCTGCACCTTGGCGGCCATCATGAAGGAGTGCTGGTTCCAGAACCCGGCTGCACGTCTCAGCGCCCTCCACGTCAAGGAGCAGTTCAATGCACTCACCCAATAGGAGGACGTCTCAGTGCCACCTAATAGGAGGACGTCTCAGTGCCACCTAATAGGAGGACGTCTCTGTGCCACCCAATAGGAGGACGTCTCAGTGCCACCCAATAGGAGGACGTCTCAGTGCCACCCAATAGGAGGACGTCTCCCTGCCACCCAATAGGAGGACGTCTCCCTGCCACCCAATACGACGATGTCTCAGTGCCACCCAATACGACGATGTCTCAGTGCCACCCAATAGGAGGACGTCTCAGTGTCACCTAATAGGAGGACGTCTCAGTGCCACCTAATAGGAGGACGTCTCAGTGCCACCTAATAGGAGGACGTCTCTGTGCCACCCATTAGGAGGACGTCTCCCTGCCACCCAATAGGAGGACGTCTCCACACCACCCAATAGGAGGACGTCTCAATGCCACCCAATAGGAGGACGCCTGTGTGCCACCCAATAGGAGGACGTCTCCCTGCCACCCAATAGGAGGACGTCTCAGTGCCACCTAATAGGAGGACTTCTCTGCGTCATCCAAAAGGATGCCTCTGTGCCACTCAATGGGATGTCGCAGTGCCACCCACTAGGGCAATGTAGAGCCAGCAAATAGGAGAGCTTCCCGGTGTCACCCAATAAGAGGACGTCTCAGTGCCATTCAGTAGGAGGGTGTTTCTGTATCATTTAATGTGAATCTCAGTGCTACCCACTAGAAGGGTGTTTCAGAGCCACCCAAACAGGACATCTCAGTGTAACCCACTTAAAGAGCATATTCGTGCCATCCAATAAGAGTATGTCGCCAGCCAGTAAAGAGTCGAAGTGTCACCCAATAGGAGTGTCGCAGAGCCGTTTACATCAAGAGTTATATCAGTTCATGCTGTGATTCAACCCCAAGGTTGTCTAGTCTATTATGTGAAAAGATGTTTTAAACTGCGGTAGGATATTCTAGTAGCTATGTATGTCATCTATGTGATCCGGGGGGTCTCCTATTGACACTATATTCAATATTTTTTCTTGGACGTTTATATTCTAGAAAGATTGCTGTAGACTATAATGCATGACTACATCAAGAAGACGAATTGCACATAACTTCAAAAGGTTCAAGATATTATCACATTTATTCACAAGTCATCATTGTAGCAGTACTGGTAAATAATAATACATGTACCCAGTAAACACACTCATTGGTGACCTTATGTCATTGCTCCTATGATATAGCTCACACGGCCCTGCATTTAAGGCAATGCTGTTTTTATTCACAGACCAATTGTCTCAACATTTCTGATAAAATTCGAGAAAAACAATAGACATATTTTTGTCTTTCTAGGGCTTATCTTAACTTATGAGTTTTCAAGTACAAGTAAAATGTTGGTGTTTTTTACAATACTCAATTTTGATTAAAATGTATAAAAATTTCAATATCAATTTTTAATCTCTTTCACACATAACATTTCATAAAACTCCATGATTCTACCTTTTTATAACTACACGCACGCACATGTCAGCACCTTCCATTGTGACTTTACAAACAGAACCAACTTAATGAAGTCGGAAAAGATTAACGATTTTTGTTTTGTCTCAGTGTTTAAAGCATCTCAGCAATTCCCAACAACGTTTTCTCTCATATAAATGCCTTGTTCAGAGAAATAAAATGTGTCTTCTATTCAAACAGCACGACGTCTTAGGCTGGGTATAATAAATTATATAACATATCTTGAGAGGGTTTATACAGTTAAGTTGACATTGTGCTGCAAAAGTCGAAGACTGTCTGGTCCTGGTTTGTCTATATCACATAACCAGTGCCCCCAATACGACAAACAACCCCTAGCGTGGTGTCCAGTGTGGCTAGTTGCCTGCTGACAGTGAGTGTGTGGTGGTCACGAGGCGGGTGTGGTGAAGTTGACGTGTTGGTGCAGCAGACGGCGCAGCAGGCGGTCCCGCTCCCCCTGGGTGGTTTTCTGCCACGTGAACTCCTCGTAGTTCACCTGCAACAACACAACACACTCATGGACACATGCAGACATCTCTCTAACCCAGGTTAACCCCCGGATAATGCTTTTACACATTGCTCCCATTATCGTCTAGATGCATGAGTGCAGCCCTGGTGAGAAGACTTTTACTGAGTGAATCAACCCTGCGGGGTCTGTACGAGCCATGACTGCAGCATTCATGCCTCATAACGACAAAAGGCCTAGTTTATTATAAGTTACATATCTTAACATTAGATGGCAGCAAAAAAGAGTGAATTTATTTATTGATTCACCAAAATATTTTAATTTTAATAATACTGCTTTCCAAGAGGAGCATTGCACATGTAGCAGGTGAATGGATGGGATGTGAGAGGAGATGACTATATAGCAGCTTACCGGGATGACGGTATAACCCATCAGGGTGAGGTGTCGCACCTTCATGGAGTATTCCCCGAGTAGTCGGCCCGAGTGGGTGATGTAGTGTTCCGGCATAAACGTGATTACCGCCAACCTGAATCATACACAGCCAAGCAGTCAGTCAAACATACCACTCCTGAATGCAACTCTGTATCACCTCAGGCACACACTTAATCTTAAACCAAAACATTTGTTGAAACTTTCCTTTCAAATGTACGGCTGCACGAATATTTCAGTGGGTGAATTTAGCATATACATTTTAAGAGAAAAAAGGTACTAGGAGACGTTTGCTGACAACGTGTGGATCATTGGTAACTCATGAAATGGTTGATATATTGCATGTCATAAGATGCCTTACATTTTGTGTGGGGGCTCTCTGTGGTCCCGCGGTACAGACTGGCCGTCCTTGTTGAGGCATATCTCGTAGTCTATGAAGTAGGCGATGTGTCGCTGCGTCTCCGACTGCCGCAGCACCGTGCTGGAGCGCAGCAGGCCCACCAGGGTGCGTCCCAGCTCGATGTGGAACTTGTGCCACCGCCCCGCTGCAGAGGGAGCAAGGAGCACTCATTAGCCACATGTGTGGTCAGTGTTCCCGTCATGCTTTATAAAGTAGCTACTTTGGATGTTTTTTACCCAAGACTTATTTCGATTTCACCAGAAACTTGATTTTGATCTTACAAAGTTATTCCTAGATTTTCTAATCAGGTCTGATCAATTTACAGGAGACAACAACTCAAAACGTGCAGATACTTACTCAGTGTGGTGGACACTTTTCCCAACACGTGCCAGTTGACAAAACTAACAGGTCTGGGAGACTCGAGGAGTAATGCTGACCGCAGTAATTGTAGGTGCAACGATGCATTACTTCTCGTAGTGGCATCCGGGGAATCTGTAAAACACAAAACATACATTACCACGGGAACATGTGACCAGGACAACAAATTGTTATGCAAATTAACAGACTAATATACAATGTACTATGATGAAATAGAAGGCTCGTCTACACATATTCCCGGGCCTTTTACTTATGTTGAAAGTTTATTTCCTCTCCGAGGTTCTTGCAGTGAATAAAAACAAAATTCAACTATTATAAATAAGGATTCATTTTGATTTTTAATACCATTCTAAATGAGACAAAATGTTCTCACTTTGTAACCGGGACATGAAGTGGGGAGAGAAGACGTTGCCGACAAAGTTGATGGGAAGCCGCCCAATGTAGCTAAAGGACGTCAAGAGTTCAATCATGGCTGCCGCGTCAATATCTTTGAACTTGTCTTTCAGCACATCCTCCACCACAGAGAACAACTGTGTGGCATTTTTTGGGACAAAGTTCAACTGACCAAACGGTCGCAGGCAGTACACAATCTCATGAGGCTCATAACTGTGCCCGTTAACCTCAAAATCTGCCGCCACTGCGTTAAAGATTTTCATCGAACAGAGTCTCCTTCGCCGGTAATACTCCATCACCATGGCTACAAGGGTTTTGTCAAGATGGCCGATTTTACCAGGTATGAACATTTCTAATGAGCGGCAGAGGTTTTTGTCACTGAATGAGAAATGAAGATACATTGTCATCAGGTCTCGGAGAAGACGCAAATTATTGAGATCATGTCCATTTAAAGCAATCCACTTCCCGATGACCTTAAGTGGGACTATGTTATCATGGTTCAGTATTGTCAAAGCCTTGACAATAGTTGAGATCTCTGAAGCACTCAGTTTCCACCAGCAACG
Organism: Harmothoe impar; assembly: GCA_947462335.1. NCBI lineage: Eukaryota > Metazoa > Annelida > Polychaeta > Phyllodocida > Polynoidae > Harmothoe > Harmothoe impar. Next base: position 34,440,410 of record OX381719.1, read on the forward strand.
CTCCAGCTGCCGGTCTACTACTTTAAATAGGTAGCGGTAATCGTGGCCAATGTTTCGTAGTGTTTCGTACACCTCACTGATATTTTCATGGTCAATTTCCTGGAATCTGTTCCCTAAGTGTATCCACATGTTGTTAGCTATGGACTGTTTCCCTTTTAGGTTTAAAGAGAGTGTGGTTATCAATGTACATAGTTCGGAAATAGAGAAGGTCCCGTCTCCCACTCTCTTCTCTAGTTCATTTTCCACTTTAGAGGTAAACCCATCCCCAGTGTTGTTACTCTGCAGGTAACACTTCACAAGAGTAATCAATGTCTCCGTCTCAAGACTCTCGATTTCCTTTGTAGCAGTTTCACAGAGTTCATTAAACACTGCCTTCTTAATGAACGAGTCGAGGCCATCGCCGCAGCCCTCCCTGAGCTGACATAACCGCTGCAGCGCGAAGGCTGCGGAGTAGGCGGTCACGTTCTCCCCGGGCACCTCGAGTAACTTGAGGATGTCCTGCAGCGTGTTACACGCCTGCAGCAGGATCCGGAACTGTTGGTCTTCGGCCGTGACTGGCCGCAGCTCGTCCCCGCTGTACACCACATGACTAAACGGGAACTCCCGAGCATTCATACGGCGAATAACCAAGGGCAGTTCTCTGATGTCAAGCCCATCTTGGAGAAGCACTGTTGAGCGCCCAAGGATCTGGCTGTCAACGGTAGAATAGGAGCGTGTGCTGGTGACATGCGGTAGGGTGTTACGTCGTTGGAGGCTTCGGCAGATTGAAGTGGTAACTCGAGGCACACCCCGTGTCAGTGTCTTGGCTAAATGGTGAGTCATCCTGTCATACCTGTAAGAACATATCAGCTTGAGGGATGAAAGTAGCTATGAATCTAAAGTGAAACATTGAGATCTTAAAATGTAGCTATTCAAATTTAACAGCGTCTAGACTTATCATTATATGGTCTTGTAACATCGAACTTTGGAAAGATTTGTGTATAAGGCTGTGTCTCACGACCTTGAGCCAATGTTTTTGTCTCTGATCGGGTGCCGTCTCTGACCGGGTGCCGTCTCTGACTGGGTGCCGTCTCTGACCAGGTGTCAGAAAAAAGGTGTTTTAAAAAGAATTATACTCATGTATATAAGGATTTGTAAAGACGTTATTGCGGTTGTTATATAATTATAATTATAATTACAATTAGCCTCCTGCTGTTGGTATTTTGACCTTATCAAGCCAAGCCGGTCAGAGACGGCACCCGGTCAGAGACGGCACCCGGTCAGAGACGGCACCCAGTCAGAGACAAAAACATTGGCCCAAGGTCGTGAGACACAGCTATAAGCCGCACCCTAACTTTGGGCTGATCCTATAAGCCACACTGGCCTTACTAGCCGCGACTTCTACGTGAGGTTTTACGGTATTCACCCGACAGTGAAATGCTCCACATATCCGGAATCAGTGAACTGTTTCACATATGACAGTAAAATCCTATTTGTTATCATATTCCATGTGGGGAAAGTGCCAAAACCATCATGTTGAACATTGCCCAAATACAGCGAGGCCTGTTTATTCCAAGCCCTTTCCAGTGCCTTTATTATATAGGTATGTTACTAAAAAGATTAAATGGACAAGTTATTCTCGTCTTAACCACCGTCACTTGGACAGACATGTTAGAAACTATATTCTTTTGGAATTTTTCATCTATCATCATTTTAAGGGAAATTAGAGCACTTTGAGTGAGGCAAGGTTGGGTATATATTGGTCATTATTTTAAACTGTTCAAAGAAGGATGGTCTGTGACCATTGCATGATTCCATGATGAAATTAAAACTTAGATATACCATATCAAAGTACATATTTTCTGAAAGCCAGCAACCTCACGGATCTAATGCAGCATCCCGAATACTTTCTCACGTATAGAACCGGAAATATAATTATTTTTTTTAGATTAAAAAGCTAGGAAAAATGTTTAAAATTCAGCTAAATTAATTAATTAGCAAAATCGGCGGAGCTAATTAACCTATGTGCGAAGCATTGGATCTTGTTGAAATTTGGACTGTAGGTGCCTAAGACATTAAACTTAAGTATACCGGGGGGTATAGGTTTTATTGAAGACTATAACTTGTAAGGGGTAACACTACTTGCTTTAATTAGACCTTGACCTATTTAAAGCTGTAGTTTATAAACAATTGAGTTAAGAAAAATATTGAAAGACATTCCGATAGGAAATATTGTATAATATCCATTAAAATTTTCAAGTGAATAAATACATTGATATTAACCACATTTATGATCTAATAACACAGAGCTCCCTCCGCACATGCCCTCAAGACCGTCACAGATATTTGTGACGCACCTACTTGCCCAGACTGCCCTGATGTTCACATTACTTCAGGTGTGAGATCAGCCCTGAAAATTAAGGGCTACATCCGTCTGTGTCAGTCAGTCAGGCGTCAGTCAGTCGCTCAGTGTGGCTCATACGCTGGCTGCCAGTGTGTGTAGTATGATACACACAGGTTTAGAGCAATTAGCGCTGTGTCGCCTGTGAGCCAGGCGGGATTAGGCCTGGCCAAAATATGACGCATATTTCTGCTGCACTGCCCTAGGTGGCGATTTGCATTATATAATATTCAGTAGAAGACACAGGTGTCACCTGGCATAAAGGGCTTGAACCTGGATGATTGACGGGCAATATTTTAGCCTACCGTAAAACCTCGCGTATAAGCCTAACTCGCGTATTAGACGCACCCTGAGTTTGGGATGATTATATAAGCCGCAGAGGCCTCCTGAAAGGTCACCGGGGAAAACTTGCATATAAGCCGCACCCCCACCTTGAGGCTTGGTGTATGAGCTACACATGGGGTCAGAGTCCTCCTGGTGGCCCTGTGCGGCGCGTGTGGCTCACAGCCTCACTGACTTGTGTGATGCAGGTGCTGCTCCCAACAATATTCCATTTGATTTATATTGAATATTGGGTGCGGGAGCTGTAGGCCTGTCCATGATCGCTAAATTTTTACATGTGCTCTCTTTGACAAACTTGGTATTAGCTCGAATAAATCCCAGAAATGTACAGTCTTGTTTCCACTACATATTCAATGAATCTTTGCCCAGTCGGTACTCATGGGGAAACGCACAACGTGAACTATTCTGCGACACCAGCTGTCTGCCTTATTTGGACGCAGCTCGACCGTTAGACGCCTGAGACGTTACCTCAGGTACACAAGCCACAGGCTACCTCAGATAAACAGGAGATAATCAGCCAATCAGAATTGACCTTCTGCTGCAGCAGATGGATCTGTTGTGTCTCTCAGATGTTGGCTGCTGTGTACCTGCGGTAGACTAGACTTCTGTACCCCAGGTAGACAGTGGCCATCCTTCTGTACCCCAGGTACACATCCTCCTGTACCCCAGGTACACAGTATGTCATACTAAAGCATTCATTGCAATTACATTTCTAGAAGAGAAAACACATGTGTAGTGTAGGTCATAGGGTGGATGTGTACCTGGGGTACAGTAGGGATGTGTACCTAAGGTACAGTAGGGTTAGAATGTGTACCTCAGGTACGCATAGAATGATCACTCTGTACCTGTGGTACAGTAGGACACTGTGTACCTGAGGTACAGTACAGCCACGGTGTACCTGAGGTACAGTAGCTAGCATGCCCACTGTGTACCTGAGGTACAGTACAGCCACGGTGTACCTGAGGTACAGTAGCTAGCATGCCCACTGTGTACCTGAGGTACGCTAGGTGACCACTGTATACCTGGGGTACAGTAGCTAGGATGCCCACTGTGTACCTCAGGTACAGAATGAATACTTGAGTTGTGGTTTCTGTAACTTACTCAATTAGGCCCACTAGTAGTCTACTGTCATGAGGTACACAGCACAGCCTCACAAACCCAACATAGCAGGAGCATCTTCTGCTGCAGCAGCAGGTGAATCCTGATTGGAGGATATTTTATTGTGTACCTGAGGTAGCCTGTGGCTTGTGTACCTGGGGTAACATCTCAGGCGTCTAACGGTCGAGCTGCTATTTGCAGATAGGCCTATAGGTCAGGTCACGCGGCCTATGTAGGTCAGCTCAAGTAGGTCAGGTCACGCTGGCAGGCAAGGGTGGGTAGCATAGGTGAGTAGGGATGCGACCCGCCAGAGGCCGAAGGCCTCTGGTACCCAACAATGAATTGGGCCATTTGAGGGGGGGTAGATGGGGGGGTCCCCATGTCGCATGTCGATTTTAAGAAATGGCCATGTCACATGTCACTAAAGAAAAAGCCATGTCACTAGTGCCACTAAGGAAAAGAACTTAGGGGCATAGAGAGAGTTATAAATGGGGGTCTTTGGGCCGCAGGCCCCGGAAAAATTTAGGAATTTAGATACTCACCGGGGCCAAATTTGAAGAAAGGGTTTGGTAGCCTACTTCACTCTATATGAGATTCTTTTTTCATGTCACTAAGCCCCATGTCACATGTCGATTTTAAGAAATGCCCCTGTCACATGTCACTTAAGTTAACTGGCCATGTCCCATGTCGATTTTAAGAAATGCCCATGTCGCCATGTCGATTTTAAGAAATGCCCATGTCGCCATGTCGATTTTAGGGGTCTATACCCATATTTGACTCCCGAGTATAGTCCGACACATCTGGCGCTACTGCAGCTACATAGGGATCCTATAGTGAGAATTAAAAGGGTGTTGTTCTCATAAATATACTCACTGTCAGTCCCCCAAAATGGTCAATCCTGTTCCCCAAAAGGTACTCCACATGTCCAGCATACCTATACTGCTGCAAACATGTCAATGTTAGTGTATGTCACACATTTTGATTTCAGCAGCAGGGAGAAGTGGTGGGAGGAGTGTCCAAGAGGAGTGGAGTTGACATCAACAAAGCCAGGATTGTATTGTTGGATTGCTTCCAACCTTACATCGACAGTACCGAGGTACGCTGTAAGGTTGGACTGGAGGCCATTTGCTAATAATCAGATAAAAAATAACCCACCAGAGGGAGGCATTGGTCCTCTTTGTGTGTCGCCCCCTTGTGTTTGTTACAGCATAGCCAATTTGATTGGATAAGAGATATCACGTGACCAAACTGTCATGGCGGCAAAGCTCAAACTTGTGTAGGACGAGGGCTAAGCCATTCTTTAATATTCAAGATTTCTTCCTTTGCAAATCGATACGAACCACAAATATCCACCAGACCTCCAGAATAATGTTCAAGGTACATGTTAAAGCAGTTACCTAGGCAAATAAGTCTCATTTGTAGCTGCTAGAACGGTGCGACAGCAGAGAGTCGCAGATGGCGTTTTTCCCTCCCAAAAATATTAGATCTAGCCTATGAGCCCCTGTCCAACCATACTGCGTACCTTGGTACTGTCGCTGTATGGTTTGAAGCATTCCAACAAGGATTGTAGATCTATTTGTGTAATAGGAATGCCTCGTTGGTGGTGAATAGATGGAAAAACATTGCGGGACATGTGGCTAGAAGCATTGGACTGTGGAGTAAATACTTCCATCAAATTCGCTATTCTACCAGATTGGCAGAATGACTTGGTTAGCCCAAAGCCAAAGGCACATGGTTTCTACCCCTACCAGAGTAACTCAGTAGGGCGAGTTATGAAACTCATGCCACCAGGGCCAAAAGTGGCAATAGAGCCTGCAATAACACTAAAACGAAGCGCCTGCCAAAATCTATAAAACAATCTCTTAGTACCTCGAAGGCTTCGCAGCTCAAAGATAAGTTGGTGAAGAAAAGGATGGAAAAAAGACAACAGAAACCTACAAAATAAACAACAGTCCAAATCTGAACTGAGGTGCTAACATGGGTGGCATGGTGCTATGTCCTTTTCACTCATACAGGTGACTGCATGCTCTATCCCATCCTTTTCTTGCAAGACCATGTCAGCTTTATTTATATTTCGCTGTTAATACAAAGACAGCTTGACTTGTAATATATGTACATATAGATTAGTCACTTATGTATCCAGGTTAGTCACCTATTGAAACTACGCATGACAGCTATGTTTGTGCACTCTTGTGTTCAACCTCATTATCATAGATCTGACTAGGAATGGTGCTACTCTATGTATCTAGTCCACTTATGTATTTTAACTTATTTTATGTGCTATGTCTGTAAACATATTTTCATGGCATATATGTATCCGGTGATGCCAATGTAACTTTCGGCTACACCCGGCATCTATTATCTTACCCTTTCTCCTTTGCCCCGAAAGGGGTTGTGTGTGAATAAAATTGAATTGAATAAAATTGAATTGAATTGAATTGATAATAGATGAAAGTATTAAGTGTCCTCTGCAATTACCCTCCCTCTGGCACTTTTACCAACAACCTGTTCTTCGAAACAAAACAAATTGATATGAACTTACCATTTCTCACCAATTAAGACCAGTGTGTTTGCTTTGTGATAGATAAGTGTGCTTCTACGCGACGGAAATGTCAAAGTCAGTTTCTTGTGTAACAAAATCACATATGGTTTTCTGCGTGATCAATATGATATCCATTTCCTTTCAAATGTCGTGAAAAAAATAGTACACTTAATTCAAATAATGTAAAAATCTTTTTTCATCGTTATGTGTTTTTAATACCCCTGAACGTACAGGCGGAAGTGGTATCTCTAAAATAATAATCTAAATTTTCTGCAGACCTGTCGTGTACAACCAAGGTCAAGGTCGTGTTTGTTTTTGGTGAAACTGTTCTACGTTTCTAATGAAATTACATCATTTTCGGCAAAAACCAAAACTTTTGTTTTGTTTTGTGCTTTTTGATTTTCGGTGACTATAGATAAACAAAATGCCTCTGCGACTGCTTTTAAGGTGAGGGATTTAACCTTTTTTCATTAATTATATATTTCATTACTCAAACCATGGAGCTACAGAGTACTAGGCCTACTGTACACTCCATGCTCAAACCTACGTAGGCCACTACTACTAGTACTGAGTACTAGACAGGCTGTCCAGTGAACGGTAGTGAGCGCCTGGGAGAGACCGCCCGCCTCTCTAGCCACTACTGAGGTCTGGGTAATCTTTTAAACACTGTGAGTGTGACTGTAGATCATTTTAAGCTGTGTGGCAAGGCCTCTGAGGCTCTGGTACCCCGGCGGACGCCGAGGTTGAAAGCTCAATTATAGATCGTTTAATTATAGAGGGTCTAAGGCGAACCGTCTTGACTTGGGGACCTGAACGGAGAGGAGGTGGGTTTCTCGACCTATGTCACTATGTGACTGCCACACCAAGAACCAACTTTGCCAACTTTCTGGTCACACTTTAGGGAGTGCTCATTTCTTAACAACAGGGGGGGGGGGGGGGTAAAAAATGTGGACCCCTTGACCGGGGGGGGGGGTAAAAAATTTAGACCCCTCTTGGAGGGGGGGTAAAAAAAATTCAACCTGTTTTGAGGGGAAAAGCCCGCGCGTTACTATGCTACAAAGGGGCGCGAACGCGCGCGATTTTCGGCCTGCCCGGGGGGGGAGGGGGGTAAAAAATTTCGGCTCCGCGCGAAATCTCACCGCCCCCCCCCCTGTTAATTGTTAAAAAATGAGCACTCCCTTAAAGGGGGGCTAGCACGGATGCTAGCAAAGACTGGTACCTGCCCTCACAGATCATACAAAACGCACAGGAACCAGCGGAGCCCTAGCGGCGCCCTGATTGGTCAGTCGGTGGTCACGTGACTTGTTAAAGCGGGTAGTCTTAGCGGTGCTAGCCGCCCTTTAATAGGGAGTGTTCATTTATTAATTACAGGGGGAGGTGGTGAGATTTCGCAGGGAGGGGCGAAAACTTTTTATGCCCCCCCGCCCCTCGAGAGTGCGTAGAACGTTTCATGCCCCCCTCGCCGAAGGCGCCGACAATTTGTGCCCCCCCCCTTTTGTGGCATCCTGCTTTGCTGGATGTCTTGATACTTTGTATTATTATAAGTGACAACAACTCTGAATCTTCATCTCAAGATGTATTGACCGACCTCCGGTGTATCGCATAACACGCACGATGCACAGACAATTCCCAGACGCTTAGTACCCCGATATGACGATAGGTGGCGCCCTAGTAGCGCAAGTAGCGTTTCCCGCGCTCTGGCTGTAGCAGGAGCTGCGTCATACGACATCTCCCTTTTTTAAGGAGTATTATGTTAAGACATACTTAGAAGTGTTCTTGAAGTGTTCATGACATAATAGTTACTATGAAGTTACTCTCAAGTAAAGATATATATGTATATGTATGTCTCTGGAAATAAGTGTTACATGTTACTCAATGTTCAATGTAATAGTCAATGTTAAAATGCACTAGTCAATGTTCAAACATAATAGACAATGTTCTTTTGTCACTTTAGAATATTTCTGACTTATTAATGTATCTGAAAGGGAATAGTTATTAAACTTCTTCAATCAGTCTCTTGGTCGCGACTCTAGGTCTCGACGACTTCCTTGGTCCCGGATCGGGCACACGGGGTGTGGCACCTCGATCAGGAGTCGGTGGAGTCGGTGGAGGGACCACTGGAGGTATATCAGTGATCTCCACTGGAGGCACATGATCACTAGGCGGTGTGACCACTCTGGTAAGTATGGTGGTCGGATCGATGTTGTCATTTTGTCCGGGCCCGAGATTTCTCGTCATTCTACGGTTACGTCTCACTAGTCCATTCGGTGTAGAGATTATATAGGATCTTGGTCCGGGGGCTTTTCCTATGACCTTCCCTTCCACTCGTAGGTCGGGTAGCCATGCTCGGTCTCCTGGTGACAGTTCGTCTGCTTCTGTGACTCGGTGGCGTTGGTTGTAGTTCACTGCCATCTGCTTCCGGTATTCCTTCTCCTTCCTTCGAACCAGCGCTGCATCTGGGATGCGCGGTTTTAGTTCATCTGGGTGACACGGCACCAGTGATTTCAGTCTGCGACCAATGTTCAGCTGAGCCGGGGAGAATCCTGACAGTAGAGGGGTGTTGCGATAAGAAATAAGGGCAAGGAATTCATCGTCAGCCTTATTGAGGATCGCTTTGATGGTTTGCACCGCTCTCTCTACTTCTCCGTTACTTTGTGCGTATCTTGGAGATGACGTGATGTGTTCAAATCCGTATTCTGCTGCAAAGTTTTTGAACTCCGCTGATGCGAATTGAGGACCGTTGTCGCTGAACAGTATGTCGGGTATACCTTGATGGAAGAATGCTCTTTTCATCTTCTTTACTGTCTCAGTGGTATCAACGTTCTTGCCAACTTGGCACACTTCCACGTCTCTAGAATAGTAGTCTATGATGAGGAGGTACATGGACCCCTTATGGTGGAAAAAGTCTGCAGCTACTCTAGACCACGGTCGTTCTGGGAACTCAGTTCCTTTCATCGGTTCGACACGTTCACGTCTGTACTTTTCACAAATGTTACAATTTTTCACTGTCTTTTCGATGTCTTTTGACATTCCTGGCCACCACACTGATGCGTTGGCATTCTCACGGGTCTTAGTGATGCCCTGATGCCCATCATGTAGATGGCGTAAGACGTCAATCCTCAGACTTGCTGGGATCACAAGCTGTTTTCCTCGAAGGAGTAGTCCATCGTGAACTGTAAGGTTGCCCTGTTCGTTCCAGAACTTAACCAAAGGTCCATAGACATCACGTCTGTTCTCCGGCCACCCATGTTCAATATGGTGTATCACTACCTTCAAGACATCGTCTTTCTTTAGCTCTGACCGTATCTCATCTAGTCTCTGGTCAGATGATGGTAGACAGACGAGTACTGCTTGTACGTATGCGTCAGATTCCTTACGTAGTTCTTCTTGCTTATGAAGTTCTTCGCTCTCCAGCAAATGCTCACCAAGAGGCGCTCTTGACAAGGTATCTGCGGTCATTAGACTTTTACCTGGCACGTGACTGACTGTGAAGTCGAACCGCATTAATCTCAGTCGGAATCTTTGGATCCTCACTGGCAGTTCGTCGATCAGTTTGGTTGAGAATAGTGGCACAAGCGGTTTATGGTCAGTCTCCACGTGGACTCGCATACCGATAACTAAGTTACTCCAGTGTTCGAGTGCCCATGTGGTCGCTAATGCTTCCTTCTCTATTTGCGCGTATCGGCATTCAGTCTTTGTCATTGACCTGCTGGCGTATGCAACGGCTTTCAGTCTCCCATCTTTTTGACGTTGTCTCAGAACTGCCCCAAGACCGTAGCTACTTGCGTCTGCTGACACGATCGTTTCACGTTCGGGGTCATACAAAGCGAGAGCTTCGTCCGAAGCTAGTTCCTGTTTCAGTTTCTCAAACGCTTTCTTTTGTGGAAGATCCCAAGTCCATGCAGAATCTTTCTTAAGGAGATCTCTGACTGGTTTGGTGATTTCGGCAAGGTTCGGCAGGAATTTCATCTGTTGATTCACCATGCCGAGGAATCGTCGGACATCTGGGACGTCTTTGGGGTCTGGCATCTCTATGATGGCTTTGACCTTCGCTGGATCCTTCCTGATGCCATCGGCATCGATCACCTGGCCAAGGTAGCGAAGCTTGGTTGTGGAGAACTCACACTTGTCTTGGTTTAGAGTGATGCCGCTCTCTTGGAGGCGGTTCAGCACTTTCACCAAGCGTTCATCGTGCTCTTGTTTGTCCTTTCCAATTACAAGAATGTCATCCATGTGACACAACACTCCTTGTAGTCCAGTCAGTTCTTTGTCCATTCTCTTTTGGAAGTGTTCAGGAGCAGATGATATACCGTAGGGAAGTCTCCTGAACATGTACCTTCCAAACGGTGTGATGAATGTCGTCAGCTTTGAACTCTCTTGAGTCAACAGTACCTGGTGGAAGCCAGAATTTGCATCTAGCTTGGAGAATACAGCTCCGCTTGAAATACACGCCAGGGTCTCCTCTACCTTTTTCATCTGGTAGAGTTCACGTCGGACGCCCTGGTTGAGTCTTGTCAAGTCCACACACAGCCGTAGATTTCCGTTTGGTTTATGTACAACCACCATGGGTGCACACCAGTCTGTTGGTTCGTCTACGGGCTCGATAACTCCTGACTTTACTAATGCTGCGATTTCCTGCTCTACCTTTTTCATCAGAGGCTTTGGGACACTGCGTGGAGTATAGAGGCAGAATGGTTTAGCATCGTCTTTGAGTCTTATAGCATATTCACCTTTCAGCTTACCGAGTCCTGTAAAGAGCTTCGGGTAAGCTTTGACCACTTCGTCCTTCGTGTCCAACTTCGGGATTTCACTGTTCACGGCTTTGACCCTATAGGCGCCAGGGATGTTAGGTATCAGTCTTAGTTTCTCGATTGCAGGTTGTCCGAGGAGAAGCGATTTCACGCCTCGCACTACGTAGACGTCTTCGTGGACGGTAGTGTCTCCGCGACTCAACTGCATACGAGCACATCCTAGCGTCTGTAACGGATGCTCGCCTGTAGCATACAGCGTCTTTCTTGTTGGTTGGATATCTCCATAGGACTTCTTGTAGTATGTATCGGGCATCACCGATATCTCGGCTCCAGAGTCTATGTACCACGATAGAGTATCGGAGCCAGTTCCGAGTTTTATGTACCAGCCTTTGCTTGAACTCGATTTGTCGTCTGGGACGGATTTTGATGAAGCCGCATTTACTTCGCTCGTTACGCTGCCAATAAATACGTGCGACACTCCGTCATCGGGTATATCGTCTCCCGACCCTTCCTCTGCGACTTGAGAAATCCGCGCTCTTGAAGTACGGCAAACTTGGGAAAAATGTCCTTTTATTTTACACTTCTCACAGGAGTGATTCACTGCGGGACAACTTTTCTTCCCTTTGAGGTGTTCGGTACCACAGTATCCGCACTTGATTTTGTCACCAGTATTTCTCTTTTTCTCGGTTCTGCTCGGGTCCGGCTTCTTCTTGGCCTTGCTGTGGACTACGTCGATATTGGCACTCTTTGACTCTTGGAGCTCATAGCGCGTAGTCTCCTTTTGGTAGAGTATCTCTACTGTTCTCTCCAGCGTAAGCCCAGCACCGGCATCATAGAGCTTCGACTTTGCCGACTGGTCGGTACATGAAAATGTCAGTTTATCGCGCACAGCCTGGTCCATGTAGGTCTGTGGGAATTTGCATTCACCTGCACTCTTCTTGACTGTTAGCACCCATGATTCCAGAGTTTGAGATGGTCCCCTTTTGAGGGTGAACCAAAACTTTTCCCTTAGTAGCAGTTGGGGGTCCCTTTTTCCAAAATTTTCTGTGTACTTTTGTAGCACAGTATCATAGTTATTTGGGTCCTCAGCTGGTATGGGAGCTTGTCCCTGGACTGGATTTGGATGTTGTGGGAGGAATACAAAACTGTCATAAATGTCTATCCCATCATCCCCAATATGATTCAGTAGGAGTCCCACCTTTTTTTCATTTGGCTCTGTGCTGGAGCCTGTGGCCTTGAGATATATCTCAAACCTTCTCTTCCACAGAGACCATGAATGTGATGGGTTACCCCTCTCAATTTTGAGGGTTTCTGGTGGTTTTACACTGTTGGCAGCCATTTCAAAATTGTCACTGCTTTTAGTGTAGGCCTACTGACAGTCAATTTTATACACACAATTAACAGCTCGGGGTCTTGGTAAATGCTCCTGGAGGTTTTAGAAAAGTTCTCTACTCACAGATTCTTGAGAAGTTGAGTTCATCACTTTTCAACACCAAACCTGAGTGTCTCACTTCAATTTGGCACTTTTCTTGTTGTGGGCATGGAAGATGACCTATTCTGACACCATGTGGCATCCTGCTTTGCTGGATGTCTTGATACTTTGTATTATTATAAGTGACAACAACTCTGAATCTTCATCTCAAGATGTATTGACCGACCTCCGGTGTATCGCATAACACGCACGATGCACAGACAATTCCCAGACGCTTAGTACCCCGATATGACGATAGGTGGCGCCCTAGTAGCGCAAGTAGCGTTTCCCGCGCTCTGGCTGTAGCAGGAGCTGCGTCATACGACACCTTTGAACTGTAGTATTATGTGCAGGCTTTTTTGCTTTAAGGGAGTGTTCATTTATTAATTACAGGGGGGGGTGGTGAGATTTCGCGCGGAGGGGCGAACAATTTTTACGCCCCCCCCCCTCGAGAGCGCGTGTACCGTTTCGCGCCCCCCTCTCCGAAGGCGCCCCCCCCCCCCTCAGAAGGGGTCGGAAATTTTTACGCCCCCCCCCCAACCCACCACCCCCCCTGTAAATAATAAATGAACACTCCCTAAAGGGGCTGAATTTTTTAACTCCCCCCCCCCCCCCTCAAGAAGGGTCAGAATTTTTTACGCTTCCCACTCTGGAGGGGTCGGAAATTTTTATGCCCCCCCCCCCTGTAACTAATAAAAGAACACATGGTCTTTTCTAGTCTTTTTACCATGGGGCATTAAAATCGTGCACGATTTTATTCAAAAATAACCATATTTTAGGAAATTGGGCAATATCGGTGGGAATGAGGGGAAGTTGAGTATGATATTTTTTAACATCCTGGCTCATTATTAGGGATTTTTTTTTTGTCCTACACATCGGATATTCTCACTTTAATCACAGGGGGTGGTGGGTTTAAGCGGGGGGGGGGGGGGGGGGAGTAAAAAATGAAGAATCCTGTTGAAGGTAGGATGGCGTAAAAAAAAATCTGACCACTCTTGAGCCTTTATGAAGTTTATATTAAAGGGGGAGAAAGCGTTAATAATAAAACTAAAAAAACACCAAAGATCGCCTGTAATCGATAGCTGTCAAAAAATATATTCCAATAAAGATATGACCAATATTTATGGGGGGGGGGAATAGGATATCTAATTTAATTTTGAATTACCTGGAGTCTGTGGTAAGCGTTGTATTGTAGTTGAAAAATCGAGATCTCATCACAATATCAAGGGTAAATTTTCATTGACTATTCCCAAACGATTACAGCTTTCTGTAGTTGTGTATATATGATGTACAATGCAGTCGTTGCCTCTGTCCGGCAGGTACCTGGCTAACAATGAGCAGCTCATACAGCGGCTATCGGAGTCGTACCCGATGAGACGTGCTGCACAGCTAACATCCTTCTTCTACCACAAAGGAAAGGATATTGGTAAGAAATAATTCCTTTAATTGTCATCACCATATTTACTTCGTAGAGCATAAATGTTATTCAAAGGTTATGTATTGGCGAAAGGAAGGGGGAATCCTGTAAACATAAATGCACAGAAATTGTCCTTTATGCTTAGCTCCAGTTTATTGCTATATTAAATGTGTACTGTGATTGCCGTTTAACACAATTTAATCCTGTAGCGTATGTGATGTTACGTAATGATCAATTAATATGGGATGACGTCATTCAATAATGTTTCATTTAATAATTTCGGGTGATGTCACTTCTACCTTGCTTTTACCAGATGATATTTTGACTCTCATATCGTCCCATTGACAGGTGAGGAAACAGTGCACAAGATCAAGGAATCAGAAATCACAGATCGTGTGAAAGCAGAGACACATCAACTCGGAGCCCGCGCACAAGGCTTCCAACGACGTCTTTCAAATGAACTACAAGATGGTCTTAAAGAGTTTAAGGAGGAAATAGAGCGACAAAAACGGAATCGGTGACACACAACAAAAATGGACTTTAGGATTTATGTGATTTTGTATTGAAACTATAATATATTTCAATGATGCTTTCAATAATGCTAATATGCAGGGGCGAGGCATCTGTTTGATCAATCCCAGCAGTGGACAAACCTTAAGTTAAGGTCCAGTGAATGGGGTAGAAAATTGTGAAAAACACCGCCGATTGTCCCTATTTTTATGCCATTTGATAGATATAAAAATCAATGTCCGATTTCTGTAAAATCATTTGATCTGAAGCATCAGTGGAAGATCAATCAACATCTTAGAAGGAGTCCATCCAATACTTGATGTCAATACACGATGTCGGCTTAGCACTTGATGTAAATAAAACCAGTATAATGTTGACAGAGACACAGCCTGACAGGTGGCAGCTGCTGTTGTATCAGGGTTCTACAAGGTAGAGATGACACTTGCTGACACCACTGGCAGTTAGACTGACAACCTACCGTATTCGACATAACGGGAAGCCAGAGGGCGTATTACATTATTCTAGAGGCATTTTCCCGAGAGTAAAAAAGACCCTCTGAAAAGAGAGGGGACGGGAATTATTAATTGCAATGCGCTATTTCGTAAAATTCAGTATTTACGTTCCCTGGTGAAACTAAGATTTCTATGCTAGTGTACCTATAGTCTAGATGACCTTGCAATTATGAATAAAAATGATTTTTATGATTTGAAATGCATTTGTTTTGTCTTTGTTTTAGCTATTAACTAGGCCCAAAAACATCACGGTGTTTAGATTACAAAAAAATCATCAAAAAAATCCGCCACCTTTCCCTAATCACCGATAAGCTTCAAAGATACAATTTTACCTATTTAAAAAAGGGGCGTTTAAAATAACAAGCCTTTTCAGCCCCCCCCCCCCCCCCACGCCTGGTTGTTTAAAAATATGACCACTATCCCTATCTTTAAAAGCTGATTAATCACAAAATGTAATGTATAGCTAAGCAGAGTCCATCATAGCTATTCATAGCATGATATACTTCACAAATATGCAACATTTAGTTTGTATATGGTGTTCAAAAACAGACACTGAGCTGAGAATCACTAGTGAGGGCTACCTGTACTGCTGAGTGGCAAAGGCGGCAAACTGTGGAGACGCTAGTGTCAAAAATAAGCATCGACAGTTTGTTAGTGCTGCCACCTCCCGGCTGAGTACAGAACTAGCGGCAAGGTGCCCGTGACGTCACACCAGACGCATCACCACCCTGATGTCTGCCTCTACGAGTTTAACAGGAAAATAGTATTGTATTAAGCATAATCATTCTTCCAGCCGTGTGACACGGTTACATCAACTACAGTGGCCTTTATACTAATATCGGCAGGATTAATACTGCCAAGACGGACTCTGTTCTGTAAACTCAATTTACAGGTTTCGCGCAGTGATATCTTGGACAGAAATAGCGCCGACCGAACACACAAGTGTACATGGCGGACTAAGGAGCCAAACGAGATGGATTTGAGAATTTCGCTAGGGATTCGGGCATTATGCCTTCTTGGAATACTAACGTTGAGCTTCCCAGCGGTAATCGATGGTATGTTCTCATTGCACACCTATTTCGAGCTCGAAATTCTATCAAATAAGTGAAAAATACGTCCGCAAAGTTGTCCCCTATGTCTAAATCTTGTAAACAACAATGTCAGCCTGCCCCTGCTGGAGGGGTATTTTCGTGGTGGTGGCAATACACATTTAGTATTTTCTACAAACGTTATTCCTTCCAGCACACCCCTGGTCCCATATTGCTATTATCTAGTCTTAGATGATAATATTACCATCATACTATATGAGCATACAGCACGTTTGGCAATATACCAATGTGTATTCCTAGACTACAGTTTCCAGTGTGGCTTATTGACTTCGGTCCAATCTGGCAAAAATGAAGGGAAATGATTTATGCTCCTCTGTCTCGGATCTTGTCTGGGATCTAGTTCACAGTGCAAACAGCTGACTGGAGTGCCTTGGTATCGGGGTTCAATATACATGCGTGTGGTTTTGCAATCCTGGCACTGGAAGTACTGGATCTTGTAGGTTTTAGTGCAAGAACATGAGGAAACAGAATTACAGAAGTTGCTGTCAGACGCAGAAGACATGCCTTGATAGAGGATATTGCTGGTATTAATGTACGGTATGTTCTGTCCAGCTGTCACAGCTGATTTACAAACATGGCCCTACATAAGTCTGCAGTACAGACTGCACTTCATAATCAGGGGTTAGAAGGAATATCACTGTCATAATGGATCATAATCATATAATGGGAGTCTGGATGGGGGCCGGGGGTCGGGGGAGAGTCACCATTTCCCATGTCGATTTCAAGAAATGACCATGTTACCCTGTCTTATTCTAAGAAATGACCATATCACCCTGTCGATTAAAAAAAAATTCCCATGTTCAATGTCACTATCGCTGATATTCCTCATGACATGTCGCTAGACCCCAAAACGGCCATGTCGCCTTCATAATGTGTAACCATATTATCAAACTATGTCTGCTATGAAAGTGGGCCTACCACTGTACCAGGGTTTAAGGGAGTGCTCATTTTTTAACAACAGGGGGGGGGGCGGTGAGATTTCGCGCGGAGCGCGCGAAATTTTTTCACCCCCCCCCCTAGAGGGGTCGAAATTTTTTACCCCCCCCCCCGGCAGGCCGAAAATCGCGCGCGTTCGCGCCCCTTTGTAGCATAGTAACGCGCGGGCTTTTTCCCTCAAAACAGGTTGAATTTTTTTGACCCCCCCCCCAAGAGGGGTCTAAATTTTTTACCCCCCCCCCGGTCAAGGGGTCCAAATTTTTTACCCCCCCCCCCAAATCCACCACCCCCCCCCTGTTGTTAAAAAATGAGCACTCCCTAACTTGAAGGAATATACCTGCTCGTTTATGCCAATTTATGGGTACGGCATACAATGTACATTTGATATTACTATAGTACCAGATTCTTACTGTCAGCAATGGCCGACCGGACGTAGGGGGCGCCACTAGCGCGAGCGCGAGTGGCCCGGATCTTGCTGCAAACACTGCAGCTAGGTGCTTTTTTTCCCCATACTGAAGCATAGTAGCTGGCACCAGGTGCCTGTGTATTCAACCTTTGGGGTCCTGATTTAGGGCCTTATACCCCCTAGATACCTTAGATATTTTAACCGAGTGGCAAGGACGATATGGACATGCATAAATGTCAGCCATAGATCCCTAGCTTTTGGAAATTTTGAGAAATCTGACTTTTAGCAAGATTTCTAGTACTTAAGCTATATAGAGTTGGCGGCCGCTTTCAGCAGGGTAAATTATGGTAGAAATCGTATCATATCTAAGTAAATACCATCAGTCCAATTGAATATCTGGTCTATAAATATCCGGGTGGGATATTTGTAACATATTTTATCATTTTCCCGGAGAAATTCGCTCTTAAAATGATATTTGCAGTGATTTTTGAGTTACAGTTTACATTGAGTGTGGATTCCGATGCGCCTGGTCACGTGACCAGTACAAGTCTGCCCGACAGGGAGAATACCGTATACTTCTAAAACCTTGTGGGTAATCCACACGCAAGTCCCATATAGATTCTAGTTGAAGATACCCAACGGGTTATACGCAAGGTTTTACAGTACCCCCACTAAATTGTTCACTCTAGTCTAGGCCTGCGGAAAGGATACTACAGATCTGTACTTTAACCGTTAGATAAGTCATTAAGTGTGATGTCTACGAGTAGAGACATAAGTTAGGCACTGACCTATCTGCCGTGCGCGGGTCTGACCGCCGCAGGGGTATAAAGTGTGATAACTTTTTTACTGAGGAATTTACAGGTGTGATTCCTTTACAAGCTCATTCTGGGTTTATTGACTCAGGGAGCTTAGCTCCAAGAGTCTTATGCGACGCCTCTGTGAGACGTTTTTCAGGGGAAATTTTTTTTTTTTCATTTTCCAAATTTTTCATAGAAATATTAGGCCCATTGATCAAAAGTACACATAATCGGATAATTGAAGTGTTTTCCTACCCGGGGATGCAAGAAATATTCTTCTACCCCTACTAGAACCCTCTGAAAAAAATTGCTGAAGTAGACCCTTCCAAAAAACATCACTTTTTCCTCATTGTAGACAAACATGAACAGTACTAGTGTGGACATTTTGTCAATTTCGGCATTTAGTGTTAAACCTATGGGAAATCAGAATTCTAGGTGGGTGAGACGCTTTTTGTCAGACCAGTTTGCCATCTGTGGACATAATTGACAGTGGGGTGGAGTGGGGGTTTGGGGTGTGGTTCAGCTCACACACATCACACTCACACACATCACACTCACATACATCACACCGACACACATCACACTCACACACATCACACTAAACCAATGGGAGTGTCGATTTTCTTTCTGCTGAGACGTTTTTTGTAAGACCAAAAGTTCAATAAATGAGGGTGGGAAATGATCCGTGGACAGAATTGACACACAATAGACAGCACACTACAGACAGCTAGGACTTGCCAGTCTTGGGTGTTGGGACATGGGTTGGGACTCTTCCTCCTTGATTGATGTAGGGTAGGAGTGCACATGCACACTACACATGCACACTACACATGTACACTAAACATGTACACTACACATGTACACTACACATGTACACTACACATGTACACTACACATGTACACTACACATGTACACTACACATGCACACTACACATGCACACTACACATGCACACTACACATGCACACTACACATGTACACTACACATGTACACTACACATGCACACTACACATGTACACTACACATGCACACTACACATGCACACTACACATGTACACTACACATGCACACTACACATGCACACTACACATGTACACTACACATGTACACTACACATGCACACTACACATGTACACTACACATGCACACTACACATGCACACTACACATGCACATTACACATGCACACTACACATGCACACTACACTTGCACACTACACAAGCATACTACACATGCACACTTCACATGCAAAATGCAGGCAGCCTCCCTGAGTCCTTTGTGATGAGGATCACACGCTAGATTTTTTACAGGGGGATTTGGACACAGCAGGTATCATTTTAAAGGTATTAATGGTGCGCTTCTAATGTATATTTTTAAATCAAGGTTTAGTGACTACAGTTTAAGTAGGATATGATTGCATCGTAGGATAAAGTTGAAACATAACTTTAGTAGCAATTTACTATATGAAAATCATGGAGTACACTAAAACAAATTAGTTCGACGCATTCTCCTGTTAATTCTAGTCTAGAAAATGTCTAGGTTATTTCTTCATGTCTGTGCGCAGTTTGCTTTAAATGCTGCCCTAAAATTGTAGGGAGAAAGTAGCCTTTACAGAGGGACTCCCAGGGTGTGCATACCTATTGTGGGCGGAGATTGTGGCAGTACACTCGGCCAAGGGGGGGTGCCTATGCCCCTCCTCTTTGGCTGTCTGTGTAGGGGGGTATGCAGGTAGTGTGGGCGGAGGTTGTGGCACTAGGCTCGGCCAAGGGGGGACCCCATTCTAACACCTGCCAGCATGAACAATGCTGCCTGCTCACAAACCCACAAACTCTTAACTATGGCTAAATGTGGCAGAATTATTGGGTTGATATGAGATCTTTGACCGGGCATAACTTCACTTTAACTTAACATAATGACTTTATTAAAAACGCAAATTCACTTCTTTTAACGAGATCTATTCATTGAACATAAGATAGAGTGTACAGCACAAACCATTAATATATAGGTAAGTGCCTACATAAGTGTGTAAGTCGCATGTCTCACCTGTGTTAGCGCCTAGAGCTGCACTGTCCAGGGTACACAGCTAATCAGCAGCCTATTGATTATTGGCGGCAGTGTCTGGGAGATAGGCCCTAAACATACACTGACTATGGGACGAGCTGACTTCAAAGAGAGTGGATTATTTCTTTTGTGGACAAAAAAAGTGTAGGCTGCAACATAGGTGCAACATAGGTATCATGTAAATCCAGTTAAACTGCTTTTGGCAAACTGGGATATGGAGGGTAACTGGTTACACCTTAGACTGCATGGACACTTAGTCTTAGGGTGCAAACACGTGTAGGGTGCGCGGACACTTAAGTTATAGCACAGACACTTAACTTTAGGGTGTACGGTAGGCCAATAAATGGACATGTAGGATGCAGAGACATGTGAAGATGATGGGGAGGTGTTGTTAATGTTGTTGTGTGTTTGTCTGCAGGGCTGCTGTGTAAGTGCGACACGTGTAAACACAACCAAACATGCGACACGGACGGCGTGTGCTTCACCTCCGTCACACTCAACGACGACGGCAAGGTGGAATATCAGTACAGGTAACATTGCTACTTATATACCCCAACTCATATCTACTCCTGTTATCAATTTGATATATGTTATGCCCTTTAATAAGTCATGTGTTAAATTCAAAACCTCTTGGTTCACTGAGGCTACACCCACATACATCAGCCTTATTGTCGAGTTTGTCCATGAAGAGTCATGTGCCTTTTCGTTAACTTCATTTCCCCCGTTTGTTTATAAAGGTTAAATAGAAGAATTAAGTACTCAAATTAACATCTATTATGGCGGGGGGAGGGGGTGAGTTCTGAGGGTAGCAAGACAATACATAAATGTGACATTGCTAGAAGACGTGAAGTAATGTACCCTGCATGTTGTATTTTAGATGTTTCAACAAGGAGAGCATGATCCCACCAGACAAGCCCTTCCAGTGCTACACGTCAGGCCTAAAGAACCACAAGCACAACATCATCTGCTGCAGCGACCGCAACTTCTGTAACGAGCATCTGCAGCCCACGCTAGCCCCGACCACCGTCACACCTACCGGTAGGTACATTAACAGGCTAAATACCCTGGGGGTATACCAGCTGTCTCAGCTGCTCTCTCTTCTCTAGATTACCCACAATACTTAAATGATAAAACTGGGTACCTTAGTATCTGCACTATGGATTCAACATACATTTTGAAAACCATTTTTTAGGCTTTCAAGGACATTTAATACATTTAGTTTAGTGTAAAACATGATGTGGTGTCCTGTAATTAATTAATTTCCTTTTTTCAACAGTTCCAAGCCCGGGTTTCGGACCACTGACCTTGGCGTTGGCGGTAGGCATCCCGTTTTTCTGCCTATGCGTGGCCGTGCTGTTCCTTGTCTACTGCTGTCACCAACGGCGGCGCGCCAACCAGTACCAGGTTTGTACTTAATAAAACAATTCACGTCTTTGTTCCAAAAGGCCCTGCTCCTTTCAAACATTTGAAAATCAATTCTCACATTCAACAGCTAACTTGTATTAATTTAGATTTTGGTTTAAGGATATAAAGTTACGATTTGACTAAAACCTCATGTATAAATGCTGACTTGCAGGGCTACCCGGGTGACGACATGTCTGCGGAGACAGAAGGTCTGATGGTGACGTCACGCATGACGCTGAATGAGATGATGGAGGCTGGCTGGTCATCACTCTCCGGGTCAGGCTCAGGTAAACAGCCTCCTGTTGTACCACATCTCTAAGTTAGTTGTAGAATGGGTTCTTGTGGTAAGACTTTTGAATGTCTAATTATTCATCAGCAGATACCAACTAGTAATAGAGCTATAATAAATGTCGTAAAAAGGACATTTTCAATCAGAAAGTATGTACACTAACTGGAATGGGGATATTCACCGTACAGTAAGATAATGTTTCAGTGTACTTACTCTGTGTGTTGTGTACCTTGCAGGCCTGCCATTACTGGTGCAGAGAACTATTGCACGGCAGATTCAGCTGCAGGAGACAATTGGTAAGGGTCGGTATGGCGAGGTGTGGCGCGGCCGCTGGCGGGGGGAGAATGTGGCAGTAAAGATCTTCACGTCGAGAGAGGAGCGGTCCTGGTTCCGTGAAGCTGAGATATACCAGACCGTCATGCTGCGGCATGAACACATCCTGGGCTTCATTGCCGCCGACAATAAAGGTGAGTGTGGAATTGGCATATTCCTAACGTTTAATCAACTGTTCTGTGCACCATCCTGGTTCCATTTTGCTTCAGATTTTAAGTATTTATATATAAATGTATATATATGTATATATATGTATATACATGTATATGTACAGTCAACTTTCTCTATTGTGGTCACCCTTGGGACTTTGCTAAAGTGACCACATTGGTGAGGTGACCACATTGAAGAGAGTTCATGTTTAGGCTATGGAGCATAGAAATGCATTCATGTCTCAGAGGTTTTCAATTATCATTTGTATGGGAAATAAAAGGTGTACATATCGAGTGAAAATGAAGGTCATTAATCAAACTACATGTATACTTTATCTATTTGGCTTCAGACATTTCTAAAGACATAACATCTACTTGTTCTCTAATGTAGTTTTCTCGCCGTGAATATGACCCTAGCTGTCGAAATGGCGTTAAACCCTCATTACTCACTCACTCACTCACTCACTCACTCACTCACTAGAAACACACTCTGCAGGCAATGAACACACTTATATACAATGTATATGTGAAGAAAAAAGGTTTATTTATCATTTAATGATATGGCTATTTCATATTCTTGTATTTGAAGGGTGAAAACATTATCTCCGACACTGTATCGTTACTAATTCTCAAATAAGACTAGATGAATGGGGATGGTTATGCATGGAGGACATGAACTCTTTGGTAAACAATGTACCTTTATTTTTCAGATAATGGCATGTGGACCCAGCTGTGGCTGCTGACTGACTACCACATCAATGGGTCCCTCTTTGACTACCTGAACCGGACGGCTGTAGATGTGCCTGGCATGATTAAGATCGCTCTGTCCACAGTTAGCGGCCTGGCCCATCTACACATGGAGATTGTAGGCATGCGTGGGAAACCTGCCATCGCTCACCGCGACCTGAAGAGTAAGAACATCCTGGTCAAAGAGAACGGCAGCGCCTGCATCGCTGACCTCGGTAAGATATAGGAATTAATGTAATCACCACAATAGTGATTTCAGTTTATTGAGTATTAAATACTACAGCTGTTTCCGTTTGGTAGTGCTATATAACCCACTTTCCCTAGTAATTATAGAAAAAGAAAAAGCCACCTGCCTCGTGCTCTAGAAAATAAAAAACTAAATAAAAGCCTCCCTCCCTCACCGCATTTTTTTAAGAAGTGTCCGCAAAGCTCATAATCTTTTTTTGCACCCTTAGTGCAATAATAGCCAGGGTCTGCTTATTTAGTTTAAAAGGACCAACTTTAACCGTTATGGATCCAGTATAGTAGACGCATAGGAGAAGTCAGTCCATATCCTACTGAATGAAGGGCGTATTGACCTTTGTACAGTAGAAATATGGGCCAAGTCGATGTCCATTCCCTACTGAACAAAGGGCATATTGGTACAGAAGTCAACGTTCATTTCCTCCTGAATAAAGAGCATATTGACCTTTATTCAGTAGCATCCTGTCACTATATTCAATGGCAGTGGCAGCACATGTAGTGCGTGGGGCTGTGGTGGAGCTATGTCAGCCACCCACACTACGACGGATATGTACTATGGTTACCATAGGGCAGTAAAATTTACAACGTCAGAGATATTATCTAGGCTAATAAGCTCGTCCTACTAAAAGACAGGAAAATGTCCTTTTATGAACACGTGGGCAGGGATGCCAGATCAGCACATTTCATGGGTACTTGATTGTTGATTATAATGCATTTGAATTCATTTTTCAGCGAACTGGGTGCATGACCAAATGCAGTATATACTTTGAGTTAATTTTATTATGAAAGTCATTGAAGTAAATTTTGATATAACATAAACTCAATCAAATTGTCTTTCAACAATCTGATTCAGAACTGGAATACAGTTGGTTTATGGCATGCATCTTGTATGAAAGTTGTAGAGCTAATACCCCCCTCCCTATTGTTTAGGTCTGGCGGTGCGGCACTACTCAGAGACAGACTCGGTGGACATTGCCCCCAATAACCGGGTGGGCACGAAGCGCTACATGGCGCCCGAGGTGCTAGACGACACCATCAACATGAACCACTTTGAGTCCTTCAAGCGGGCGGACGTGTACGCACTGGGCCTGGTGTTCTGGGAGGTGGCGCGCAGGTCCATCGTGGGCGGCATCAGTGACGACTACCAGTTGCCGTACTTTGACAAAGTACAGTCAGACCCCAGTATTGAGGAGATGCGTAAGGTGGTGTGCATCGACCGGTACCGCCCCGCCTGCCCCAACCGCTGGCAGAGTCATGAGGTAAGCAGCGCCATAGCCATGTATGACGTCATCACACAGGTTACCTGCAGGCTGATTGTAGCATCCAGGGTTAGCGAGTTCCCTGCATTAAACGTCTTGTAATTCAAATTGGAATATGATATCAAAGGAATATATTGATATTTTCCACTATCAAACATGAGAAGATAGGTATGTATGACAGCCTTAATTCAAATATAATATTAAAGGCTTTATCCAATTTAAGGTTGATCGCTACTCATTGAACATAGACTCCTGCGCAGCTTTCTGCGCATATAGCTTAAAACTGTCAGAATGGGCCGATATTGGAAAGATATATACATATATATGCACACTAAGCCATTTCCAAAAATTGGACAAATCCGAACAAAATTGATCATTTTATTGCACTTAGAATATTTGATATATTTTGAGCTAGTGATATCTGCTAACTTTAACATAAATCAGAATATTGGAATTATTTACCAATAAATCATTATCGAGATTGATATAGATAAGATCTCATCACTGTGCTTATGACATCCAAGGGTATAAGATACATACACTTTTTACACCGATCCTTGGCCTTTTACCCGTTGTTTTGGCCTTTAAATATTAGATTTAGACATTTTTTGTCCTATTTTTTAACTTCAAAGGCCCAAAACCCTAAAATTATGCACGGGACCCCCTATCAAAATTGCTTTTTTATGTTAGCAAATGATCTAAACTATTTTTTGAGAAAATAAAAAAAAAGTCTATGGATTTTTTTTTGCTATTTTTAAGATATTGTTGACAAATTTTGCATCAAATTAAATTAATCGTCCTAAAACCACCACTTTTTTTTCACAAAAGGGTTGTTTTTGGACCTTAATTTTATTTTTCCTATTTAAGGACACAATATAGGATCATTCATCTAAAATATGACATTGATGTGGGCAATGGTTCATTAAGGAAAAAAATCGTGAAAATTTCCCAATTTCTGGTATTTTTTGCCAAAAATAGAAAATACTTTTTTTTTTCAAAAATCTGTAATAAAAAAAGTAGCTTGGGACCCCCCTATTTTTTTTACATTTTCCATTTCTTAATGATCTAAACTAAGCCAAGGCAAAAAATTAGGAAATTCTATGGATGAAAAGTTAAGAGTAGCGATCAACCTTAATATCATAAAAATGATTGAATTCTAGTTGGTCCTTTACCAATGCTCAAAGCTCGAATCTAATTGTTCAATGTTAATGATAAAGTTGCTAATATTGTGCGTCCTGTCTCCTGTAGGCGCTGCGGGTGGTGGCCAAGCTGATGAAGGAGTGTTGGTACCACAACGGGGCCGCGCGGTTAACAGCCCTCCGCATTAAAAAGACACTCACCTCACTCGCCAACCAGGAGGGCCTCAAAATGGCCTCATGATCCGGGAAAACTGTCTGAAGACGAGGCTACTAGGTGGCGCCTCGCTATGTGATATAAATAGCCCTAGGAACAGTTTTAGAGGTTTGTGTAGAGGCCACCAGGTGGCAGTGGTAGTTTGTTGGCATGACTGGAGGCGTCGGTGACGCGGGGTGCCACTGGGTGTCCGCGCTAAGGAACGCTGTACATAGCCAGCCTCAGTTTGACGCAGTCAGATGTACATAATTAGCACCGAGCGAGTGTCCACAGTAGCGGGCACACTTCAACAAGTTTAAGTCAGACACCGCACTTCAGCTTTGGATCCTAAGTGAACCGCTTACCAGCCCATGTGTCAAGACTTGAAGAACTACAGTTACAGCAGGGGCGCTGTGTACCCAAGCTGCAGCGGTATGACGCCATGACATCCCCAACACATGGCCCATATTACAAGACTATAGGTTTCCATTCATCTCGTGGGAAGGTCATACCCTATACTGTGACAAAACTAAGGCAACATCGAGTCACGGTCAGGTGGTTAAAGGATGAGTACTAGGAGTACCGTGGTGTATATTCAACCAGCCCTTTTGTACAGGCTACAGGGCGATGTATAGACAAAGTAAAGGCTACAAGTCCTAGTGCTTAAGGACTCTTTTATTACCAAAGCAACACACGTTTATATTTTATATAGAAGTTGATTTACACGTCCAGGTGTACGACGAGAACCGTTGTTCATGAGTAGCCAGACAGTGGCTATTGGTTTAGTGTTGTGGCCATTTCCTGTTAATTTAAGGCAACAATTTTTAAGATTCGTTTCAAGAATATGCCCAGACTGGTGCGTATTGTGTGCTATATATATATATCTTATAAATGCACAGCGGTTAAGTTGGCCTGTATGTATTCTGTACATTTGCTGCTTGAAGGTATTTTATTCTTAAATAGTCGCGAAAAGCGAGGAGGGTAACCTTATAGCAATCCTCACCGTCTAGAACCTCAGTAGGATTTACCATTGCCGATATGCGGGAAGTCATAGGCCAAATATATACCCATCTTAATATATTATTACCATGATGACAGTTCATTTTTACATTTTCATCTCGATGGAGAAAGTGTAAGACAGGAAATCTGGCTTTGTGGAAAAGTGGTTTTGCGATCATCAAGACAGGGAAATCGAGCAAAGCCCTGAGACACAAAACCAGTTGGAGACTTGAGTTGTTACAGTTGCATCTACAGAAGTATTGTACATAGTCTATAGATACCACTTATATAGAGAATATAAAGGTTACAAGTATCCGTGCACCCTGGGTGTGCTACTCTTATGGCTACGTATAATTAGGCGGTTTCACATGTTTAGACTTATATTCTCATCAATTGCTTTTATCCGATAAAAAGCCCCCAAGAAACGGTATGGAATAGAGCATACAATACCCCTCCCACTGACTTGACGTCAAGTTACATCTACTATAGACACGTTATACATACTGTACATAGATCGTGCCCTCATAGAGAGGGTCTGATATTTAGTTAATGTGAGGACCCATATATACATATATATAGTAACCGGCCCGGAGATCTAACCTAAGTGATGTGCGAGGGCCCCGAAGTAAAGGCTACTATAGGGAGGAGAGCTTTGTGTTATTGACACAGTTTGGACACTTGGTAACGCTTAGTATCCACATAAATGTACATAGTTGATGGGTCAAAGGAGCCGCAAATGACGAGTCACTATATTCAACACCCAACCTCAAATTAACATGCTACACTCAAAAGGTCACGTGTCAGAGTAAAGCAGGAAACCTGCCATTTTGATCGAAACATATGGTAAGGTTGATGAGATGCCTCATTGGGCACCATTTGCTGCAGTTTCCTGCATTTTCCCTTACACTGATTAAGCGGACGGCTGTGTGTATGGCATGTTTCGTGAGCTCCGTAACGCACAGAACGGTAGAAGCACACTATTAGAGGCTCTACGTGTGGACATTGTGAGATAGACGTAAGCCGATCATTGGACCGTGTTACACTTGATCACTGGGGACTTATTAAGCATGGCCTCCAGTTCTATGGTATTTATATATAAATGTATTTGTATATGTACATAAGTCGCTGCTTCTTTTTATTCCGTTGGACAATAATGAGATATATGAATTGGAAATCAAGTTATAGACCAACCCATACAAATAATTCATCTCAAGGTACAAAAATCAAATGAACTTCATACTTGGTGGTCATCATGTCATATAGCTCGGGGAATTCAATTTTAATATCATAGATGGATTGACGATAATATTTCTTACTTCGGAGAGGATTTTCCTTAGTTGCATAAATGACACTTGTAAACAAAGAATAGTTACTGCTGTAATCCATCCATATATATAGAAATGTTGAGTCTGCATAAAAACCCAGCCACCCGTTTGTTGAATCTACTTCACCCGTTTGGCGTTCACATAATCAATGATTGGTATCAGGGTACCACTAAATGCTAGTGGCCACAGGTGAACATATTCGGAAGACATTTTGTTTATACCTCAGAAATTGCTTAACGTCTTTGAAATAATATGTAACTCAAGACCCTTGAGTTACCATGGACAGAAAGCAGGGTAACCATGGTAGCAGTTAAATCAGGCAGCAGTCTCTCTGGGTAGATATGTGACTACCACGCCGGCTAACTAGTACACAATAGCCCCACCTGTAGCGCTCATTGCCCAGCTTGCTGAACGTGTGACTCTAGTCTTGCTTATACACCCGGCATGCTATCATCCCTATGTCGTGCATCCACTACACAGTCTGACAGTCGCGGTGCCTGTCGTGTCTGACCCGCGCAGCACGCGGTGCCTGTCGTGTCTGACCCGCGCAGCACGCGGTGCCTGTCGTGTCTGACCCGCGCAGCACGCGGTGCCTGTCGTGTCTGACCCGCGCAGCACGCGGTGCCTGTCGTGTCTGACCCGCGCGGTGCCTATTCGTCAGCCATGTAAGCCTGACTACATCCTGATAGGGTTAGCCCACTCGTAGCAGCACCCACATCTGCACCAACCCAGGGCTACAGAACCTGCTTGACGGCCAATACGTGTGCTTCATAGATAAACTCTACGACTAGTCCTGTTGTGCACTAGCTCTCCGGCACTGATGTATCATGCTGCGTGTTGGCGCTACATACACAGGTTTCTTTGTAACAGGTGTGTGTTCTATCCCTATACGCCCTCCTGGCTCCAAAGTACATGTTGGTACAGCGCATACTACATCCTGACAAAACCATTTGCTCATGTCTGAGTTTCAAGGGAGTCTTTTCTATGTCTTTGTACATGAACGCTGTCCGTTCACTTCTTATCTCATGTACTGTATGCTTTGTACTAACTAGTCGCCACATCAGCTTTGTACGTACTGGTACCTTTCAACTGTTAATGCTTGTTTTTATGTTATTTTTTTTATTTAGATGTTATATATACGCAGCAAGTACCAACTGGTAGAGTTTAAAAATCTAGAAGGATCTGAGTGAAAATGTTGAAGAGATGAATTACAGTATGAACTGTATAATTTTCTAAAACTGAGCTGAATGTGTAAATTGCTATTTTTATTTTTAAGGGGTATATTGCAAAGGGCGCGTGATGTTATATAACAATTTATAGATGTGGCGGATCGAAACAGACTACAGTATCGTTGTATGGGATATACCTACGAATTAACTATATAATAAAAGACCAAACAATTGTGTGCTAAAAGAGTGCTTGAGGAGAATGTGATAACGTTTTGTTAGCGAATCTGAATGTGTGTGGCTTTAACGCTGCAGTGTTAGAGCAGCGTTAATAGTAATACTATTATATACCCCGCCGTTTAACATCTATTCATCTCCTATTTTTTCGTTGTGATATCACTTTGTTTTATCACCGTCATGATGCAGTGGTTAGGTTTTAGTTCTGCTATCTTAATGAATTTTCCTTTGTTAAATCTTTACCAAATTGATATTATAGTGTTACTTTACTATAGTATAGACTACCATGCAGGCGTGTATAGGGGACATGTTTAGAAAAAGTGCCGGTCTTGTATGAAGTATTTGTTTTAAATATGGGGAAGAGTTTTTACAAACCTGGCTGCCTTTCGTGCTCTAGTCCTGATCTTTCCTTAAAGCGTAACGCACAAACATAAATCTGAATCTGTAAGACTACAGGCTGCTCTTTGTGAATTGCCGCCAGCATTGTGTATCTGACCATCTCCCTATGCTCAACTCTGTGACTAAAGACTGGACACTGGCATAGAGATAAGGGTAACGTGGTGGAAGGCGGGGTGGTTACAAGTTGAATGTCACGTGTACTTTACAGCGGCATAATACACCAGGTTGGGTCAGGGGTCTACTACAATGTATTACACAACTAGAACCATGCTAGTGGTGGGCCTAGACGAAGAGGAACCCTCTGTCTACAGCTGTTCTGGCATAGAAAACAGTCATTGACTTGTCTTGGTATTCTTTTGTATATGGTAGTTCTCCCTATTACTTCCAATCTGTGTGCTTTCAATGACAATTATTGGAGATAAGGTACTAGTGTAATATGTTAACCTTCTATAGTCGGCATATACATTTGTTGTCTTCATGCACCAATGCAGACTGGGTGAGCTCTCATGAGGACCGCATTCATGCATCATGACGACAAAATAGCTCAGTGCAGTTAAATCAGTATGCTGACAATAAAGGGTGAGACCAAATAGACTGGACTGTGTGGAGTGTGCAGTGCAGTGACCACTGTGTGCGGTCACTGATGGCACTCCAACTGGGTGGTTCCCGACAGACGATACATAAACTTCCCGCCAACTACCCGTACTTTGTAATACAGTTTCCGCCCCTACCGCCCACATATAGAGTAAGCCCAGACCCGGTGAAGCTAACAAAGCGGAGAATATATTGTGCTTATCAAATGTTCATTGACATTTTTATGAAAACTATTGTCGTTTGTGAGTGAGTGTATGTGTGTGAAGGAAGGGATATATATATATATATACACATACAGTACACATATATACAACCATACAAACCAATAAGATTTAAATAGCAACGGGGCGCAAGCAACATTTTGAGCCCTTTATAGAAGCCTAACGCTTGACTTTGTCCCTGCTATTATTGAAACTGTGTGGAAAATAAAGTTGATGACTATTTAAGTTGATGTGTCATCTGTTGTCTTTGATAGTTGTAAATGAAATCTCTCAGTAGATAACGCGATATAACAAAACATGTCAGTCACTTACATTTTTAATTCCAATGAGTATTTACAATTTTGTATGTCGAACAGTATTTTAACCACGATAGTTTATGTACACTTATTCTCAAGGACTTTCCTCATGCATAACTAAACATGAATGAGAAAGTAAAGGAGGGAATGTTCATGCTCGATGCTTTGCGTCATTTCTATATGTACATGTATTGCCACATTGTGTGTGGCTCGGCGGGGCGTGTTGTCATGACATCTTAACGCTCACACGTGACTAACACGTGGCATGACAGCTTTGTCAAAAGGACTTGTCATAAGTCACATTAGAGGCTTTTCATCTATTCACGTTTTTCTAATGATATGATGTACGATTGGTCACGACACGGCATCCTTGTAGTCAGAGTCCACTTGCTGCAACGTCTCAAAGGCCCGCTCAAAGTCACTCTGAAAAATGTAGACGCATAATGAAATAAGAAAAAGAGGTAAACGTATTGGAAGAATTACTGAAGATTTCTGTTATTTTCTGTAGATAACTGATACATGTATGTTAACACAGAAATTCCAGCAAAAAAAGTAGGAACGAAAGTAGGAACAAACGAAGGAAAAGTGGCATCTCTAGAGTCGGCTTACATTCTGCCTCTGGAATTATTCAAGGTTACTAATGTACATCCGAATTCAATTTCTCTGAAGTACTAGGGCCCACTTTAATACAGGGGGCCTGGCTCCTATATTATTTTCCAATTTTTCAACTGAAGGACATAATTACTGGACATCGATTCTCTGTCTCTTTGTAGCTCTATAGTGATCGATGCCCAGTTTTATACTTCAGACCAGTGGCTCATTTTGGCTGTTTTTCGCCTCACAGATTGCTCCTAGCGCAAAACCCTGACTAGGTGTCAATATATTCTCTATGCCAATGTGTAGTATGAGGGTAGAAAACACTGGAACCTCAGTTAGAAAAAATCCTACTGAACAGTTTTTGAGAAAATTAGGGTTTTGTTGCCTTTTTTTGCTGTTTTTAGTGCATTTCCTACATAAACCGTGAACGTCAGCATAGTGTATTTGGTCTCCGAAATAGAGGGAGTTTTGTCATAGTTTAAGGTTGATCGCTACTCTTAACTTTTCATCCATAGAATTTCCCAATTTTTTGCCTCAGGTTAGTTTAGATCATTAAGAAATGGAAAATGGAAAAAAAATAGGGGGGTCCCGAGCTACTTTTTTTAATACAGATTTTTAAAAAAAAAAGTATTCTCTATTTTTGCCAAAAAATACAAAACAATGGGAAACTTTTATGATTTTTTTTCTTAGTCAACCAATGCCCACATTAATTTTGTATAGCACATAAATAATCCTAGGTTATGTCTTTTGATGGGAGAAATTTAATTATGGTCCAAAAATGTACCTTTGTATGAAAAAACGTGATGGTTTTACGACGATTATTCAAATTTAATACATAATTCTTCAGCAAAATCAGAATATCACTGAAAAAAATCCATGAACTTTTTTTTTTTTTTTTTCAAAAATTTCTTCAGATCAATAGCTAACATTCTAGAGGACTTTTGATAGGTGGTCCCGGGCATATTTTTATGGTTTTGGGCCTTTGAAGTTAAAAAATTGTGCAAAAATGGTCTAAATCTCATATTTAGAGCCTAAAACAATGGGTTAACGGGCAAAAATCGGCATGTAAAATGGCTGTATATCCTACCCTTGGTTGTTTCAAAGAACCTTATGAGATCTATATATATCTAGACAATGGTTTATTGATAAATAGGTCCAATGTTCTAACTTATATTAAAAATAGCAAATATTTTTGGCAACAAACACATCAAATATGTAAAGTCCAATAAAATGCTCAATTTTGCTCGAAATCGTCCGATTTTTTAATATGGCTTAGTCAGCATATATATGTATCTAGTCTGTTAATATTAGCTTAATCTGATACATATAAGTTATATGCGCAGAGACCTGCGCAGTGGTCCATAATCAATGAGTAGCGATCAACCTTAATTGATTGTTGACAACCCAGTTAAGGGCTATTAGGTTCAGTTCAGTGCAAGTTGCAAAACAAGTGACTTGCATTTTTTAACTTGACCTCATGTCCACTATGTAGGTCTTCACTATGCATGGGTCTATCCAGAGTCCATCAATAGGATTACGCATGTAGGCAGATTCCGCAGCTTTTGGCGAAAAAAAAGTTCAACATCACAAAAAAAGTGAAATTTGCCTAAAAACCTCCTATTTTGCGAGAAAAAAGTTCAAAATTGCAAAAAAGTGAAATTTGCCTGAAAAGACCTGATTTGGCAAGAAAAAAGTGCAAAATCGCAAAAAAGTGAAATTTACCTAAAAACACCCTATTTGGCGACAAAAAAGTTCAAAATCGCAAAAAAGTGAAATTTGCACCCTAAGACTGTAGCATGAATGCAGACACTCATGGATACAGACTCATGTACACACACACAGACATACACATAGGCATGAACATGGCCTTCTCCTTCATATAGCAACCTATGGATTTCTACTTTGATGAGACTGAATATAGCTTTCTGTTAGAAGGACTCTGATACATGGATGTCGATGTCCAGTTTTAGATATATACCCATATAGTGCATTGGAGTGCTATAATGTTGGACTGCTGTATATTTAGAAAAATGGGTTCTGATTGCCAAAGACACGATACAGTAAACAATATCTGATCATATATAATGCCTAC
Source organism: Harmothoe impar (assembly GCA_947462335.1). Lineage (NCBI taxonomy): Eukaryota > Metazoa > Annelida > Polychaeta > Phyllodocida > Polynoidae > Harmothoe > Harmothoe impar. The sequence continues at coordinate 34,474,425 of OX381719.1, forward strand.
ATTATTCATCCCCTTTTAATACCACCGTATTCACTTGCAGCCTGACTAAGTCAGCTTAGCACCATGTCATTGAAAATCTAGCCAAAAATCTTCTTAAAAGTGAGGAGGAAAAAATCACATTAGATTATTCTAAAATATTTTTTAGCCGTCTGAAATACAAAAAGGTTGAGGGAATACTATTTGAATTTCAGTAACGAATAATGTTAAATTTTGCTAAAGTTGAAGGTCAGGTCACCTTGTCACAGCCGTGCTTCCAGTACCAGTGGAGGTAGGCGCCCACCTGGTACTTGAGGTGCGCCCCGTGCAGCACCGTCTGGACGTGGTCACGCACGCTGCTGGAGTTGGTGCACACCGTCACGCTGGCCGAGTCACGACCCCCCACGTGGTTCTGACGTCCTGTAACACAGTACCAGCATCATTTGGGTGTTCACAAGGTCATTGACACAGCAGTTATCACTTTCTGGTAGCCAAAACGCAGGAAAACCTTTGGATGTAAGTCTTCCTGGAATCCCAGGAATTCCTGAAATCTCACTTTGATGAAACTTTTCTATATTTCTATACTTTGTTTGTCTACCATTAACAAAACGTCCCATTTTCACCCAACCCCCTACCCCTAGACCCACCCCGCTTCCCCTGCAGTGCTTCTGGCCAGCAGAACACCCCCAGGGAGGCCTCATGTCCCCCCCCCCCCTGATGCTCTCTCGGCCTCCCTTGCAATGCTCCCGGCCAGCAGAACGCCCTCAGGGTGTCCTCTTTGACCCTCCTGGAATCTTCCCAGTGAGTCACTGGGAAGATTCCAGGAGGGTCAAAGAGACTGTCTAGGGGTACTCTCCTGGCCGGGAGCACTGCAGGGGAGGCATCGGAGGGGACATAAGGCCTCCCTGGGGGTGTTCTGCTGGCCGGGAGCACTGCAGGGAGGGCCTGGTCCGATTTCCTGTTTTTTCACCTATCCTGACTTACATCCCTGAATTTATATTTTCCCGTCAAATTTACATACTAGTATAGGAAATTGACATATTTCAATATAGAAATTACATGATGATAAATCCAGTGCGGGCTGTACAATATTCTCAAAGTCTAGGTGTGGCTTATACAATGCATTTAGGAAGTATAGGACAGACGTCTAGGTACGGGATAAATGCTAGATGCAGATTTAAATGTGCAGGAATTTACGGTAAGTTTTGCAAAGGTTTGAAATCCATTAATCAATCCAGCTTCATTAACTTTTGATTAAGTGTTGATGCAGGTAAGTAGCTGTGTGTACCTGCCCAGACGTCGAGTGGGAAGGGGTTCCAGGACACACAGTGGTAGGCCGCCCGCACCTTGTCCTGCACTGCCCCCTGGTGGAGGCAGAAGTCACCGGTCGTGTCGCCGCGCACCACCACCACCCCGCTCAGCGCTGAGTAGGGGTCACCCGCCTCGCTGTACCGCCGACTAGTCTGTGTCATCAGCCCCGCCAGGTTGGTCCACGATAACTTGCTGTACGGACAAGTGGGGCAGGATTAGACACAGATAGGGCGTGTAACGCAGCCACTACAGGCTTCATTAGGCAAAGCTTAATTAAGGCGGCACACTTCAAATGCCGAAACTACCCTCCAAAATTGATAGCGGAGAGCTTAGTTAGGGCCCTATACCAGGAACGCCCAGATCCAGCTAAGTATGGTGAAACTACCAAGAAGAAAGAAGATGGGGAGGTGGCCATATGTGTCACAACTTTCCACCCAAGCTTCAACAATGTGCAGAAAATTGTTAGAAAAAACTGGGATGTCCTGTCAACTTCGGCCAGGACCAGACACCTACATGAACAACGACTCATTGTAGGACTGAGGAAGCCACCCTCAATGAGAGACTACCTGGTGAGGTCCAAAGTCGACTACCACCCAGACCAACCACAGAAACACCGTGCAGCAATCTGTGGTAGACTCTCCAATGAGTGCAAAACAAAGAATTGCAGGTATTGCCCGCTTCTGAATACCTCTGGAACCATAACATCTGGTTCCACAGGCCTGAGCTACTCGGCAAAGACCAACGTGACTTGCAAGAGCAGCAACATTATATACTGCCTTTCATGCAAAAGATGCAAACAGCAGTATGTGGGACAAACGCTGCGGAGACTAATGGACCGCTTCGACCCACATGTTGGCAACATAACCAATGCTAAGATGGGCACACAAATGGGTGCCCACTTCAACAGCAATGGTCACCAAGGCCTAAAAGACGTGGAAGTCCACGTGGTGGAGTTCATACATAGAGCTCCACGCTCCGACTACGCACAAATCCTGCGAAATAAGATCGAATGGAACTGGATGTTGAAACTCAAGACCCAAGTTCCATATGGAATGAACCTAATTGACGCACCGAACTTTTAGGTTGGAAGACAACACACAACCCAGGGTGGGTTCCCCTATGCCTCGTCCAAAAAACTCGATGTTACCGGGAACCCACCCACTTGTAGACCCATAGGGCCGACCTGTGATTTTATATGAGAATTAATCCCAATAACATTGGCATGATATCCTTATTAAATCATCACCCTTGTGTTGTCATGTGAGAGGAGGTTGCACATTGGACAGCCTATCTCACTTGCTAGATCTCCTTAAGATCCACCAGCCTGTGGATAAATCTCTTTTAAATCAATGATTTATTAGAAAGAAATTAGTGGCACAGCCACAAGCCTAATTTATCACCATAAATTAAGACGCCTGATGAGGCCCGAGGGGCCGAAACCTATATTGATATATCACACCTGAGAAAATAAAATCTCTGGATTCTACTAAACAAATGTTTGGACAGTAAATACCTATCTTTGGAGAGTGTAACTACACCCAGATGGAGAGGGACAAGCTGATTGGCTAATCTCCCTTTGTGATGTCACTTCCTTTGTCTATGACAGAGGTGGTCAAGGAGATCACCATAGCAACATAGTGGGCCAGAGCTAGTATTTGCTCATTTGATTAGGTAGCGTCATGGTGGACGGGAGTCACAACCACTCGTCTCCATAGCAGGCTAGTAAATCATGCTCTCAACATCAGCAGCAGAGGTGACAGTAAGTCAGATAACGCATTCTACCTTTACAATCAGTTTTATTCTACTTGTGGATTAAGGCTTGCCTCCATCATTGCATGCATCGGCTTTGTATTTGATGCCGGAAACCTCTCAGTTCTCAGCCTTTGCATTGATAGATATGAAGAGGGCGGTCAGGTGTCAGGGTCAGGTTCTTACCTTCTGGATAACGTGTTCATGTTGGCAAACTTGAGGTGGGGCATGGGGGTGACAGTACGTAGCATCTCCCACGGCTCCATCCCGATACTAACACCACTGAAATAACCACAACACATCTAGTTTTAGATGAGGGTGTTTGTGGGAGTATACCTACATTCGGTTCTTAATTCCCATAATCATGAATCGAAAATGTAATGACATATTAAATGCCAAGTTTCCTCGATGGAAATCTTTGTTCAAATAAAATAATTTCCTACGAGACATTGTATTATTCGGCGATGGAGCACATCCACATTTTGACAGGATTAGCACAACTCTGCAAGTTATAGTTGAGAGAAACTCTAGTAAAAGGGGTTGAATGAAACGCTGAAGGGTCAACATGATGGGGGCCACATGATGCATGAATGCAGTCCTTGTGAGTAGAATTGCCAAATGCATTCATGCATCATAATGACAAAGGGATATCACTTGTCAGACACAAAAACTGGAGTGACAAAAGACTGACCTGTTGGGCGTCATGGTGTCTATGGGTAGGAAGACCCCGCTGAGACAGGCGGCGATGTGCTGGTTCATCTTGCTGAATGAGATGGCCGACTCGGCAGCCTTACCCCGCGCCGCACGCTGCAACTGGTGAATCACCTCGTCATTGTGGAACAGCACGATACTGTCACTGTGTCTGTAACACAACAATGTGGTGTATAAGTGCAGCCAACTGCCTATAATATGGTATAAGTGCAGCCAGCTCCCTATAATGTGTATAAGTGCAGCGAACTGCCTATAATGTGGTGTATAAGTGCAGCCAACTGCCTATAATATGGTGTATAAGTGCAGCTAACTCCCTATAATGTGGTGTATAAGTGCGGCCAACTCCCTACAATGTGGTGTATAAGTGCAGCCAGCTCCCTATAATGTGGTGTATAAGTGCAGCCAGCTCCCTATAATGCGGCCAACCAGACCAGCATGTATCGAAATAGACTCCCTCTAATGCAGCCAGAATATGTATGTGCTTGCCAAAGTTGTATTTCTTATGCAGCACTCATTTAAGTGGCATTCTTACCAAGAGTGCACGGGTCTAGTATTGTTTTAGTCTAAGAAGTATGAGTGGTCAGAGCGAGTTTCTAAAAAAGACAAATATCTACATGGAACTTGTGTGATAAGTGTATACTGCGTCTATCCAGTGGCATACATAGAAGGCAACATTGTAATTCGGTGATAATAACGATGATAATGACTGGTCGGATTAGCGTTCAGCAAAACATGGTGGGGACATACCTTTGTAGGGTGTCAAGGCAGAGTAGCGCGTTGTAGTGTTGGAGCGGACTCTCTCCACTCGCGTGTGGCGCCACCACGCATGACATGAGGTAACTAAGACTAAACTCATCTCGTAAAGTCTCACACAGCCGGGACCCCAGACCTACAACAAGAGTGAAACAGGGCCTATTATGAGACCTGATCTTTGAAGCTGTTCAATATGGAACAGTGTAAACTTGAAGGGTACCTTATGAGATTATGAGGTAACTTTGACAATTTTTTCAACGTGGAGCATTGTAATCAAATATATCGAAAGGGGGCGTGGCAGTGTAAAGCCACCGGATAACTGGGTCAACATGAATCTATAGTATTGAGAGGAATACCAAATTAGGTCTCGATCTGAAAACTACTCATCATCATACAGCTTAACACTACATTGGTGTATCTATGCAGCACGATAACCGAGGCCTTACCTGAGCCGGTCCCTCCACTCAGACTATGCATCATGATGATACCCGAGAAACTGTCACATCTGTAGACGGAATACATGCAGCATGAGGTTAGACGAGACACCCGCACAGCTCAACTCAGACAAGTAATGTAGGAAAATCTGTACACAAACAGGGAAAATTATAGCTTAATATAGAAGACAATGAAATTACCTTTTATTTGAAGATACTATTGATTACATCTTTTATTAATTGACTATTTAATAGAATAAAGTCCTTCATCATGAGCAAAAGCATACAGGCTGATCTGACAGCCTTGTAACATGCACCACACGGATGTCTACAACCTGTTCACCATACCATAGTGCTATGAAACATCAAAGCAGCCGACTTGATTAAGTTACCTAGGCCTATAGGTCATAATCAACCTATTTAATAACGACAATTGTCAATGTGAGGCCACATTTGCGAAGCACCAACACAGCCGCAGCGAGTAACTCGCCAATGCTACATTGATGCATCATTACTCGCCAGGACTAATGCATAAGGGCACATGAAAGCCCTCTGCAGCCCTTACAGGATTAAGATGCAGTTGCAGTGGACTCACCTCTCTGCCTCCTTCCGTACCATGTCTACACTCTGTGTCAGGATGTGATCTTCATAACCTTTAACCCCATGGTAACCTGAAGACATAGTAACAAGTATTTAGCCATGTTGATATTTGAATTTGTCTCTGTGTGCTCATTAAAACGAATGTATTACTAGTAAAATATTTGATATTACTTAGCGTTTTGTAGTGTGGTGTACATATTGTATGACACGGTATCCGGAATACAGGCCCTCCTGACTGTAGGCCCCCAGCCCACAGGCCCACGGAACACAGGCCCCCTACCCACAGGCCCTCCGGATCTGAGGCCCCCTGCCCACAGGCCACCCTGACTACAGGCCCCCGGCCTGTAGGCACAAATCTCACGTCCATATTGTAGCGGAGGGGGTCTCCGCCACGGGGAGTCGCGGGGAGTCTCGCGGGGAGTATAGTGCGTCACCGTCCCGCAGGGGGGCGCCCCGCGTCGGAGTGCTATATAAGCGAGCACGACGGCGCGGGCCGCCAGTCTTGCTTTGGCTCTCGTTCGGGACGGACGTATTGTGCTCCCTGAGAGACTCCCCGCAGAGCTTGACTCCCCGCCTTTATCAAGGCGAGTTTCCTTAGACACTAAGTCCTTCATGTGATATCCAGCAGCGTTAGCCATAAAGGCTCCAGTATCTCTTATTCTGTACCATCATTCCGTCAATAGAGAACTATCCTATATCACAACTTCTCCTCTCATCGTTTTCCTTCCTAGTGATAAGCCAGCATCTAATACCGTTACAGTGGTGACAGTCGGGTTTATTTTAGAGAAGAACAACACGCCCGGTAGAAGATGGATGGTTTATCCTTAGATACAGGTCTGGAAGCAGTGGAAAGAAGGATGGCAGACCTAGCAGTGGGGAGAAGGAGGGAAGTGCCAGCAGGAGATGGCATCTACTTGAGGATGCCGGAGGTGGAGGCACCGCCGGGGTTCGAAAATCCTGTAGAGAGGCTCCCAGCAGAGGACGTGGTGGCTGCCGGCGATGCAGGGGAAGCTGAGAAGCAGAGACAGTGGGTGATGGACTGGCGCACCGGCGAGAAAGAGCGTATTCGGAAGCTGGAGGGAGAAAAGAGGGTCCAAGACGAGAGATGGCAGTTGCTCGCGGGTAATTTGGGCGGTCTGGGAGCCGTCGGGGAGGGGAGGCCTACCCCCGGTGCCAGTCTCGGGTCCAGCCAGGTCGATACCGTCCCGTGGGGAGCTGGCGGTGGTCAGCGAGAAGCGGAAGGGGCCAGCCGGGCACTTCGAGAGGAAACCCCCCGAGAAGATTCACCCAGATCAGCGTTGGCGACTCCCCGGGGCGGGGAGTCCGCTCGGGGGGGAGTAGAGTGCGGGGGCAGTCTAACCGGAGAGACAGCAACTCCCCCCGGCGGGGAGGCGACTCCCCGGGGCGGGGAGTCAGGGATAAGGGGCTGTAGTACCCCCACCACGCCGGCTACCGAGGCGGGGGTGGATCCCGCGGTGCTGGAAGTGATCCGGCGACAAGTGCGGGAGTCGGCGGCCCGCCGGGAAGCTGAGAGGGGGGAGCAGGTTAACCAGCTTGAAGTAGCCAGGAGGGAAGTAGCGCGGAAGGCGGCGGAGAACAGTCTGAGAACGGCAGCCGAGACCGCGGCCAGGGAGGAAGAACGGCTGCTCCGGGAAGCAGAGGAGGATAGAAGGGAGATGGCTGAGGAGGTGGCACTCCGCGCCGACTCAGTACAGAAGGAGATTGTGGCCGTGGAGGCAGCCCGAGCGGAGGTGACCCGCCGGGAAGGGGCGTATAGGGAGGCCATCCGCAGCGAGGTGCAGAGGGGTGAGAGGGAGGCTTGGGGCGCATACCCCCTACCGTCACCCCAGGGGGAGCTCCCCCGGCTACTCCCTTCTTACGCCGCTCAGAGCCGTAATAATAGGGGGGAAGTACCAACTAGGGAGAGTGGGGAACGTTACCCTTTTGGGCATGGGGCGACGCCCACTTTACCGGCAGCAGCAACCGTGGCCATGCAGGCACCAACGACCTGCAACCCGGAGTCCCGGCAACTGGGGGGGAGCTTCGGGGGGTGCGGGCCCGTCGGCCCCTCCATCTGGTCTCCGCACCCCCCGGTGGGGCTTCCGGCGCAGCCCAGTACCCTGGACCTGGGGAGAACTCCACCAGCCCTCCTGGGTAGGCCGAAGGAGGAGAAGGCGGGAACACTTCCTGTGGCGGGGGAGACGAGTAAGGAATGGTCTAACGCGGAGCGCAAGGCCAAGCCGGTCTACACCCCGGCTAAGTTCGACGGAACAGGCTCCCTAACGGAGTACCTCGCCCACTTCGAACTATGCGCGGAAGTGAACGGCTGGGTTGAGAGCACGGCAGGCCTCTTTCTGGGTCTGAGCCTAACGGGGATGGCACGCCGCCTGCTAGCAGGTATCCAGCCCAACTCCGAGAAGGGGTATCTTCGCCTGAAGGAGGCCCTCGTATCACGCTTTCAGCCACCGAACCAAAGTGCGATGTACAAGGCCCTACTCCGCTCTAAGGAGAGAGGAAAAGGGGAGTGTTTGCAGTCGTACGCGGAGGATATCGCGCGGGTAACTCGTCTTGCCTACCCGCAAGCTGACCTGGCCACCATCGATTGCATGGCTAAGGATCGCTTCGTGGATAGCCTCAGGGATCACCAGCTCCAACTGTGGATCCACCAGAGCACGGCCGCTACACTGTTGGAGGCCGTGCAAGTAGCGTTACATGCAGAGGCCTGTATGCGGCCACACGGGCAGCCTTCTCAGACAGTGAGAGCCACGGCTCAAACCATGGGAGAAGAGGTTCGAGTTCTGCGGGAAGACGCAGCGAAAGAGAGGGAAGCCGCGGCTCGATTCCGGGAGACGGTTACCAACGCTCTGGCCAACCCCTCCCACTCCTCGGCCGGGCGAGGGGGGGAGAGAAGGGGCGGAGGCGACCGTTCCGACCGGTCACGCAACCCTACCAGGACTCCCTTATCCGAGATGCGGTGCTACCATTGTGCCGCTTTGGGCCACCAACGATCAGGTTGCCCGGTATGGAGGGACCAGATGGCAGCAGCTGATGCAAGAGCAGCGAGTCAGACCGGAACCGTGCGGGCCGCAGGACAAATGATGGTCATGCCCTCCGCCGGCGCCGATACCGTTCACACCCATGGGGCCCGAGGCGGCGCAGTTCGGCTACTCCGCGGCACCTCCATCGGCGCAGTTCGCACCCACAATGACCGAGGGGGCGGAAAAGTAGAAACGACCCTACAGGATAGCCACTGTAGGGTCGGCGATGGGATGAGGCAGAGGACAGAGATCGTGGTGGGCCGCCTGGAAAGGGGAGGGTCCGGCCTCCTGGTGGAGGGCAGGATAGAAGGGAGTGTTGCGGTGTGCTTGGTCGACACCGGGGCTTCCGTCAATCTGTTGGCCCTATCATGGTGGCGGACCCACGGGGAGCCAGGCCGCTTGGAGGACACCACGCAAGCTGTCTACTCGGTAGAGGGGCGGCCGATGAAGCTGCACGGGCGTGTACGGACGGCGGTTGTTATCGGAGACCGGCCGTGGCCTGTGGTTTTTGAACTAACAGAGATTCCAACTGACGTCATATTGGGAACTAGCTTCCTACTACAATCTCGCTTCCTGGTGGACCTCGCTCGAGAACGGTTGGTCCTGGACGACCCTCCCGAGGAGGAGGAGGGCATCCGAGTGTGTCGAGTCATCAGCTGCGGGACGGCGGTGATCGAAGCAGGGGAGGAAGCGGTTATTAACGCGTACTTGGTAGGAGACTGGCAAGGCGAGGAGGAGGGCCTTGTGGAGGGGCTCCGGGAGGTGGAGGAGAAGCGGGGGTTCCTGGTAGGACGGGGCCTGGTCGACGTCCGAGACGAGGGCTCCACCCCATTACGCATCTTCAACCCGGGGCAAGACTCCGTGATCATTTATAAAGATATGACGGTGGCCTCACTGGAGCCAGTGACGCTGCCCCCTCCGCCCAGGGAAGTGGAGACTGGAGAGAGCTGCCGGATGGTAGGGGATAAACCCCTACCCACGACGGAGGAAACGGAGAGAGTAATCCGGCTTTTGACGCAAGGGGTGGAGGCGGAATGTCAGCAGCCCCTCAGTGAGCTGCTGAGGAGGCACAAGGGGGCATTCCAGCTGAATCCCGGGGATACCGGGAGGGCCACCACGGTGCAGCACAAGATTGACACCGGGCATAGTCCCCCATTGCGGATGCCACCGAGGAGGCTGGCCCCCCATCGGCGGGCTGTGGTTGACATGGAGGTGGATAAGATGTTGGAATCCGGAACCATCGAACCAGGAGAGGGACCGTGGGCCTCCCCGGTAGTCCTGGTGAAGAAGAAGGACGGTAGCATGCGATTCTGCGTGGACTACCGCCGGCTCAACCATGTCACGAGGAAGGATGCGTACCCCTTACCCCGGATCGACGACTCCCTGGATACGCTGGCTGGATCCCGCTGGTTTAGCACCATGGATCTGGTCAGCGGCTACTGGCAGGTCGCCATGGCTCCTGAGGATAAGGAAAAGACAGCCTTCTCAACGCACCGGGGCCTCTTCCAGTTTACCGTAATGCCTTTCGGCTTATGCAATGCCCCGGGGACGTTCGAGCGGTTGATGGAGGTAGCCATGCGCGGCCTGCAGTGGACATCCTGTCTAGTTTACCTCGACGACATAGTGGTGTTTTCCAGGGACTTCGAGGGGTACTTAAAACGACTGGGGGAGGTACTGAACCGGCTGGAGTCGGCGGGACTCAAGGTGAAGCCCTCAAAGTGTCACCAAGAAGGGAGGTGGCCTTCCTGGGTCACGTCGTGAACGAGAGGGGAATCTCCACCGATCCCGCCAAAATAGAGGCTGTGCAGAACTGGCCGATCCCTAACAGTCTGACAGAGGTGAGAAGCTTCATCGGCTTGGCGGGGTATTACCGCTCGTTCGTCCCCGAATTTGCCACCCTGGCCAAGCCACTCACCTCCTTAGCAGAGAAAGGACGGATGTTCCAGTGGCATGAGGGGTGCCAACGGTCCTTCGAGGAGCTGAGGAAGAGGCTGATAGAAGCACCCATCCTCGGGTACCCCCGGGAAGAGGGGCAAATCATCCTCGACACCGACGCCTCAGACAGTGGACTGGGTGCGGTGCTCTCCCAAGATCAAGACGGGTCGGAGATCGTTCTCTCGTACGGTAGCAGGACGCTGGACCGAGCGGAGCGCAATTATTGCGTCACCCGACGGGAGCTCCTGGCAGTTATCTTCGGACTGAAAAAGTTCAGGCATTACTTGCTGGGCCGTAATGTGCGTGTACGTACCGACCATGCTGCGTTGAAGTGGGTAACCTCGTTCAAGGAGCCGGAAGGTCAGGTGGCACGGTGGATCTCGATCCTCGACACCTATGATTATACCATCGAGCACAGACCCGGCCGCTTGCACGGGAACGCAGATGGCCTCTCCCGTATACCGTGCCGGCAGTGCGGACGCACGAACGGGGAGGATGACGAAATGCCACCATCCGTCAGGGCAGTCACCAGGCAGGGGGCCGCGGATCCAGAGGTATCGTCGGAAATCCGGGACGACTGGATCCGCGACCAGAGGGACGATCCAGTATTGGGGAGGGTTTTCCAGTGGGTGGAGACCGGCTCCACCCCCCCTCCCGAAGAACTGGCGGAAGGATCATACGCCTTAAAGTCGTTGGCCAGCCAGCTAGGCCGTATCGAACTTCGCAAGGGTCTTCTGGGGAGATGGTGGTTTGTACCAGGGACGGTGCGGGCATTCCAGATCCTCGTGCCACAGAAAAGGAGGGAGGAAGCCTGGGAGTCGGCCCACGGAGGCGGGATGATAGGCCATTTCGGACGGGACCGGACTATAAGGAAGGTTCAAGAGAAATGGTACTGGCCGGAATTCCGTCGGGACGTCACCTACTGGACAGCCACCTGCCAGAAGTGTCTGCAGAGGAAGCCCCCTCCCCACCCACGGCGCGCCCCCATGGGACACATAGGGGTGGGTCTTCCCATGGAGAGACTGGCTATCGACGTTATGGGTCCGTTACCCATAACCCCACGAGACAACCGCTATGTGGTTGTCATCATCGACTACTTCACGAAGTGGGGGGAAGCCCTGGCCATACCAAACCAAGAGGCGGCGACCGTGGCAAAAGTGCTTGTGGAGAGCGTGGTCTGCCGCTTTGGAGCCCCCACCAGCCTCCACTCGGACCAGGGACGAAATTTCCAGTCGCACCTCTTCCGCCGGGTGGTGGAGCTTTTGGGGGTGAAGCAGTCCAGGACTTGTGCCTTCAATCCCCGCTCGGACGGACTGGTGGAAAGGGCCAACCGCACGATAGAAGCCCTCCTATCGGCGGTGGTGGCGGAAGATCACAAGGATTGGGACGAGCATCTGCCCATGGTTATGTCCGCCTACCGATCCTCTGTCCACTCCAGCACCGGCGTTACCCCCAACATGATGATGTTGGGGCGGGAGACTAATACCCCCCTCTCCTTGCTGTACCCCGATCCCGAAGAGAGGGTAGGAGAGGGCGAGGTGGGCTATGTGGCCCGGCTTCAGAGGCAGACGGCCAAGGCACACGCCTTGGCTCGGGAGCACATCGGCACTTCGGTGCAGCGTCAGAAACGCAATTATGACGGACGGGCCGTACTACAGGAGATACCGGTGGGGGCGGTGGTGTATTACCACCACCCTGGAAAGAAGGTGGGGCGGAGCCCCAAGTTCCAACGTCTGTGGACCGGCCCTTGGCGAGTTACACACCGAGTGGCCGGATCCATTTACGAAATAAAACGGGACCGAACTACCAAGATAGTCCCCTTTGACCAGCTGAAGGTGGTCCCCGAGGCACCTTTGGGGGTGCCCGAAAGGGAGGGGGAAGCATTGGCACACGTAAGGCTGGTGTGGAGCCATGGCAGCACCACCGAACTAACTCCCCTCCACGGGGAGGTTGGAGCCGTGGCGCCACCTGGTAGGGGGAGGCCTAACTCCCCGCCGACTCCCCGGCTACATACGGGCACTCACCAGCAAACTACTTCACTGATGAGCGTCTGGGAGCGTCTGGGCCAAGAAATGACTAAGAAAAGGAGCAAGGCGGGGTTTACCATCCCCAAGGTACGTGGGGGAGCAAGAGGGAGCCCCATAGCACCTCGGCGGTCACCATTGGAGGAGCGGGGGCCGGCCAATACTTCCCGGGGAGGGGAAAAGAGTGGGGGGAGTCGCGCAGACGATCGCGACTCCTCTCGCCACCTCTCGCAGAGGCCCGAGAAACCGCGAGAGGGGAGCGAGCGCCCCGCCATCTTGAATAAAAGCGAAAACAAAGACTCCCCGCATAGAAGCCGGTCCAAAGAAAGGCGTCCAAGTACCAAGAGGCGGTCTGACACCCCTCCCCGGCGGGATAGACATCAAAGGGAGGATAAGGGCGCTTCAGAGGTGAGAAGGCACGCGGGAGAATCCCGTAGTAACACAAAAAGGGGACACGTGGGCCGAGCCGGCAGCCCGGACTCCCCGCGGTGGGGAGTCAGTAAAGCAGTTATGGCCTCAGCGAGTGCAGCCGCCTCCAGCAGTGCGGGTGGAGGGGGAGGAGACGGCCCCTGGAGGCCCCCGGGTGAGGAAGAGAAGCCGCAGGACGCTCCCCCAAACTCCCCGCAAAAGGAGGATCCGGAGGAGGACGCCCAATGCAGGAAAGGCAAGTCGCCAGTAGGGCAGTTTCCCTGTCCCCACTGCGCCACCACCTTTACCAAAACGTGCAATCTTCTCAGACACATTAAAAGCATCCATGAGGAATACCCGCAGGGCTGGCTGTGCCCCTTGCTCAAATGCAAGGAGGGGGACAGCGGCTCCCGCTTCGCGAGCGTGCGGAAATATGGGATCCAGAGACACTTAAAGGAGGCGCACGGCATGGATCAACATCCATGGGTGGGGGACAGCAGCCTATTCCCCAAGAAGCGGAGCATCACCCCTACCTGTCGGGCGCGAAGCCGGAGCCGGTCCTCCTCGTCAGACTCGCGGGACGGGTCCGTGGATGGCTCCTCCATCATCACCCCCACCCCCTCCGGGTCGCGGCCCCGACCGGAGGCATCGGCTGCCGCCTCCAAGGCACCTCCGCCCGACAAGAGGGTAGTGGTGCTGCACCAAACACCGCGCCGATCGCCCCGCATCGCGCAGGAAGGGCAGCAAGCCGGGGAGGAGCCACCTAAAAAGTGCCGGGTGGCAACAAAAGCCGAGCGGAAGGTGCCGCCCTCCCCCTTACCCGGTCCAGAGCCGAGAGTGCGACTGGAGAGACTACCACTGCACTGTTCGCCCACCCCATCTGCCTCCACCCACGGTACGCCTCCCACCTCTTTGGGAGCCTCGCCAGCCTTTAGTTTGGGTACCCCATCCTTGCTGGAGGTGCAGCGACTCGGAGTCAGCGAGGAGGACGCCCAGAATGCAGTACAGCTCCTCCTCATGTCCTCATAGTCCAGACTGTGTAATCATATTAAGGATATATTTACGACACCTTGTGCCATAGGCGTTCAGATAATAATAACTAACTCAGGTTTGGTAAACTGCCTGTTTATTATAAGTCAGTTATCCAGGGAAACACTAAGTCTAAGGGTGGGAATATTCTAAGCAGGGGAGGGTGTAGCGGAGGGGGTCTCCGCCACGGGGAGTCGCGGGGAGTCTCGCGGGGAGTATAGTGCGTCACCGTCCCGCAGGGGGGCGCCCCGCGTCGGAGTGCTATATAAGCGAGCACGATGGCGCGGGCCGCCAGTCTTGCTTTGGCTCTCGTTCGGGACGGACGTATTGTGCTCCCTGAGAGACTCCCCGCAGAGCTTGACTCCCCGCCTTTATCAAGGCGAGTTTCCTTAGACACTAAGTCCTTCATGTGATATCCAGCAGCGTTAGCCATAAAGGGTCCAGTATCTCTTATTCTGTACCATCATTCCGTCAATAGAGAACTATCCTATATCACAACTTCTCCTCTCATCGTTTTCCTTCCTAGTGATAAGCCAGCATCTAATACCGTTACAATATCATACATCCAACCCTCTCTAATAAATCATATGATGTCCAACCCCTTCCCTCACATCCAACCCATTCTCTCACGTCCAATCCCCTTCTCTCACGTCCAATCCCCTCACTCACATCCAACTCCTCCCTCACATCCAACCCCTTCTCTCACGTCCAACCCCCTCCCTCACATCCAACCCCTTCTCTCACGTCCAACCCCCTCCCTCACATCCAACTCCTCCCTCACATCCAACCCCTTCTCTCATGTCCAACCCCCTCCCTCACGTCCAACCCCTTCCCTCACGTCCAACCCTTTCCCTCACGTCCAACCCCCTCCCTCACGTCCAACCCTTTTCCTCACGTCCAACCCCATCCCTCACGTCCAACCCCTTGGTGGTGGACGCGAGGAAATGGTGGTGGACGTGAGGAAATGGTAGTGGACGTGAGGAAATGGTAGTGGACGTGAGGAAGTGGTAGTGGACGTGAGGCAAAGGTGGTGGATGTGAGGAAGTGGTAGTGGACGTGAGGAAAAGGTAGTGGACGTGAGGAAGTGGTAGTGGCGGGGGTAGTGGACGTGAGGAAAAGGTAGTGGATGTGAAGAAGTGGTAGTGGACGTGAGGCAAAGGTGGTGGACGTTAGGAAGTGGTAGTGGATGTGAGGCAAAGGTGGTGGACGTGAGGCAAAGGTAGTGGACGTGAGGCAAAGGTGGTGGACGTGAGGAAGTGGTAGTGGACGTGAGGAAAAGGAAGTGGATGTGAGGAAGTGGTAGTGGATGTGAGGAAGTGGTAGTGGATGTGAGGAAGTGGTAGTGGACGTGAGGAAGTGGTAGTGGACGTGAGGAAATGGTGGTGGACGTGAGGAAATGGTGGTGGACGTGAGGAAGAGGTGGTGGACGTGAGGAAGTGGTAGTGGCGGGGGTAGTGGACGTGAGGAAAAGGTAGTGGATGTGAAGAAGTGGTAGTGGACGTGAGGCAAAGGTGGTGGACGTTAGGAAGTGGTAGTGGACGTGAGGCAAAGGTGGTGGACGTGAGGCAAAGGTAGTGGACGTGAGGCAAAGGTGGTGGACGTGAGGAAGTGGTAGTGGACGTGAGGAAGTGGTAGTGGACGTGAAGAAAAGGAAGTGGATGTGAGGAAGTGGTAGTGGATGTGAGGAAGTGGTAGTGGACGTGAGGAAGTGGTAGTGGACGTGAGGAAATGGTGGTGGACGTGAGGAAATGGTGGTGGACGTGAGGAAGAGGTGGTGGACGTGAGGAAGTGGTAGTGGACGTGAGGAAATGGTAGTGGACGTGAGGAAATGGTGGTGGACGTGAGGAAATGGTGGTGGACATGAGGAAGAGGTGGTGGACGTGAAGAAGAGGTGGTGGACGTGAGGAAGTGGTAGTGGACGTAAGGAAATGGTAGTGGACGTGAGGAAATGGTGGTGGACGTGAGGAAGTGGTAGTGGACGTGAGGAAATGGTGGTGGACGTGAGGAAGAGGTGGTGGACGTGAGGAAGAGGTGGTGGACGTTAGGAGGTGGTAGTGGACGTGAGGAGGGGGTAGTGGATGTGAGGAGGTTGTGGCCTATAGCCAGGGGGCCTATGGACAGGGTGCCTAAAGACGGGGGGCCTAAGATCCGGAGGGCCTAAGGGCAGGGTGCCTGTGGTCAGGGGGGCCTGAAGGCAGGGTGCCTAAAGACCAGGTGCCTAAAGTCCGTGTACCGTATGACACATAGGTCAGTAATGATCTCCTTTATGTTGTCAATGAATTCTACCGGTATGATTATAATTCTACTACCGGTAGTCAATATTGATTATAACATTCAGTGTAATAACACAGAATTAATAATTCAGAGAATAAACAATTAAATGCAACTGTACCTAGGGCCCAATTTGTTCCTCGTCCACGTTTCCCTAGTATCACGTTGCCATCTCGGATCTCGCTGATAATAATGAGAGTGAGACAATTATGTATACTGCTTCCTCAGAGTGTAACAACAACAAGTTATACATCTTTTCTTTATGAAAATAGAAATAGCTGGTCTGAGGTGAGTAAAGGCAAAGATATTAATTTAACATTTAGAAAACACTTAGAAAAACAGAAAAGCTGTACAGAATACCCTGAATATGCATGACATGTTTCATACCCTTTCATGTTGGAGACGAGGCGGCGGACAACCTTAGGTTCGCTGTCCACGTGGATGCTGCGTAGGTAGCCATCCCCACAGCGGTACACGGGCCTGGAAGTAAAAAGGGGAGTGGTCATTGATTAACAGTGCCCCTCTAGCATTGCCTCTAGGCTCTAGAGCGCTCGGAATATTTTGTTACCCCCTCGACGAAAATCCCCCTCCCCTTTTGAACACACAGGCTTCTTTGCTAAAAAGGGCCATCATTTTAGTTACGCTTCCCCCCTCAAGAGATGTCAGAATTTTGTATGCGTCCCCCTCAGGAGGGGGTCGAATTAGTTGAGGCATCCCAGCTGTGTGTAGTACCGGTATTATTTATACTACATGTATAGCAAAATGGTGACGGGAGACACTCTACATACCGGTATGTAAGTAGTATATTGAAATGTGGGATTTTCTGTTAATAACAATAGTGTTATTGCTTTTTAGTCACTGTGTGCTAAACATCATATCTGTACTGGACTGTACATTGCATATACTTAGTTTTGTATAATCATACTGCATAGTTTTGTAGTGTATTGTATAGTGGACTTATTCAGTTATTGTCAGTAATGACCTCCCATTTGTAGTTCGACACTTCTACCCCTGTAGCAGTAGCGCCAGATGTGTCGGGCTACCCATTTGTTGTCAATAAAACCTATTACTATTATTTTATAGCTAAGCTTTGAGCACTATAGTACTGCTAAATTTTATTGATATCATGGTGACCCCCAGGGCTTGATCTGCAAGTATAGGCCCGAGGTATAAAACTGTGGGCTATCCCCAGCCTCGACACAACTTTTTCTTTGATCCCAATTTTCATATGGGCCACATGGGCCTATCATACTTGGACTTGGAACTTGCAATAGATCTGGATCTGGGTTAACCGTGCAAAGCCTCAATTGTAAACCCCAGTAACCATTAATCTTTTTTTTAATGTGTTTTATTGGGTAAAAGAAACAAATACAAAAGTAGATGATTCATCCTAGCTTAGGCGCATTACCTTGCTTCCGCTAGGTCCCCTATCATTTCAATAAATAACTAATATCGGTCAACAAAAGTTGGTTATGACGAGACAAGTTGTACACATATCACAGCTTAGTATTCAGACATTACAATTTAAAACCATTTACTTATATACAATTCAACAGTAATGATGAGATGAGATGAGATGAGAGGGTGGGGGTCGGTATTACATTGTAGGGGGGCATTCTTCAAGTGATATGTTAGGTTTAATTACATGAAACAGTGATTGTAGTCTTTCTTAATAGCTAACTTAAAAGTATCTAGTTGTTCTATTAAGGTATAGAGGGGTTTGAGCTGATTCCAGCGAACAATTGAGGTGCTCGTTTCCTATGCCGCAGGGGTGGGCATATCTGAACACCCTGGAGCCAATACAGGACTAGTTGTAGCCAAGACAAGTATTGGAAGGACGTGCAAAAAAAGGACCTTCCCCGTGGGCATTTTTTACAGTGCAGCGGCTGATGTGCCCTCAAATTGTTCTTGGAGGGATTCAAAAGGGTTTAGAAATTTTTTTGAAAATCTTTACCTGGTAAAATGGTGCAATCTGATGTATTTTGGCACATAGTAATTATTATGGATCAGATCTGTATACATCTTCTACTATTGGGGGGGGGGGGGGGGGTGGAACTACAGACCAATGGAAGAAAACTTTGATAGATGATACAGGATATAGACCTGACAAAAAAAGAAAATATATATGGTTGGAAAGAGCTATGCTAAACATGGTCTTTGGGCTCCAAAAGGGGCCGTGTCGATTTTTAAAAGGGCCGTGTCGCCGTGTCACCCGAGTCAATTTTTACCCATGTAGAGGCACATAAATGTGCCACTGTATATATCCATGACCCATGTATCTCATGTACCTCTCGCAGGTTTAGAGAATAAAATCATTGTCATTGTCATTGTCGGCAATTTTTAACAAGAGATTGCCCTAGAAGGGGCTTATTCCACCAACATGGACCTAGCAAGGGTCTAGTTTTCATCAGAATGGCCTAAATCCTAATATAAGCACAATGAACATGCCCATTGCAGATTTAAAAAATTGGAAATTTTTTTAATATTGAAGTCAAAGTATATTAAATGTATTTTAGTGCAAAATAAAAAAGGTATCATAACTTTGGTTCTAGTTGGACGATTTACAAAATTCTTTCAGTTTTGGAAAGCTTGAGTTCAGGAGGGTATTGTAGCCAATTTCGAGCCCATTGTCGCCACTTTTTGGCGACGTGGCGACAGCTGCCCACCCCTGATTATGGGGGGGGGGGGTTACTTACCCACGTATTCCTGTCTTGTTGTGTTGCACGATTTTCCAGAACTCTTCCCCGATTTGATTACCACATTGGCCAACTTGTAAAACTACAGACGACATGTTCAATGATGTTGGTTTATAGACTCAGCCACAATAACAGCGTGTCATATTGGTAGTTTTAGCTTCCAATGTCCCTATTTAGCAAAATTTGCAGGGAAAGCACGCACTTTTGTTTACAACTGGCCGGAAGTAACCAGAGTACGCAAAAATGATGAAAGTTGGAGCAGACCAAAGAAGCTGCAACGGGTCCCAAACTCAGCCTGGCTGCTCGGAATAGGAGAAATAGGGATTTAGGTGCAATATCTGTCAATATACGGTTATTTTGTTTTATACATTGAACCCTTAGTAGCATATATCAAGATTTATCGACAGAAACACACAGAAATGCAGATAATTGTCACCTAGGGACACATTTAAACACAAGAGGGCAGCACTAAAATTAATAAAATTGCTTCCCTCCAGGTGTCAGTCTTACTCAGAAACTCCAACTCCAAAATTTGGACCAAGTCAGAGTGATCAAAGTCTGGATTACAACCGTTATATGCTTGTAGGCTCCTATGCAGGCAAAGTGGGGGTACTCTAAGCTGCAAGTCACACCTTTTCTTAGGTTACAGTGCCTGCACATAAATCTAGGTAAGGTGTCACTCTATCTACATGCACAATGCAGGCATTGACAATGGGCCCGGGGCATGCACAGACTGACATAGATTCTAGCCACTATGCAGTTCTCTCTCCCGAAACTATTCCTAATCATACTCATTCATAGTAGAATGCATATAGCGGCAGAGACAATTTCAGACATCCCTTTACAAGACATACATATGGCACCTGGTAGCGTATCCATGGCAGAGTACTGGTACAGGGCTGGGCATGTTGTGATATGCTGGAGCAAACCTAGAAATCTTTGGAGCAAATAAATTTCAGACGGGCACACATTAACTACTGTAGATTTGTATGTGACGAGGGACCCGCCCCCACCTAGCCCCCGACAAAACCATCTCCTTGGGGTTAATTTTGGGTGTGAAATAGAGGAGAATTTCGAAATTTCTATCTTTAGGTTTGGTGTGCTCTGAGGGGTTTCAGGGCACATTGCTGATGGGAATTCTCTAAATACATGTACTACCTTTAGATTTGTGCATTCTATTTTGGGCTGCCAGAAAAAATTACTTTAGAATGGTGCATTCGGAGAATTTGTGGGCACATTGCTCCAGGAAAATTTTGAAATACTACTTTTAGAGTGGTGGTTTATATGAACATTTGGGGGCATGTTGCTCCACTAGGAAAACTTTGGATTTATATTTTTAGAATGGTATATTCTGAGGGGTTTGGGAGCATAATGCTCACCCAGGATGGTGTTTCTCCACAAATTTGCGGAGCTCCGCCACCCCCCCTGTTGTTAAAAAATGATCACTACCCTACATATTTTAATTTTTTTCTTATAAATAAATTTTCTAGATGGGATCCTTTGATTTATTGTCGCTACTCGATATGAGTAAAGTGGTCACACCAGCTTTCCTGGTGGACATCGATATTGCAAAGAAGAATGCGAGCAACATGCGTGAGAAATGTCAAAAGTTGAAGGTCAACCTTCGCCCACACATGAAGACACACAAGACACTGTGAGTATCAGTTCATGGGTTTCTTGTTGTTTATGATACATTATTCCTATTGACTCGTTTGAAACTACTCCTACACTTCATTTGCCAAATCAGAAATGTATCAAATTGCTAGCAAATGAGAAAAATATATTTGATTTCATTAATTTGATCTTAATCTGAATTGTTAGGTTTTAGGCTATGGGTTAATCGTCCTGCTCATGTAAAATGAAATGGGAATTTTAAAAAAATCAATAAAGATAGCAATACATTGTCATTTTTCTTTTTGAAATTAGAATCACAAATAACAGTTTAACACAGAAATGTTTGTGACTCGATGTAAGATAGTGACTCCATTACACCCAATACAGCCAACTTGGAGAAATCATGACAGCAGGAACAAAGCGCTGTGTCGTGGTGTCAACACTGGCTGAAGCGGAGCTGTATGCGGATGGCGGATTTGATGATATTCTGCTGGCCATACCTTTTACCGAAGACAAAGTACCAAGGTCGTGTGCACATATGATGAATACTTTCAACAATATGCAGAGATAATTGAACTCAAATAAATATGTTATTTGCTTTTCCAATGTGTTTATGAAGAATAATTTTGGCAGGACTTCAAAGCTATACAGCAAATCAGTCAAAGATAAGCTCATTCAAGGCCATTAAAACTTTATGTGAAAAATGCAGGATTATAACCTCAGTTATAAATGTAAAAGATATTGATGAAGTCCAAGCAGAAAACCAAGTGTTATTGATGTGTGTGCTTGTTGCTCCTCTCAGGATGCGAGCCCTCAGTGAGCGACTGGCTACTTTTCACGCGCTGCTTGATTCCCCCGCGGGTCTCGACATCCTCCGGTCCAACCCCCTCACTGGTGGCAAGAAGTGGTCCGTGTATCTCAAAGTGGACTGCGGCTACAGGAGAGGTAACAACCAGTTCTAGTCATTTACAGTCAGAAATATAACCTTTTGTAAGTGCTTTAAAGTATGCAGGCCTTTCAAAAAACTGGAATTGGCTCTGTTTCTATCCATTCTATTCTGGGGAATTTCCGCTTTTCTTTGCACGAGAAAGAGCAGAATAACAATGAAATACAATGTATTCACTTTCTTAGATTGATGTAGGAAATTGCTACCGGGTATATAGGTGTGTGCATGCGTCGGCCTACATACACCAATGCCACTGGTTGGATGTGTTGGGCCCCCTCAGTATTTGCCAGCTCTTGCTTGTCTTGATGGCGTTGTGTGTGTCTGTCAGCGGGCGTGCCGTGGGACAGCGAGGCGGGGGTGGCGCTGGCCCGCCGGCTGCAGGAGGATGACTCGGTGGCCTTCCAGGGCATCTACACGCACGACGGGGACAGTTACAACGCACGGGGGGAGGAGCAGCTCAGGGAGGCAGGCAGCTCAGCCGCAGACAAACTACTCACCTTCTCACAGAGGTCAGGGGCATGCTAACTTTGTATTCAAACTAACTATAGACCAATGCAGTAAGAAAGGCTGACTTTTTCGTAGTGAAGTTATGTTCATTTTGTTTTTAGCAGAAGCCAAATAACTTTGTCTGTAATGGGTACATTTGTGAACATCTCATGTCAGGGGATTCCCAGGATAAATATCTTTCAAATAGTGTATATTGTATATTAGAATGCAGTATTCTGAGGTTATATTTATATATTTGTTAGTCACGCTTCAAAAATGTTCAAAAACTTTATCACAACTTTTCTGAAATGTCACCCTTTCTTGCTGCATTGGTCTATAGATACACCTTTAGCCTAAGTTATGGCCGCATAGTGCTTTAACATCTTATACCCTTTATTGTCATGATGCATAGATGCACCATGCCGATCCTTCAGGAGTTGGAAAGTCTACCTATTGACACTAGAACAACCCTCATGTGGCTGCAAAAGCCAATGCTTTTTCGAGGACCAGATGGATAAAAGGATGATACCATTTTGCCATTATTACAAGTTTATAACCGCCCAGGGGGCTAGTTACACAGCATACAGTAAGTCATGAAGTCATTGGTTGCAGGTTGGAGAAGGAGAACATCCCGTGCCCGGTGGTGGCCACGGGTTCCACCCCGTCATGTTCCAAGCCCGGACCAAGCATGGCGCTTCTCACCGAGTTCCATCCCGGCAACTACATCTTTTATGGTGAGCACCATCTTGTTGCCATTAGTTAGGGCGAACTAAAGGGACATTTTTCTAACTGTTGACAGCTAGGCCAGGGTGCCAATGTGTCCGGGAGAATCAGGAAAGATCAGGGAGGATCAGGGAAACGAGACGTTGTCATGTATTTTAGTTGTCCTGGTCGAGGTT
This sequence comes from Harmothoe impar, assembly GCA_947462335.1. NCBI lineage: Eukaryota > Metazoa > Annelida > Polychaeta > Phyllodocida > Polynoidae > Harmothoe > Harmothoe impar. Next base: position 34,497,305 of record OX381719.1, read on the forward strand.
GCCAAAAAACGGATCCTATACCTCACATCTGGTATGGAGCTACTCTGACATTGAGCCTCAGTTCCTCCATGAGTATATCCCCATATTAGTAAATCTTGTTGGTACGGGGAGCGGCACCTGAAAGTCGACCTTATTCACGGACAGGGTATCAAGATTTTCTCTTTTACAGTCATATACTACCCTATGTCGCCCTATGTAGCATTTAATCAGGGGAATAGTTGACCCAGGTTAAAACACCACTTTCTGTATACTACTCACTCAGGGTACTGCCATACAGACATTCTGTCTGAAACACCACTTTCTGTATACTACTCACTCAGGGTACTGCCCCTACAGACATTCTGTCTAAAACCCCACTTTCTGTAAACTACTCACTCAGGGTACTGCCCTACAGACATTCTGTCTAAAACACCACTTTCTGTATACTACTCACACAGGGTACTGCCCTACAGACATTCTGTCTAAAACACCACTTTCTGTATACTACTCACACAGGGTACTGCCCTACAGACATTCTGTCTAAAACACCACTTTCTGTATACTACTCACACAGGGTACTGCCCTACAGACATTCTGTCTAAAACACCACTTTCTGTATACTACTCACACAGGGTACTGCCCTACAGACATTCTGTCTAAAACACCACTTTCTGTATACTACTCACACAGGGTACTGCCCTACAGACATTCTGTCTAAAACACCACTTTCTGTATACTACTCACTCAGGGTACTGCCATACAGACATTCTGTCTAAAACACCACTTTCTGTATACTACTCACTCAGGGTACTGCCCTACAGACATTCTGTCTAAAACACCACTTTCTGTATACTACTCACACAGGGTACTGCCATACAGACATTCTGTCTAAAACACCACTTTCTGTATACTACTCACTCAGGGTACTGCCCCTACAGACATTCTGTCTAAAACACCACTTTCTGTATACTACTCACACAGGGTACTGCCCTACAGACATTCTGTCTAAAACACCACTTTCTGTATACTACTCACACAGGGTACTGCCCTACAGACATTCTGTCTAAAACCCCACTTTCTGTATACTACTCACTCAGGGTACTGCCCTACAGACATTCTGTTTCATTAAAACACCATTTCTTCAGCTTCCATTAAGCAAATGATGAATGCTCATATAGAGCCTGTTTTTCTGAATTTTATATATTTCATATGAATTCCATAGCATAAGTAGTAGATAAAGGACATTTCAGCCTTTGTGTGCACGAGAGTTTTTTAAATTCCAGAAAAATGAAAACGTCACACGGCTTGCTCTGTAACACTTTGAGTCTCGTTTAGAGTTCACTGAAACGAAAATATTTTACCTGTACTCGACATCCAATGATATAGCACCCATAGTGTATCTCATGGAGGTCCGGGGACAGCCAGTATAAGAGAACGTCGTAAAGGCAAAGGGAAACAAAATGGTCAGAGAAACTGACAGGTTAGGGGAAAGATAATACATGTATTATGACAAAATCCACAAAATGTAGCATTCATCTCCTAGATTCTTTCAATCATTCCCCTGACCTCCACATTCTGCTGATGTTGGGGCTGCCTAAAAATTCGCCCCCTACCTGGCCACACCTATCGAGGTATACAACGCTAGTTGTCAACAGCTAGGGCATAATATGGATACAATTCTAGCTGTGGACAGAGAGGGAGGTTTATGGGAATACAGTGCTAGTTGTTACTTGCTGGTTGACCTGTGTGTTGCGTGCCTGTACAGATGCGCAGCAGGTGACGGTGGGGTCGTGTGGCCGGGAGGACGTGGCGTGTGCCGTAGCTACACGTGTGATCGGGGCCTACCCGCACCGTAACCAGCTGCTGGTGGACTGTGGGTGGACTGCCCTTAGCCTGGACGGACGGGGGGCACTGCCCGGAGAGTCTTTCTGTTTTGTCGCTGGGGAACCTTCACTCAGGTAAGGAAACTATGCAACACTATGCAGTCTATACTACTATTCACATCAATTTCTTTTGAGTTTGAGTTTTGAAAAGTTTATTCTGTATATTTCCACGGTAATTTCCACATTTTTAACTGTTCAAGCCACATTCTATATTATTAGTAAAAATACATCGGCATCATTATTTGATCCAATATGAAATACTGTAAACGTACTTTATTTCGCGCTGTACATATTTTCGCGATTTTCGCGGATTTTAAAATCCGCGAAAATATGTACAGAGCGAAAATTTATCCAGTATAGGAATACTACTACCATATTCAAAAATCCGCGAATTTAAATACACGTGAAAGTGTACTTTATAGGCAAATCGCGAAAATATTCATGCGCGAAAATATATACGTTTACAGTATATAATAAGGCTGGCGTTAGATGTCACCATCTGTCAGCGGGGACCATTTTACCAATATGTATGATTTGTGTTTTTTCCTTTATATGATTATATGATTATATGAACATACTTTATAATAATATAGTAGATACAATTTATACAATTAGATATGACTTTATATAAACAATATTAAGTAATTTGTAATTAGATTAGACTTTATATGATATTTGATTGATTACATTGTACAGAACGTATGCTACTACTATAAGGGCTTTTTGCAGATCACGATCATTCATGATGATTAAAGTGAGAAAAACAACTAAGAGAAGAACAAGGATGAAATATGTATTCCTGAATCTGACTGAATGATTAATTCTTGTCCCACAGTTTAAAGAAGATGACGCAGGAGACGGGGACCCTGGAGCCCATTGAGGGCACGATAGACTTTGACAAGTTCCCCGTAGGCCGTGTCCTCTACTTCCTACCCTACCATGTAAGTGGTTACAATGTAACACATAAGTCATTAAAGGACGAGTCATTTTTTGCCAGTTACGTGGGGGTAGTTCTATACCACACTCCAGCCTCCACGTTGTTGCATCTCGGGTGTCTTCCGTCAATCCAATTGTAATACAGTTCTGGAACATTTAAAAATATACTACCGATTGTACACAGTGATTTCAACTATCAATTTCTATTACACAATTATTCTGCAACTATATGTTTGCTTGCAGGCCTGTGCCACCGCTGCCATGCACCCGTGCTACCTGGTACACTCAGGCGGGAAGTTTGTCGACCGATTTGAACCGTGCCGGGGGTGGTGAAGTTAACATTAATGGATGTACACCATTGGCGACTGGAGTAACAAATTAGGGGTATCACCAACCTAATATTGGTTACTAGTCGGCTATTGATGGACTGTTAAATGACTACTTCACATTTGATATGGACAGTATATTATAATACTGTAAACGTATATATTTTCGCGCATGAATATTTTCGCGATTTGCCTATAAAGTACACTTTCACGTGTATTTAAATTCGCGGATTTTTGAATATGGTAGTAGTATTCCTATACTGGATAAATTTTCGCTCTGTACATATTTTCGCGGATTTTAAAATCCGCGAAAATCGCGAAAATATGTACAGCGCGAAATAAAGTACGTTTACAGTATATCAGTGTATTATGAGTGATTAATGTTTGAACTGGGTGCTAAGTGTGTATATAATTATAAAGCAGCCTTTGTGATTATCTATGTGCGTTTACATGACGTGGTCTTGACTGCCCTTACTTTGTGTGCCATACTTGTACTATGGTCGTCATGTGTGCCGTGCGAGTCATTATCTACCGGTAAATGTTATTTTACAACAGTTGAATATGTTAAACATTTAAAGTAATGTTACTCAAAAGCAATACATCAGCTCAGGGTTGGTTAGCATGTGTCAGGTACCCATACTAACGCCATACTGCAATCTATTTGTATACTCCAACATCAATGATATATATGTCTTTTTATACTAAACCACAAGTTGTTCCCGGTCTAGTTTTACACCAATTTCACAGCATAACAGCAGAGCGCCATCTATTATCTAAGATGTACTGGCTCATATAGATATTAGATGTTTTATCTACCTGGCAATATAATATAGCTCTAATCTACCTGAGGTGGACACCCGGAGATTGTATCAGGCAAAGTTCATATTAACTAACAGTGGTTCAATGGTGGCAGCTCACATTTCATACAGATAAGGATGAGATGCTACTGCATTACAAAGTGTCACTGTATAACATAGTATCTCTTGCTTTAGGCTGAAATAAAGCAGAAGTTGGACATCCGTATTCTATATTTGTTTTATTAATTTTCTGCGACTGTTATGTGTAAACGTATACCCATAAAAAAACGGAACTACCTAAAACCATATTTGCAGATTTCCCTCACTTATATGTACTGATCTTCCTTTATCTGCCATTCAAGTGCCACACCTTGGCATTCTATGCATCCTGATTACTACATTTCCAATTTGCTAGACCCATAGGCTCATACAGTGAATACATAAGAAATTATTTTGATTAATTCAGGATAATTTCATTTTGACCGTGACCCCCTATTTTAATTGTTTTCAACATGTTTCTAATGATCATATAAATGCCTACCTGCATTTCCATTGAGATATTGTCGGGGGATTTTGTTCCATGTCAAAATATGATTTTCTCATGAGGCCTATATGAAATGGTCGATGTTGGTCGATCTAAAATCAGTTAGACTATATCAAGTACCTTTAATATATTTTGCTCTGTTTTCTTGTGCTCGTCGAAGAGCTGTGTGGCCTGTGTCGCTGTGTCGATTTTATCCATTTATACTCACAGTTTTGATAAGAAGATAACATTTGATTCATTGGTCAATCTATCAATCTAAATATGAGATGTAAGTAGTATAGATGGACAGTAGGATTTGGTAAGAGGATGTAAGTACCGTAAATTCCCACGTATAACCAAACCTCTAGTGCGTGTTATACAATATTCTTAAAGTCTAGTTGCGGGTAATACAAGGTGTTTTTTAGAGTATAGTACGGTCCCAAAACGGCAATTTTCAGACCCCAGATGCAGGTTATAGTTGTCTAACAAAGTCGGGATGCGGGTTTACGCGAGATGCGGCTTATACGCTGGAATTTACGGTAGTGTAGGGACAGTGGGAATAGGTACAGGGGATGTAAGTAGTGTAGGGACAGTGGGATTTGGTGCAGGGGATGTAAGTAGTGTAGGGACAGTGGGATTTGGTGCAGGGGATGTAAGTAGTGTAGGGACAGTGGGATTTGGGGCAGGGGATGTAAGTAGTGTAGGGACAGTGGGATTTGGTACAGGGGATGTGAGTAGTGTAGGGACAGTGGGATTTGGTACAGGGGATGTGAGTAGTGTAGGGACAGTGGGATTTGGTACAGGGGATGTGAGTAGTGTAGGGACAGTGGGATTTGGTACAGGGGATGTAAGTAGTGTAGGGACAGTGGGATTTGGTACAGGGGATGTGAGTATAGGAACAGTGAACTTTGGTGCAGGGGATGTAAGTAGTGTAGGGACAGTGGGATTTGGTACAGGGGATGTAAGTTGTGTAGGGACAGTGGAATTTGGTACAGGGGATGTAAGTATAGGAACAGTGGACTTTGGTGCAGGGGATGTAAGTAGTGTAGGGACAGTGGGATTTGGTGCAGGGGATGTAAGTAGTGTAGGGACAGTGGGATTTGGTACAGGGGATGTGAGTATAGGAACAGTGGACTTTGGTACAGGGGATGTAAGTAGTGTAGGGACAGTGGGATTTGGTACAGGGGATGTAAGTAGTGTAGGGACAGTGGAATTTGGTACAGGGGATGTAAGTATAGGAACAGTGGACTTTGGTGCAGGGGATGTAAGTAGTGTAGGGACAGTGGGATTTGGTACAGGGGATGTAAGTAGTGTAGGGACAGTGGGATTTGGTACAGGGGATGTGAGTATAGGAACAGTGGACTTTGGTGCAGGGGATGTAAGTAGTGTAGGGACAGTGGGATCTGGTACAGGGGATGTAAGTAGTGTAGGGACAGTGGAATTTGGTACAGGGGATGTAAGTATAGGAACAGTGGACTTTGGTACAGGGGATGTAAGTAGTGTAGGGACAGTGGGATCTGGTACAGGGGATGTAAGTAGTGTAGGGACAGTGGGATTTGGTACAGGGGATGTAAGTAGTGTAGGGGCTGTGGGATTTGGTGCAGGGGATGTAAGTAGTGTAGGGGCTGTGGGATTTGGTGCAGGGGATGTAAGTAGTGTAGGGACAGTGGGATTTGGTACAGGGGATGTGAGTAGTGTAGGGACAGTGGGATTTGGTGCAGGGGATGTAAGTAGTGTAGGGGCTGTGGGATTTGGTGCAGGGGATGTAAGTAGTGTAGGGGCTGTGGGATTTGGTGCAGGGGATGTAAGTTTGCCAATTTGACCTGTCCAGGCTGGCAGGGCCAACTGGTCCCAGGTATTTATGACTGCAAGGGTGGCTACTCAAGATCTAGGTAGACCTACTACTACGAGATTGCCATTTTAGCCACTTTGTAACCTGATGAATTACATGGCTTACCCATTAATATTAATTTCGGGTCTGTTTTAAATATATAGGTAGTGAAGGACCAAAACACATGGGGGTGCCAACAGGCATGTGGCTGCCATAAAACTATGATAAGATGGGATCCATGCCTCTGGGTCACGTGCCGGTACTGCGTTGTTACACTCTCACAGCTGAGGTTCCCAACAGAAAGGTAGAGTGTAGGACACTGGAGTTCTGTCTACGTTTCTAATCTATGTTTCAATCTATGGTAAGAGATTGTAGTTGGTTGTTTCTCTGCAGGGATGTGGCCATCTTCATCCACTGGTAGACAATGCATGTTAAATTGTGCGGTTGAATTTGAAATGAGAGGTTAGGCAAACCCAAAAGTGCTTAAAGGGTCGCACAAGTAAGCGTAGATCCAAACCACTGGAGACCATGGTAGACTACTGAAAATAGAGCTAAATCAGCTGAAAATTATGCATTTGGAATGGAAATAAAACAGCCTACCGCCAGCCAGCATCAGGGCATCTGCTGGGGGTCATATGGGAGTCGCAGACCCATAATCCAAACATCAACATTATATAGTCACTAAAAGATTGCACCACTGATGTATATAGGATAGAGAAGGCCAATCAAGGTGACTAGTTCACACACCCGACACTACTAGCAGTTAAGTGCTAGGAGTGCAGCTTGAGCACTAGGTATGTACAATGTAGCAATGTCCGAAGCTGTCAGACAGGTGAGCGGGTCTATCAAGTGTCTAAAGATGACCATGAGAGTTTGTTAAATATGAATATTGGGGCTTTCTGTGCGTATGTGATACATGTACATGTCAGATCTATTTATAAAAATCTTCCGGCCACCCTAGTATACCTCAGCAAAGTACCCCAAGTAAAAAGATGAGGTAACCAACAAATAGCTTGTTCCTTTCCAGCAATCCTCTGGTCTAGACAAGTTGCACTGGTGTAAGCAGCAGTTGGACTGTGCCAGCGGTGTAGTATTGAGTACTATGTATTCCCACCAGTGTACTGACTGCCACCAGTGTCTCCACAGAAAATTGTATACTGTAAACGTAGATATTTTCGCTGGTACAAATTTTCGCGGATTTGCTAAAAAGTACAATTTCGCTGGTAGTACTAGAGCTACATTGGATAAATTTTCGCTCTGTACATATTTTCGCGGATTTCAAAATCCGTGAAATCCCCGAAAATATGTCCAGCGCGAAAATATCTACATCTACAGTACTCCCCCTTGAATAGGCCACATGCTATTAATTTGGTTAAAAAAGAACATGTAAATACACATTGTACAATGCGTATACCTAGAAGCCAATGTATAATCATCAAATCTAAGAGGTTACTGTAGCTTTATTATGTTTTTTTAGACTACTTAATTCCAAGCCAAGTCTGATTTATGGTCCCCCTACTGAAGGAACTTGGCCAGGTCAGCATGATCACCTGGTCCCACTGCTCACTTCACCCTTCACCCATACACTGTAAACAAGAATTGTGGTTGTTGCTGCGTAAAAAAATGTCTCAGGCACTGCGTGACGTCAGTGCGACGAAGTGTGACATCACAACTCTGTTATTCTGTTTTAATTAATTAACCTGTTGCTATGCTAGGCAGATAAACAATTAGAATAGCTGTATGTCCAATTTAGGGGGGGAGGGTAGGTATGATTATTATCAACCTTAGCACCATAGAAATGTGTGTTGTTAGGCAGATAAACAATTAGAATAGCTGTTGCTAGGCAACCAGCTGTATTAGCAACAAACCAATAGAACCATTGAATTCCTTGGGTCCATTTTAGGGGGGGGGGGGTAGGTATGATTATGATCAACCTCAGGACTATGGAAATGTGTGTTGCTAGGCAGATAAACAATTAGAATAGCTGTTGATAGGCAACCAGCTGTATTAGCAACAAACAAATAGAACCATTGAATTCCTTGGGCCCATTATAGGGGGGGTAGTTATGATTATAATCAACTTCAGGACCATGGAAATGTGTGTTGTTAGGCAGATAAACAATTAGAATAGCTGTTGCTAGGCAACCAGCTGTATTAGCAACAAACCAAAAGAACCATTGAATTCCTTCGGTCCATTTTAGCGGGGGTAGGTATGATTATAATTAACCTCAGGACCTATCAAAGGTTGATTAATATCTATTGTTATCACATATGTATAAATTTGTGTTGTGATTCCTTAATCCAAGATGGCGACGCCCGTTCTGACTTCTGTTGAAGTGACTTCTGTACCTGGTACACCTGGAGGTAACAGTGCCATAGTCAACAATGCGGCCCCTGCAGCGCCCCCTCCAGTGCCCAGCACCACTACTGCTACAGCACAGACGGTACCTCCATTGATCATGCCAATTGCACCCGCTGTCTCAATCAGAGCTCAGCCACCTCCTAAGCCTGAGACAGCCTGCCCTGGGGGAAAGGTACCGGGTACCACCTCCACCGCCACTCCCACTGAAGCAATACCACCCAATTGTGACCCCTCCATCATTGTGGTTAAAAGTCCACCTGACTGCTTTAAAGCACCCCCCCTACATTGCTCGACACCACAAGGTGGGAGAGACACTGGAGGAGCCCACACCAACCAACTACCACCCACCTCCTTATCATGCAGTACCCCACATCCGTAGATTTGCTACAGCCAAGTTTACACAACATGCTGATATGCGAAAAAGGCTCTTGAACTCAGGAAACGCCCACCTAGCTGAGGCTTCCATAAATGCCTTCTGGGGCATAGGTACAGCCTACTCAGTAAAGGAGCTACAAGCGATGACCTGCTATCACGGCCAGAACATAATGGGTCACATCTTAATGGACCTCCGTTATGAGCTGTCCATCAGGTACCGATACTGTGCCCCTACACCTGCAGACCAGCCACAGCTGACTCACCTGCAGTACATAAAGGCACCGCCCCCGGTGGTGCCTGCCCCACCACCAAGGGGTCCACCACCACCTCCTCACCTACCCTACTACCACTACCAGCCGCGCTGCCCGCCCGCACCCAGACCACACACCACAAGGCCAGCACCCACACCTGGACCAAGTCACCGAAACTCCCACCTACACCAGTGATAAGTGACTCTGTTCTCTCAACACTGCTAGGACTTGTACCAAATCTATGTGGTTGGGGACTCTAGAGTCCGTGACCTGGAACGTCTAATGTCCCCCTACTCATATGTAAAGGTGCAAGCGAAACTAGGGGCACATATTGCCCGAATCCGAGAGCACTTGCGTCATCACCTGATCCAAGGACACAGGTATGCTGCCAGGGGTAGACACTAACCTTATCGGCCTTGGGCCACCCGGGCCCGTAGCTTCAGAAATCTGCGGGCCCAGAATAAACATTTTACTTTTCTTACAGACAAAGGTATATGTAACACCCTAAAGATTATATCAAAACCTAACCAGAATGAGAGAATTTCTATTGAATTTATGTTTCCAGCAACATAAAACATGACAATATTGATAGAAATACATTCTCCTAGAATAGTCCTCATCCAGTCCTGTGGGCCACCCGGGCCCACAGGAAGGTAATTCTTGAGAAAACTACGGGCCCGGACCCAAAACTATGGGCCATTGGCTCCCGGGCCAGCCTTAGTGTCTGCCCCTGTGCTGCTATTTACATCAGTGCAGGCATATGTGATTTTTTGGCTTACGATGACTGGGACCAATCATGTATGAGGCCCATCATGAGCCTCTCTCATGCTAAGCTGCAATTCACTGCAGAACTGCGGCTGACTGTCGCCGTGGTTCAAGAAATATGCCCTCATCTGCCAGTAGTATTCACACCCCTATACGGAGTGGATCTCTCCAGAATGAACAATAACCTGCCCTACTCCCATCCCGACCAGGACTTCCGTATATAAACTCGGCAATTTATAACACCAACGCCAGTGAGAGACTAGCAACCCCTAAAACTGATAGTATTGTACACGAGCGCCAATCAAGATCACACAGTTATAAGCACCATTACCATCTTCTAAGAGATGGCCTCCATCCTACGAACACCCTGTCTGAGCTGATAACAGCTGCCATACTAGCTGCAGCAGCTGAAAATCGCCTATTATTCCATCATCATTAATCATAACAGCTTGTACCCATGTACATGTGTACATCTACATACTCAACACTCAATCTATATTCCTACTCGCATAATTAACTAGTCTGCCACCATTGTACAGTTAGTCCTTAAGTACTAGTCGTAGTTACAGACGGTTCACAAGTATTTTCTAAATACATGATCACTTGATAAAGGGTCTGAAACAGCTGTATTCAAATAATACGACAATGCCATAATTAATACCCCTACGGAGTTTTGACTTGTAAAAGCACCCAACACCTAATGAGATGTGGGTACTTGCATTTATCATTACCTGTTCTATTGAAATATCACAACCGTATAGATATCTCCCTGTGAGTTGTACATATACCATGAGTATAATGATTCTATTCATATACTCCACTGTAGTGTTAAGTTTGTAGCGTTAAGACTTGAACATTCCCATACACCTGTTGAGATGTTGGGGATTACCCGTGAGCATAATGATATCATTCACTATACTATACTTTAGAGTTAAGACTTGTCCGTCCCCATCCACTTGCTGAAGATGCTGGAGACAATCTATTGAGCACAATGATACTATTCATAATCTGTATTGTATTGAAGTTCTTGAATATCCCCATACACCTATTGAGATGTTGGGAATTATCTGTCTCCCACTAACTTTATACCAATGATTGCACATGTCAACTTAGTCGACAAATTTGAGTCGAGTAAAGAGTCATCAACTCCGTCCCGATATATACCCCTCATACACCTAGTGAGATGTGCCGAGGGGGAAACTTAACTTAACTTAACTTAATTTATTTTATTCTATATTCTTTATTGAGAGAAAATCTTGCGTTATTGCATACACATGACCTGTGCATGCCATACTTCATTAACTTATTTTGACATGCCTCACCACCATGACACTACCCCCCCCCCCCACCCCATTAAACTGAGTAGCCAGTATTTATACAAGTTAGATTTAGACTTAATTATATAGATTAGATCATACTAACGTATCTGACACGAAGGCAGCTCAGGTATAATAATTAGTCTTAATGCAATGAATCCTATGCCAATACACATGCGGAAGTCAGCAACCTCTTGAGAGTTCATGTTTCAACTGACACACATACGCCCGCCACCGTACATTAATGACACTCTTTGTCAAAACGCCCTTCTACAGGGCGCCTCCTACACTGCTCTGTTCAACAAAGAACACTCTAAAAGAGCACAAGTACTAACACTAGCCCTAAGCCCTATAATTCACTTACCCTATCTTGCCACATACTCATTTCTATGGCAACATAATCAGATTGTACCTTCACATGAGATGCAAAAATGACCACATCCACCCAGGCCTTTATAAAGCTTAAAGGCCTGAAAATTGGTCACTATAACATCCGCAGTGTTCACTATAAATTCAGCCAATTGTATGATTTAGTTAAAATGTATGATATTCTATGTGTCAGCGAGAGCTGGCTAGCGGAAGGTTACTCGGACCACAAACTTCACATTCCGGGCTATGTATTTTTCAGACATGATCGTCTGGTTGATAAAACCGGCGGCGGTCTACTTTTATATGTATGTAACAAAATGGCACCATATTGCTCTGTGGTCCCTTCTCTAAAACACATTGAATCACTAGCTATAAATTACACACAAGATAAACATAATCCTTGTCTACCGACCACCTAGCGGTAGTTATGTAAAGTGTATTGATACAATGGAAGTCATATGCCGTGACCCTTTGGTATCTTCAAGGGAACGGTGGTTATTAGGGGATTTAAACGTAAATCTTTTTGAGCCTAATGACTGTATAACAAAGTATTATAAGAGGGCCATAAATGATCTGAATCTTAGTGATAAAATCTACCATGTAACCCGTCCATACACAAATGGTACCCCAGGGGCCCATGCATAGACTTAATTGCCACAGACTGCCCCATAGTAAGTTACCAAGGCACCTTGCCTCAGCTGATGAGTGACCATTTGCCTGTCTATGCAAATAAGAAAAAGCCAAAAGAGTCCTATCAGATAATAACTATGACAGGGCGTTCATATAAGAATTACGATTATCATAATTTTGTGGATTATCTCCTGGAGACTAACTGGTCCAACTTTGATACTAACACGAATGTAGATGAGAAGTGGGATTTCATGCTTTCTAGGATAACGGATTATCTTGATGTAGTTTGCCCTATTAAGGACATGCAGTTTAAAGATAGGAACAAACCATGGATGACTAGAGACATATACGAGACCATCTATGAGCGAAATGAGTATATGCTAGAATTCTGCTCCGGGGGTCAAGGCGATCCGGCCTTATATGAGTTGGCCAAACAATGTCGGCGGGATATAAACGCAAAGACACGTGTTGCTGAGGAGAACTATTATAAAACTAAATTGCATAATCTGTCAAATAACCCTACCAAGTTCTGGAGAGAACTAAACTTGCTACTAGGCAACAAGGGTACAGCATCCCCAGACATTGTCATGGACCACCATGACAGTGGTGTAGAAATAAAGGGGAAAGATGTCCCGATCTATATAAACGAATATTTTGCTGGTATTGGCCAGAAACTTTTCACCTCTCTTGGAAACGTGCCTCAGTGTAATCAAGATAAATCCCCTGTACAAAATTCCTACCCTCAAACCGCTGACACTTATATTTGCTATGAGGAAGTTCTCAAACTTGTAAGTGACATTGAGACACACAAGTCTAGTGGTATAGAGGACATAAATACTTCAGTGTTAAAGGATGCTTTACTAGTTATGGCACCCCAATTATGTGAGTTAATAAATACCTGCCTTCACACTATCTCCTTTCCAGAAAACTGGGCAAGTGCTAAGGTGGTACCCCTACCAAAACAGGGAGACCCAAGGCAGGTAGGAAACTGGCGCCCCATATCGCTGCTTCCAGCCCCTAGTAAGATAATGGAGCGTATCGTTTATACCCGCATAAACACCCATCTGGAAGAAAATAACATCTTATCTAATAGTCAGTATGGTTTCAGAACCGCCCGAGGCACAAATGACGCAGTATTTAAACTGGTAAATGACATTTATTTAGCCAAAGACAAAGATGAATACATGCTTACATGCTTTTTAGATATACGGAAAGCGTTTGATAGTATCCACCAGGGGGAGCTTATTGCAAGAATGCGCAGTATGGGCCTCCCGAGCATATATACAGACTGGCTCTGTGCATACCTTAAGCGTCGCAGCCAAGCTGTGATATGTAATGGCACTGTTTCCCCAACCTTACCTGTATGTTATGGCGTTCCACAGGGGTCTATACTTGGACCCCTCCTGTTCATATGTTTCGTAAATAACCTGCCTAATATTGTAAAAAATTGTAAAATTATTCTATACGCTGACGATGTAGTTTTCTACTGTACTGGTAAATGTCTGTCAACGGTAACAAACCTCCTTCAAACAGATGCTACCGCCATCTACAATTGGTTCAGTAAAAGTGGCCTCTCAATACACACTGGAAAAACGAAAATTGTTACGTTCGGACTGCAACCATCGGTAAATGAATGTATAAAAATAAACATGGGTACCACTACTTTAGAGCACACAACTGAATACGAATATCTGGGCATTGTTCTCGACTCAGACTTTTCCCTAGTAAAAACGGTAAGCAAATCGATTAGTACAGCGAGTAACAGAAATCATATGCTTGGTAAAATGAGGAGAGCCCTCAGTCGCCAAACAGCGACCCTTGTGTACAAACAAACAATCCTACCTGTCCTAGAATATTGTGGTTTTCTTTATAATGGCATTCTAGCCGCCCAGCATAAGCGCCTACAGCTGACGCAAAACCGATGTTTACGTACCTGTCTAAATGTTAAAATAAAATATCATATATCAGATCTGCATATGGATACCGGCATAGACCGCCTAACTATTCGTTATGATCTCCAATTACTGTTACTATTGTATAAATACATGTATGGTAAGTCACACAAGCACAGCGAGCTTGGCCTAGATTTTCACCAGCCAAATCCGGAGGCCCGAGTGACCAGGTCGACCGGTACTGGTCTTCTCAAATGCCCAGTATCGGTAAAGTGTGGCTATAACAGAAGCCCGCTCTACCGTGGTGTAGACCTTTGGAATAAGTTAAATGCCTCATGCAGGCTCATTAGTTCTAAGGAGCTGTTTAAAACCAAAGCCAGACTGCGACTGCTGGAGCTCTATGAGTTAAAACTGAAACAATAGATGCACTATTACGGTAGTCACTGTGTAAGCTAGGTTGTATACTATGCTCTCACTCATACTCTATTATGCCAAATTAAAATTGCAACATTATTAGATAACATGTATTAAACCTGTTACATTTGACACCCTGTATGGAAATCTCCCATCAGCCTGTACATTGATGTAGATGGATGAACATATATGTGGAATAGCTGATGAGATTGTAAACAACATCATACAACATATCATAATATTGTCTGTACTTATTGCGATATATCTCATCTTTTGAAGTGTACTGTATTTTTTGAAAATCACCAAGTGAAATAAAAATACTTTATAAACTCAAAATTAAAGAACAGTGGCCGAAATGATTCGCTTGAAACATACTTTGGATCATCTTTACATAATAGGAATCTTACCATGCTAAAGTAAAAAGACATGGAAATCACTATCAAGTGGCCATGGACTTTGGATCTAATATATAAACATACATGCCAAGGGTTGTCCTCATTTATTGCCTACATTCATGGGTTTTCAATGAGTTCTGACCTATTCTGTGAGATGATATTGCAATTTATCCCTTGGGGATGAATTGAGTAATACCTATGTTGATATGATATTGAGTATTGCAATACCTATCTATGTAAAATATCTAGAAAAAAAGTTAATTTGTATAAACAAATGCATGCTTTTGGCAATTTATAAAAAAAATTGACCCTCCTGGGCCACTGTAGAAAATAGATCATAGCTGTCGAGTGAAGACACCGCTTTTGTGTCCTTCCCCGTGGCAAAAGTAGGTGCATGAACCTTCCATCAGCATGATACACGAAAGCTTACAGTCCATTGCTGGAGGGTAGCCTATTCTCAGTAGAGACTTGGTGATACGGTATGTGAACCCCTGGTGGCACTACTGTATCAAACTAGGCTGCCTTCTCACCTCTATGGCTTGGCAACAAATTGACAAAATAATCTTTTCATCTGAAACCAAACTCATACTTTTGGTAACCCTAGACTTGCTGCCTCTTGTACAATGCTGGGCCACATCTGGTGCTAATCTAGGCCTGCATCAACCTTGTAGGTTTGACGACCCTGAAGATCCTAGGGTCGTCTTTTGGGATGGGACCTGGCAGGTCATCAATTTGAAGTGTTTTAACTTGTCAATTCCATGCTGTTCACTTAGAAGGACCTATAGGGTCATCCTGTATAACGACCTTGGGGACTCCAGAGGTTTTCAGTGTAGTTTGCCTGCCTGTCTTGCTCCCTTCCTCCACCCCTTCCCCATGCCACATTGTCCACCTGTGTATCCCATCCTATCTGTCTTATTTCTCCCTTTTCTCATCTCCTTTATACCTGCCCCTATGCGTAATATTGCCTGTCTGTCTGTCTGTCTGTCTGTCTATCTGTCTGTCGTGCTGTCTGCCTGCCTACCTGCCTGCCTGCCTGCCTGCCTGCCTGCCTGCCTGCCTGCCTGCCTGTCCGCCTGCCTGTTGATCTCCTTTCCCGTTCCCACTCATTATCCCATCCATCATACATGCAGCTGCTCATTCAACAATACCCTTCAGTTTCTTCTTTGGGATCTCCATTAGCCTTCTTTGTGACAGATCGTGCAGGGGCGTGGCAAGCAGTTTCAAAGTAGGGGAGACTGAGGGGTATTTTGACCCTTTTTGACCCCTCTTTACTTGACCTTTTTGGTATGACCTTTTTTGGGGGTTGGTCAAAAGTGGGGGGACATGTCCCCGCCGCATCCCCCCCCCCAGTTGCCACGCCCCTGTCGTGATGATTAGAGCCCTCCAGCACTACCTCCTCCCCGCCCCGGCTGCAGCAGCTCCCGCTGCCGTCCTGCAGTTCAACCTTCACTTAACCTCCCCGCCTGCCTCCCCCAGCCCACCTCTACAAACCACCTGTTTCCACGCCCGTTTCCATGACAATAATCGATACCTGAAACACAGGTAGGCGTTACACCTAGCTCCACTCTCCCACCTCAGTTCATCTTACAGACTGCCGCAGCAACAGCCAGTCCAAAGCTCGGCTAGGAGAGTGAAACCTATACATACATACAGCTCCGCCTGGCAGTGGTCCAAGGTTGAGTCGGGTGGGGCGGTCCGTGTGCTGCCTTCAGTTCCGTCTTTTACTGACTACACTTCGATCCGGTCAGCCATAACAAGTTTAACTTTGGACCCGTGCAGGAGCGTATATATGGGGTGGAAAGGGAATTCACTTGGTTTCCCTCTGTCTGTCCACTCTCATCCTCTCTGACTACACCATAGTGGCTACATACATATACTCCATGTATGGAGTTGGTGACTTGAACACCCAGGAGGTTTGTATTGTGTCAATAGGGCCAATAATACTCCAGTACCTCCAGCACTGTGTACACAGGAGAAGGTAAAATCAAGGAGTAATGTAAGGACAAACCATTGGAGTTAATCTTCAGTGGTACTTTGTGATTTTTAAGTTGAATTATCGTCTGCTCATCTGTAACCACAGCAACACGTGGTCAAACAAATATGGCGGGACTGGGACGCAGGCTTGAGATGCTGGTTCCCACATCGGGATGGAGTTACACTCTGTGGCTGGTACTGTCTGTTTTGGCGGGTAAGTAAATGTAAAGATGTCATCTGCTGTTTTCTGCCTCTATTTTACTCTAGGTTTGGTGTAGGAGTTTGATCTTATACGCATGGATAGCAGTCGCGCTGAAGGTTTAACCATATCAGCCCTGCTATGGGGTATAGGGAATGTCATATGCACGATTGACTGATTCCATGAGAAACGAGTGCATCCCGTAGCCGTATGCTGCTGTGTTGGGCAATATACCTTACGGCAGGCTGGTCGCGGGGGAAAGAAGAGTGGTACTGTTAATCATGGTTGGCCATTTGGTAAAGCCATCGGCATTGAGAAGGGCCTTATTTTGCATTAGCCAAACACACCCTTCTTACTACATAGATGGCCTGTACATGTACATACACCGTGGTCGATATAACAATCAATAAGGTACAAAATGAAAAACGTACGCCCACTGTGTTGGCCTCCTCCTTGGTACAAATACGGCTAGCATGCTGCCTCATTGTCTGGCGGCATGTGACGTCCCTAGCACAGGCAGCTGTCTTACCTGGGCTGACACCACCATACAGCAGGGCACCCTCCTTATCTAGTTGAGTTGCTGAGTTGTGTTCATGGCATATTGTGGGGGCGGGACGGGCTAATTAAGAGAGCAGACAGATGGGGTTTACCTTGTGGACGGAACCAGGCATATCCGTCTATAGTCGCAGCGGTCTATTCACAGAAGTATAATTTGTAAATGTCATCAATAGCCAGTTATTGGTTGAACCTTTAATTCCCACATCCTCCCGCCATCATTAAATCAGAGCCGTTGGATTAGAGTAGCACTTTGTAGGAGTTATACACGAGGGACGTTGACCATATATATATATATATATATATATATATATATATATATATATATATATATATATATATATATATATATATATATATATATAGTTCATCAAATTAAAACCAAATGGTACATTTCCTTTAGATATTGGCCTCTCGTACCTCTGTGCACTAAGGGTATACACCATGCTCTGGTCGTCCATTTACATGTGGCCACCAAGACGTCCCATGACCCAGCAAACAGTGTTCAGTTAACTGTTACAGTCTTATATAACTACAGTAAACCACAGAGTTGTAATAAAAGTAAGACCATTCAGCGCACAGGCTGCACTAGGGGCCAAAAGCTAAGTCAACCATCCGAGGCTCATGTTGTATACCCTGTTAGTAGGGTATTAAGTATGCTGTAATACTTATTACTAATTAGCGGTACCTGTATCGGGCATATTAACGATTACAATGATAGGCCTACAATGATTCAGGGGACAGCATGAACTGATGGTGATTATTGATTGTTTATGATATACCTTGTGTTCGATAAAACCAGAGAGTCATACTATACTATATGCCACTAATGTTGATATTTGCTGTAGTTGGCTGTTAGGAACTTTTTCTCATAATGGCCACCGTCCACCGGGCTCTAATCGGCCGAAGTTATATAGAAAATGTATGGGGTAAATCGGCCGAAGTTCCCCAGTGGACCGTGGCCATATAAGTAGGAGTACATGTATATCTACTTATAGGTCGAACTTATGTAGCTGGATTAATTAGGAGGGACACGATCTGAGTCGGACAAAAGCATACACGCCGGGCATACCAATAACTCATACCGTGGGGTATACTGTATGTCGCTGTATACATGTACATATGGTGAGGCCAGCCATCATGCAAAAAGAAGAAAACACGCTCGGGGTGCATGCATGGACCCGCGCATACTTCCCGTATTCTTAAAAATAAACATATAACCCAATTTTTAATGTGAATGGGCTCAGTTATAGTTGTGTTACAGGTTTTAAAAAAAGAACTAGAAAAAAAGCAGTGTGCATGTGTCCATGTTCATCTTTTTGGTTGTGCCACCTGGAGGAAAGGCATTAAAGATATGAGCGACATGTTTTTAAGAATACGGGAGGTACGCGCGTGGCAAGGCACCTGGACAGTTGGTCACGGAAGACATATTTATACCCTGATACATACCTGTATGATGGCTAGAATTGCATGTTGTTAGCATGATCTGCTGCTTGGAAGAACAAAGAAGAGATGAAAAGTTAATAGCTTCATGAGTTAAGTTTATTTATTATTGGCCTCAACGTTTCAACCTCACATGCTCTCTACCTCCTATTTACTCACGCAGCTGCCCCCACGTGTGGTTATGCTGGTAGAGGCGGTTAGACGCGGGGACTAGCTCAGTGCTGTAGGCTTATTACGGCAATACAGCAATGTTTGTGCACGAGTATACAATGTAGTATAACAATACCCACCATCTACAGTCAGCACAACAACTCTATAGTATACACTATTGGATACATCTTTGGAAATATCATGAAGGCAAATTATGATCAAAAGAGTTACTATCGCAAAATATTCTCATAGGACATGCACTTTTTGCAGCACTACAGTATTAATTAGAACAATTCGCCCCTACCTTGCTAGTAGACTATTTTAGTTTGCGTTCCATTATCAGTGAGTGCAGAGAATTGAGCTCGGTCTATAGCAGCCTATACTGTTATGAGTATGAATAACTCATAACTCAGAGCTCATACAATGGACATATTGGATATATAGTATAGCTGATATAGAGGAGGCAGTAACCTCTGTATTATATAACAACGATCGTCTCCAATAATACTTCACACTATTGGTTTCCAATGAACATGTTGCAGCTGCCGCCCACTGCCTCCTCTACAAGGATAGCACTATATAGGAGGATGAGAGTCTGAGCGAGAGAAAGAAAGATAGAATAGAGAGAGAGAGAGAGAGAGAGGAGAGAGAGAGAGAGAGAGAGAGAGAGAGGAGAGAGAGGGGGGGGAGAGAGGACGAGAGGGAGAGAGGCAGAGAGGCAGAGGGGGAGAGAGGCAGAGGGGGGAGAGAGGGGGGAGAGAGGGGGGGGGAGAGGGGAGGGGGAGGGGGGGGGGACAAGTTAACAACGTAAGTATGGTGTTACAGAAAGTTCCTTTTTCAAAGTAGGTCTTACAGAAAAAATTCACGCTGTTGATTTTACGTTAATTAACAGAAATTTTCATGTAAAAATTGGCACCACCTTCAGACATGGTGCTGATATTTGGCCTTAACAACGTAAATTTGAAGACATTAACCTAAATCTTTAAATATATACGTTAGTATTAATGTAAGTTATCGAATAACATTAAGCATTAATGTAAAATCGCTATATTCACGCTATTTCTTACATTGTTTTCTGTAACAGCCCTCAGCAGTGTCCAAATCCCCGTGCGTGTTAGTGTTTTACAGTAGAGTAATTTGGTATTTTATCTTATATACATATACAATGACTTTTCCGATTCTGCATGAATCTGGGTTGGATAAGTTGGCAACTTGTCACGCCGACCACACTCATCCAAACAGCTGTGTAGTCTCCCTCTCGTTGTCGTACTCATTGAGATCAGTTTGTGTTATGTCATCCCTGATCAGTGTGACGTACGGTGCCTCATCAAAGCTGTATTGATTATCTATGACGTATTGGCTGGCACGTGCTGACAATGCCTCAGCCTTATAGTATACCCCCTATCATAAGGTGTGTATGTCCTTATACACGGGTCTGCACGGTTAACCCTTATAGGTAGCACCGTCTGGCAATGAACTCAGACATACGGTTCGGAGAGCAACTTTATGTATGGCACAACATTTGATATTACAATTTTGTACATTGTGAAACACAGCAGGGTGAGGGAAGTGGGCCCTTTTAAGTGGGCTGAGTTATAAAGAATCACACTGCTGAACCGAAATACTACGATGAGTTAAAGGCATGGTGATGGGGTCTAGTCCATTAGCACTACGAAAAGGGCTCCCACAATAACCCAGACGTGATTGCACAACCCTAACCCTATCAGCAGTGTATGTGGCCTTCAGCTCTGGACGGCCATTGGTCAATCCACCCCAGGCCGCTGTATATATTAGGGTGTGTGACGTCAAAGGGGCGGAGCTGGAATTAATCTTGGTATTAAAGGGCGAGGCTTGTGAAGTAAGTGGTCGTTTTTAACAAATGGAGGAGAGGGGGGAGGGGGCGAAGAAAGTAATGGAATCACCAATCGTGCCCTGCCTACATGTCATCTTCTTCTGGCATGTCTACTTGAGGCATTTGGCTTGGGTATCGCTGTATTCTCAGAATAGGCATTGGCACCAGAATTAGCATGGATACCAGAATAGGCATTGACATCAGAATTGGCACGGATACCAGAATAGGCATTGATATCAGAATTAGCATGGATACCAGACCACATAGGGACACCTGCATGCCAAGTTCTCTGATGTCCCTGACATGGATGATTTGCAAAAGGCAATTTCTGCTTTTGTTTTAGTTGTTGGGGGCGTGAGGGGAAAGGCAGGGATAACATGGGATTTGCAGTAAGAAGGGGAACCAAAGAAGACAACCTATGTTAATATGTGAGGGAGTCCAAAAGATATCATTTAATACAGACTTTACATTGAGGGCGTGGCATCCATCCTCCCCCTACCCAACCTAGCTTCAGCACATCCAGGCACAAGAGAGGAAATCCATAATAATAGATTAAGTAAGTAAAAACGGGTACAGAAGGTAGTGAGGGTAAGAAGGCCTTGTAGCGTGCCACACAGGGATACATCAGTGATGTCAGAAGGGCGTGGTCCCCTCCCATATATATATATATATATATATATATATATATATATATATATATATATATATATATATATATATATATATATATATTAGGAGGGAACGCAAAACTAGAACCCAACCTGCTCTTATATATATATATATAGTGGTGTGGGTATTCTCCTTAACTCCAGGTGCATCTACAGGGTCAGATACAAGACACACCAAGGACATACATCCTGCATAAACCTGACACTTCCTAGGTCAACAGCCCTTATCTCTCTAATTTCAGTTTTAAATCCATTGATGTGGTGAAGGTAGAACGTCCCAGTGGGCACAAGATCCAGTGTGATGTTAAATCAATGTTTAATCAACGTTGAATCAACATTGACAACCAGTTCTCAATGTTCATTCAATGATCTGTGCCCACTCGGGTTGGGTCTAAACAATATTACCAACTGAGTAGCCTTACCAACTGAACACTGGGAATAGTTAGCTGCATATAGTGTAGATATACCGCAGGATTTACGGCTATCGTGTAAGTACACAGTAGAATGTACTGTAGCTTTATAGTTCTGAGGTGCAGCTACAGTGTATGCTGTAACACTACGGTAGATTCTGCTTTGCAAGGGTATTACCCATGCATGTACAGTGCTATTTTAAATCCATTGTTCTGCTATATCTTGTGGGATTTTAGGGAGTGTCGCCATGAATATTCTGAGCTGCTTAGAACAAATGGTTTGTAGTAGATACCCTACGAGTAATTGAGTGTATGTCAAAATAACCATGGAATACTCATAGGCCACCAGTCTCTTTACCATTGTTATTGTTACATAACTCAGTTACAAGGGGGAATCTGACTTAACCTTCGGGTATGTACTGGATATACTCCTGGGGGTTGAGAGGCAACATCATTGATATAAGCCAAGGCCGAAGGCCGATGCTTATATCAATGATATTGATTCGAGACAACAGGAGTATATCCGACATACAGCCCACTTGCATAGATTGATTATGTATAATAGCTTGATAACAGCTCTTTTATCACGCATGTGGCCCAGGCGGATATCTTGTATAACCCTCCTAGGAGGTTATATGATCATCAAACATTTTCTCTGTGTGATCTCATAGAAATACAATGATCATAGTATATGCTTGAAGAGTGTAGCCTCATTCTGATACAACCTAGTCATATATATATACTAACCATGAACCAAGACTCACAGATTCAGTGGTCAAGGTCCTTGAGTACATGGTATTTCTGGTTTGGACTTCCAGAAGCGGGGTACGAATCCCATGACGAGCAGAACTTTTGATATGCCTGATATACTTTTTTATTTTCATTTGGCTATTCTGAATTATATAACAGCAGCGCTAACTAAACAGTACTCTTAAATTTGTCCAATGGGACAATGCCTCACCACCATAGGCCGTAGTTAGCTAGTTGGCTATTCTGATATTTCAGGAGAGAAAAAAGAAAAGAAAGAAAACGGGGTGCGGGGGCAGAGCCCACGATTTATACAACAGCAGCACCAACTAAGCAGCACCAACTAAACAGCACTCTTAACTTTGTCTAATGGGACAATGCCTCACTACCATAGGCCTTAGTTAACAGGCTCAAACACATGTGGCTGTGTGGTCCTGCTGCTAGGGTACAGGGTACTTCTAGTTGGGATCAGATCAAATGCCCCTTGAACCCCTTAAATCAATTAATTACGTTACTCATTGGGCTCAGAAGGCAGAAGCAGTACATATATATACTATTGCGTGATAAGTATCATTGCATGAGTCACAGTGGAGCAGTTGGTTAGCTATTGGGCTCAATAGTTCTGGGGTTGTGGGTACGGATCCTGCTAGATACCCTGGCTCTCAAAGAGGAAAAGAGCTCTAAAATATAACCACCTCCTAGCGGTGTATGTAGAAATAACCAAGGTGTGAAATGCTTTGTCTTAGCCCTCCACCATGGGTTAAAGTTCATTAAACCACGGTGGAGGGCTAAGACAAAGGATTCGCACCTTGGTTATATTGCATACCGTGGTTTTAAACAGATTGACAATGGTTATGAAAAGGTGAGTGGGTAGGGCGACTTGGGCTTCGCCCTCATCTGGTCCTCACCAGGAAGTTGTGGTTAATTCTACATACCTTTTCATAACCATAGTCTATCTATTACATAGATGGCAGCGCTTCATAGCTCTCAGTGTTGCTCTAATGGAGTATGGTCTTAAGTATGGCCAATCAATCTTCATTAGAATATACATGTAGTTACTAATGACTGTATTAGAAAGATATTCAATATAAATCAAGCAAGGGGTTCCCTTTGGAATCAATTCCAAACTTCCAGTTTCCACAAACCTTTTCCATGAGTCCTGATGTTATTCTAGACACTACCCCAGGTCAGACAGTCCTACTTGTAAGGGGACCACTTATAGACAGTACCCACACCCTCGGGGTTCAACTAGGGTAGACCGCCCATGAGATGACTAGGTGGTGTATTGGTACCATAAGCTGACCACATATGCTGCCATTTATCAGTGTGTTCTAGGGTCTTCATAGATTTTCAATGCTACAGATATGTTTCAATTGGTAATAATGTATCACAAGCAGCAGTCATATCTTTAAAATATCATTTCTGCTATCTTGTATGATCGATCAAACTTGGCATATTCCATGTGCATTTGCTGCTCTATACAGTGCAGGTTTCTAGAAAATATACTTTTTACAACCACTTAATCACATGTGTATGACTGTCAATACTCTCTGAACATGTAGATAACCATGATTTATCTCATGTTACAATATTGATGATAATGACGACATAGATCATTATTTTTCAATGGGAGGGGGGTTATGTTGAATGAATACCACGGTTATGTATGTCTATTGTCAAATCAGTGCTTTGGATAGGTTTGTGCTGAGAGTGGTTGGGTCATGGTACAGGGTGGTTAGGTCATGGTACCAAATCGACCAGTATAGGTCTAAGCTTTTAAACAAGATGATTTAAAGAATAAATAGTCCAAATGAATAATTGAATCTAGCTCATAATAATCTCACATATCTTTGGAATGGAATGAGCCTTTGATAGTGGGAAAATAACATTTCTTTCTATATAAGATACTTCCTCAAAGTCTAGGTCGCAGTGAATGCAGGCTAAATTGGTCACCTCATGGGCGGTCTACCCTATATTTAGCTGAGTCTTTTAGAGATTGAGAGGTTTAAGGCCAGGATCCACATGTCATGAGAAATCATTTGAACCTATGGACTGTGGTAGATGTCAGCTTGTGGGACAGGACTGTGGTAGATGTTGTGGGACAGGACTGTGGTAGATGTCAGCTTGTGGGACAGGACTGTGGTAGATGTTGTGGGGCAGGACTGTGGTAGATGTCAACTTGTGGGACAGGACTGTGATAGATGTCAGCTTGTGGGACAGGACTGTGGTAGATGTCAGCTTGTGGGACAGGACTGTGGTAGATGTTGTGGGACAGGACTGTGGTAGATGTCAGCTTGTGGGACAGGACTGTGGTAGATGTCAGCTTGTGGGACAGGACTGTGGTAGATGTTGTGGGACAGGACTGTGGTAGATGTTGTGGGGCAGGACTGTGGTAGATGTTGTGGGGCAGGACTGTGGTAGATGTTGTGGGGCAGGACTGTGGTAGATGTTGTGGGGCAGGACTGTGGTAGATGTCAGCTTGTGGGACAGGACTGTGGTAGATGTCAGCTTGTGGGACAGGACTGTGGTAGATGTTGTGGGGCAGGACTGTGGTAGATGTCAACTTGTGGGACAGGACTGTGGTAGATGTCAGCTTGTGGGACAGGACTGTGGTAGATGTCGGCTTGTGGGACAGGACTGTGGTAGATGTTGTGGGACAGGACTGTGGTAGATGTCAGCTTGTGGGACAGGACTGTGGTAGATGTTGTGGGACAGGACTGTGGTAGATGTCAACTTGTGGGACAGGACTGTGGTAGATGTTGTGGGACAGGACTGTGGTAGATGTTGTGGGGCAGGACTGTGGTAGATGTCAACTTGTGGGATAGGACTGTGGTAGATGTTGTGGGACAGGACTGTGGTAGATGTCAGCTTGTGGGACAGGACTGTGGTAGATGTTGTGGGGCAGGACTGTGGTAGATGTTGTGGGACAGGACTGTGGTAATGTTGTGGGACAGGACTGTGGTAGATGTCAGCTTGTGGGACAGGACTGTGGTAGATGTTGTGGGACAGGACTGTGGTAGATGTCAGCTTGTGGGACAGGACTGTGGTAGATGTTGTGGGGCAGGACTGTGGTAGATGTTGTGGGACAGGACTGTGGTAGATGTTGTGGGACAGGACTGTGGTAGATGTCAGCTTGTGGGACAGGACTGTGGTAGATGTTGTGGGACAGGACTGTGGTAGATGTTGTGGGGCAGGACTGTGGTAGATGTTGTGGGACAGGACTTTGGTAGATGTCAGCTTGTGGGACAGGACTGTGGTAGATGTCAGCTTGTGGGACAGGACTGTGGTAGATGTTGTGGGACAGGACTGTGGTAGATGTTGTGGGGCAGGACTGTGGTAGATGTTGTGGGGCAGGACTGTGGTAGATGTTGTGGGGCAGGACTGTGGTAGATGTCAACTTGTGGGGCAGGACTGTGGTAGATGTTGTGGGACAGGACTGTGGTAGATGTCAGCTTGTGGGACAGGACTGTGGTAGATGTTGTGGGACAGGACTGTGGTAGATGTTGTGGGACAGGACTGTGGTAGATGTCAGCTTGTGGGACAGGACTGTGGTAGATGTCAGCTTGTGGGATAGGACTGTGGTAGATGTTGTGGGACAGGACTGTGGTAGATGTTGTGGGACAGGACTGTGGTAGATGTCAGCTTGTGGGACAGGACTGTGGTAGATGTCAGCTTGTGGGACAGGACTGTGGTAGATGTCAGCTTGTGGGGCAGGACTGTGGTAGATGTTGTGGGACAGGACTGTGGTAGATGTTGTGGGACAGGACTGTGGTAGATGTCAGCTTGTGGGGCAGGACTGTGGTAGATGTTGTGGGACAGGACTGTGGTAGATGTTGTGGGGCAGGACTGTGGTAGATGTCAGCTTGTGGGGCAGGACTGTGGTAGATGTTGTGGGACAGGACTGTGGTAGATGTTGTGGGACAGGACTGTGGTAGGTGTTGTGGGACAGGACTGTGGTAGATGTCAGCTTGTGGGGCAGGACTGTGGTAGATGTTGTGGGGCAGGACTGTGGTAGATGTCAGCTTGTGGGGCAGGACTGTGGTAGATGTTGTGGGGCAGGACTGTGGTAGATGTCGGCTTGTGGGGCAGGACTGTGGTAGATGTCAGCTTGTGGGACAGGACTGTGGTAGATGTTGTGGGACAGTACTGTGGTAGATGTTGTGGGGCAGGACTGTGGTAGATGTCAGCTTGTGGGGCAGGACTGTGGTAGATGTTGTGGGGCAGGACTGTGGTAGATGTCGGCTTGTGGGGCAGGACTGTGGTAGATGTCAGCTTGTGGGACAGGACTGTGATAGATGTTGTGGGACAGGACTGTGGTAGATGTCAGCTTGTGGGGCAGGACTGTGATAGATGTTGTGGGACAGGACTGTGGTAGATGTTGTGGGACAGTACTGTGGTAGATGTTGTGGGACAGGACTGTGGTAGATGTCAGCTTGTGGGGCAGGATTGTGGTAGATGTTGTGGGACAGGACTGTGGTAGATGTTGTGGGGCAGGACTGTGGTAGATATCAGCTTGTGGGACAGGACTGTGGTAGATGTCGGCTTGTGGAGAGGACTCAGGTAGATGTTGTGGGGCAGTAGATATGGCGTAGAATCAGGTAGTGAATTTGGGTTGATGAAAGGCAAAGGTGTGTTAATACTAGGACCATGTAGAGGTCGCGGAAAACTTAGTCATTGGATCGGCCGGGAATCGAACCACAGACCTCTCGCACCGGTGACAAGCGTGCTAACCGTTACACTACCAACCCGTGTCTGACTACTCTCCGCTCCCTACGTTACTGGATCGGTATGGTACAGAGGGGGAGGATTACCCAGGTGTTTCACCCCTTCGGGCTTTCCACCAGGGTACGGGGAATCCGGCCCCTACACTACCCCCACCAGCTTCCATTATGTCCTCTCGATTCGGATTTTCCGGGGGGTTACCAACCCTGGGCTTTCTCTCCCTCCTAGAAGGGGCTTTATCAAGCAGTTACAGAGAGTCCCAGCCCCCGGAGTATAGAGGCACCTAGCACCAGGCATTCTCACCCACCAGAGACTGAAGGTCCCAATGAGGCTTTATCAAGCAGTTGTTGAGATACCCTGACTTCTCAGCAATGCAAGCTTTCCACACCATACCGACTCAGCCAATTCTGTTGACTAGACTCCATGCTTAACTCCAACTACCCGTACTAGGATCCAGTTCTCCTTCCCAAGGCCCTTGTACAGGGGGCCCTGTTTTCTCCTTCGGAACCCTAGCAAGTTGGAATGCTCCTGCCGACTAGTCAACGTACTACCCGATTCATCGCGGCAGATCCACCAGTGTAGAGGTCGCGGAAAACTTAGTCATTGGATCGGCCGGGAATCGAACCACAGACCTCTCGCACCGGTGACAAGCGTGCTAACCGTTACACTACCAACCCGTGTCTGACTACTCTCCGCTCCCTACGTTACTGGATCGGTATGGTACAGAGGGGGAGGATTACCCAGGTGTTTCACCCCTTCGGGCTTTCCACCAGGGTACGGGGAATCCGGCCCCTACAACCATAACCAATTAGGTCTATATGGGACCCAATCTATTGACAATTCCCAATTTATTACAAATATCATCTGGATGGTGAGTATGGAGGATATGCTAGGGGGGGGGCGTACCAAGGGAGACCACCCCCCAAATAAATAATTATCTTTAATATCTCTTATGAGAGCCTAGCATTCCCAGGATGAAAGAGGGTCTGGCAAGCAGAACTCTCCCTTCAGCGTCTTTCAAAGCACCAAGAGCCCAGAATTTGAGTCAGACAAAGCTTTATCTGCGAGCATTGAAAGAGAGTCTGATGATCATAGCGAGAATGTCATTGAAATGCCCCACCCTGGGGCCTGACCCCGGAAAGGGTGTAGTTTTGGCGGCAATTCCAATTCAGAATTGCAAATAGTACTAGATCTATGGCCATCAACCTCAGTTTATCGCTTGCCTGTTGCATTTCTTTTCACTGTACCATCTGTTATAGCAGGGCACCCTACCAGTGCATTATTCATCACAGCATAGGGAATCCATTGTTATCCCATACGATGCCTTCACACAGAGACATGGATTAGCACTTTGCACCTATAATGTAATGGTCGGTTTTATTGTATGGGTCTAAGTACTGTCTATGATCCTTTCAGATGAGGGCTCTAGTAACAACCACTATGACCTTGAACTTTGATTTTGCTGGGTTTGGACAAACTCTGCTGGTAACCTGGAACCAGTGGACAGGAACCAGAATGTATGATGGTAGTTTCCCCATCATACTTTCTAGTCCCACATCCTGTTCCTGTTCACTGGTTCCAAGCTAAATTCTAACTGTGACATAATTTCTACCATGTTAGTCAAGCCAGTAGGCATAAACTTATGGAGTTATTGTCAGGAGCTGTAATTTGAGGGCAACCATGCAGTCATAGACTTATTTAATGACGCATCAGTACATATCTGGTAGAAAGATCTAGCTGTGATTTGATATGCTATACAACTGTAGGGGCTAGGGTTATACGGGTATGTTATATGACGAGTGCTGTTGGATGTTGTGTTGCGAGCTCAGTCCGAACCCTTCAGTCCGACGGTAGGTGGCAGCACCTACCCCGGGCTTGGGGTATGGACAGAGGTCGCTATAGGCTTCCGGTCTGCGTGTGCGCGCGCAGGCTGGCTGCCTATATATACCCAGCATCTGGCGGTACTCGTCGGTTACTCTGAGCCACGCTGGCAAGGAGACCCCGTGATCATTACGGCTGATTAGCCTACTGACCCGTTCCGAACTCTATAGGGAGTTCGCACACATAGATACTGCTTGTCTAGGTTTTCTGAATAAACCCGATTTGCAACCTGTAACACTTGATCCGAACTGTGTCGACTTTGTTCTTTAATTGATACTCTACCAATATCATAAAGAGACAAAGTATCGTTTATTACACTGGTGCCGTGACCAGTTCTGAGTGAAACGCAGGTTAGCCTGTGCAGTAGCGCAGACCTCCTGCTCTGGACGGAGCAGCGAGGTCTCCCGATGAGGCGCCAGCCTTATCACCGGAGGGGTTAGATGCCGTCAAGGAGGCAGATACCCGCAGGAGTGCGAAGGTTCCATCCAGAACAAGCGCGTTTTTGGGATACAAAGGTCCCGAAATAATGAATCGCTCATTAGATGAAATGAGCCTGTCAATGTTCAACGTTGGTGGGTCAAGATCAGCCGCTCCGAATCCACGGAGGGCTACCATCTTGGAGGAACGTCGTTTCGACGACATGAGAGAGGCCAGAATACAGGAGCGTGTGCAAATGGCCCAAATGGAGTTGTTGACCATTCAGAAACAGTCGAATGAATGGAAAAGCAGTCTGATTGCATTGGAAGGTGCAGTCACACATAGAGCTTCCAAAATCAAGGAGAAAGACGCAAGGCTTTCAACTTTGTTGGAGGAGAACGAGAAGCTGGTGCAATCCCTTAGCAGGGTTCGAGTGGAGTTCGATCAGAAACAGGCTGATCTACAGGGACTCCGTTCCGACTTTGTTCAGGCAAACACTGAGCTGAATCAGATTTGTGCGGCCCGAGATGCCGTCATCCATGAAGCAGAGGAGACCCGATCAGAACTTGTTCGGGACACTGAAGACTTACGGGAGGCTCGCCGAAGTCTACTGTCAGAATGTGACATTCTGAAGGCAAAAAGAACTTCTTTGGAGCAGTTTTTGTCAGAGACCAGGGAGAGTATACAGGATAGCAGTACCTCGTACGCTTCCGCTGATAATGACAGTCCGAAAGGTCCTCATTACAGGAGTTTTACAGACACCCCAAATCTTCCTATGGGACGTGGGATGACTGTAGAAGGTGCCTTGTCTACTTCAACGCCAGGACGACCACTAAAAGTTGGCCGGGCAAGGGGTAGAGGTAGGGCGAGTGATTACTCACCTAGGGTGGGTATCAGTGGTATCCGTCCAATTCCGAAGCAGGTCTTTGCGGCTCCGACAGGTGTAAACACGGCGGGCAGGGGAAGGCCATTATCGGAGTTGGTGCGGAGTCCACGTTCTCAGTTGAAACTGGATGAGCAGCAACTGGATTCGGAACGTTTGAAGAAAACATCCGAACAAGATAAGGCGGCCAAGACCGACTTAACTCCCTCGAGTTTGTCGCAATGGCGAGAATGCCAAGCAAACATACTGTTCCATGAACAGAAAAACTTGGAATTGGAGAGGCGAGATGTGTATCGCAAACAGCAGGCTGCTCTTGAGCAGCAACAAGAACGCATGAAGGAAAATGCAGCCCTCGCTGAGGAACTAGCAGAGCAGGAGGCGGCGGTTTTGAGAGCTCGACAAGAAGGGCTCCGAGCGCCCGGTGAAGCTGCGAAAGCTAAATTGGCGGAGGCACAGCAAGAGGAGGAGGCTGAGAGACAGGCCAAGGAACTGGAAAAAGAGAAATCGGCGCATCAGCGATTGCTTGCTCTGGCCCAGCAGTGTCAGTATATGACTGACCAGGAGAAAAATTGGTGGTTCAGTCAAGGTGTGGACCCCACTAAGGATTTGGTGTCGTATGGTACCTACCAGACCTATCTGGAGAGACAGAATAACTTGCCTACCAGAGGCGCTACTCCGGGGACGACTCCGGGCGCAAAGAGTCCGAGGAGGGCTCCGAGGAGAACAATTCTGAGTACAGAATTGCAAGAGTTGTACGATACAAACCCAGCAATAGCTGGGATCGGATTGCACAACGTGGGTACAGAAAAGGACGCCTCGGCTTCCATTTCTAAATGCCTGGCGATAACCTCTAAAATTAGGGGGTCATCCAGCGCTGCTAGACGCATTGCTAGCGAGCCTTTTCCCTACTGGCAGAAAAACTCTTGGGAAGAGTGGTTGGGAGCCACCGTTGAGGACATCAACCTCAGTGGGTGGGATCAACAGGATGCAATTCCGTACGTCTGTAAGGGATTGCGCTTGGGGGATGGCCTGATGGCCGTGGAGCAGTGGAAAGATGAATGCGGTCCCCGCGGCACTTTCAAACAACTGGTAGAGATCGGAACTATCCTATACGGAGACTCCGCTCGGATTGACCCGATGGTCGCTTTTAAGAAGCGAGTGCAAGGCAAGAACGAGGCCCCGAGGGTTTTCGGACTTGCACTGATGAGACTCCTGAAGAAGGTACATCCAGCTTCAGGAATCCATGATGCCTTATTCTCTAAGGAATTGTTCTCTCAGTTTGTTGCTGGACTGAGGGACCCAGAAATACAACATGTGGTGTATGATACCTGGAGAGCAGATACGTCATTAGATGACCTTTTTAAGGCCATCGACATACATGCTCTCAAGAAGTCACTGTTAGGGGACCGGGTGCCCACCCGGGCCTCGGCCATTATAGAGTGTTCTCCGGAGCAGTCTGATGGTTCGGGCAGTGAGGAAGAGGGAGCGATAGCTTCTGCAGCTCAGTTTAAGAGGAATGGGAATTCCTCTAAAACGCCGTGGAAAAATAGGAAGGCGGAAGGGGGTGGAAACCCTCCTCCGAAGAAGGAATCATCGGACCCAAAAGCTCCGATAATGGACGCAGCGTTTTTCACAGCGCTGTTTGAGAAGATGACGACTTCCATTCAGGGGGCTACACAGCCCAACCGGAGGAAGATCAATCGGCGGACTGCCAAGTGCTATAGGTGCCTGGAGATCGGTCACTTTGCTGCGGAGTGTACGGCTCCGACTCCGAAAGTTCCCGGAAAGGAGGGAAACTAGAGGGGGTGGTCCGAGAAGGCGAGCGGACGACCCCTGTATATGATGTACGCCAACATACCAGAGAGGTAGAGCCTAGTGAAATTCCGAAGGCAGGAAGGGAATCAGGGGTGGCTTCGAGCTTGAGGGGCTCGGATGCCGGCCTGGTTAACATTCCAGTCCAACAGTTGCCCGGCAATGAGGCAGGGAGGCCCATTACGGATAGGAACGAGGAAGTTGCGGCTGTCACAGACACCGTGTGGGTAGGGAGTACCCAGCTTTCCCCGGATCATCCATGTTTCGACCATTTGAAGAAACATGGCCTTGATTTGGCTGCTCCGAAGGATTTTAAACGCTTTGCTGTAAACCCGTCTCCGCTGGGGGGGAGGCGGTGGTATGTGTCTGTTACTGTGGCCGGTAGGGCGGGCGAATTTTTAGTAGATACGGGAGCTAGCCACTCCTTTATCTCCTCTAACTTCTATGCTCTTATGCCGGATAGTCGTGATAACTTCAAAACGAGGGTAAACGCCTGTTCGGCCGATGGGTCAAGTATGCAGACGTATGGGCGCGCGTTCATACCGCTCCGAATTGGAGGGAAGGAGTACCCAGCTTTCCCCGGATCATCCATGTTTCGACCATTTGAAGAAACATGGCCTTGATTTGGCTGCTCCGAAGGATTTTAAACGCTTTGCTGTAAACCCGTCTCCGCTGGGGGGGAGGCGGTGGTATGTGTCTGTTACTGTGGCCGGTAGGGCGGGCGAATTTTTAGTAGATACGGGAGCTAGCCACTCCTTTATCTCCTCTAACTTCTATGCTCTTATGCCGGATAGTCGTGATAACTTCAAAACGAGGGTAAACGCCTGTTCGGCCGATGGGTCAAGTATGCAGACGTATGGGCGCGCGTTCATACCGCTCCGAATTGGAGGGAAGGAGTATGTGGCTTCTCCCACCATTGCGGATATTGCAGACGACGGTATACTCGGATTGGATTTTTCGGCGTTGTATGACGCGGTCCTGAATCCGGGTACAGGGGTACTCCTGATAGAGCACCCGTACCGTGCGGTAGAGCAATGTGTGCTCCGACAAGTGTCGACAGTGGCAACGGTGGTCCAAACTGTAAAGATTCCTCCCGGACAGACGTGTGACGTGCTGGTCCGAAGCAAGGGGCTTAGGAGAGAGGAAGAGGCAGTTGTGGAGCCGGATGTGGCCATGTTGGGTAGTATCGGTTTGACGGGCATGGACACCCTAGTGGGTGATGGTGCTTGGACCGTAGTGCCGGTTTCTAACCCCGGGTTGGAACCGAAGTATCTAAGGAAAGATACAATACTGGGGAAGGTGTTCACCAGTGAGGCAGTGATGCCTGCTGGACAGGTGAGCATGAAGGGTGACCCTTCTCCGACCGCTCTGAGTGAGGGACTTGAGAAAATGATCTCCGAAACGGATCTGACGGATCGGAGGGATCTCGACTCCCTAAGGAGGCTGGTAGTGAAGTATCAGGATGCATGGCAGGTGGAGGGGGAGCCTTTGGGCCGAACCGACAAAGTGTTGCATTCTATCAATACGGGTGATGCACAGCCTTTCAAGATGCCTTACCGACGCTTGTCTTTGGGTAAGAAAGCGGTGGTAGAGGAACAAGTGAAGACCATGTTGGAACAGAAGGTGATCGTGCCTAGCACTAGCCCCTGGTCCAGCCCGGTCCAGATGGTTACTAAGAAGGACGGGTCTATCCGATTTTGTATCGACTATAGGCGCCTGAATGGGGTAACCAAGAAAAATGCATATCCTCTCCCCCGGATTGATGAGACTCTGGACTCTTTGGGTGGGAACCAATGGTTCTGCACCCTTGATTTGCAGTCCGGATATTGGCAGATCGGGATGAAGGAGGAGGATAAAGAGAAAACGGCTTTTACAAGTCACATTGGACTGTATCAGTTTGAGCTGATGCCCTTCGGGTTGTGCAACGCCCCGGCCACTTTTGAGGCTATGATGGAAACTCTTCTGAGTGATCTGTTGTGGCGCAAATGTTTGGTATACTTGGATGATGTCATTGTCTTTGGCAAGACTTTTGAAGAGTGTGCGTTGAACCTCGGAGAGGTTTTGGAACGAATTCGGTCCAATGGCTTGACATTAAAGCCGAAGAAATGTGAACTTTTTCGGAAGTCCATGGTCTATTTGGGCCGGATCATCTCCACCGAGGGTGTGCAGGCTGATCCGGCTAAATTGGAGACTGTGGAGACTTGGGAAGTTCCAAAAGGACCAAAGGATATCAGATCCTTTTTAGGGTTCTGTTCCTATTACAGGGACTTCATCCCCGGATTCTCTAGGGTGTCTCAGCCATTACAACGGTTGAGCCATTGGACTCCGGGGAGAAAAAAAGAACCCTTCCCATGGGGGATGGAACAGAATGAAGCCTTTAAAGAGATTAAGGCGTTGTTCCGAACCACCCCGGTGCTGAGATACCCTACGGAGAAGGGGCATTTCATCCTTGACACTGATGCGAGCAATGAGAGCATCGGGGCCGCATTGTCCCAAATCCAGGACGGAGTAGAGGTCCCGCTGGCGTTCGCTAGTAACAGTATGAACAAGGCACAGAGAAATTATTGTACTACCAAGCGAGAGCTGCTCGCAGTAGTGGTGTACACGAAGAAGTTTCGGCACTTCTTATATGGAGGAAATTTCACACTCCGTACCGATCATTCGGCCTTGAGGTGGCTCCTTAATTTTAAGGACGCCGAGGGAATGATTGGTCGGTGGTTGAATCACCTCAGCGAGTTCGGACTGGAAAACTCTCATATCCAGCACCGAGCAGGCACGAAGCATATTAATGCTGACTGCCTGAGTAGACGTCCGGTACGCCGTTGTGTGCGTCCGGAGTGTGGGGATTGTGGTGCTCACAATGCTGTGGTAGCGAGTGTGCGTTTGCCTTATGATGGGTTGTTGCAAAACCTGTTGGATTGGTCCACCGACACTATAAGGACGTACCAGATGGCCGATCCTACCATAGCACGACTGAGGGAGCTTGTCCCTACTGGGGTCTGTCCAGTGAGACCCGAAATATCACTGGAAAACCGTGAAATGCGACGTTTCTTGGCTCAGTTCCACGAACTGGAGGTCCGAGACTCATTGTTGTGCAGGTGGAAGACTTGTCCCGGAAAGCGGAGGGTGTTACAAATGGTAATCCCTGCTGCTATGAGGAAAGACATCCTGTACTACTGCCACGGCCATTCCACTAGTGGGCATTTCGGAAAGAAACGCTCGTTGGAAAGGCTGAGTCGGAGATACTACTGGCCCGGCATGTCAGGCGACCTTTTAAGGTGGATCGAGACCTGTCCGGCCTGTTGTTTAGGCAAACCTGGTCCTGGATTAGGAAAATTGCCACTGCAACAAGAGCTATTCGGAGTGAGATTTGCTCGAATAGCTGTGGACATTATCAGTGGAGTTAAACCCACTCCAAAAGGTAATACGTGTATGATGGTGGTCTCGGACTACTATACGAAATACACCCGAGTGTACCCACTCGAGGATCATACCGCTGCTACTTGTGCGGAAGCATTGGTGAAGGGGTGGATCCTCCATCTGGGGGCTCCTTTGATGTTACATAGCGATCAAGGGAGAGAATTTGAGTCCAAACTATGGACAGCTATGTGCCATCAGTTGGCTATATGCAAAACTCGGACCAATCCGTACCGGCCACAGTCCGACGGGCAGGTGGAGCGGTTCAATCGGACCTTGATCCAGGTTTTGAAGCCATTAGTGAACTCCCATATGGATGATTGGGATGATCAATGCGAATTTGTGGTGCATGCATATAACAATACGGTCCACACTTCGACAAATTGCACACCGAACCTCTTGGTGTTCGGAGAGGACTTGATCATGCCGGCGGATTTAGTATTCGGGGTGGTAGGGATCAGTCCGGAAGCACCATGTACGGTGCTGTTTGTGGAATCCCTACGAGAGAGGTTCAAATTTGCCTACGAAACAGTTAGGGCTCATTTGCTCAAAGCTGCGAATTGGCAGAAGGTGGGTTACGACACCGGATTGAAGTTGCGACGATTCGTAGTGGGGGATAGAGTGATCCGCCTACACGAACCGCTCTGCAACGTCAAGCTGGCGAATAACTGGGATGGACCACACACTGTGGTTAAATGTATCAGTCAAACGACTGTGTTGATTCAGTCCGAAGCAGGACGCATCCGGACGAGCCATGTGGCTCGGTTGCGTGCTTGGGCTGGAAGGGAGCTCACCCCGGAAACGGAGGTGGAGAAGGGAACTTCGGAGGCTAAATTTGTACCTTTGGAAGGGGTGTCAGTGGATACCCCTAAGAGAGTGGTACGAAAGAAGCTCCGGAAGACCGTGAAAAAGAAAGTCTCGGCAGGCGAAGGAAGAAGGGCACGGAAAACTAAAATCAAGGCTGGAGTTTTAGTTAAGAACGAGTGTCCTTCGGCCAGGTTACGAGAGGTGGACGGGAAACCCGTTCGGCGAAGCCCAAGGGGCTGTAACCTAGCTTGTTTACACAACGAGTGTGGTGTCCTGTGTTGTCCTATATGTTATATGTATGTTACCAACAGGGGCGCTCAGAGTCAAGAGGAAAAGAATGTAAGAGTGCTCCCCGAGGGTGGTGGACGGATAATCCGGTGGGGTAATCTTCGATTTCCCATAAATATCCACTAATACTCCTGATGAGCTTTTTATTCGAAGTATATTTTGACTTTTGTGAGCCGCCTACGTAGCAGTGTGATCCCCCGAGCCCGAGCTGCGGGCGGGAAAGGTCGTGACCTGATTAAACAGTAATTGGGTCACACCGGGTAACGGGATCGCGTCCAATCACGCGAGACGCTGCGCATGCGCTTTGTTTTAAAAACAAAAGCGAGGGAACGCCATATTGATTTTGGGCTCGCCCCGGTCAATAGCGGTGTTGGTCGGCAGCGTGGAAGTTGGTGTTTTGGACGGCTAGAAGAGGAGAAAAGTCAGTAAAAGAGTTGTAAGCAGTGAGTACTCTTTCCTGGTGCGTCTGAGACAAAGAGGGAGACGGGGAACTAGTGTTTTCCCCGTCAAAACTCCCGTCGAAAGACACTTTGCCGAAGTGAGGATGGCCGAGCAACAGCTCCGTCAATCCGAACTCACCGGACACTCCGAGGTGGCATCCGCCACCGAGGAGGCAATGGATGCTCAGAGCCCTAGTGGTGATGAGTTGAGCCAGACACTAGCGGATCTCCGTGTAGATCCGGCCGTGTCCCCGATCCGAAAGTCCCCGTCGCCGGACGGCAGCGAGGACTCCGGAGTGCTGCAAGGACTCGCCTACACCCAGGTAGCGGCGGATCCTTCCGAGACGACTGCACGTCCCTCCCGGATATGCAGTCTCAGCATATCACCAAACCTCCAGAAGACGGTTGCTCGCAAACTGTCTATGGGGAGTGGGAGTGATTCCGACACTTCACGTCCGAGGACGCGCGGTGGGAAGGGTGCTACCCGAGATCGGTCCAAGTCGGCCGATACTAAGGCTAGTACTAAGGCTATCAAACACACTGGTGTGGGGAAGAAGCCTCCGGGAAAGGACGAGCCTAAAAAGCCCGCTCCGAAGAAGGAAAGTACTGCGAGTACGAAGAAGCCGGGTTCTAAGGCTGCCACTGCAGCGGCCTCCAAGGATCCGAAGACGGTGGACCCCAAGGCTCCTGCTACGAAGGTGCCTAAGGGTCAAAAGAAAGCTGATCCGAAGCCTGGTGCTAAGGACCAGCCGGGGAAGGGGCCGACGTCCGACAGCACTAAAACTGTCAAGACTCCGGGTCCCAGTAAGTCCAACCTACCGATCCCTGCCAAGGGGAAAGGTAGTGGGAAGGCAGTTGTAACCACAGCTGCTCCGACCCCAGCCGTTGACGTGTTGTCCTTCTCGCGAGGGCTGGACAACAGCTCAGCAGTAGCTGCTACAGCCGCTGCGATGGCTGGTACTAAGGGACATGGGGGAGCCCGTCCGAAAACGGTAGTTCCTCCCGAGGCACCTCGGACCGAGGAAGCTATGGATACATCATCCGCAGCCCATACGGTCCAGGTAGTGCAGGATGTGCTGTCTGGCATCACATTCAACCTCCCGACTCCCCTGGAGCCAAGGAAGGCGGTACCCGTTCGGGTGGAGTTACCTCCTCCAAAAGAGGTACCCGTCCGAGTGGATACTCCTCCACAGTCTACCGAGCCTGCTCTGGAACCATCCAATACCATGGATATTTCGGAGGAAGCCGGGAAACTGGACCAGGCTGCAGGTGGTGGTCCAACTGGATCGGGGGTGCAAATTCTCGCTCCACATCAGCATGACGCATGGGAGAAGGAGGACGCCGACGTCCCATCCCTGCTCCGAGGTGCTATCATCGATCAGATGAGCGCCACAGAGGTCAGATCCTTCGATCTGATCCAAATGCGAACCTTCCGGGGGCTGGACGAGTTGTCTGCCAGGTTCCCGGCTTGGTTCCCAGATCGCCTAACGGCGGCCATGAACGATCTCAGCAAACAGTCAGAGACAGCTCGCTTAGTTGCTGAGACCGAGGGACGTCCCGAACTTATCGCAGCCTTGGAGTACGACCTGCAAACTGCAGCGGAATTCAAGACCGTGCATAACCGGCGGGAGAAGAGGAGACATCTGACGCCAGCAATGAAGCTGGCTCGGAGTATGGAACAGAAGACCAAAGAGTCCATTCTGGATGCCACTCTGGAGGATGAAATGATCCAACAGAACACGGCCGCGGCTAGGTCTGCAGACACTAGTCGCATGGAAAAGGCCAATCGGAGGGACCAATACCTACGAGAGACCATCAAGGTAACCTCTCGGAAGGGGGGTCGATCCGACGAGGAGGTAGAAGCGGTTCTGAAGGGATTGGATGAAAATACAGTCCCGGACGACGAACTTCAGGTTCTGGTCCGGAATGCACTCCGAGCCAATGCTGCAAGTGGGTTTAAGTATTTTAAACCCATGTGTGTGAACGACTGCGTCAAGGACAAGCGGGCCTCACACATTCCGGAGGAGGTGGGTCCTGACGGTCTCTCTGATGACGAGGAGTGGATTAAGACGGATCCACTCGATAAGTCGGTACAGTTGTACCACTTTGAGCTCCTGGACAAGGTCCGAAATGGTAGTACCAAATACCATTCGCCTTTCCAGAAAGCTAAGTTAGCATGGGCTATGGCTAGATGGCATCCATTTAGCAAGTGCCCCTTTGAGCCTTGTCTGAACGTCGACGAGACACTGGAAACGCCCCGAACTTGGCCTAGCAAGGTTCGGTACGCAAGGCATATTACCCGCTTTCATTTGCGTCACTACATGCGGTATGACTGCTTGAGTGTGGGTACAAAGCAGAGCAAGGGTTGTCCGAATGGTGGCTGGTTCTACACTAGAGCCGATATCATCAGGCATCTTGCTAAGCAGCACGGCTTGGCTCTGGAGGTCGCGGCGGAACGCATCCAGACAGCCCACCAGGAAGTCTACTCCCATTTCCCTCCGGTAGTGGGCCGAAATGAGAATCTCGAGGTGGATTTTGGCACCAACGAGAGAGGAAAGGTCCGGGTCTTTTACAAGGTAAACCCGGACAGCAACTACAACCGGGTTCCGGAAGGTGAGCTCTTCGATGAATTCGAGGAGTACCAGAAGCGTACCAGCACGCGAAAGGTGCGGCGCGCTCAGAAGAGACCTAGTGGGTCTTCGGAGCAGGCCGACTCTAAAAAGGCCAAAACGGATGAAAGGAAATCCGTTATGGAGAAGGCGGATCCGGGCTATAAAGGGCCGGCATTCACCTCTCATACGACCGACTGGAAGAAGGGTCCCCAGGGCAGGCCACCTCGGTCTGTTCCGGAGGATCCGAACTCCAGCACGATGGGGTCCTTCGCAGAGGAGTTCCCCGAAAATGAGATGGTTCCGGGTGATGAGTCGCAGACTCTAACCCAGACCGGTAAGACGAAGGCTCCAGCAAAGAAAACGCCGAAGCCAGTTCAGACTCCGGATCTCCCACCCGAGACCGCAGAGGAGGGGCGTCTAGTCTTAAGACTTAAGAGCCCTCCTTCGTTCCCTCCCGCCGACTTCACTTCCTATGAAGCCGGACAGGAGGCCTTCGGTCAATGGCAAGACAATTTTCATCGGTTGCTTGCTGGCCTGAGTCAGGAGGTGGCGATGTTGTCCTTAAACACGGTGCATCATCTCCATCAGAGGGAGGTCGCTACCCAGAAGGCAGCGGCTACGGAGTCCGTACAGGAAGAGCGTGAAAACGCTCGGACTGAACGATGTGCTGCTAAAACCGAAAGGAAGAAGCAAAAGTTGGCAGTTAAGAACGCCGAGGAAAAGCTGGACCACGAACGTCGTCGGTTCCGAGACTGCTTTGCGCATGAAATGCACGAGTGGGATGGGACTCGGGCTCAAATCGAGCTCTGGCTCCAGGAGCTGACTCTGGCGGAAGCTGCGTCGGACTCTGAGGAGGAAGAGGAGCCGGCTAAACCCGGTTCCGAGGACGAGTCGGACTCCGGATAGGATTATCCTATTCTAGGAGCCGATTAGGAGAAAGGGGGGGTATTCTAAGTATACCAACCCTACAAGCAAAACCCTTAGAAAGGGTTTAGGAGTGTCCGGACAGAGGAACGCGGCAGGCTGGCTACGCAAGGATCCAGTCTGCCAGGTGGTACTGACGGAGGAGGACAAGGAGATCCGGAGGGGACGCTGAACTCGGGACTGGAGCACTTTACCAACATGGATCCGA
Source organism: Harmothoe impar (assembly GCA_947462335.1). NCBI lineage: Eukaryota > Metazoa > Annelida > Polychaeta > Phyllodocida > Polynoidae > Harmothoe > Harmothoe impar. The sequence continues at coordinate 34,538,757 of OX381719.1, forward strand.
TACACGATGTTTTTTTATATAAACTCTGGATATCAGGACCGAGTGCTCCTAATTATAAGTCCGAAGATCGCCTGGAGGCAGGACTAATTTTTTTTCTCTATTTATCACCTAAAAAGCTCCCGAGCATGAGCTATGAACTTTCTCGTTCCGGTGAGTAAGAGCTGAACGAAGTAGGTTCTGAAAGCCGGGCGGAATGCAACACCATCAACAGAGGATCCGGATCTTTGCTACAAAACCACGTATGATGTCTTTTTGTAATAATACTTTAATATGTCTTTAAACCCTTAAAAGAAGTGATATTGTTTATCACTTATAAGTATTATTCGTTACGAGTTTAATTAGCTCGGGGTCCTGAAGGGACGAAATTTTTTTTACTGTGATATTGTACTTTTTCAAGTGTTTGTATACTATATGTATAGATTAACTCCATCTATCCTAGGGAATGGGGCGTAATTGTCATTACGGTCTATATATGTAGAAATGTGTGTAATTAATACCTTTTTGTGTTCAACAGTATACGTCATATTGTTTGTAAGGTATAACTTTAATAAACCCCTAAGGTGGTATTTATAAGATAATGCCAGTCCGAAGTGTTTTCGGACTTTAACCTTAATTAATTTTTTACCTCCCGGTTATTATCTGGTAGGGGGTAGTGTAGGGGCTAGGGTTATACGGGTATGTTATATGACGAGTGCTGTTGGATGTTGTGTTGCGAGCTCAGTCCGAACCCTTCAGTCCGACGGTAGGTGGCAGCACCTACCCCGGGCTTGGGGTATGGACAGAGGTCGCTATAGGCTTCCGGTCTGCGTGTGCGCGCGCAGGCTGGCTGCCTATATATACCCAGCATCTGGCGGTACTCGTCGGTTACTCTGAGCCACGCTGGCAAGGAGACCCCGTGATCATTACGGCTGATTAGCCTACTGACCCGTTCCGAACTCTATAGGGAGTTCGCACACATAGATACTGCTTGTCTAGGTTTTCTGAATAAACCCGATTTGCAACCTGTAACACTTGATCCGAACTGTGTCGACTTTGTTCTTTAATTGATACTCTACCAATATCATAAAGAGACAAAGTATCGTTTATTACACAACCAATGTTGATGTCGCACATTCTCTTCACTGCGCTGCAATACAGAAATTCACTCCCAAATTATTGAACCTACAACAATGCACAACAGTTATTGACTCGAAGAGTGGCCTGTATAGAAGACTATCCTTTCCATAGGCTGATATTGAAGTTTAAATGAGGTCTAAGTATTGATGCAAGGTTGTTGTTGTGGTGAGATTGATTTATGTAAATGACCATTGGACGCCATAGGGGTATTTGGGGGGGGGCAGGGGTGTGAAGGGGAAACATGTGATGTAGCATCCACGTACCACAGCCGTTAGTCTCCCACACCACAATGATACATCTCCAACTGTGCAAGCCATCCTCCCGACTATCCAAGTAAACAGCAGCTGCAGCCAAAACCTTATTTTCATAGCTGGCCAGTAATACATAGGCGATGAATATTAGGATCAGCAATTAGTAGATATAATTGGTATGTAGATCATGTGGTAGGGTTAGAGGTTATTACGCATGAGGAAATCTCTCCCTTTATTCTGTATGGGGTTTATGAGCGATCGACCCACTATATAGATTCATTGATTATGCTGTCGATTCAGTTTGATAAACATTTTAGAGGGACACGACATGATACACCAAATCACCAACACTATGCAGCATATTTAGTAGCGTTACAAGATAATACAAGTCACATTATAGAGTGGAAGTTCATGTGCAAGGTCAGAGGTCGAAGTGAAGGACTAATTGTAAAGTATCTTGTTTGATAGATGTGTATGTAATATACATTTTCATGCATAGAATCTCAGATGTAAATGTTTACTGAAACGATCGACTTGTGAGCGCAGTAGACAGACAGATTAGTGTATCGATTGAGCTGATCAGCAGACGGAGAGTGTTGTTGTAGAGTTAGGGGGCTCTTGGTCGCCATGACACTTGAACCACTCAGTCATGCAGCCTGCGTGATGCACAGGCCTCCAGTATAGGAGGGCAGCTCTACAAACTGATCCATAAAGACAGAAAGTATTTGGGTTGGGAATATTGAGAGTCAGTATGGGATGAGAAAAAGGGACTATATCATGGACACATTTTGGTGAAGGTTCTTGTAGTTCTAATTATGATAGAGTATGACAGTATTGTGAGGAAAGGAAATGTTTTTTGAATCAACAAAAATAGTGCACTTTTCCCCTTCTACATGGAAAGTACACTTGACACAGTTCTCAACGTATTTGTCAGATATAAACAAAGCTCTTGAAACACCGTTTTAGTTTTGTGACAACGGTATTTAAGAGGTTATCTGTAGTTCCACATGTCCTATTAGTATTAGCCTGAGTTCCAAGGCATGGACCAAGTGTAACTTAAACATAGGACATAACTAAACTACATGTATAGGCTACTGGACTCTCCATCCAGAGTATAGTAATGCTAGACTCTCCATCAAGAGTGGTAATGCTGGACTCTCCGTCCAGAGTCTGGCAACGCTGCACCTTTGGCGCGTTGAATGAGAGGCTCTAAGAATGCAGCTGATATATTGGAACATCGGAGTCTTTAAGATCAGGCCAGCATTGTCTGACTCATTAAGATGCCTGGTCCTGAGGGGAGTGCTGCTTTGGAGACATTTCCAGCATCAGGTTAACCCTCATTCTTTATAAGCTCCCCTTTCCTACTTTCAACCTCATAACAATCTGTGCCCCATCTTCCGGTACCGATCGGAAAGTTGGCAAATGCTGCATAAAAGTGAATGAATAATATATTGGCGGCATGGCGTGCTAATGTCTTATTGAGTGTAGCGTTGTGCCGGCTGCCAGAGTAGCATGACTACCTTTAGCGTTGCGGTTAAGCTCAAGATATCAAGGGTATTGTTCATTTTGTGATAAAGACATGGAATTTCTACCACAGAATCTAGACATCTCAGGGAACATTTTAAGAGATAGAAGCACCCTGAGCTCCTTCTGGAACCAAGATGGCCGCCATCTGAACATAAAGTACCTGGGAAAGGACAATCGGACACTTTTTATTGGATTTCCAAGTGTGATTTAGCAATATATATGTTTTAGAGGGTGGGAAACTCAAAAAGGAGGCTCACAAAATGGTTTTGGTAAACACCTGTCAACAAAATAGTTCCCATAGCAACCAGCATAGCTACCAAACATATTGAAAACCATCTATTTAGCAGTTCTTATTGCATTGTTTTCTGAAATACTATCATACCAGGGTTTCAGGGATGTGATGTGACAGGGGATGTAGCTCAGTGGTGGAGCAAGCGCTTGGTTGGTGAAAAGCCCCAGTTTTGAGTTCCGGTGTCTCCAAAAACATAAAAAAAATAGTTCCCATAGCAATCAGCATAGCTACCGAAGATATTAAAAATATGTATGTAGCAATTCTTATTTGACTGTTTGGTGTAACACCATTATACCAGGATGTGGAGGTGGTTAAGGTCCCAATTCCATCATTAATCATTGGGAAAATATGTTTTCCCAGCAACTATTATATTCGCCCGGAAAGAAAAATCAAAAAGTCACTTGGCAATCTTTATTTGATGAGTAATCAAATTACCGGGAGAGTAGAATCCTTTTGATTATGACAAGTTTTTGGATCACCAGCACAAGTGACTTTATTTATATATATGACTTTATAGGAAAACACTTAACATGACAACCATACCATAAATCAACACTTGTTTCAGATTCTATGTGCAATGTTATGTATCATTTTGGTCATTTCCCTGAACCTTTATGGAGAGTGTTTCCATGGCAAGCAGACTGTCATATGCAAAGTGAAAAAGTGTTTCAAATTATGTGCACAAAGAGTCACAAGTGAAAATTGTTCCTTAGATGTTTGCTTTGGACCACATACACTATTCAGGATCTGTGTCCATTCATATTTGTGATATGGCTGCTCTTCATAAGAAGCACCCTGCTAATGGGGCTGACTTTCAGTCTGGCAAATATGCTGTCAACAAGACACAAAGCAGATTCTCTTCAATGACACTTGATCGGTGTCATGCAAAGAATAATGCTTTCACCAAGAGTTTCTGTGGTGCAGTCAGACTGACAGATAGTCCTGCAGCTCTGAGAAACTGGATGGTGGCCCAAAAAAAAACTAATAGCAGAATTTCAGCAGCTGCAACCACGCCTGCCAGAAGGTGAAGCTCATGCACAGCATGATAAGCTATCCGCTCAAAATGCATTGCACAGGGGATGTTAATGAATTAACACAGGCAATGCAAGATATTGGTAATCTATTCATGCAAGAAAGCAAAGACCTGGTTCTTGACATTAGAGACATTATGATTATGGATGACATTGTCTGCAACACACTTCGTAGCATCAAGGATATTTGTTAAGAAATGAACAAGTAGTTTGTTAAGGACAGGCTAGAAAATCCACACAAAATGAAAACAATCAAGCAAAGCAAGCTGCCATTTTTCAGAACATCTCCCATGAAGACTTAATCGAACCAAAAGATGAAACTAAAAGCACTTAGGAATGACAGGTATGTTTTCTCATGACTGTATATAGTTGCTAAACATGCAATGGAGATCTTGACCTGTTCTTCCCCTATGTAAACCATTTAGCACGACCAGCACTGGTATCAAATGGTAAGCTCCAGCCTGGTGTCAAGGCAGACATCTTGAATTGCATATTACTAGATGCTGTGAATGTGCCAAAGAAGTCCCCATATCCAATGCATCATATTTCACTCCTTGGCCACTAGCCCAGGGCATTACCTCTATGCCTATTTGCATATTCTCATGGCATAGGGGCGGTGGTTAAGGCCAAAATTACAATTTTCAAGACCAGCAGTTAATGGCTTGCCAGAAAAAAATGCCCAAGTTAACATTTGGATCAAAGCATTGCACTCCAATCCTGAATTGCCAGACCTGTCTGAGTGGGGCTGGCAATGGGACACACTTGCATGGCACCCACTGTGGATAAAACAACAATAAGCAACTGTCTAAATCATGCTATGAGCTTATTCACTGAGGATGCAAGAAAGTACTGAATGTACTGGTAATATCAGCGTCAAAAGGCTTCCCTCAAATGCACTGCATTATGCTGGAGGCTCTTAGACTGCTATCTCTGAAAGGTGCATATGTAAATGTAATATTTCTTAAAGGGAATGAGTCTTACTATGCATTTGGTTTCATAGTGGTTGAATAATTATTTTTCATTTTGCATATTACAATGTGGGTGATACAGTAACTCAGAAATATGATGTTTTGGAAACACAAGGACTCGAACCTGAGGCATTTCACTTGCCAAGTGATTGCTCTACCACTGAACTACATCCCCTGTCACATCATATCCAGGCAACCCTTGTATGATAGTGTTTCAGAAAACAATCCAATAAGAATTGCTTAATATATGAAGAGTTTGGATGCAAAACGACATAAGCGCCATTTCCAAAAAAGAGACAAAAATATGGCAAAAAGATTGGTTAGGGATGCTCAGATGTAAGCCACAAACTATTCATCAAAGATTAACCATTTTTCATGGTATTAGGGTCCACACAGTACACAATCTGTTACCAAATTACTAAAATTGACCCCAGGGTGGCTTTACAAAATGCACTATATGCTTCAATTCTGGGATGGATTTATGTCGTTTTGCATCCAAACTCTTCATATGGTTTTCAATACCTTTACTGGTTGCTATGGAAGCCATTTTGTTGATAGATGTTTACCAAAATATTTTTTCCCCTGCCGTCTAGCCGATATTACCCTCAGTGTGCTTGGTGTATCCGCTAGTGCAAGGGACACAGTTTCTCTGAAAATGATGTTTTAGAGACAGCGGGACTCGAACCTGGGGCCTTTCACCTGCCAAGCAATTGCCCTACCACTGAGCTACATCCCTTATCACATCACATCCCAAAAACCTTTGTATGATAATGTCTCACAACGATCCAATAAGAATCGCTAAATTCACAGTTTTTAATATGTTCGGTAGCTATACTGGTTGCTATGGGAACTATTTTGTTGACAGATGTTTACCAAAATATGTTTTGAGCCTCTTTTTTGAGTTTCCCACCCTCTCAAATCTATATATTGATGTCTCACACTTGGAAATCCAATAAGAAGTGTCCGATTGTCCTTTCCCAGGTACTTTATGTTCAGATGGCGGCCATCTTGGTTCCAGAAGGAGCTCAGGGTGCTTCTATCTCTTAAAATGTTCCCTGGGATATGTAGATTCTGTGGTAAAAATTCCATGTCTTTATCACAAAATGAACAATCCTTCGGCTTAACTGCACCGCTACTTGTACAGCCACCACTAGGGTAGATTGACCTAAACTAAAGGCAACCACCTACCTTGAGATAGCCACCTCAATTTTGTAGTCATCCATGCGTGATAAGCCCTCTTTTTGTGTATCACAATACTCTCCAAGTGATACTCTTTCCAGCAAAAGACAAATAAAGTCAATACCATACATGCATTACTATATAATTAAGGTGGACATCTCAAGGTACGTGGTTACTTTAAGGTCAGTCTACCCTAATGGTCTGCCACCTGAGCACTCCCAGCACTCCCGGCCTCACACTGTTCTCCTACTTCCTGTTTTTGGTGGATGCTCCGGATCCTTGTGCACAGTCACGTCCATTCAGACCATGTTCTGTCCTTTATCCTGGGTCCCATGGTTCAGCTATGTAATGGGAAAACCCCTTCCTAAGTCACCAAAACTACACTGACTCTTTCTAGCGTCAGACATTTCAATGAGAGTCCGACATAGCCTCACCCTTTCCCATAGCATTATCAAGGTGGGGCATTCAACTACAACATAGAATACAGCTAAACGTATAATGATGGCTATATATAAGGACCCACACTGTCCTTGCGTGAACCTGTCTCTCAGAATTCCCCATGGTACACACTTTACAGCACGGCTGGTGCCGGGTACCCGCGGTTCCCACGCCCCAGGTATGCCGCAGGTGAGCAGGCTGCTGGTCTCAGGTATGGGCCGTGATACCTGCTGAATAATAGAACACCTTGATCCAGGATAACAATGGGTTGGTCCTGCTAAAACCACTGTGAGATTGGCCATCACAATCCGAGTTCGGTTTTTCTGATCTACCTTTAAGGGATCTTACATTTTAGATGACGACCTCCACGTTTTTCGTTTACACCCTGAGTTTTAAAGCTTTATCTGGCACCCCAAAGATATTACACTGAGCAGTCATTACTTGAACATGTCATAATGGGTTTGGACCATGTGATATAGGGCTAATTAGTGGCATAGGTTCTCAGATGTGGCATAGAGCATGGCAATATAAAGGGATACCTTCATCCACACCAACCCCTCCTGGTGTGAGGGCCTGGAGGGCTGCCCATAACACTATATAAGGGAACGTTCACAAATGATGTCACCTGCTAGAGGGTGGGTGGGTCTTTGAGTTTTGTGACAAAAAGTGACATGGGGGTGGGGGGGTGTCAAGGTCTATGTGACATCACCTTTTTAAATCCAGAGATATATATATATATAAACAACAAAAAGAGAGTAACTCGGATAATAATACAAAATATCGATCCATATTGTGTATACTAAAACTGATGTCAATGTAGCAGTATCTCTGCTATCTAGCTGGAATGGCAACTAATTGGCCATTGTCACACAGGGCAGAAAGTGACTTAGACTAGCACCAGTCCTCAATGTATATGTCTTTGCTACTATAGGGACAATGGTTACTTTAAGGACATGTAAAACAGGTGTGGGGCTGTTTGGAGGTTGCTGGTCAAATACGTCACCCAGTCAAATGCTTCATGATTTGCAACTGCATCACTTTCGAGAGACAGAGGCACATATCAGTGAGGGTATTTTAGAGGCTATTCAGGTTTTAGTATGTACATCTATAAATCATTAAATTCATACTGTACCTTCATAATTATATAAGTGCCCCCTGGCTTATTAATTTGGAGGCATGATTACCCCATGAGCTTATACAAGACTGGTGTTTATAAACACCACAAAAAGATATCAACCCGTGGCATCTGGTGGCTGGCCATTAAACAACCTACCCGCCGACCAGACAACATTTGGTAGATAACTAGAGCTGATGCTTCAAGATATATTTGAAGATTCCAAAACCCAGGTGTTTATTCAATACCCAGCACTTGCATCAGGTTATAATAGACAGACATGGTAAGCCATCCAAACCTATTATCAGGGGGACATTTTCAATGTTTTGCATAGTATAGAATGAGCCCCTCCAGAGACTAAGATCCCCCACATCTCATTGGATATGTACAAATCACAGGGGTGACCCTTCTGGCCCTCAAAAACACGGAAATCAGGAAAAATCCAGAAGAATCCCATACTTGAATAGAACTATTCTAATAGTGAATCAGGGGTCTGGAATAAATCTGGCCAATCTTTGTATGAGCACTGTGTAATACTGCATTTAGAGAGTTAGATGGTTGGGGGGGGGGGGGTCCTCAAAATAAGTGACGTCTTTCTTAGGGGGGTTATTGCTGGTAGGTGACAAAAAGTGACAAGGGGGTGGGGGGGGTCCTGAAAATGGCCCAAAAATAGGTGACGTCATTTGTGAATGTTCCCTAAGAGTCTACAAGCACCAGCACACTGAGTTTTATATCAGATTTGTTGGCATCACATACTTTGATTCTAAAACCAATAGAAGACATCCATAGTGTTCATTTCAATCTTCTACGATGCTGTGTACTAATGACCTTTAAATAACTGTATGCGGCAAGGCTTGTTTGGAGGGCCTGGTCAGTAATCAGTATGCATGTTGGGTAATGTGGTAATGAGCTCTGGTTGTGTGAAGCCTTATTGATCCTCTTTATGTTGTAACGTACACAGTACTGCCTCACACTCAGCTGCCAGCCTCCCACACTGCCTCACACTGTACGGCAATACATGTGTAGTGTAGGGACACGGTTAGTAATTGGGGCCGTCCATAAATGACGTCACACGGGAGGGGGTGGGTGGGTGTTGGTCCGAGTGTGACAAAGTGTGACAGGGGGGTGGGGGGTGTCAAGCCCAGTGTGATGTCACACTTTCAAAAATACAAATAAAAGCTATTTTAAAACTTAAAACGTTAAAAGTGTAAAAGGTTTGTAAATATTATAAATTTATGGCTATTAGTATTACGGTAAAATCCATCACCACCCATTCTTAGTCAAGGACTTGCATAATTTAACTGATATGTAATGTCAGGACAACTCTGATACAATACATGGGGGGGGGGGGTGTCTGCAAATTTGTGACATAATTTTCTAGGGGGTTTCAGCTGATGTGTGACAAAGTGTGACAGGGGGGTGGGTGGGTCTTTGAAATGGCCGAAATTAGTGTGACGTCATTTATGGACGGCCCCTTATAGGGACACAGTCAGTGTAGCTGGACACAGTTAGTGTAGGGACACGGTTAGTGTAGGGACACAGTTAGTGTAGGGACACAGTCAGTGTAGCTGGACACAGTTAGTGTAGGGACACGGTTAGTGTAGGGACACAGTTAGTGTAGGGACACGGTTAGTGTAGGGACACAGTTAGTGTAGGGACACGGTTAGTGTAGGGACACAGTTAGTGTAGGGAGACGGTTAGTGTAGGGACACGGTCAGTGTAGGGACACATTTAGTGTAGGGACACATTTAGTGTAGGGACACAGTTAGTGTAGGGACACATTTAGTGTAGCTGGACACAGTTAGTGTGGACACACTGTCAGTGTAGGGACACAGTTAGTGTAGGGACACAGTTAGTGTAGGGACACGGTTAGTGTAGGGACACAGTCAGTGTAGGGACACATTAAGTGTAGGGACACATTTAGTGTAGGGACACAGTTAGTGTAGCTGGACACATTTAGTGTAGCTGGACACAGTTAGTGTGGGGACACAGTCAGTGTAGGGACACAGTTAGTGTAGGGACACAGTTAGTGTAGGGACACAGTTAGTGTAGGGACACAGTTAGTGTAGGGACACGGTTAGTCTAGAGACACGGTTAGTGTAGAGACACGGTTAGTGTAGAGACACGGTTAGTGTAGGGACACAGTTAGTGTAGGGACACAATTAGTGTAGGGACAAGGTTAGTGTGGGGACACGGTTAGTGTAGGGACACGGTTAGTGTGGGGACACGGTTAGTGTAGCTGGACACAGTTAGTATGGGGACACGGTTAGTGTGGGGACACGGTCAGTGTGGGGACACGGTTAGTGTGGGGACACGGTTAGTGTAGGGACACAGTGAGTGTAGGGACACAGTGAGTGTAGGGACACAGTTATTGTAGGGACACAGTCAGTGTAGGGAGACACTAGAATATACTGTAGCTTTACACTAGAACTAAGACTACAGTAGAGTACTAGATTCTGTAAAGCTACAGTAGAATCTACTGTGTACATACACTAACGGAATTTAACTATTTACAGTGACCTACATGTTACCCTTGGATGATCTGAGAAATGACTATCATTCTGCTTCTGTAGTGAAAAATCACATTCAGACGCAAACCTGTTTTCTGAAAAGTATATTTTAAGTGATAAAAGTGTTGTTTTCATTAATATAAATAAAGGCTAGCAATAATCTAAACCTGTAGTACTAATGTAAGGGTTTACTGGTGTCATTGCAACGTCAAGTAACGTGGTGTGTGTTTTACAGGAATCTGCAGCGGAAACCATGACTCTAATAATGTGAAGATACGAGTTGCCAAAAACGACTACGCCAAGGCTCCTGAGGACTTTGACGCTACCTATGTGTATGTATAAGATTCTTTGTCTGACAAAACACCATAATTATCATATTTATCTCAGCTATGATTCTTTGCTAAGTGTCCAAATGTGCATATGCAGCGCAATATTTAATAATTGCATTGCTGACTACTCCAGTTCCCACGCAAAGACAGGCACCCTCACAGAAGTGTATGGATATGCTTTCAGTGGCATTCAGTGACACTTGTATGAGGGGAAGGGTCATTCAGAACTCCCGAATACGTTTTGGTTCCTGCTTGCTGGTCCAGCGAGGAATGATCCGTCAACCAAACCCAATAAAAGTTCAAGGTTGTGTCGTGATTTCCAGGAGCATACTATGCACCGATGTTGGGTCAATCTGCTCTCACTCCCCTGTTCTCCTTGTTATAATGTGTCTTCACTATTGGGTTTATCCAGGAGTACAGCGATATCCAACGGCCCTCGTGTGTCGACGTACCCCAGTGGCTGGCCCGGACTCACTACCTACTACCAAGGCTTCACGGACCAGTACGCCAACTACACGATATCCAGCTCTGCCAAATACATCAAGATCACAACTGAGCCCGCTGTAGAAAGTAAGTTATGTCCTTTTTTTCTTTTTTCTTTGCTAAATGTCTCATAACACTTTTTTTTCTTATAAAGGTTTGATTTTCCACTCTAGTCTTTGGTCACTATTTGCGAACCGATACATAGTTGAAAGATGCTGATTGTTCATTTGTTGGCTTTGGTATGAGACGACATAAATATACACTTGGTATGAGACGACACATACACATGTACATTCTTTTGTATATCAGCATGTGCACTTTATTTACTGTTATTTCTTCGTAACTATTGATGAAGGTCATTGAGAAAACTATGGGTTGATTATTGGATTATGCACCGTAACAGCACACAACCGAGTTAATTACCCTAATTAGGAAGAAAACTCTCTTCCTCGACTCTCCTTCTCTAGGGCCAGATAACAATACCCATGACCCTTAACCCTTTCGTGCTTAGAACTATTTGATGCAAATTAGCATTTTACATTGTAATTTTTAGAGCATTTAATTATATATACATACATATATATATATATATATATATATATATATATATATATATATATATATATATATATATATATATATATATAAATATATATATATATAAATATAAATATACATATATAAATATAAATATATATATATAAATATAAATATATATATATATATATATACAATAGTGTACAAAGTATCGTTGGAAAGACTATGTAACTTTGCCCAATTTTTCCTGGAACTATCCCAATCTGAGCACTAGGGCACGGTGCGGTATAGAACACATCTAATTATCCTAACGGACACAGGTGGACGGTGCAGGGCTGGTGAATATACACCTGTGTGCCGAGGCCGCACTCCTACTGTAGCGGCCTCCTTCACCGTGTCAGACATCTTAGAAAGGCGGCAGAGGCAGGGGTCAGGAGCCAGCATTGGATACCAGCCATGTGCTAAAGTCCATTTGATCTAATTCTTACACGTGACACTGGGTGCGATTCCAGACTTTGTCTGATCTCAATGTATCGGTGATATTGGCGGATGTGAGGCGTTTAGGGAAAGTGATGTGGATACATGCAGTGAGTTATCTCTATTGTAGTCCAGATGAGAATCTTAGGATTTTTCTATTACACTTGGTATCATCACCCCCTCTTATATTATGTAAGCTTACTTATAGCAACCAGGATGAGAAAGCAATGTTAACCCTTCATTAATTCAATGAATGTTTTTTTCTTGCAGCTAAAGTCAGATCGGACGCATTACCCTGTAAGACACATTTTACTCTTTGATATTTCACATATTATTCAGTTATTCACTTTCTGCAGTTAACGGAATTGAAACTCATTGATGATCTAACCGATTCCGACTCTCAGTGATTTGTGGATTACATGATAAAATCCTCTGTAAGCCCTCTGTATTTTGCCAATGATGAGTATGCACATCCACACCCCACTTTTATCTTTGTAAAATTCCTGAATTATCGGCTTCATGAAAATGTCTTCTCTCTTGGATTCTTACTCTCTCTCTCTTTCTAAACTGTACAGTGCGTTGGTGTGTATTTCAGTCCGTGGGGTGTGTGTAAACTACGAGAAGCTGATTCCCTCCAACAACCAGTCATACCTGGGGGTTTACCTATGTCCGCTTCCCTTCGAGCCGCTACAGAACACTTTCTGCTGCGGCAATGAGTATGCAGAATACTGCTGTGAACCCAAAGAGTAAGTAGTAAAGATGTTCATTGTTTCTACTCTCCACGTTTGTACTTGACAAGCTATTGCTGTCCCCTGAGTTTTAGTGATAGCGTCGTCAGTAAGGGTCCCTCTCGCCATATCAATGTATATGTGAAATGCTATTGTACTGGGTTATAGTTTCAGTTACTGCCTCAATAGTAAGATTGTCGCCTGTGTTCCAGTAACAACATCATCAATAAAATTGTCCCATGTATTCCTACCATTGTATAGGTCTATGGTTCTAGTGACCGCCTCACCAGTAAGCCTCAGTAAACGGTGTCTTATGTTTCAGTGACCGCATCATCAGTAATCTTGACCGTGTCTTGTATTTCAGTGACAGCATCATCAGTAAGACTGTGTCTTGTATTTCAGTGACAGCATCATCAGTAAGACTGTGTCTTGTGTTTCAGTGACAGCATCATCAGTAAGACTGTGTCTTGTATTTCAGTGACAGCATCATCAGTAAGACTGTGTCTTGTGTTTCAGTGACAGCATCATCAGTAAGACTGTGTCTTGTGTTTCAGTGACAGCATCATCAGTAAGACTGTGTCTTGTGTTTCAGTGACAGCATCATCAGTAAGACTGTGTCTTGTGTTTCAGTGACAGCATCATCAGTAAGACTGTGTCTTATGTTTCAGTGACAGCATCATCAGTAAGATTGCAGGGCCTGTGATTGTAGGGCCTCTGCTGCTGTTTGTCCTGTCGCTGTGGTTCTATTCCTGTTGCTGCAAGAAGAAGGGCGCCAAGGACGACGAGGAACCCATGCAGGACAAGGTCAACCATGATGACAATCAACCTGAAGAAGTCAAGGTCGTAAGCCGACCGCCTTCAAGTAAGCTGAATTAGGTCAGTTAGGGCATGCAGCACCGCGGCTCGCTTTTGTCTTCACTTTGGTTTGTCTTTTCCTTTTCATATAATTTGTGACCTAATCCTCCCCGCTCCCAAATGTGACCTTAAATGAGAACTGTACGTCATGATGTCAGTGATACATTAAGAGTTCAATGTACCTGGTATCATGTATGTGTCAGATGGTGAATAATGACATTATCAAAGAGGTGATACCAGAAACAAATTTAGATTCGTAATAACCTGTAAAAGAAACATAAGAGAAAAACTATATTCTGACAGTGGTAATGTTGGAGCAGCTCTTTCTATTAGTAAAATACGATATGAAATTACTTTATTTTAACTGAAGAGAAGAGATTCTTTATGTCTATAGTAAGGATATATAGGGGGCTATAAATGCATATGAATCAAAGTCATAATTATTATTTGCTGTCTTTCAAAAACTTTCAATCAAACTGGTTATTTAAGAAGGAGATCGTCCCATTGAACATCCTACAACATTCTAGTTGATGAAACAACAGAGAAAAATATATAACAGCATGGTATTCTTGCGATAATTTGATATCAGCAAAGATTATGTTCTTTATACGAAGGAAAAATGCATCAAGGTATATTTCAATACAATGTATCATGTTTTACATTCCAAATTCCAAATTCATACTCTAATCAACTCCATAAACCATATTACCTATCTATGATTTCTTAATTATCATATTGCAGTGACATCATTGCCCTTAGTTCAAGCCTACTAACACACCATGGGACTTTGCTGATAGATCTGGGTTAACGTCACATATGACATTAACATATCAAAGTAATTTAACAACATCTGCTTACAGTATTATATTACATACATTACATACATCTTACTTACATTTTGAGGGGAACATCGTTTCTTTGAAATGCTCTAATATTCTATAGTATTACAGAAATATGTGCCTTTATCTCAGGTACGACTGGCTGCTATCTTATCTTTACCTCTTTGTAGTTGCACTAGATTATATAAAGGAACTATATCTTTCAAAGGTTCCTAATTGTAGGAAAATATTCTTAACCCAAATGATCCTTTTTTGATTTTTAAATTCGTATTTCCTTTAATATACTACTCCTCTTCAGCACAGAAATTTTACATGACATTAAGGAAAACTGTGGGAGCTGGTCATAGAAAACGATGTGAAGATACAAGGTCTCAGAACTATAAAATATTCATTGGTTGCTTGGTACCAGCTTGAATTTTACCTGTGAAAGTGAAATCCTTCAAGTGTTTGTCTAACATGATTCATCTAAATGAAATACGAGACGATCAACTAGAGCAAGATGGGTGTTTAATATTTACTTTTGTGGCTTTGAATTAAGAAGCAAAGGTAGGTGGTTGGGCAATTTCACTTTCATGTGTTAATCTATAGAAAATAACAGCAATTCATGGCAATCTGCAGCATTTATCGATGGGCCGCACTCCGTTATTCCTAAACATCTGGTAGGGTATACCTATGGGGTGTACCTTTCGGGATAGGAGACATAGGGAAAGGGTGGGGGGCTAGTCTCTTCTATACCTTGGGCTTCTTAATGCTTTTAAGGTTGGTCGCTACTTGTTGAATATGGACCCACTGCACAGGTTGCGCAGGTCCCTGAGCATATGGCTTAAATGTCTCTGAATGAGCTAACTGACTTATATATGTTGTCATATTAATTTTATTTTACATTTTCGACATAAGTTAGGACATTGGAATTATTAATCAATGAATCATTATCTAGATTGATATAATACATCTTATCACATTGCTTAGAATAACCAAGGGTATAAAATACAAACATTACATACCCTGATTCTTGCCGTTTTACCCATTATTTTAGGTTTTAAACATGAGATTTAGACCGTCTTTGAACTATTTCTTAACTTCCAAGGCCCCAAACCCTAAAATTATGCATTGGATCACCAATCAAAAATACTTTAATATGTTAGCAAAATATATGAACAGTTTTTTGAGAGAGTTAGAAAAAATCTGTTGATTTTTGACTACTAATTTCAACCAATAAACCTATAAAATTAGGACAATATATTCCTACGCATTTCAGTTTTACCTAGAATGCAATGCCATACAACTATAAAATTATTTTTGCAGTAAAGGGGATCATATCAGCATTTCACATATGATGTTTCATAATTCTGTGCATAGCAGTTGACATGAAAACTTTCATATTTTTCTACAATTTTAGAGAAAAAAGTGAATACTTTTATTTTTCAAAAATTCATTATAAAAAAAGTAGTTCTCCCTTCTGTTCTTTTCACTTTCCGATTTTGTATGATTTAAACTACCTACAGGAAAGAAACTCTGTTGGCTTGATCAAAGGGTAGCGACCAACCTTGAGAGATAACAAGTGACTTTTAGACCAAACAATAGTGGCTAAATGACAATTGAATAAAACAAATGTACAGTTGTCTGTCCATGCGTGTTGGTACATAAGCTGGATTTGTGTGTGCATTATTATCTGTACACCTTGCATACACCCGCCCGCAAGCATCCTTGTTGGAAACACTAAAAAAAAGAAATATACAACAGCATGATATTCTTGTGGTAATTCGATTTCAGCAAAGATAATGTTCTTTGTAGAAAGGAAAACTGCACCAAGGTATACTTCACCATGTGTTCTACACTTTACAATGAAAATCAATCATTTGTCTTTCAGGCATTTTACAATGGTTTGCAGTACCATGCAATAACCCTATGGTTAGCTATGGTTGTTATCAATAGACAAATTGAATTAGACAAAGATATCATGCCGTTTTACACATACTGCACATTACACAAACACTGTAGGCCAACCACAGGTCTCTAAAACTATAATATACTATGAGAAAATGATAAATATCGAAGAGAAAAAGAATAATTGGGTCCCCATACAGAGAAAGGTGGTCAGACAGGTGTAAATCATCTTTTACCTCTATTAAATAATAGTGACTACTTAAGTTTAAAAGAATGACCATAACATGCTTTTTGTTTACCACTTTTATGTTCTCAATATCTTCTACTACTATCTATTGCAACAGAATAGAATTATATACATAATCAGTGTTTATTTTAGAAAGGGAATTGCCTCTTCCCCTGGAGGGGAAGGGAGGGTAGCAACCGTTAGATGAACATCAGTACATACATGTTATACTGAAGCATGTTGTGGATCTCCTTCAGTGTGCAATTCTAACAGTGACACTTTAGCTAATTTTCTAGAATAAAGATTCAATATGAAGCCAATTATAGAGTATGCATCTTATATGCAAGGCAGTTCTAAGATACTATTATGTAGACTTCAAAGCT
Organism: Harmothoe impar; assembly: GCA_947462335.1. Lineage (NCBI taxonomy): Eukaryota > Metazoa > Annelida > Polychaeta > Phyllodocida > Polynoidae > Harmothoe > Harmothoe impar. The sequence goes on from OX381719.1 coordinate 34,555,927, forward strand.
AAAATATCAGATAAGGCCCGAATTATATTTTGCCAGCTGAGGGAGGGAGGACTTGGTAGATGAGGGGTGGATTATAATGAAAACAACAAACAGCCCCTTTGTGGGGGGCAACACTGAAAATGCATCGATGCTAAACTTAATATGGTCTATTTAAATACTTGTGACCACGCATGACTATAGAGGTGTATGGCATTTTTGGAGCGGGGGAGTCACTTTGCAAAAGCAGAACTTAGTGACGGGTGGTGTTTTGGGAAAATCTACCAAGCCCTCGCCAGCTAGTAATAAACGACTCTGCCCTAAATACCAGATAAGTATTATGTATAAAAACGTTTTAGTACAACACACCCTTTTAATAGATCGATCGTGGACGGACTATTTGCTCATATTGAATGATATTTTTCACACAACAATGAAGATTTCTATGATAGCCAGGTTACCAAACTAAACACCAGCCATGTCCTGTTTTCCATGTTCCCTGTTACCAACAAGTCTGTTGTTAAAGGTGGTGGAGTCTGTCCGTTATTTTCGGTTGAGTCGCAGGTGCAGTTGTGTCAAGGTCAATGTAATAGGTCAAGGTGATGAGTTTGTTGGCTAGTTGTGGCAGAATGTCTCCCCAGTAACGCTATATAATGTTTATGTTCATTTGATTTATTTATTGCTTTTTTAAATTTGGAACATTGTAGGGTTTTCACTTGCATTTAATTTCGAAAGTGAAACATCATTTTATACTTAAATTTATTTTCATTTTCAGTTTGATTATTTGTCATTCAATGAAGTACGAAATCTAAATGTATGAGAAGGGAACAGTAAATCTATAGATTAAGAATGTGGTGTTGGATCAACTGACCCTTAAATCATCATTTACTATCTTGGCAATGATCAAGGATTTTTTGCAGAAAACAGAAAGCTATGTCTCTATTGAAGGAGATGTAAATACGTTAAGTGGATGAAAGTAAACGTGTAACACAGGTGCTTTATTATATATATATCACTTTCTCGTTTTGTTGGAAATGCCAACTTCCAAGTTGGGGGAGACGAGGAAGAGGAGACGAATGTATTGTAGACTTACGATAACAGGTCTGTAGCCAGTCATCTTGTGTATTGAAACAGTCAAATATTGTCCATTATTAAGTGACGTCAATGTTAAGTCATGTAGCAACAGTTTTGTTACAAGTCTGCGCGAGTGAGACCATCAATTATTTTACTTCAACCATTTTGAACACATTTCATGTATCCCCATGTCCTTTCCTGGTGCCACATCTTTACAACTCAGAAATGCTTCTTGGTTCTTAAGAATGATTTTTGAATAAATTCCAAGGCATGTTAAGTCCCTTGAAGATGTGTCCCCGTGATGTGCCTTCAAAGAGTACATTATTTATCCTTCTCCACCTTGGTTTCTTCTGCCTGTGTCGTCTCTTTGGCATCCTTGACGAGTATGGTTCAACTTGCTAAGTCAAGGTGATGTTCAACAACTCTTTCCCATGGCATTGAGATTTGTCATGGCAACTCTTCGCCATCCATACCACACGTATATCTTTGCCTTCTATATTTCCCCAGTAAGAGTGCTTCGTGGCCATACTTACTGGCCGGTGCTGCACCGCTCAAACCGCCGGGACAAGTTTGACTTCAGGCATTGCTTCCTTGACATTACAATACATCCGTTTTTCCTTGACATTGCAATACAACCACTGTTTTACTGTATGCGTTCTGTAATGATCCATGGTTGGATGGATATCCGTACTGCTGCTTACGTTCATTTTATACTAATTAGCATGTCCAAACAGTCTAGAATTTCAGAAAAGTTACATGTTAGGTTATCCATTCCCTATTAACTTAAGCAATAAGATTATATACATTAAAACGCATCGACCGAGCTCACTTAAGTGCATGGACAAACGTTTACAGTGAGTCTTAACCCAATCTTACAAATGTCTTACAGCCTGATCTTATATGTTGAGTGTTACTCTGGTTCCTTACTCATGGGGGGCTCTGACTCCAACCCCTATTTTCTTTTCTTTTTTCCCCTTCTTTAGTAACAGTGATCTTAAAGTTATAAAGACTTTAAGATCAGGTTGTAAGACATTTGTAAGACTGGGTCAAGACTCACTGTAAACGTTTGTCCATGCACTTGCGTGAGGTGGCATCTGCATTTTTTACATAGATTTGAATTTCAGTGGAATACCTACATTTCATTACGATTTTCTTTTGTAATTTGGCTTCTGGAAATCATTTTAAATATCATTTTATCTTTTCTAGTTTGACAGTGGTATTAGATTACAATGCGTTTGAAAGCTATTCTCCCGGTTATCTGATAGGGCAACTAACTAGTCAACCCTTTAAAGATTAGATCGAGAGTGTTGTTATCAAGTCAGATGTGCTACCATTGTAGCCGTAGGGCTTATTTTTCATGAGAGGATTATTGTTGTTGTTTTTAAAATATGGAAATACCTTTTGAACAGAATGAACTTATATGCTGGTTTAGATAATAGATAAGAGGTAAAGTTTTCTCTCCTCCTCATTACACATCATCTATAACTAATTGATTTTATGTTAAGAATTAAGTCTAGAACGTGTGTATAGTGTATTGAATTTGCCATGTATTCAGAGGTTAATTGGGTCAATGTAAAGGTAAAACAATTGCTACAATCTATTTAGTTGAAAGAGGAAAAGTTATGTTGCATTTTGTATAATATTATGAAAGACAGATAAAATAACTTAAGATACAAATGAACACGTGTTTCTACAACGATACATTTCTTCACGTGTGTGCATTAGGGACACTGTCACATTTACAAAACATCTCTTTATAGAAGTGTTCAAATTAAATTCCAGGCTTAAGAACAGAAGACAGTAAGTTTGTGATATTACCTGAAGCGAACATCTACTAAACCAATATATGATAGTATAAGTGTTTGGTAGTGATATGTCCCAAAACCAGAGATATGGAATAACTGCATTATCATACATACATAACTAAAATAATAACATAATAGCACTAACCTATTGTAAATAAGCAGCTTAAAATTGAAAGTTTAAAATATTGTTGTACTTATGTCTGATAAGAAAGGCACTATTTCATAGAGTAGTATTGATATTTGCTGTGTTTATAATTACAGAGACCAAAGACGATGGTGTGAGTCTGGCAGCACACTCCGAGAACCAGACCTCATGCACTTCCCTGGGCAGTGAAGGCGATAATGGTTACGGCAGTGGGCCTCTCGCAGAGACAAAACCCTTAGACCCTGCCTATCCTCCAACCACCACCACACCCTTGAATAAGACTCCAGAGCCTACTCAGAATCAAGACTATCAGTCAACTGATTCACGCAACAGAATAGATTCAGCACGGAAGCCGGAGAGTGAACATGGAAAGGATGAGGTAGAAGATGATTTACACCTGTCTGACCACCTTTCTCTGTATGAGGACCCAATAGTTTAAATAGTTTCAAAAGGTTGCTTCATATATTCCAAGTTTAGGTATATGCTCTTTCAATGGAGCATTGCATCACCTCATGATAAAGTTGTTCAAAAGATGTGGTGCCTTCAGTTCCCTTCAAAATGTCTATTATTTATGTTGCAAATTTGTTCTATATTTTCAAGACTAAATTTATCACTGTCTTAAAAGATCTCTATTATGATTTTTAACAATTGACCAAATGTGAAAATTTGATGACAAGTATAAAGTCTTCAATTTGAAGTTAAGGCTAATGGTAAGACACATTTCATGTAGCTTCATCTTATTTCTATCACTTCACTGCAATATCTTGACATCTGACAGAAGTTCATTGATAATCATAGATTGACAGAGGCAACATGATGCCTACTTTGGCATGTTCCCACGTGGTTTGTCTTGACAGTACCCCGAAGTAAAACTTCCTGGATTTCAACATAACATGTACTATGGTCAAAATAGATGATAACCAATCATGCAGAAAGCTTAATCAAAAGGTTAAGGTCAAACTTCTACCTAGTGTCCCTTAGTCATGAAAACAACTGAGAAATACACTTCAACTGTTAAGTATCTGTATTTAATATAGATTTTGTCTCTCTACCTCTCTTTGTTCAATGTTATACCCACACTGAATGAATTAACATGATATAAATTTGTTTTCCTAGCGAGGCGACCTGGATGGTGGTGGTAAGGAGGAGGGGTGGGGGTCTTCCGTCCGTCTCTAAAGCTCTCTAAACTTGGCTGAACAAAACAATTGCTTTCACCTCTTGACAGCATACTGCATTAGATCATGGACGAAATATAAATACCCAATGAAGGTTGCTCTTTTGATATGATTTTATTTGGAATTTACAGAGAACAATTCGCTTAAATATTCTAAAGCTTTACGATAATTTCTCATTAATGTGATAAAGTGAAAAGTTTAGTATGAAATAAATTCAATTTCTTTTCTATATTATTGTTAAAATAATCTCAATTGGGGTACTTTTTTCAAAACAGTGCCCTCTACCATTGATAAAATGCAGATGTGAAAAATGGAGAGTGAAATGTTGCTTCTTTTCTGTCTCTAACCCTATGTTGCACCCTGTCATTCCACCCTGTGCTAAATACGAGGTGCAACACATGCTGGAGCTGCTGCTAGTAGAAGGCATATTTGTAGAGAGGAGTTGTTAAAAGAAGTCTAACAAAGCCTAATTACCATGCTATGCCCAACAATGTACCACTAAAAGGCCTGAAGGCTCCATGAAATAAACCCCATAGGTAATTTAGGACATCAGTGGTTGAAAATGAACCCCAACTATAAGATAGGATTTCAAATTTAACAAAATCTATCTTTTGTCAAACCATTCATACCAGTGGTGTGGTAAGTTGTCAGGTATGGCACAGAATAGCGGCTTTGTATTTATCATATCTTACTACTAAAATAGTTATATAAACACAGTGTAGATGAAAAACCTAAGAGATTCAATCGTATTTCTGTTATTGTAGGCCTATACAATGGTTTCACATATGGGTTTGATATTTATCAAGAGGTTTACAGGAAGAAGATATAAATCAAATTAAAAATGAAAAAATTAGTCAGTTAAAAAATGTACAGTTTTAGTACAAAGCCATATCCATTCAGACATTTTTAATCTCTTTTTTTTGCAAGACAAGTCAAGAACTAGAGCAAGTGTTAGTATTCTAGTCATAACAAGGTAGTGGAGAAAACTATCTTTAATATGTGCCAAATACACTCACTGTAGATTCAAACATCACCAAGTATATAGTATACAAAATACACCAATATAGTGACTTACTCTAATGGTTGTAGTGCAGTATAACTTTCAACATGATAATATAATCTTACCTGTGACAGCTTTTAATGGCTTTCTGACTGAATATATTAAAAAACAGAACAGAAAATGGCAAGTGGTGTGTCATTAATGGAATGTTTCATTTTGATAAAAAAAACTCTTTTGGACAGGAAAGGCATATTGAGAACAAAATTATGCAAAATTGAACTATACCCATGTTATATCCACTGTGTTAATTCAGAGGGTAGGAGAGCATTTCCATTTTTTAAAATAGGTTTGTTGACACATCTCATGTAGGTTAAAACCTTAATTTACTTTGAAGTAGCTAGTTTATGGGTGGCAGTTCCATCTCACCCCATTTTATTCACAATATCTGTTTGTCTATTTCAATTTATTCATTCGCTTTTGGTAATGCCAACAAATAGACATGCTTGCCGCTTATCTTTACAAAGAATCATAATGCTTGTGCATAGACATATGTATATATGTAAATATATGCAAATTTGGCAAATATGTAATGAACTCACTACAACCATTTACTGAATTATACATGTAAGTAGTTTATACCTAGGAAGAAATAATATTCACTTGCAAAAGTATCAAAGCTTGTAATTGTGTTGCCTCATCATCCTCAAGATCTATATTAGGAAAATATGTAGTTTGGTGTTGGTCAATCATCCATTATAAAACTGCAGTTTCTATCCTGCTTTTGACAAGGTGACTCTTGGAGACATGTGACCACTCTTGCTATTTACCCTGAACCCTTTAAGGGTTGAATGGTGCCTTAATATGCTATGTTCTTTGTCGCCATGATACATAAACACATCCCTGCTCACCAGTGCTGTGTTCAAGAATCATGTCTACCCTTTGGAACTGTATCAATTCCATAAAGTCAACATGATGCTGGCTAACTGGTGTATTTGTGTATCATTCTGACCATTGGCATAATGCATTAACGCACTCTGCAGTCCTTAAAAAGTGTTAGGTGGTCCAGGTTTAGACTAAATCTTCATCAGAATTTCACTGTATGGCCCAAAAATGGTAGATTCAGAGTGATGAGTGGTAGTGTTTATGTATCATTTCGCCATTCATATCCATTATGTGACATTCCAAAGTTTTGCTATAAACATTAGATACGATGTGTGTGCATTTCCTGTCCATATAGAAGCACATACTTCACTATAATTTGACCAGAATATTGTCTATAATACAAGCTATCCAGAGAATGCGTTTTGAACATGCGGTCTCGCACTATTCTAAAGATTTTGTATTATCGTAATGAAAGACATCAGAAAATGGGGAGATGGATTCGAGTCAGAGGCACACTACACTGCATCTGTATTCTAGCTGACCTACCATACCCAACTTCAAATAATAGATAGACTATAGTCATTATCCGCACAATAGTATGATGAAGTTGGTGCAATTTGTGAAACAATGTCTTGGACATGCTGTGATACACGGAGAAAGTATTGTGATATGAACTGTTCATTGTGGTCGATCACAGGGCAACAAAATCTCATCAAACCTTTTCAGAGAGGTGATATGAAGAGCAGATACATCAGTAGCAATCATGATGGCGGATTTTGAAATCTAACAAAACTACTGAAAAATGACATTGCTTATGACATTGACATGATATTACTGTGTTAAAAAAGGATTGCTTATGTGAAGGCAACTCCATGTGAATTATATCTCATTTTGTATACTGACTGATGGAACAATTTTGATGTGTAAAATTAATAAAACGGTACAATGTTTTCATAAGAAAATAGCAATTTTGAATGGTGGAATGTACTAAGCTGAGTTGACAACCCATGTTGAAACAGATCTCTTGATACATCATCAATGAAACTATGCATGATTTCATTCCGTGTCCTGTGTATTTAAAAAACAAGGAACATGAGAGTTGTCAATTGCTATAGAGATGCATTCTTTGGCTGAATATTGTTCCTATTTGTGTATAACGACTGCATTATATATGATAATATAAAAATGAATCATGAATATCTCTGACATAGTATATCATCTGTGGTGTTGGCTGAAATAAATCACTCAGAATCTTGAGTAGTATTGAATTACGATTCCCAAAGCCTATGACAAATTACCTATTGCCTGCATCTCTGTACATAATTTGTAAAGTTTAGGTTCTGGTAATAATTGGGTAATGATTGTAAATACACTGTAACCTTATCTACTTTGTTAATATAAACAATAAAAAGTATGATGCTATTTATCTCAACTATTTGCCACTTATGTAGTCTTTCAAAATAAAGTGCTTTTATCACCAAATTACAGTTTGTTATTCTTGTCAATCAAGTAAAGATCTACAATGATATCAAATATGGAGTTAAAGTTGTTGCCATCAGATTAGATGACCGCGGCAACTACCGTCCAATACCATCAGATGACAGCAGCTGCAAATGAGAAATATGTGACTGCACTCAATGAAATTAACGAATATGTGCGGATCCTACTGATTTGTGTAACTGCTTCTATGGGGAAAGCGGACAGCATAATTATTAAGGTTCATTTCGAGTTTCTCAAAATCGTATGTAAACCTCTCAAGACTTTTTATAGGTAATTTATAACAAATAGTCAATGCCCAGACCAAATATGGAAGTGATTGACCGGGCCATAGTGATACTACAGCCTTCCACAGAATCTGAATCTTACCATTGAAATTGACAGAGTTCTGTCCTAATGACATGGTATTTGTTAAGAACGATGTATGGGCTCCTCATCAGACTCAGTCATAAGTTGGGGACTTATCCATCCTGTAATATCCCTAGTAGCAAACACGGTTTGCAAGTGTGTCCCGAAGTGGGCTAACCGACAGGTGCCCATCGATTTAGGGCACTGGCCTTTGGTGTGGCCCCATGCAGGCTGACCACTTTGGGCTCAGATTGGGTTTTGGATGGGCTGCCCACTTTGGGCTCAGATTGGGTTTTGGACGGGCTGCCCACTTTGGGCTCAGATCGGGTTTTGGACGGGCTGCCCACATTGGGCTCAGATCAGCTTTTGGACGGGCTGCCCACTTTGGTGCCACAGTGCCAACTGATAACTATGGGTTTTAAGAATCTACTCCATCATTCCCAAATATTTTCTTGTAATAATAAGATATCGTAGGTCCTGCTAATCAACCCTAAGGCATAATCATACATTTTCTATTCAACTAAGGAAGTATCAAGCAGGCCTATTATCATCAGATTTAAGCCACATGCAGCATAGATAAGTGTCTAGGGTGTACATTGGCCTTCATACCTACATGGAGCATATATGAGTCTGGTGCAAATTGTAATGCCACAGAAATAGTGTCTACACTGGATAGCTGCTTAGAGAACCTCCTTTTTTTTGAGTTTATAAGAGTATTTATTTTTTATCAGATGATTTTCGGAAATACAATTATACATCAATGTACAGGAAAATGGCTTAGCCGTGCATTTCGGTTGTCACCAGCTAAGTACTGTCATATTGGTTCATGGTACAAGTAAACAGTATGCAATAGGCAATGAACAGTAAACAATCAGAAACATCTATATATATATAGCAATTATACCATTTGTATGTGGTAGAAATGCAGTAGACAGAAGCAGTCTCTAGCCATTATTATTACGGGTGTAAATCGTGCGCCACTTAGCTAAATGGAGCAAGGTCATACAAGTTTTTGCTTGGATTTTAAAGCTTTCCCAGTTGACACATGTCCTGCATGCGGGTGGCAGGCTGTTCCATAGTACAACCCCACGGAAGATGGAACTTTTTCTAAACCCAAACTTCACAGAGTGTGGATATTCCAATAGGCCAGTATTGCATGAGCGAGTTCTCATGTTGTGTACAGGCTGGGTCTTTAGTTTTAGGCCCATGCTATCAAAATCTGCTATACCCACTATAGACATATTTGTGCAACATCATTAGTAATTGTACATCATGTTTAACACCAATAAATGGTATATTAGTATCTTCATGTAACTTCAGAACATTGTATCTTAATTTTACTTGGAGACACACACGGAAGCATCAGTTCTGGATACGCTGTAGTTTTAGCTGATTGGTCGCAGTGAGCCCAGTATATAAAAAGCCACAGTATTCAAGGACTGGTGATATTGTCTGCTTATATACAAGATTAGCAACCCAATCTGACAAGTGTCATCATTCAAATATATCATCTACCTTATATCCAAACTGTAAGAACATCTATTTATTGTTTCCTATTCTACACCACTTTAACCTTTTCTTATATTATCATATAATGTCAATTCTATCTGTCCTTTTTGGAAAACTTAACATATTGTATAGTAGTGACATCTGGTGTCACTGATCAGAACTACTAGACCAGTTGCCCTGTCCAAACCCAACTTCAGACCACAGTATCTCTATGATAACTTAAGAAATGAATATCCACATATCATCCAAATGGAGTATTCTAAACTATAGTCATGGACCAATGACTATCACATCAATAGACCATGCTGACACTTGCCCAGTTAGTTCAGTTGGTAGGCTGCCGACTTCTTAATCTTATAGGGTCAAGAGCTTGAGTACTATTATGTTTTCAAAAATTAGCCCTGAATCAACAGACATAGGGGGGGGGGGGGCTGTCCGTGAGTTTCTGAAGATTCAAAGAATGTCCACCAGGTGGGGTTAGTGAGTTTCTGAAGGTCTGAACTCCACAGGGCCCCACTGCTGGTTTCCCAGAATTATACTAAAGCATATTGCTTGAATCGTGCATGTACTCGGGCTATTTTAACTCTTCCTGCACTGCCAACGCAATCACAAACTTATGCTGATACAGCAGTACCCAGTAAACAAAAAACGTTATACAAAATTTTATAACGTTATATAACGTTTCTTTAAAGCTTCTTACTATGGCATAACGTTATATCAAGTTTTTAAAACGTTATTTTAACGTAAAATAACTTGGTTTTTTTTGTTAGGTGGGTAGGCAATGGAGTTGAGACCAGCCTGCTATCCCGCAGCAAAACTTACCAGGGATTTGGCAGAGAACCAGCTAGGGTTGGGTTTGCATCATGCACATGTCTTTGTACCCCTTTGGTCTTGTTTCTGCTGGTGTCTATGTTATGACTAAGTAACATCAGCTATAGCCAATGATACAATTATCCCACCTGTTGCTTATGTACAAGAGGATTAAACTGGGAATCAATCTCACCAAGCGTCACACTTTGAATAGCTCTTCTCTCTATAGTTTAAAACATCTATTCTTGCTTATGGTGGAATATTGGAGCCATTATGGATGCCTATAATATCATATCTTCACTCAGCATTCAAACTGAGAGACAGTCAGTACATTTCCCAGGTTGGCCTTACAGTATTGTTCACCTATAACCTTAGTGTTCATGAAGTACGTTCATATATATGTATCCTTAGCATTAGACTAAGGCTAGCTCTAGTGCTAGACTCTACCTAGACCTGGGGCTAGCATTATCCCTTGACTTCCTTGTCCTTGTCCAACTGGTACACACTACAAAGTATAGCAACAGGTAGAACACACAGCAGCAGGAGGGAAGCAGTGAGGCGCTGCGTCTCTGACGTGCAATACAAAACAGATCAATGCCAGTGTCACTATGGAGACAGGCACATGATCAAACCAAGATGGCGGCAGTGTGGACCCAGGTAGTGTTATGGATCTTACTCCAGGCATGCCTCCTAGGTATGTCTGTGTTTTATATTACGACTTTTCTTTATTCACATTCAAATTATCTGAGAAATGGGCGTTTCATGCCCTTGGGTTGTTTTGAGAAAACAAGTGGTATTCTGGTGCCACGGTGGTATTATGGCTTGATAGCATCAATACAGGGCTATTGACTATCACATTCTGTTTACAGCATGCTGTATGCCTACTTGGGCTAACAATCTACAACATCGCTTTGAAGTCACACGATACTAGACGATATTGCCAATAAGATATACATAGAAATAGAATTGGTAATATCAGCAAGAATAAATGACAATCATGAAATTACACATGAATCTTTAAAAAACTGGATATGTACATAAAGACAGCTAGAGCTTCTATTAATATAAAAATATGCTTATTACTTTATAGAATCTTGTTATCATCATATATCACATTGTGATTTCTTTCTTCCTTTCTTGCTAGTACTGCTTTGATACTCTTAAGGCAGTTTAGCAATGAGCAGGTCTGGTGCTAACCTGCTAGCATTACAGCTGTAAATGAGTAATGACGTGAAGTGTACCTTTATCCACACAGATCCAGGTGGGCCTGTTGCTCAAATCTAATGCATTTGAACCTAGATATGGACCTTTCCTGTCTAAGGGGCATCGATTATTTGAACTGGAAACAAAACTATATGGCAGTTAAAGTATATTAAAGCGGCTACATCAGATTTTTCTTCAAATTCTAAATCTTACTTATTCCAAACACTGTAACAGTATAGTATTTAGGGGATGAGGTCAATCAAATGGTACTCATGGGTAGTAAAAGGTCAGAAAGGGATCCAATGTGGCCTTTCTAGTGTATTTCAATGGGAGGGATAAAAGCATGCACGATTCTATTTCAAAATAACCAAATTCTAACTATTTATATTTGTGAACATTCTGACCCACTTTTAGGAAATTTATTCTTGAACAGCGATAATTAGTATTATTCTGTAACAGACCCCAGGACACACACCTGAGAAAAGGTACCAATAATAGAAGAGAGAAGGTAAAGGTAAGGCCAAAAGCAATGAAGGGAGTGCCTGAATCTAGTTTTTCTTATTTAGGCCTCAGAAATACCTGGTAACTGATTCGTGAACTGCGGCACCAACTCGCGGACTATGACCTTTACTTGTTGATGATCAGACTTACCCCAAAATTGCACAAATAAATTAGTTTTCCCCCAAATTGGACTGTGGTCGGCCTTGTCTTGCTAGGTAGGGTTGTGCAACCTGAAACACACATTCATCATTGCCTAAAAAACCACCTGTGTGTACTGTGATCAACATAGAGCCACTAGAGGTACCCTTCTATTGACCACAACCTATCTGTATGGTGGAAGTAGAAAAATCAATGGACTGCCTGTTGCTATACTGGTGGGGAAGTTGGATGCGTTCAGCAGGTAATGATTAATGCAAGTGGAAGTCTACAAAGAACTAATGATAACTCAGAATGTACAGACAATACTCTCATTATAAGGAAATAACTAGGCCAAGGCAATATGAAACTTTCCTGCATAACATCTGGAATTTTAAAGACTGGCTAGACATTACCTCTACCCAGTAAACACATAACAGAATGATCCTTTTAAAACACCTGCAATATTCAATCTATTACCATTTTAAAACCATTACCCATGCCGCACTAGGGTGTCCTTTATGATAAGGATAATGATCATTATACTCCGCCTGCGTGTTTGGTCTATTGTTCTTACTGTAGGTTATGTGGCATATTCTCCTCTCTCAGACCACCAGCTGACCTGGAACAGCCTGGGTGGAGTGACCTATTTCACATAACCTCCTCAGGAGGTTATGTGTATAAACTCCTCAGGAGGTTATATGAACTACCGTAAATTCTCGCGTAGAAGCCGCGGCTTGTACGCGAGTGAGACTCAGCTTTCTTTTGATACCAAACATGTCTATATAGGGTGCGGCTTATACGAGAGTTTTTATTAGTATACTACAGTACCAAAATCGCAATATTCAGACCCCCTCTGCGGCTTATATAATTTGTCAAAGTTAGGGGTGCGGCTTATATGCGAGAATTTACGGTAGGTCAAGTCTGACAGGAGGTTATGAGAACCGTTTCTCATTTAAAACCATGCTCGTATTGGGATTTGAATCCAGGAGCACAAACCCTCCAGCTTGCAGTCCTCTGTTTAACCAGGTAAGCCATCGGGGCAGACCTATGTAAAGTACATCACATGAACTACTGGTTTGTTAACTAATGTTTTATCCGTGAAGAAATGAGATGTAAAAGTGGTCACAGCCATTTGGTGATTTGAACTCACCACCTTCTGACCCACAGGCCGAGCTGGTAACCACTACACTACCAAGGCCTGCCTGTCAGGTGCATGAGAAGACATCTTATTTATGTTCCAAAAAGCAGGCCAGCAGAGATGCATGAAGGGAACATTTTAAGTGAACTGTTCCATCTTTGTTTTTGGGGCATTGTAATATAACATTTTCTTGTACCACAATGGATAGAGGATAGAGTTAGTAAAAACGTTTTGTTAAAAAAGGTAGCTCAGTAAAAGTGTGCCTCTGTCGGGACCGGAACCCACAATGTTCAGACTACAAGTCGGCGGTGTTACCAACTGAGCTAGCGAGCCAGTCAATAATCTATATGACTTCTTATGCCTATGAATGAGATCAGTGTTGAACGTGGACAGGTGTGGGTTTGAACCCCACAATAGGGACCTTTAGCAACCACGTCAAAGCTCATTAAACGCAGACGTAGCAGTGCTGAAGGCATAAGATACGTCTGCTTTTAAAGAGCTACGTCGGGTTTGCTAAAGGTGCCTAATATCTCATGGAATGGAATTTCAAAAATCATGTAAATATCTCATTTAGAGATGGACATATAGCATTTTCTTGCTCTACTATAGATGGTGGGTGGAGTATAAGTGAGAAAACCTCCTTGGACCTGTAGAATATGGTACATAACCTCTGAGGCGCTGAGGTTTTCCATCACTTAGTCTATATATATATCATAACATTATTAAACCTGATTAGAGAGAGCAGAAAGTCAAAAAACGCACATAAACTAGATGAGACATCCTAATCATGTGGGCCTAGAGAAAATGTTCATTTCTGGAGGAAAAAACTAGAATATGGGTCCCGGTGTTTTAGGCTTTAAAACACTTTATTTTTACTTGAAACTGCCTTTCGAGTTTGGGTATCACTTATAGAGTGCACTTGTAACTTCTTGTGAAACACTTGTTTTACACCCCACTTACGAACGGTCATTATACTTACGACCAGTGTGGTAATAGAATGGTTGTAAGTCAAATCTACAAGTGCATGGTGGGGGCTTAGAAACCCTTTGACCTTTTACAGCTCTTGTGAAACACATTGCTTGTGCATTATTGTAGTATATATTTCTAAGCCTGAAGTCAAACTGCTGCAGAAACCTTCTTGTAACTACGTGAATTGCAGTTTATGCAGAAATGTTGTAATTCTCTTCATTTTGGAACCAACATGTTATTATTTCCTGTTGCAGGTGTAAGTGGGCGAGGAAGGGCCGGTAGCCGAAGTGGTGGCGGTTACTACAGTGGCGGCTACTCCACCTACCGCAGTACTGGCTCCAGCTACAGAGCATCCTCTGTATACAGAGGGTCGCGACTCACATCAAGCTATATGTAAGTGTAGGGGTTGTGAAAGTAAGAGACCAACACACGTTCCAATTCGGTTGGATTGCAATAGGTTTTATTGTATTGAATAGGTTCACAATCTTGCAGAGTATGAATATAGTATGTGAAGGGCTTGTTCACATGGACAGGGCCTTATAAGGCATTCTAACTTATATGCTTGCCGTGGCGAAGCTGGTTCAAACAGCTCAAGGTGGAGGTGCCAGAGCACCAAGAGTTTAGAATGGATGGAAGAGGCTTGCCGCTCTACGATACGATGCGATACGATACGATACTTGTAATAACTTTTAAAGCCACCGAAGGTGACAGACGTCATTGACCCGGAAATATTCACGCCTGGAGCTGGCGCTCTCCATTATATATGCCTTATATATATGCCTGCCGCCTAGTCAAAAGGGTGATCATATTGATAACCTGGTTCCTCACTTATGATCACTCTGAACATCACCTGGGTACTACCCCTCGACACAATCAAAATGATCACCCAAAAGTCCTCACTAATGAGGACCTTTTTTAACATAGGGGTTTCAGTGTGGAATTACATTTGGCTCTCAGTTTGACAATTTTGGTTATGTTTTCTGTTACAGTTCCTACAACCCTGGTGCTCGTTATTCCCGGGTGTACTCCTCCGCTCGGATGGGCTCGTATTACTTCTACTACTACAACCTTTACTTCACCTATGTAGGAACAGCTGCCTACTATCGTCGACCATCCATCTCTCAAAGTATGTAGAAATGTGTCCCTCATAACTTTAGTGTGCATAGCATGACTGTCCAATATTGCGGTAATTTTGGTATTAAAATGGTTGGTGCACACATTGACATATAATTAAGGGGATACTGCATTCAAAAGGGGGAATTGCTAGGTCATAATGTGTCATTGAAAATGTATTAGCTAGGTCACCTTACAAGGTGTCATTCACTAAAAGACTAAATTAAGGGGAAACTTAAATCCAAACTTCATGTATAAAATATAGAATGATGTAAAGTATAAACTGGAATTCCACATTTGATCTCACTCATCAACTACGAATTAAAAAACCCCACAAAGACACCAATTGATGAGCCACATGGTAATTATAGTATAATCTAATAGCTTAATTTATGCTTTTGCTCCAGCTGCCACTGTTTGTGTTAACTATGAGACCAATGACAATGGCTCATACATTGGGGTGTTTGCCTGTCCACTTGGCTTTGAGCCGATTGAGTTTACGGAATGCTGTGGTGATGAATACGCTGAATTCTGCTGTCAGAAGGAAGGAGGGTATGTTGCATTTAGGCTCAACCTACTACACATGTCAACAAAAATATACTCATTGTATTCACCTACTCATAAATAAGTTAGAAGATAGTGTGAAGGACAAGTCAAGATAATCTGAATGCAGATGTGGACATACTGTACACCTCAATTTAGTGGCACGTGGGGACAAACTGCCCAGGTGACTAGAGGCCGCCCATTTTACCTATAATCCCAAAATGCCCACTTTTTTTTGGGTAATCTTAATCAGTTTCCTGGCCTATCCTCTAGATGGCACCACTGTAACATTGCTGTATATATCGGAGGCTCTGCCCCCACACACTTTTTTTCTATCTCATTTTTTTCCTTTTTTCTTTTTAAAACTGTAACTATAACTCAACTTATTAACCTCTAAAGGATGGGACGATTATGATGAAAGGGAAGAATATTCAGATTTGCAGATTTACAGTGCGGCCATTTGGAGAAGAGGGTGGGGGGAGCATTGAGATTATAGGATTGGCCCAAAGTCTAGGTGTGGCTTATTCAAGGCCTTTTACTACATGAAGTACAGTACAGTACCAAAGTAGCAATTTTCAGACTTATATTATTGTCCCAAGTTAGGGTGCGGCTTATACGAGGGTTAGGCTTAAACGTGAGAATTTACGGTGGTATTTTGCAACTTGGTGCATATATGAAACCCCTGAGCTAAATATCTCTTCTACAACAAATATACTTACAAAATAACAATACCTATCAAATTATTTCCAACCTTCTCTCCTTTTTCTCAGTATTAGCGTTATGCTGCTCATCACCGCGGCTGTTGTCGGCATGGTAGTGTTTGCAATATTGATCATAGTCATCCGGTACCTCTGTGCCAGGAACGCCCAACGGGGCAAGGTCATAGCAGCTCCACCAGGTCAAGGTCGACCACCAGGTCAAGGTCAGCCACCAGGTCAAGGTCGTCGTCCGGGCCCCGGTCGTCCTCCGGGCCCGGGTCGTCCCCCACCACAAAGACCTCCACAAGGTAATATGAGATATAGCGCATTTATATTGATTCTATCACAACTGATTAAAGGTTGAGGGTGTAGGTTTGAACAAAGGTAGGCTTGGCATACTCGTACTATGCAAGAAGAAACAAACTGAAACAGGTGCCTGTCTAGCCAACACACCCTGGGCTAGCCTATATCTGGGTATTTGCTGGTAATTGTCGGGGCTTCCAGATGGGGCCCATGTGGGCTCAGCCCAGAATATCAACAGGTCATGTTTGCACTGCAAATCCTTCAATTCATGCTCATTTCTGAAAATATTCAATTTACATTTAAATTTTAAATTGACATTATAAACATTTTTACAAAAGTGGGTTCACCTGGGTGGGAAACTGGGCAAAGGTGTCCCTGGGTTTCCCAGGGGCTCAACATGGGCGGCGAGGTGGGGCCCATGTACTAAACTTAGTTTTTATGGATTTCTTGCATTCCGCAGTGGCGGATCCAGGAGTTCTTTAAGGGGGGGGCCAAGATCTAGGAAAGTGAGGTGAATGCTACCGGCCACCGCAAGCGAAGCGCAGCGGGCAAACTAGGGGGGTTAGGGGGCATGCTCCCCCAAAAAAATTTGCAATTTCTAGCCATGAAATGGTGCATTCTGGTGTATTTTGGCACATCATTCATAAGGCCACTCAAAAAAAAAAAGTGGTTTCTCATCACCAAGGTCTGAAAAATCTGATGAGGGAGGCTTTTTTTTTTTTTTTTTTTTTTTTTTTACTCGGAGGCCAAAATGTATAGGATAATTTACGATTTTGTGGCCAATAATTCAAAGTTTATTGGTTAAGAATTAATTGATCTTTAAAAGTGGGGAAAATGTAAGTTATTTCTATACCAATGCATTGCTGGCATTATTAGCTTTAATTTGATACCAAATATGACCAATTTTGTCCATTTTTATCAGTTTTTTCATCAAAATTTGTCAAAAAAAAAAAAGAAGTTTTCCTCGAAACCGGATTTTTATGATGCGCGCGGTGATGAGAAACCACTTTATTTTTTTAAGTGGCCTAATGGCTGAGATTTGTATTCATCTATTTTGTTGGGGCTGGAAAATTGTTTTGTTTGGAAAATTTTGAAGTCTAAACTTGAAATGGTGCAATCTGGTACATTTTGGCTCCTAACATATGGTTAGATCCGTATTATTCTCTATCATTGCAGCTGGGACATTCTTTTTGGAGTGGAAAATTTTGAAAATTCTGAAAGTCTAAATTAGAAATGGTGAAATCTGGTGCATTTTGGCACATATATCACGGCTGAGAGATATGTATTTATCCCTTATCATTGTGGGTGGGACATTATTTTTTAACTGGAAGAGATTGGAAAATGTCGAAGTGGCAGGGCTTGGTCCCCAGGTTTTGGGTCAGAAAGGGCCAGGTTTAGGGCCCGATCCCAGGGTTAGGAAGGATCAGGTTTACAGCCTAGTTTGGGGGTTAGGAAGGGCCAGGTTAGGGGGTCAAAAGGGCCAGGCTCAGTGGTCAGAAATGGCCGAGCTCGGGCATCACGAAGGACCAGGTTTGACTGTCAGAAAGGGCAAGGTTTGGGGCCTAATCCCAGGGCCTAGTCTCAGGAAGGGCCAGGTTTAGGCCCAGGATTCAGGGTAGAAAGGGCCAGGTTTGGACATCAGAATTGGCCAGGTTTAGGGCCCAGTTTGAAGGTCAGAAAGGGCCAGGCTAAGGGGTCAGAAAGGGCCAAAGCTTGGGCATCAAAAAGGGGCCAATTTCAGGGATCAGAAGGCCAATATCTTGGCATTAAAAAGAGTCATATTTGGTTTCCAGAAAGACCAGATTTCCCTTTCTCCCCTCTCTTTCTTCCTTCTCTCCCTTCTCCTCTTTCTCCCTTTTTTTTTTTTTTTGATTTCCCAAGGGGGGGGGGGGGCAGGGCCCGTGTGGCTCCCCCCTAAATCCGCCAACTGTTAAATTTCCGGATACTTTAATTTATCCTCACTTGTCCCTTTTTTCTAGAAAAGTTCAAATAATGATATTGTTCTTATGCTTTATTGTCTGCCTGGGTTTCACCTGGGCTAGAGCTGGGCTAAGTGGGCTGAGATCTCCATGGGATTTCCATAGACTTGGTGTGGGCTGCAAGGTGGGCCCATGTGGGCCAGCCCACCAACTTCACTTTCTGGGCTGATTCTACCAACTCAACTTTCATGATCACGTTTCAAAGGCCTTTCCCCAAAAGATTGGGGTTCATCTAGGCTAGCCCTGGGCTAAGTGGGCAATTATTGTTCCCAAGCTTGCCACTAGATGACATCATTGAGAGTACATGGGATTTGATATCGTATAGATAGTTTCTAGTTTTTATTACAATGAGGCATAAATTCACAATTTCTTTAAAGCCATTGAAATGAAACAGTTTTCACATTACGTTCCTATTATGTAAAATTGTCTACATAATTTTGCATATGAATACTAACACCTTTCCCACAGATATGATCATAGTACATACCATAGTGGCTTGAATAAGCGCACCTGCGCTTATAAATTTCGATGGTACCATTTACCCTGCGCTTAAACAAGACCTGCGCTTATTCAAGATACAAAATTGGCCTAAATTTTCATTTCAATACCCTCATTTACCCTGCGCTTATTCAAGACCTGCGCTTATTTGAGACCCCTGCGCTTATTCAAGCCACTACGGTAATCCCAGGACACCCTCAGGTATCAATATCAGACGTACAGGAACTCTGACTGTGTCACCCACTGTGATCAGAGTTGTAGTTAGTCAAAGGATGCATTTTGCTTCTCCTCCTTTGATAAAGAGAAGAGATGACATTAAATGCAGATAAATTAATCAACCGACTGGAATACTTGTTTGTAACTGCTCTTAATATAATGGTCATCAACTAAATAATGACTAAGCTTATAGCCAAAAAGAGATGTTCTGTATTACATTAGTCTGTCATCCATAAAAGAAAACACATTTGAGCGAAGTCTGTCTCAATAATGGGGCCACGGAATCCCAAGGGTCAGGTCAGGTTATATTTTACCGGTGGGAAATATATCAACATTCAATATATGTACACATTTATTTTTTTATTCTACTGTTACATTGCTAAAAGAGACTTTTTAACACTATAATTGATAATTTAATTTACAGGCCAAGTCCCAAGACAGCGATTTCCACAGGAACCTCCCAATTATGGTGAGTAATACGAGCACTCTAAGTTATCATTCTCTAATAATAATCTGTAAATTATGTAAACATACTTCACTTGAATGATTCGGTAGAACGTGTTTTTTCTACATGAGTTTTTGTTCAATAAATCTATTTAAAAACAAACAATGCTATGAATAAAATAATGATATACATATTCAATTTCAATTGCTATTATTTGAGTAAAGTGGACCGATCGCACAATATTAGTCTCGATGGCTGTGTTGGTTTAACACTGTTATAGACTGTTGAAGTTACAGTGTACCAGTATGCAGAGTCCAACCTTGAAGTAAAGCAGCGAGAATGTTTGCCCTGTGGTAATTCAATAAGCAACAGTATTCCAGTGTAGGAGAGGAGATGCAAACACTCATGGCTGTGTCTCATGAGATCGGGCCAATGTGAACGTCTTTGACAGGGTTCCATCTTTGACCGTGTGCCATTTTTGACTGGGTGCCATCTTTGACCTCCTGACAGAAAATAGTTTATTTTAGGGCAGGTGAAGTGACATATGGAGATATAACCACCGCCATTTTCTTTATTTCATCCCTTACATAAGGTCAAATCCCACAAGGCGAGAGAGGGTCAGAAAATGTTGTGAATTGGTCTAATTGCCGATTTTGGGCCCTATATTGGCTAAGACAGGCCGAAATCGGTGAGAAAGTATTGCCTTTGTCTTGTGATTTGGGAAATCGCAAGGATCAAAAGAGTTAGATATTTTCCTCCAGAAGGCCTAGAAAATGTTGCTTATTGGAATATGTCAATGATTTGGTTTATATAGGGGGACACTCCAAATATCTTTAGGCTAATTGAGAAGGAATATAGTGAAGATAAATCATACTGTGAAGTAACTCCCCTCAAACAGATCCTTTAACCAGTCCTGTCCTTGCCTATTATTGACCACTGTGGGATTTGGAGAGGCATAAGATCATTGGACAAGTGTTGCGATTTACAATACTGGACACAGTTGCCCCTTGTTTTTATGTCAATAATCAACACTTTCTGGCCCATTTTTTGCGTTGTGGGATTTGACCTATATCAAAGAAGAATCTTTTCTTTTAAATCTTTTTTTTTTAAATTGAGTGGTCAGAGATATATGGCATAATGGGTGAGTCCTCCTTGTTTCCACTTTCAGGTATTTTCACAGTAACAGACGGGATGCAGGAAGTGAAGCCTCCCCCCTACAGCATGTGTGAGAAGCCGTGGTCTCCTCCCCCCGCCTACAGCACCGAGTGGCAGACCCATGGAGGCCCTCCGACCCAGGTGCCGCCCGGAGACTACCAGGTGCCGCCCTACAACCCGGCACCCTACTACCCTCCCCCACTACCACAGCCGCAGAACACCTCCCCTTAGGCAGCAACTGACACAACGCTCACTCCATATCAGGACATTCTACATCCCAGCTAGCATGGATTCATGGCCCCACATGGGTTTTATTTGGATAAGCTAAGCTTGCCATTATTGTCCAGGGCTGCCAGTGAGGACCCAGATGGGCTCAGTCCCCAACTGAACCTTTGATACAATGCAGATATACCTCTAAGTATACTCCTCTTATTCTTCTTGGAAATAACCAGTTATGATATATTTTTATGGTAGGTTTCGCCTGGGGTGAATTTCCAATGAAACAAATATTAGTATAGCTTTACTATTTTTATTCATACCTCATTAGGCCTGTGTCCATTATACGACAAGGAAAGTGGAATATATGGCCGTTTTGACGTCCAGCAATATGTACATATCTGGGAATATATTTTGTAGATATATTCTACTTCAACTGCAGGTATGCTGTGTCCACTAGGCGTTATTGAAACTGCGGTTACTAATACCCGACACAAACACGTATATGGACTTGGGGCTGACACAGATAATTGACTGCCCTATTTATTGAAACAGAAAAAGAAAAAATTATAATAATGAACTCCACCGAGCGAGCTAACGAGCATACATGTTGCTACAATGAAGAACAGGCGAGCACTAATCCTTTACAACATGGCGACATACGACGAGCCGGGGCCCTGGTGTCAATACTTGCAACTAACCACCAGTGTTTTGTTACTACACATTGAAACTGCGGTTACTAATACCCGACACAAACACGTATATGGACTTGGGGCTGACACAGATAATTGACTGCCAACACCCAAACCACAATTACAGCAGAAACAAGTCAAATACAAATATGACCATACATACGAATACATCACTTTAGAGCAAGGTCATCAGATATCCTCTGATCAATCGCAATTCTATTGTCCATTGTTTTTGATAAGTACAGGAGTGCCGCCATACTTGACCAATCTCCTGCTTCCCTAATGTCCTCCAGTGACAAACCGATGCTGTGCATGTAGGCAGCACCGGCCCTACGCATGGAATGCATGCCAGCCCTTTGAGCATCTAGATTGACCGCCACTAAAAGCTTCTTGACGAACCGAAGAAGTGTGGGGTACAGAAGTGGCCTGTGTTCACCATCCCTCTCAATCATAAAGACCGGTGACACAGATGGTAGGTGAGAATAAGCGTCCATGTGCTTTTTGAGTAGAGAAGTGGCACAGAGAGGTGACCCCTTTGAATAAGTAACCGGTAGTCTATGCTGGCGCTGACCATACTGGATTGTCTTTGAAGATGAGATACAAATCAACATTCCCCACTCATGGAAAGTCACCGCACCTCTACGTAGAAAATGAGAGGTGTCAGATTTAGACTCCGCCCAAGTGTTTGGAACCAGATTGCTCTTCCTGAGTAGTGCTCTGAACGAAACCACTATACAAGTCCACATGACCACATGACTCTTGTCAGATAATAATAAACACTGAAACATGTCTAAGAGATTGGCCACTGATAAAGTTGGCCTGGCTGGGTTTGGATCCCCTAGTACCCTTTTCAGCCCTGCTAGTGTAGTCTTGAAAATGAAGTCCTGCCTCATACCGGTAATATCATGTCCATAATAACTATTCAAACTAATTACTCCACTTGCATAATTGTCTATTGTCACAAATCGAAGGGTGTCTGACAAGAACACCAGATAACGGCACATAACTTGTACGGTAGTTGGTAGGGGAACACACTTGGCCAGTTTGCAGAAATTAATAAAACGTCTCCACTGGGACAACTTTGTGCTCCAAGTTGACTTTGACCACGCATGAGCTCTCAGCTGGGCAGCTCTCCTGTCTAACTCTTGACACCAGTATTCCGCCTCTGCAACATAAATGAGACGGAATTGTTGACTCTGAACTAACACTAATCCTGGACAAATAGTCTGGCCAAATATTAGTTGGGCCTGGTAGGTACACAGCGACTAGATGACAGTTAATGTCCACACATAACCAAAATATCAACTTCAGCAGAACCAGTGAATGGCGGTTCTCACTTATGCCCTTATTGATGGCTGCCACCACCTGAGTATTGTCTGTATAACACTCCACTCTTGTGTCCCTCCACTTGTCCCCCCAACGCCTTACAGAAGCCAAAATTGGGAACAACTCCTGGACGTTAATGTTATCCGGTATATATTCTGACGGTACCGGGTGGATATGATCATGAGCCGGGCACACAAACTTCGTCACAATGTCATTACTCCAGCTGCCACACAACCAGTCCGGACTGTAGATTGCGCCAAATCCAGTGCCTGACGCATCAGTATATACTCTAGCTATGTTCCATGAAGACGAGTCTATGATTTTCGCCATGCCGTTGAACTTCTGTGAGAAACCTCCCCACCAGTCTAGATCCTCATGGAAGGCGTATGTGAGAGAAACATAGCGCTTCCCTGGGCTGAACTTGGACAACAGATCAATAATCCTTCGGGAGAAAGTTCTACCCCCGCGGACCAGCTGGGCACAATGGGCCAAAATACCACATAATCTTTGAAGCTGGCGTTTTGTTGCCTTACGGCGACCTTTAAAAAACGACAACTCGTCCAGTAAACGTAGCATCTTGTCCTGAGGTAATCTCAACTGAATGGCCTCTGAGTCAATGTCAATCCCCAAATATCTCTGGGTGGTGCTAGGACTAAGCACTTTCTTATATGAAATATAAAACCCTAAATTTCTCAAAACACCATGTAGAAATAGCTGGGCCTTCACACATTCTTCCTCAGTTTTGGCCATCACCAATAGGTCATCAATATAATTGACACAGAAAAATCCAGACGCACATACAAATCTCGCAATAGCATCACTAATTCTAGTAAATATACATGGAGCAGCTCTGGTACCAAAGGAAATGAAATTATCTTCTATGTACACTTGTTTATCATCCACGACCCATGACAAACCCTGATAACCTCTGTCAGCCGTCTTGATCATTACTGACCTGTAGGCGGCCGCTACATCTGTCACCGCACAATAATAACCCGGCCTAAGAACTGCCGTAACATCGTCAATAGACTTATACCTAAATGAATGGAAAGTATCGCTCATGAAATTGTTAATAGACTCATAAGCGGGTTTACTGGCATCCGTGATAGGCCTATACCCTCCACTTGACTTGGTGACCGCCCCCAGTGCATGCACACACCTGGGCGTATAGTTCACTATAGACAGTTTGCCCGACTCCAATTCACTCTTTATAATACCGTCTATTTCACTGAAGGCTGAGATGGTAGCGGAAGGGTAGTTCTTGACTTGATAGGGCCCAATGCTGACTCCTGGGTCGACTATTTTGAACCCCGTGAGGACTCCGTCCAACAAGAACAGACTGTCCTCATCCCAACGCTGGCTACCGAATGCCGATGAGACACCCCCCGACAACATGCGTCTCCAGCCGTCAGGGCGTAGCTGAGCGTAGACTCCATCCAATACATGAACAGCTGAACGATCCCAGAGAGGCTTATAACCTTTGTTGTCCGTTAATAACACCTCCAACGAGTCGTAAATCAGCAGTTTATCGATGCCCGCTGTCTTAAATTCCCAAACCGGAAGGTCATGTCCGCCATGACACTTTGCAGTCTCCGCTGGTCCTCCCGGATCTGTACACGTGTCGAGCGGGACCAGCGGCAAAGGGTTCCTTCAATACACACCAGGTGGCGCCCCATGCCCGTAGTTCCCGCCACCGTAACCGGCCTGAAATTGCTGCTGCCCATGGGGGCCGGGGGGACCTCCCTGCCCCTGACCATAGTTTATGAAAGGGCGACCTTCCCCTGTGTTGTTCCCCCTCGATCTGCACGCCTTCCCTTTATGCTTACCACCACAAAACGTGCACACATGAGCTTTGGAACAGTTAGAGTACTCACACTAATTGAAGTTGTAATTGGCACAAATGTTATCCGGTACCACATATCTGTAGTTTTTCTTCCCTGGACCCCCTTGGCCGGAGCCGGCCTTGGACTGTATGCCTTTGAGTTTAATCTGGAGCTCCTTGACCACATTCATATTCTCCGCTGACAGGTGAGCCGTCATAGAAGGCTCATCGCCCGGCATGAAATCAATCACCTCCCCGTCAATAACCCTGGACACTACTTTGTGATCGTAAGCTGCTCACACATCAGGATCATACAAGCCTGACATAGCCTTGAACGCCACAAACTGCATGTGATCCACATACCCGTACACCGATGCTTGTGACGGTTGAGGTAAGGGGTTCCGTAACAGAGACTTGACCACTGACGTCATGCCGTACCAGAGCTCCACTACCGACATGTCAGTGTATAGTTTATCTGCCGGAATATGGCAATCTGCCCTTAGGCGGTTACGTGAACGTTTGCGCTTACTATGAGAGGTGAGCCAACTCAAACTGGCCAGCAAATCTTTAGTACCTGAACTGCCTGGGGGTACCTGCGTCGTCCCTGCTTCGAAGTCGTCAGGTAGTACTCCCAGGCCGAGATCCTCACCCTCCACGCCTGCTGCCGCCAACTCTTCCCGGATAGAGCGTAGGCCGGGCGGAATAGCGCCCCCGCCGGTGCCTCCCCCGGGACGCGGGGCAGATGCCGTCCCCCCGCCTGGGGCCCCTCTGTTGCCGGGCCGAGGAGCGCGGAAGGTCGTCGTCCCCGTGTGCACTCCCAAGGACTCCGCCACGCTGTCGGTCTCCTCGATGTCCCGTACTATATCCTTATTGGCGATCCGCAGGGTAGCAAGTTGATGTTCCAACTGTTTTACCCGCCGTTCTTCCTGCAATTTCTTTTTGAGCTCCTCCTCCTTGTCCACCAGCTTTTGTAAATGGTCCTCCCTGGATGGCAAGGGTGACTTGCCTGGTGCCTTGGTGCTCTTCTCCTCGAGCGAGGCGTCATGGCCGCCCCCACCGGTGCTCTGCTCCTGCTCCATGTCTCCTGAATATCGGCAATTCTTCCCGAAGGGGGGTGGGTCGTAACCCCAGCAAGTGCCACAATTCTTGGAAACCTTCCCTGTTATCTCCACATATACCTTTGCAGCCATGAAAAAATTATAATAATGAACTCCACCGAGCGAGCTAACGAGCATACATGTTGCTACAATGAAGAACAGGCGAGCACTAATCCTTTACAACATGGCGACATACGACGAGCCGGGGCCCTGGTGTCAATACTTGCAACTAACCACCAGTGTTTTGTTACTACACATAAATTGCTGCCCAGACTGCCCAGGGCAAACATGGACAAGGTTTTACAATAGAATAAAGAGCATATATTCCAATTTCTGCACTAAAAATCAAACATGTTAGATATTTTAACGTCCACTTTTAACGTCCACTTTTAACGTCCACATTTTTGTATTTCATTTTTGTATTTCAGAATTTTGTAGTCAAGGTGTGTCCACAGGGAGACAAAACATATATTTCATATTTGCATTCAAATTCACGTTTTGAAGGACGACAAACGGCCTCGTATATGCTAGTGGACACAGGCCTATTATCTGTATCGAAGGCCCATAGAAAAGTAAATTGTACATAGACATTGTCTTGAATGGGACCAAGGCGCTGCCAATGATGCTGAACATGAATGACTCAAACACACATTTAAAAAAACTCAGGTCATTCAGGAATTATTTTATGCTGCCTCAGTATCAATATACCGGGTATGTGTACATACATGTTTAATACACTAATATATGAAGTATCTCTCCGTCTGTAAGTGGAAGCTGTAGGCCTACTGCTGATAGAATACTATCATCAGCATGCATATATTCTGAGGCACTTTGCTGAACGAATGATGCCACACTGGTGGCTTCCTCAGATGTGAGTTGAGTTATGCTGTATATTCTGCATCTGAGTTACAGAGTATAATGTCCAATATAATTACAGTCTGAATAAGTTTGGGGCATAACACCTTCGCTGGACTCAGGGGATATATGTGGGATTTTGCTTTATATTTGAAATAAGGCAGCAGCCCACTTTGTGAGAGGAGTTATTATCATTTTACTATGTGCATGTATGGACATCTATCAGACTCTGCGAGGGCTAGGTCAACGTTTTATTTGCGGTACATTTATGTGGTGGTGAACTAGCAGCCAGTTAAGTTTGGTACTGTTGATGATATGGGAAACGAGTATTACAGGACCATGGAAATCATTATATCACGGACACTGTTTGAATATCACTACACAACACGGGACATTCCACATGTGTACTATGGTGTCACCCAGCCTGGAGGTCCCAGACACACTGGTCCATATCAAAACCGGCTCTGACACGAGTTTGCCGTGAAGCACCCTGTGCACTCTCGGGGCCTGTGTACAGTATGGCCCCCTGGGGGCTCAGCTGTGAATTACCTTTCAGTACATACTAGTATCAATCAATACCAAACTACGACTTAACCGCCGGTGGTCAGATACTCATGAGGCAAAAAGGAACTACGTATCATTTGAATTTGATGCATAGTTTGTAAAAGGGGTTAAAAGCTGGCAGTGTGTGGCAGCTCTAAACCATGTGATATTCTCTCTGCAGTCTACAACGCTGCGCTGTACATAGACATCAGCAGAGTATTGATACTGTATTGTAGATATAAGACTTTATTGTATTGTGGAACGTTGTATGCGTGTATTATTTGCTTCACTGTATATACTTGTTTGTTCTCAGTGGTTAACGGAAATAAAGCTCTATACTTTGTAGCTAATTGTAACACTCAATGTCTCTCCTCACCAATATTGGATGTCTGGGCGTTCGAGGCTGACCAGGGACATAAGAAAGAAATGCATGGGTTGATTACAAAAGTATGTTGTAAATGAAAATCTTAAATTTATCTCAGTCCAGTGGCGTTTTTTTTGGTAAATTATCTAACGTAAATTATCATACAAATACATAAAACTAGAGATACTCAAAATTGTTGAAACTGTTGATACCGACGGAACGTAAATAATCCCGTTTTTTTTTTGGGTTAAAGGCTCTACATATTGGCTGGTTGGCGCCACTGGTCACTGGTACTGTAACCTATGGGAGACGCCCAGCTGACGCGGGTATATATCAATTAACAAGTATCACCCCTCCCCCACCTCCCAACCCTGTAAGTCTATACGAGGTCTCGTTTACCACATACTACTCGCCAGCACCTGAAGCGTCAACAATACACCAGGCAGAACAGCACCATGGTCAAGGGTCTGTTATAATCATAATTAATGAAGGTCCTCCACTTGCCCCAGCCATACATATAGGCCTACACGCTCTCGTACGGCCAGGCTGAAGTGTATAAGGGCACTCATGTCGTCACAGGTCGCTGCTACTCTCAGCTCGGGGAGTGGTGGACCTGCTGCAGCCAGGCTACTGCTATTTGGGAAGTTTAGGGACTAATAATTTATTGCCAGCTAGGGCCGGGGGTTCATTTTGCCAATTTTCCCACTTTCTAACCACTGCAGAAGTACATAATCATAATGCAATTATGAGTTACCCTTGTGTGTCACCACCTCACCATGCCCCCCATGCAGTCTCGGAGTTCAATATTAGAATATGACAAGGAGGCGCTCAGGGGGTAAAAAATATGTGGAGGTAGGGGGGGGGCATTCATAGGATTGGGTCCACATTTTGACCGCCCATCAGAGGGAGGGGATATTGCCACCTGTTTACACCAAAAGAAGAAATGTAACTGCATCTAGGGCTATACATAAATTGGCACATATGCAAATGATTTCAAATGACCCTCCATTACCTCTGTCTCTGCATTGCATTAGTCAGCAGAGATCTAACATGCTACATATACTCTATCATAGAATAGGTGGCAATCTTATGAATTGGGAAACTTCATTTACAAGCAAGCCCAAGACCCAATTTACACTGTAAATATGAATCTTCCAACAAGAGCTCATCAATGCCCTATCCTAAAAAGCCATATCCCCGCATTTGTGAGATTTATTTTAGATGCATAGAACATTTTGATTTGATCACTTGGAACAACTAATGCGATACAGTCTATAGCTTAGTTCTTGGGGGTGATGGTAGCCGTAGTAGCAGAGGGCACTTTGCATACCATGATCTACACTGACCTGTGGGCGGGATCTAGTATGTGGTGGGTGGGATCTACTATGCAAAACAGGGTCAAAGGTTACCTAAAACGGCCAGCAATGGTGGGTAAACCCACGCATAAACTGACCCTTTAAGAAGAACCTAAAAGACGAAAAAGGGAAACCATGTATTCCCAAAACAGGATTTCTATAAGGTAACTATCGGGTAGTTATTTTTGAATGGCTAGACATATATCCTCTGGGCCGAGACTATAGATGGCCTTCCTAGACTGAATTAATTATTTACATTCGCAGTAAAAATGAAATCGTTAATGCTCTCTGAGGCTCAATACCAAATTGATCAATATTTGATGTCACCATGGAGACGGACACATGACCAAACCAAGATGGCGGCCGTGTGGACAGTGCTCTGGATCTTACTACAGACCTGCTTCCCAGGTACTCTGTGTTTCATACTCTGATATTTCTAAATTTACATTGGACCAAGATAAGATATTCACTGGGTGTAGATATTACAATTAGACTGGTTACTCAGTGGTAGGATGACTTATATATGATCAGTGTCTTTGGCTATATTGTGGACATATTCTATGCAATACTGTCTGCATTGAAGGCTAAAAGCCTTCACCAGTCATCTCCATTAGCATGGCACTTCTACACATCTGAAGCCAACTCATACTACTACCAGGCAACAGACTTTGATTAAAATAAGCAGATTGTTTATAATTGTTTGTTCATAACTTCATAAACGATTTGCAGCCAGAAATATCTCTATGTTCATATATGGTACCAAAACATCATTATTCAATGACGTATTTGTGGTACTCATTTGCTTTTGACACCCATATTCAATATTATTATATATAGTATATGTTAATACTATCTATATATCGTTTATTTGTGCCCACAGTGATTTGCGATCTTTATATTCAATTATTTATCTGTGTCCGTGTACAATGTACTACATTCACGTATAATAACAGCTTTACCTTAGTCAGTAATCCTGGACTTCCCGGAGAGTAGGGACAAGGAGAGCGGTGGAAAGTGCAGAAGTATTAGGCTGTTAGCACCCTACATGCCTGAGATATTCCTGCATTATTCATGGTTATGTTTCAGATATATTTGGAGCACGTCGATCCCCCTCCCGTGTTTCTAGATCTAGATCCCGCACACGCTACGACCACTACGACCACTACGACAGTGGCGGCACATATGAGGATAGACCTCCCTATTCTTATACTGAGCCGAAAGTGGATGGCAGTTCATGTAAGTAGGTACTCTCGTTCCCAAATCCTTCCGAAGGAAGGCTCTGGTAACTGCCAAATGTTGGGATTTTGCTGGGTCTGGGAAACCCCTGCTGGAAGCTTGGAACCAGCGAACAGGAACAGGAAATGGAACCAGAAAGGCTGATGGTAAAACTACCTAAAACTACCATCATACATTCTGGTTCCTGCCCACTGGTTCCAGCCTACCAGCAGGGGTTGCCCAGACCCAGCAAAATCCAAAGTTCAAGGTCATTTGGCTGTTCCCAGAGACTTCCTTCGGAAGGATTTGGGAACGAGAGTAGTAAGTAGGCTGCAACCCTTCCTGTGAAAGCTGATACTAGGTACCTCGCATAAGCGCTGCACACCTGTGAAACCGCCGATACTCACAAGAAAAATGCCAATCTTTATGTGGCTCTGGAGGTCGCACAAAAGTAGGCACAGAAATAGCAAAGAAAGATTTGGATCTGCCGATCTCAGCTATTATCAGTATCATGTCGGTTGTTCTTTATATACACGTGCAAATGGGTGTTTGCTGGAGGTCACTTTGGGTGAAATTACAGGTTTTGTCACGTGTTTTCTACAGCTGATTTGACTTCCATCTTATAAACTGGATTTCCCATTAGACCATACATTGCACATGAAATGTACCAGCACAGTTGATATACATGAGGCTTAACTGTGATCCCGAGACAAAAAAAAAGAAAAAAAAAAGTACTTTTGCAGCTGGTGTGTTCGTTAGGCGAAAAATCTGCCTATTTAGTCAGTTACTAAACTAGCATGCCTGTTGCTTCTGGTAGAGCTTTGCAAAGAACCAGCTTCAGCAAGCTGAAGCCTGTGCCTTGCAAGACTCTACCGGAAGCAACAGTCACGCTGGTTTAGTTAGTTACTAAATAGGCAGATTTTTTGCCTAACGAACTCACCAACTATTTCACAGAAATAATAGGTTAAAAAACATATTGACATTGAATTTTCTTCTTCGTCCCGCCCCTCAAATAGCTATTTTAACCATGTAAAGAAAGCCAAGTAATCCTATGGATGGTGTGGTGGGAAGATTAAATCATAGTTGGCTTTCTATACAAATCCTATATAGCATACTGGTAAGCTTAAAAAAAGAAAGTTAATTCCCATGACCAATTATTATGGTATCGATGTTGCCTTCCTGGTGGAATATGTGTTTCAAATTACAAGAGGATTGGCATCATTTGTAGTATAACATTTGTGACAAGGGTACATATTAGTGATTTTGCCATTCTTAAACACAAATGACTCAATAAATACATATTGGAAATCTGAGAAAAATTATTCATGCTCTATGCAACATGTGGATACATTATATGTAATACCAAAGTCCTCAAGTATGTGCTCTTGAAGATGGCTATGGGGTCAAAATGGCAATGGCCATTTTCAGTGGTAAGGGATTGGCAACTCTGGAATGTTGGAGGGTACAGTATTTCAATACACATGTGTAGCTGGTCAAGCTAGTGTATAACCAATAGACAATGGCTACAAAAAGTGAAGTATGGTGTGATAGACGGTGACTTTATTGTATCTGCCATGAATCAGTACAATCAGCTCGGTAACAACAGGTATACCGGAGAAAATAGCAATATGGAGCCACTGTGTGATATTAAAGTAAAAGTGTACAATCAACACATTCAAAAACCTCAGCTCTAGCTAAGTATACCTAGGCATTGTCTAAGCTAGACTGATTTGTTAAGCAAACCTCTTTATATATGGTATGGAGAAGGGCACATGACCATCCCCACTAGAGACATCTAGTGGTCGGTAGTCACGTACCAGGATATAACCCTGTATGTATGAAGATATTCATACAATGTCCATAATTCTTAATTATATAGTTTATTGGGAAATATCTTTTTTCAATTGCATATTGACAGCAAAATGGATGTATTAACACTCTGAAATTGGCCCAGTCTTTTGGAAAATTCATATAAAATGAATTACTGAATGGACCACCATTTTTCATCATCAGCTTCCTAACCGGTATAACAATTTTCTTCAGGGAAGGGTTTCTTCAAATATCCGTGGTACCTAATCGCTGATACAGACAGTGTCTAAGGAGGACTCGTTTTTAGCCTAATGGCACTAAGTTAAAATCTAGTGTGACCAAATTCCTGAATACCTTATGGGTTATGTAATAAGGCTCAGTGTACAACCAGCGATATATAGTATTATACCCCATGGTACAACCTAGTATTTCTGGGAATGTTGAACCAACGTATATATCTTACCAAAAATATATTAACGTATGATTTTATACTGAGCAGGCCTTATTAAACCATTTTCAATCACATTCTTTCTCACAGAGCCAAAATTGTAGGCATCATCATCGGAGCGCTCGTTGGTATAGCAGTGCTTGCCATATTGCTTGTCGTCATCTATCATTTCTGTGTCAGAAGGAGGAACCCAAATGACAAGGTCAGAACACCTCTACCAAACCAAGGTCAACCTTCAAGTCAAAGTCAACCCACATGTCAAGGTCGACCTCCAGTTCAAGGTTAGCAACAATCCGGGTCCAGGTTATCCCTAGTTCCAAATACCTCTCCCAGGTCAATGGCAGATCATTAAATCAAATCCCAGTAATTGATTTACTAAAATGTGATAACATCATTAATATTTTCATATTTGAATGAAAGTAAAATACTCAATTCACCAAGTGACTTATCGGGTATTGCATATCAAATTAAAAGAGCATAACAGCAGTCATCAATTGTAAACCCCACTGCCTCCTATACTATGAGCACTGGACCTAATCTGGCCAGATCGATTCCGACCCATTTCAGTAGTCCTTTAGGTGGTAACCAAATGCAGTGAAATATCTATACAGGTCTTGGTTCACTGACTATATTGGTCAAAAATTAAAGATATGATTAAGATAAGCTCTGCATATATGGCAAATCTCCCCAACCTGGATCAATCTGGATCAACACCACCTTAGTCAGGAGAGCAATGGCACAGTTTCATCTGCACTGAACACATGCTATATGTCAGTCTACTATTGTTGTAATTCTGTTGGGGCTACATCAAGCTATATGTCAATGCTGTAGCCAGGTGCAACTATGTTGTGTCAATGGTATACTTGAATAAACATCATCCACAAACTTACATCATATTTAAAATTAATTTTGCAGGTATTTTCACAGTAGCAGGTAATACGCAGGCGGAAAAGGCGCCTCCATTCCCAGAATCTGGTCTGCCATTGTCCCCTCCACCAGCATATGGCGCAGTCACAAGGGCCTCTCGTGTACCCAATATCTCCAGGAGACTGCCCCAGAGACAACCACGACAACCACAGGTCTTATGGAGGTCAGATTCCCCCGTCAATACTAATGGTTATGAAGAAACGGAGTCAGAGACGGAGTAGCTGGTGATGGTAACATAGTGGTTTATTGGTACACTGGTATTGTACAATAGATGCCCACCTGGAGCATACTGACTGGACACCTGGCATTACATAAGCATTCTTGCATGGACAATATTGCAGTAGGACACTACACAATACAACTGTACATAGTTAAAAGTAGCATGACATCCTTTTATCACAGTAAAACCTGGTCTAGTGATACATGATTTCTAATTCCAGTCTTACAGGGATGCTCGACTACACATATTTAGTTATTATTGTTCAATGTGAAAATTGAAAATTATTATTTAACTTGTAGAATGAAAAGCCAGATGGAAATATTGAAAATATATTCCTACACAGTACAGACAATTGATGGCATTATGACAAATCTTGAGTCCATTGCAAGTTCAACTCGAATATAACATTTCTCATGTGTAAATTAGTAGTGATATGATACATTGTGTTACATATAACTAATTTCTACTTAAAATGTACATAAATATGCCTTTATAACATGGAGCATCAGGAATTATAATATGAACAACAATACAATGGTACCGGTGAAGTGCTGTGCATGTATTGTTCTTTCTACAACTCGTAATGTGGTTTGAAAATAATGCATCCATGTATCCGATTGTATTTACCATTTTGATGTATACATGAAAATAAGGATATTTTATATAAAACATTGAAACTGCCACAGAGATATATAAAATGGTAATGGCCAATGCCCAGTCAGCATTGGTTAGTGGGGCCCATACGGGTCTAAAGGTAAGCCATTAGGTAGGACCCATGTCACTTAGTCCATATGGGGCCCACCACATTTTTGTCCTAGGCTAACTGCTGGAACCAAGATGAGCTCGCCCAGATCTTAATTGAGCGTATCCACATGGGCTTAGGGCGTGGCCCATGTGGGCTTTTAAAAAAAATATTTGGGGGGGATATAGGGTTGTAAACTCTACTGTAGTTGTTTGCCATTATTTGATATCCTGGTGTTATGGCCCATGAGCCAACTAAGTTGCTTCATCCATATAGGTAGGAATCTCTTCCTCTACCATTTAGAGGGGAGAGAAATGCATCCTTTAGCTGACTTACTTTTGGGCTGGACATCTTTCTTAACTTATGTGATGCAGCCAGCAGGCAGGCAGCCTGTGTGTGAGAGCTTAGTCAGTGGCAGGATTATAATTATGTTGTTATGACATTCAGGGAACAGGTGTTTGTATCAGGGTGCTGCTTGTTTCCATATTCATATGCAGAATGAGGTTATAAAACATGGCATTCCAAGAATCTATTATGAAATCTGTTATATTCCCAACCATTCTGGAATTATTAAGAAACCATAAACATTTGTTATCCAAATATAAAAAGCTCTGTTGAACAATAATGTGGTATCACTTTCGACGAGGACATCTAGTGGTTTGTTCAAGAACATGACTTGCCCACTTGACCAAGGTCCAGCCCAGATAAATCCCATCCATGAGAGGGAATGAGATTTGAAAAGTACCCATGAAAGTTAAGTTGATGGCCTGAGCCCAGAAAGTTAAGTGGCGGGCTAACCCAAATGGGACTCACCTTACAGTACATTCAAAGCTTGATATGAGAGCATAGCAACTTTACTTAAAATGTTAATTTCAAAGAACCACTTCTAACGGACACAATTTAAAGTATTTCAAATGTAGTTAAATGATTGCATTTGAAGTTTGGTCTGTGGGCTGAGCCCAGCTGGGGCCCACCGAGCAGCCCAGGTTTATTCCCATAGACATCCCAAGGAAGTCTAGCCCACATTAACTAGATCCAGCCCCGGCAAAACCCACTTTGATACAAAGCCATGAAAGTGGTACTTTAACTTATAATATATTATCCAAGAACAACCAAAGATGAGTATATTTCAAAGTATTTACAACATATCTTAGGAAATAATTGTTGGTGGGCTTGGCCCATCTAGAATCTTACTGGTAGCCCTGGACAAAAATGAGGAAAACCCAGATATGGGCAAACCCAGCTGGCCCAAGTAAAACACAAATGGGCCCCACCCAGTAAACACCCTACATAGTTCCAACGTAGCTCAGAGGTTTCTCTAGGTAGATGTCCAACCAAAAGGTTTGAGTTGGTAATTTTGGAAGGTTTGTAGACGTCAAAACATTATGGGTTATTTACGTTCAACAGATGTAGACGTCCGATTTACGTTGATCTACCTCATTCAGACGTAAATCTACGTAAAAAATCTACGTATCCGTATGTAACTTTTCAACTTCATTTGGGGAGATGACTTTTCCGTGTCACACTAGGTGGCAGCACTATCAATTATGGAGAGAATTTTACAGCTCTTTAACAAATCTACCACATCCAAGCAGTAAATTCTCATTAATTATGAATTCAACATCATGCAAATAAACCGTATTCAATAGAATATTTATATATAAAGGACGGGTGATTAAAGCATTGTGCATGATTAGGTACTTTGCTGCACTTTACTGTGAGGACACCACATTGGTGGTAATGGAAGAAATACAAAGCCTCTCTGCAGCCAAAACTATTCAACATATCTATACTGTCAGGCTGTTCAATTGAACAACAAGAACATACCATGTAGAATGAAATGAGATTGAAAATTATAGTACTTATTTTGTATGAACATTGTTTGTTAATGTAAATTTGTCAGCAATATATTACAAGTCTTTGTCTGAATCCCACTATGTAGAATTAGATGTAATGTGTTAAAGGTAGATTTACGTCTGAGATTGGTAAATAAACCTTAACGTTTTGACATTGATAAACCTACTAAAATTACGTAGTTCAGACCAAAAATCAATGTAGATCTACGTCTGACCAATGTAGTTGTGTTTACTGGGCAGGGACCAATGTTATCTCGGTGTTCATTTTGAGAAACTATATTTGAAAATAATATTACTTCTAATGGCATTATCTGCAAATATCTGCAAATATCTGCACGAATTCTGGGAAGCTGGACGATGCATACGTTTTACAAACGGCCACATGTATTTTTTGATTCTTGTACTTTTTGAAATACCATTTATGAAATGAATACACATTACCAAATCAAACAAACCGATAGAACATGATATATGCTGAGTAACTATGTTAGTTTCAAATTAGGGGCTTCATCTTGTTTGGGTATATGGTCATTAGTCGTCAAAAACAGCCAAGGTATTCTATCCTAGCTTGGACAACCAGCGCAGAAATGTTATGGGTCCCTCCGCAAGAAGGGTCCACTAGTGGACCTACACTTCATCAGCTCATTATTTGAATCATTAATTGCATAAGCATCATAATATCGAAGCACATACATGTAAAGGATTTGTATGGGCAGAAAGCGTCGCAAGATGCTACTGTTCAATAAAAGATTCAATTCAATTCAACTTTATTACCTAAGCTATCCAAATAAGAAAATGAGTACTTAATGTTTTGTTGTGGTCATCTGTGCAAGAGCTTCATTTTGGTTCCATTTTTGGCATTCTACCCTGCTTGCTGACCAAGTTATCTAGCAAAGTGCGAGACTAGTGCCAGCATGCCCATAGAGCAAGGTATGGTGAGCCCTGAAAACATAAACCTAGTAACATGTTTAGATTTTAAACATGTTTGGATCTAAAACCTTTTTTGCAGTGTAGTTTGAGGTTTTGTGGAAAAGGCAAAATAAGAAACACAAAATATTTTCCTCCGCCCTCACCACAACCCTTCCATGTCTTCCCTCCATTACGCCCCATCACATCACGAGGGAGAGTGGCACCAAGAGTGATGCACGGGGATAATCAAGGAGAGACAGGGAAGTAGGGATGGGATAAGCTAGAGGACCCATAATGTCCCTCTCTCCTTCCTATCCCTTGTGACCTCAGACTTGATCTTACGTCCCCAGGAAAGGGGCTTATGACCACTGAGCTTTGAAGACCACATCCGGAGGTTTTGAATAATATGAGAAAACCAGAATATACCACTGCAGACATACTGTTTTGAATAATCCTTTAGTGTATGTGACATAGATATGTGAATAAAGTGTTGTTTTTAGCAAAAATAGTAAATCCCTCCAAATACTGAATTGGTCAATGTGTGCTTTCCTCACTTTGCACAAGGGGGCGCTGCTGTACATGGTCTGCTGTGAGAGGCCGTTGCTAAGTACATGTGTGAGAGAGAGTGTGTGTGTGTGTAGGGGGGGGGGGTGTAGTTGTACCCCCCCCCCCCACCTGCTTGCAGGGAAACTAACAACTGTGAACTACCCAATTGATTGCCCGTTGTTACACTCTGTATTGAAGTATGGTGAGTGATCAGGGCCAGTGCTCAGTGATTGGGTGGGGGAGGGAGGGACGGCCAGTGGGAGGTAAGTGCTTCAGGTAGACTGACCACTGCAGGGGCCCAGGGGGGCCACTCCCACAGTTTTGGCTAGCATGTGTGACCATGATTCCAAGGGAAAGGGTACTTTCTGGGGCCCTTTATAGATAGGGATTAGGAGGGGTTTTCATCAAATTAGTGCTAGTTTGTTGATTTACCTCTTGTAATAAGAATACCAGGTTTGAAGTGATATTTGCACATGCATGTAGTTTCTATAGAAAATATATGGGGTGGCCTCCCCATTGGGTTGGTTGTCACCCAATATGAGATCACATTGGGTATTTGGGCTATAGTTCATGTGCTTCTCACTGGGGACAGCACAATCACTGATATTTAGGATATGAGGTCTCATGGATTGGCCCCCAACTAAACCAAGTAATAAATGAATAAATATAGCTCTACAGGAGTTACCTTTAGATAGGAAGTCAGTTAACATACCTAGGAACCTGATTACAAAAGCGAAATTGCCAATAAAAAACCTCCGGATGTGTTTTTTAAATATAGCCTGTATGAAGTTCAGACTAGATCTGAAGTCTAGATTGCCAGTATCAAGGTCGGTCCCCAGGACCTAGGTCCTAGGGACTTAAAGTTCCAAGGATGAGACATCTAGTCTTAGGGACTTGAATGGCATAGATTGTGGAAGGCTGAGAGGCAAGGCCATCAGGTACCCTTCCCCACCCTTGCCCCCAATCCAGGATATGCAAATCAACCTCTACTTCTCCTCTCGCCCCAGCTCTCAAACCCCGCTTAATGGTGAGAGGGTGACAATCACTACTTTCCGATAGTCGTTGGCAGTCATTACCCAGGTAACAAGTTGAGGTTGGTTTAACGTTGCTTAAACGTTATTTATAGAGTGGAAAAACGTGTATTTTGCATCTAGCCTAACTCCATTTCGTGGACTCAAATCAACGTTGAATTAACGTTGAATTAACGTTGATTTAACCCCCATTCTAATGCAATAAGGTTCATTTTCTATCATGTTTTTATTTCATATTGTTTCACCAAACATACACAGCTCAGGTTTAAAGGAATTATTCAATATAGAGAATAAAGACCACTACTAAAGTATTGATTCATACAGACCCCTAAAAGGATTTTAGAATAGCCTTTATCTATCCTCCAATAGTAAGGCTTATACAAGATCAAGAACCACACTCTCAGCTGGGTCTTTATATATCTTTTAATGTTACAAAAAGGGTGTGTACCATAACACTCATTGTAAAACAGGCTTTATATCACCATTTTAACTCATTAATTAGCATGGGTATATCCATACACTGAATGCTGATGCAAAAAATACTATGAATATTAGAAAACTATCATTATAATAGCTTATTTCATACTGATAAAAGGGGGAAGCATCAAGCCTAGTTCGATCAGCAGCTAAACTGCCATCTGGTGGGTTAGCTTTGAATCACTAAAAAACGTTAAAACAACGTTTATCCAAATGGTTAAATCAACGTTGGTTTGAATCCACGTTCTGAACGTTGATCAACGTTGATTCAAAGTTATCTAGAAAACGTTTATCTTCTAACTGTATTCTTATATTGAACCAACGTTTTTCTAAATAACATTTACCTCAAAACATTATTTCAACGTTGAAACAACATCATTCAACTAACCTCAACCAGTTAACTTTTAGTTAACCATTTAAATAGTGAACGTTGGTTAAGGTTCAGTTAACGTTTCTTGTTACCTGGGTATGCAATGATGCTCAACTCTGTATGGGCTGGCCCACCTATCCAGGGATCCTCAGATTCATACTCCACTGAAATAGAATATGATGTGTTATATGATCCCGTCCCCTTTTCTTCTTTATTCTTCCTCTTCTTCTTTGATTATCTCTTCATTTTATTATTATTATTTTTTTTTTTTGGGGGGGGGGGGCAAGGCCTGTCGGCCAGCCTGGATCCGCCAATGCCATAATACCCTTGATATTTGAATATGTATATGTCATAGTGTTAAAGTCGGTATAGAAATATGTGATATCTAGGGGTTTAGTAGTTTAGAGGTTATTTGGGCTCACAATCTGACAACTCTTTTTAGTTTTATATATAGTCAAAGTTTGCCACAAAAAGGGGTATGCGCTTATGAGGTGGAATACGGTATTCACACATTGATCTGTCTCTTTTCAGTTTGCACATCAACGAATCAAGACACCATGCCCGATTCCAGCTCATCCCACTCAGGCCTTCCCTAGTAATGCTCGGCATTAGTCGGAGACTCTTTCTTTAAGGCTTTCATTTTGGCAAATAATACAATTACAATATAAATGCATTAAAGCTGCATGAGCGTGTTGCATTGCAGCCGCTAGGGCCCCATTAGTCACACACAGGTAGAACCACGTAGCACCCCTATCAGCAGGAGGGGAGCAGGTGCAGCTCTCTGACGTTCAATACCAAACCGATCAATACTGGGTGTCACCATGGAGACAGGCACGTGACTAAACCAAGATGGCGGCCGTGTGGACGCAGGTAGTGCTCTGGGTCCTACTCCAGGGATACCTCCTAGGTATGTCTGTGTTTTATATCATGATATTTCTATATTCATATTGAAGCAGGGTCAGGTATTAACTGGGGTGTAGATATCACAATGAAACCAATAACTCATTGGTAGGATGACTTGTTAGGCATGTCATTGGCTATAGTATGAGCATATATTGTACACAGGGAAGCCAACTTGGCATCAGTCCCCAGGAGACACACCTGAGGTAAGGTACCAATAATGGATGAGGAGCCTCCAATAGGTAGATCTAGGCTATTTACAATGTGAGAAGAGCGATGTCCATAAAGTGCATTGAACCCCCATATGTTGATACACTGGCGGTAACAGTCCGACTGCACTCAAAAAGTAAACTTGTCTCCAGACTCTTCCAAGTAACTGTCATAAAATAAACGAGTCAAATACTTGTCTAAGTGACCTGATAGGTTAGACAGCTTTTGACTTGTTTATTTTATAACAGTCACTTAGACGAGTCTGGAGACAAATTTACTTTTTCAGTGTGGAGCCAGGACATGTAATAAAAGAGTTAAAGGTTGTCTATCTGAGGACCTACCAGGTTACCATCCCACAAGACAACATTAGGCTCATCTGACTGACTATGTTAATCCAGGTGGTGGCCCACTCCAAGTGACAAGTATAGGGTCATCAAATTCACAATGCTGGATAACCCTTTAACCCCTTCCACGCGGTAAGCCAATATATTGCACAAATTTGCATTGAGTTACAAGAAACCCAGTGGTGAAGGGGTTAATGCTTGTATACCACTATAAATGTACTTTTTACTGCTTTATAGTCCTGATGAGTTTACTCACCGAGCCTGCACTCATACTTCATGCTGACCCATTGGAAATTCTAGGGCTGGTACAGTGCTGTTT
Organism: Harmothoe impar; assembly: GCA_947462335.1. Lineage (NCBI taxonomy): Eukaryota > Metazoa > Annelida > Polychaeta > Phyllodocida > Polynoidae > Harmothoe > Harmothoe impar. The sequence goes on from OX381719.1 coordinate 34,597,640, forward strand.
CTGGAGCTGGCAAACATTGGGTTTTGGGCTGGCAAATGCCAAGTGAGACTTCCAACTAGAAGATCTGCTTGTTTGTCACTTAGATGAGTCCGCGGTCTGCTTAAGTACTAGAATGGCTGTTCTCCACACCCCATGGAGAAACTGATGCTCATTCTCCATAGGCTGTTTCTCCATGATGACATCACTAAAACCAAATGAAACCAATATTTAATTGTCATTTTTAAATATAATTTATCAATAATTACGTGAAATAAACACAGAGATCCACTCTAATCAGTCTGAATTCCTGGTTTCTCCACGAGTGGTACCTAGGATCATATCACCCTCGGCTCCGCCTCGTGTGATCCAAGGTACCACTCGTGGAGAAACCTGTCATTCAGACAGATCATCGTGGACCTCTGTCTATTTCGTTAACACTGCTTTGCAACAGTCAGTGGAGTCCTAGTGGAGTCCAGCCTTATACCAAAAACTTTTTGAATAATTAATCTTCAAACTTTTATCTTAATTCTGACCCGACAATATACTTCAGGGTGGGACAGCCCTATGGCCTGTGGACATGGGTGGACAACAAAATTCTCCTTTAGGCCTGTGTCCACTAGCATATATAAAGCCGTTTGTCGTCCGTCAAAACGTGAATTGGAATACAAATATGAAATATATGTTTTGTCTCCCAGTGGACACAGGTGGACGACAAATTTCTCAAATACGGATAGCAGTCTGTGGGTGTCAAATGTGGACGACAAAAGTGGACATTTAAATATCTAAGATGTTTGATTTTCAGTGCGGAAATTGGACAATATGCTCTTTATTCTATTACCTTTTTCTCGCCAAATTGGGCCTGTTTAGGGAAATTTCACTTTTTTGCCGTTTTTGACCTTTTTTTCTCTCCACATTGGGCCTTTTAGGGAAAATTTCACTTTCTTCTGTTTTTTTACCTTTTTTCTCGCCAAATTGGGCGTTTTTAGATTTCACTTTTTTCCGTTTTTGACCTTTTTTCTCACCAAATTGGATCTGTTCGGGAAAATTTCACTTTTTTCTGTTTTTCCTGCCCCCACACTACACCCTTTGTAGGGCTTCATGTCAATGCTAAAGGATACCTGTCACAAGCTGTTCTTGACAGTTGACAGATTGACAGCACCCATTTCTGAAATGAAAATTCACCGTAACTCTACAATTAACTGCATGTTACTGAGTGTTGACAGTTTACACCTTGACAGTGGTGATTTTTCACTTGCAAATGTGACGGGAATAATTGAAGTTGAGATGTGAAAGTGAATTTCCATTTCAATTTTCACTTTGAAAAGTAAATTTTCATTTCAATTTTCAAAAAATGAGTTTTCATTTCAATTTTCATTTCTGAAATGGAATTTCACTTTTTGACCCTCCTGGGCCACTGTACTACATCGTCCATTTTTATATTTCAGATGTCACTGCAGTGAGATCGGGCAGTCGAGGGGGCAGCTCCTACCGTGGAGGGTCCAGTTACCGCGGTAGCTCCTCATACCGTGCACCCTCTAGTTACCGCAGTAGCTCCTATAGGGCCTCCACCTATAGGGCCTCCACCTATAGGGCCTCCACCTATAGGGCCCCCACCTATAGGGCCCCCACCTATAGGGCCCCTGACTCTATGTATAGAGGATCAAGAATAGGATCAAGATATATGTAAGTAGCCTGAATATTATCTAAGTCAGAATTAGTCAATCAAAAAGCTCTGTACTATACCCAAAACAGAGTTGTTCTAGGCCCTCATGGTTATGGAGACACTATGGGGTTTCTTTCTTGGAGTTGATTGTATTTGCCTATATTATCAATAGGCCTGTGCCCACTAGCATTTATGAGGCCGTTTGTCGTCCTTCAAACCTGGAACTTAGACGCCAATTTGAATTATGGTTTGTCTCCCTGTTGACATAGTTCAACGACAAAATTCTCAAACACTAAAGTGGGAAAACTAATATTGGACATCAAAAGTGGACATTAAAATATCTAACATGTTTGATATTTGTGTATAAAGTTGGCAATATGCTCTTTATTTTATTATAGGCCTGTGTCCACTAGCATTTATAAGGCTGTTTGTCGTCCTTTCAAAACATGAATTTGAATACCAAAATGAAATGTATATGTTTTATCTCCCAGTGGACACAGGTGAACGACAAAACTCTGGCATATATAAAAGTCACATCAATTGGTGGGCGTCAAAAGTGGGCATTTAAATAACATGTTTAATCTCTTGTGCAGAAAATGGACGATGTGCTCTTTATTCTATCATAATAGCATGTTGATATGCAGTCTGGGGAGTAATTTATCACCCCTAGTAGACACACTATAGCTTAAATAAAAATGGATGATTAATTGGAGATATATTCCCAAATACACACACATTGCTGGACGACAAACAGCTGAAATCGTCCACTCTCCTTGTCATATAGTGGACACACACCTATTAATACCACATCCATGTATGCCTTGGGCAGTCTGGGCAGTTATGTATCACACCTACCCTAGTAGCAAGCCCGCACGGGGCCAATTTGGCTTTAGCTCGGATTGGCTGTTTGAAGTCGGGCAAAACTGAGCTGGGTTTCATGTTGGGCAGATGGCTGGGCTGAAGTGTGGCCCCGACCGGGCTGCCTATTTTGGGCTCAGATCAGTTTCAAAGCGGGCTGCCCGATTTGGGCTCAGATCAGTTTCAAAGTGGGCTACCCGCTTTGGGTTCATGTGGGGCAGATAACAGGAAGCCCGTCCAAAACCCGCTCAGAGCCCAATTAGGGCAGCCCACTTGGGGCCACACCAAAGCCCAGTGCCCTAAACCAACGGGTTAGCCCACTCTGGGTCGATGAGGGCTGAGGTTGGGTTTGGACAGGGCAACTGGTCTAGTAGTTCTGATGATTCACCCCAGATGTCACTACCATACAATATATAGAGTTTTCCAACAAAGCCAGATGAAATTAACATTATACAATAATACAATAAAATGTTAAAGTGATTTAACAGAATAGGAAACAATAAACAGATGCTCTCACAGTTTGGAAATAAGGTATATTTATTTGAATGAAGAAAAGAAGGTTCTCCAAGCAGCTATCCAGTGTAGACACTATGCCTATTTATGTGGTATTACAATTTGCTTAACACAGTCTCATATGCTCCATGTGGGTATGAACTATGGATTTGAAGGCTAATGTACACCCTAGACACCTGTCTATGCTGCATGTGGCTCAAACCTGATGATAATGGGCCTGCTTGATACTTCCATTATTGGGTAGGAAGAGTGTGATTATGCCTTGGGTTGATTAGCAGGACCTAGGATATTTGGTTCAACAAATCCAAGAAATCATTGTGGAATGATTGAATAGATTCTAAAAACCCATAATTATCAAATTAGCTGTCCAAAAAACGATCTGAACCCGCTTTCTACCCGCCCAAAAACCGATCTGAGCCCGCTTTCAATCCATCCAAAAACTGAACTGAACCCGCTTTCAGCCCGTCCAAAAACAGATCTGAGCCCAAAGTGGGCAGCCCGTCCAAAAACTGATCTGAACCCAAAGTGGGCTTCCCGTCCAAAACCCGATCTGCGCCCAGCATGGGCAGCCCGCACGGGGCCAGACCAAAGCCCAGTGCCCTAAACCGTCGGTTAGCCCACTCCGGGCCAGATTTGTAAACACAGTCTGGCCCCGTCCCGGGCCACAGTGTCTTTGCTACTAGGGTAGTGGACACAGCTAACCTTGAGTTTAAGGTGAAGATATATAGGAGATTTAATTCCAAATATGAATATATTAGTGTACGCCAAACAGGTGAAATCATCCACTTTCCTTGTCGTATAGTGGACACACTCTCCAATGAGCATGGTCAACAGTGAATCAAAATGCATCCTTACTTGCAAAACTTACCATAGTTGAAACTCAAGTTTCAAGAAACAATATTTTCTGTTACAGTTCCTACATCCCTAGTGCTCGTTATTCCCGGGTGTACTCCTCCGCTCGGATGGGCTCGTATTATTTCTACTACTACAACCTTTACTTCACCTATGTAGGGACAGCTGCCTACTATAGTCGACCACGTGTCCCTCAAAGTATGTAAAAATGTATCCCTCATAACTTCAGTGTAAAGCATGATACACCAATATGCTGTGTAGTTTACAGTGTCACTATAGTTTTCTTTTGTGAACTTGGATAAGAGTTGACTCAGGAGGTCCTAATTAGTCCAGTAGATATATAAAAGCAATAATGGCATTTCTTATAGTACTAGCAGCAGTAATACAATGAGCATGTGCTAGATTTAATACCTTACCTGTAATTGCATCATCTAACCCTAGAAAACACTGTGGCCCCAAAAACACCTTGAGCCCATGTAAGTGCCATAACAGGTCTATTCTTAAAACTCATAGTGGGTTATTTTAACCATCAATAAACAACATGTACCTCAGATATTAAAACATACATACAATATTACCATAATGCTGTGTTTTTGCTCCAGCTGCCACTGTGTGTGTGAATTATGAAACAAATGCGAACAATTCCTACATCGGGGTGTTTGTCTGTCCAAACCCCTTTGAACCCAAGGACTTCACACAATGCTGTGGTGACGAATATGCAGAATTCTGCTGCAGGAGTAAAAAGTAAGCCTGAAGGAAGTTCCAGCTCAATTACACCATTTCAACATAGAGATAAACCATTTCTATGAAGAGAGGCAATAGATATTTTCACTCTTTAGAAACTAAGTAGAAACTTAGTAGAAATCATATTCCTGTGAAGAGAGGCAGTTGATATTTTCACTCTTTAGAGACTAACCAGAAATCATATACTGGGGAATTTGTGAATAATGTTATATTTATGTGCCCACACATAGGCAGGTGTGCATGTAGTAAGATTCTGCCACCTGTTGTATATCTGAAACTCATGATCTAAGAATATATCTTTCATGGCAAATATACTTACATACTAACAATATACTGCTCAGGACTTATTTTCTGATCATCTCCTTTCATACAGAGCCAACACTGCAGTCATAGTCATCGGAGTGATTATTGGTATCGCAGTGTTTGCGGCATTGATAGTTGTCATCTATCACTTCTGTGTCAGAAGGAGGAACCTAAAGGACAAGGGCTCAAGACCTCCACCTGGTCAAGGTCGACCTCCTGGTCAAGGTCGACCTCCTGGTCAAGGTCAAGGTCAGCCACAAGGCCGTCCTCCAGGACCAGGGCATCCCTCATTCCAGATACCTCCCCCAGGTGAAGATAAGATGATTACATTAAATCTTAGTAATTGATTATATTATAACAATGCGATTAAATTATTAATATAGATAGACAAAAGTGTACAAATTGTTGTAGATTTTAATCAAAGACAAATCATTTATACATCCTCCACCCATAAAAACACAGTTGAATGACTTCAATATTGGGTTTGTACATTGAATTCCATGGGCGAAACAAAATTCATCCATCATTGGAGGACAATATTCAAACTTAGTCATTTCATCATTATTTTTCTTTCATTCTAAGTATTAATATAATTCCAATTACTGAATTAACAGGTCAAAATCCAAGCCAGACATTTCCACAAGGAAATCCCAATTATGGTCAGTATTAATTTCTTTTGGAATTCTGTTACTAATAGCAGTTTATAATAGCACTATTAAAATACATCTAGAAACCAAGTTCACACTAATATCAATTATCTAGGGTCTTCTTTGATTAACCATTAAAGTTTTGGTTTACTTATCTCTGCATAGTTGCGTCAGTCAATACTTGGAAAATCTCGCCTGCTCCTGTTGGCTCAACACAACATGAATTATCACAGTTTACGTTGTCCTGAACATATGCAATGTCCAAAATTGTTATATACTGTAAAAACTACTTCAATTCAATGTAACATAATATTATTTAATGTTGAAAGAAGGTTGTTGTCCCAGTAGTACTTTGATAACCATGACCCTCCACAAATCGACCATCACAGTATTGATTAATGTTGCAGGTGTTTTCACAGTAGCAGATGGGATGCAGGACGGGAAGGCTCCTCCATACCCAGCACCTGGTTTGCCCATGTCCCCTCCCCCGGCGTACAGCCCAGAAGGGCCGCTCATGTACCCCGCCGTACCTCCAGGAGGCCCCCAGATACCACCATACAGCCTGGCACCCCTCTACCCACCCCCACAGCCACACAACATGGCCCCACAAGCTGCACTGCCATACCTGGTGTCACCCGGAGACCCCCAGATACCGCCCCACAACCCACACTACCCACCCCCACAGCCACAGGGTATGGCCCCACAAGGGGCTCCGTCATACCCGGTAGCTCAGGGAGACAACCAGATACCACCGTACAACCCACCATCCTATTACCCGCTCCCACCCCCACTACCCCAGCCACAGACACAGCCGCAGACACAGCCGCAGACGCAGGACACAAATGTTTAGTTACCAAACTGAGACATTATCCGGATATATATTCTTTAATGACAATAATGACAATTTGAGAAGTTTAAAAAAGACAGTGATGCCCTCTGAATGCTGTTGAATTCCATTAGTTCATTGCAGCTGATTCTTTAAGCAGGCACATTAGTAAGAATAAATAAATGGACATTTTGAAATAAGTGGAACACTACACAGTTGACACACTATCACAGTTTCACAGTAGAAGATGCTTGAGTAATACATTGTTTTGATTCCCAGAGATGGTAAATTCACTGTAAAAAGTTGTTGTTCCTGAACAGCAAAATCTGCTATACATACAGTACTGAAGCTGTAAAAAATAATACAGCACATTTTGCTGTACATGTACAATTCTGTTGCTGTAAGTACAGGTTCGAATCCCATAACCAGCAACCTGAGGGAGAGATAGAGGTTGGACAAGTTGGAGGGAGTACACTCCAACTACCATATTCCACAGCTCCAAGGAGATTTTTCACTCATACACCATCCTTTATCAACACATAGAAATGAGACAATGGCATATACCCATCTCTTGATGAGGAATCTATATAGTTTATGAAATGTGTATGTCTTTGGTATCAGAGTGTGATTTGAACCTATGCAACTCAACAAATATGACCTGATATTTTCAAAACCCTATTGATACAGGCTTCAAATAAGTGACTGTCCCACTAGCTCAGTTGGTAGAGCTGTGGGTGAAGTAGCATGATGGACAGTGGTTCCAGTCCCAGACTGTCTTACAACCTACATTTTTCCTGATGCAGGTTTTAAAGCAAAATATTTTTGTACATTGAAATGTTACTTTTGAAAATATGCAGAACCCCCCCCCCCCAGTGTATCTGTGTAATCTGCAGAAAAAATGGTCAAATTAACTTTGAAAAATTTAGGTCATCAAAATTACACTCCAACTGATTACACTTCAATGCTTACATTAGTACATTATTGCAAAAGTGTAATTTTCGTATCAACCCTAAAAGACATGACCAGCCTAGTTCTAAAATTGCCCCTAGGAATCCTGTGCTGACCTCATTACCATTCACAACTAGGTAGGAGGTGTTTCAATGTACCTGACATGCAGGATTTGCTGGTGTAGTGGGCATCCTTCAGGAATATGGATCGGAATATGGCGGTTTAAATCTCCAAGGTGCCAATGGTAAATAAATATGAGCTCTTTTAGGACTCTTATGTTTTATAAACATTTAAAACATTTCATATTGATGTAGCCTTTTTGGCAATGGTTTGTAACCTTGAGGCAATGTTCATGCAATGTTTTGTAGAATTCTTTGGCCATAGAAAACATGTTTTCCCTGACATGGAAGAGTAGAAATAGCAACAATACTGAGAGTTCACCATAGACCTTCAGGTGGGAATTTACAGTAGATTCTGCTGTAGGTCTGCAGCAGGAGCTGCTGGAACCAAAGTTGCAAGCAATATTTGCTGTGCAGGAACAGTACTTATACTGCTAACAGTATGGCTCCTATAATTAGGTCAGAATGGGCTATAATTCATTATAGGTCAAATTGTAGAAATACTGGAATGAACAGAACATACATGGAAAAACAGGAAAATATGTTGAAAGAAGGTTTATGTATATTTAGGTATCTATAATAGTGTAGGGGTTGTGGAAGTATCACTCGACACAGGTTCCAAATTCGGTTTGAATGCAACAGGTTTATTCAGTCACAATCACAGCCTCAAAGTAATACGAAGGTTTGTTCGGTTCAACTAAGTAACCAACTCGAAATGTACAGTGTTCTACCTTTAGCTCGAAGTCAGCAAAGCTGGATGATCTGGTCCTGAGCCAGCATGGCTGGTGCAGGAGCCAGAGAGTGGGAGGGGTGTAGGTGCCCCGTAATCAAAAAGGTAACGAAGGTATCGAAGGGTGTGGGTCTGAGGTCGTCCTGGGACGAACTCACTGAGGTAGCCAACCTCAGCCTCTTATATACCCTGAGCGCGGACCAAGCAGTGTCGACGGGGCACCCAACCGGAGCGCCGTCTGGATCTGCTGTTGTTAATTTTAACAGCAGCAATATGCCAAATTTAGAGACCACTTATGACCACGTTATGACATATTAAGTTATGATGGAGCTGCAATATAACAGTGTGGCGGAGATGCGCATGCAGTATGGTGCGGTACCTCGGTAGTTCATCCAGCTCCCACCAGGAGGCACTAAGGTGGGCGCCCCTTTAACAGTGTACCGCAACAGCCAGTTGATTACAACTCAATCTTCGCATCAAACGTGCCCAGCTTCCCTCCACATATTGCAACTCTCCCACTTGCTTCTACAACTCGACACTGCTGCTATGATTAATTCTCCATAATTTGCATGTTATAAGATTGCCTGTATATATTTACTCATCATTAATCTGGTCAATAGTGAAATACTGTGAATTTTAATTGCCTGTCTTTGTGTTGTTGATAAGTTAAGCTCCTAGCGTCGTCCAACTCTTTTCCATTACAATAGCATCTTATGATCTCAAGTGCAACATGCAACTTGGATATGTTTGTTTGTAATTCATTTATTTATACAGGAGAAAGGAGGGAGATATCCTTATTTGACAAATCTCCTGTCCGCTTATCAGTGAGGTACCGTATCATCAACACCACTAAGGTCTGGGTAGGTTTACCCTGTCCCACTTTTGGGGAGAAGGTTAACCTAAAGAATATCCATCTCAAATACAGGGTTGGATTTTTGATTCGGACTTAATGTCCTCATAATTTTTATTAGTACAATATTTTATATGGTGACGTACAATTATGCCAAGAGTTTCAATATAGCGTGTTTTGTTGATCATATAAGTCAATAGATAGATAAATATATATACAAGTAAAGGATAAAGGAAAGAGGGGGGTACCTAGTAGAGTATCCGAGTACGAGAGAGGGGGGAAAAGGGGGGGGTTATAACACATACAAAATAGAACTTATAACCAGAGAGCAACGCTTATCCTCCTTGGTCTTTGTTATAACATTATAGAGGGAGAGGGGGGAGGTGGTGTATATTTGCAAAGGTCTTTCTTTGTAGATGTTATTCTTGGGTATATCTGTCAAATGCCGGGGTCAAGAGGTAAATCTTCTGGAAGGATCTGCTACTCTGTGTGTGTGTTATATCGTGATATATCGTTTTGTGTGTGAAAATTTAAATCCAATACAAGTGTAACTTGCATGCAATATTCTTTTGTGTACAAACCGTTAATCAGATAATAGCTAACAATATATAAGAAACTACAGAACATGCAAGTGCTAACACCAATCCTCATCAACAAAGAATAACAATAGAGGGCACGAAAAATACACCAATGGCTGCAGACAAATGTTATATGTAATGTTCTCGCTACATGTCACAGAATCAGGTATAGCTTTAAACAGGAAATAACAGCAAACTCATAACTTAAAAGGTATATTATAATGTGATGTTATATTGGATCCATTTATTCATTCGTATTGGCATCTAATGAGGTTGTGACATATAATAAGTAATGGTCTCTGTTCGTTTATGTAAACAAAATCGATATTACTTTGGTTTCTTCAGAGCATCATCTGCAAACATCCGCACAAATTCTGAAAAGATTGACAACACATACCTTTCAAAAAACAAGTAGTTCTAATGCATTGGCATTATTGGCGCATATATATATATATATATATATATATATATATATATATATATATATATATATATATATACATATATGTATATATATATATATATATATATATATATATATATATATATATATATATAATATATGGGCGGCAACATTGAGATATGTTAAGGTGGACTAAGTGCATCACTTACTAGTAGTTCACCGCCTGCCCACCTTGGGGAAAGATTGATAATTTACAAAACGAATTTAATTATTTAAGTAGTTCCACTACACTAAAGAGTAGAGGAACACAGAATAACACTGACACTCTGAGTACCCTCTATATAAATAGAGGAATTAATGCTACTTTTAAGATAAAATACAGGCTACAACACTTACCTGGGTAATTAAACTTTCTGTCGAAATTCTTGTCATATTTCTCGAATAGTTCTAATGAATATTTAACAGCTTCCTCTTTGGTCATCTGGTTTGGGCCCTTAGCCATGAAAATAGCCACAAGCTCGCCCTGTCTGCAATACACAAATATACTTCATTTCAAACTTATGACTACTTCAAACTACTTGACTTGAGAACCATAAAGAGAAAGTTTAAATCCACGTTCTTCGTATCTGCATCTATTATAATTCATTCCACTCAATTGCTGGCCGGTGCCTCCTGTGCAGTGTAGGACATTATCAGAACTAGAGTAAGTATGTTGCCTGTTAAGTATAATATAATTCCATATTCTGTTCAGTTGGGTGTCCTTTAGTCACTGTTGCTGATGGTGTATTGGTAATTAGATCGTTGCTTGTACACCAGGGGGCTTTCCGTCACCTCAACTGTACTTATGGGACGACTAACCTTATATCGTAGGTATGGCAAGCCTATTGGGTAAACTCAATAGAGAAACCAGGCCTGTATAGGAGAAACAGGGTTTCTGTATACAGAGGAGGAGTTTGAAAGAATCTTGGGCTTCCTGCCACAGTAACCCACCTTCTGTTACAGAGTGAGGTTTTTCACATGAACCCCTAGCTCCTTTGCTCACAGAGGGTGGGGTTCGTTTGCGAAAGCAGGATTCTGTCCACAGAAGCCAACCTCCTGTAACAGAAAGTGGGCTTTACACACAAACCCTTTCTCTGCTCACAGAGGATGGGGTTTTCTCACAGAAACCCACCTAATGTAACAGGAACCTTGTCTCTTTGCTACACCCACACTCTGTGCAAGAGGGTTTAGATGTGAGAGGATGTTCTTTTATGTTTGAGAGAGGAAGGGTTTTGCTGAAACCCTTCTCTGTGTACAGAGGATGGGTTTAGGAGAGAAACCAGATTTCTGTACACAGAAACCAAGCTGCTGTACAGATACCAGGTTATCTCCACTAAACCCACCCTCTGTACACAGAGGGAGGGGTTAGATGGGAGAGGATGTAATTGTTTGAGAGGAGGGGATTTGCCTAAAGCCCTCTTTTGTGTAAAGAGGAGGGGTTTAGGTGAGAAACCGGGTTTCTGTAGACAGAAACTTGGTTTCTGGGCACATAGGGTGGTTTTCTGCACAGAAACCTGGTTTCTATTGAGTTAACCTAATTCACATTGAGTCAGACACATACCTTGAGAAACAAACATTCTAATATATTCATTGGTGAATAACGGTAAAGTTTAAGAGTATTTTATTTTGCAATAAATCACTAATACATGTCTTATCATATACTAGTAGGATTAATTAGAAATATCAGTGTTCGTCTCAGGGTGTGTGCCGATCGACTCATGGTGAATCTACCTTATACACTGCAATGTCAAAAGAACACACCCCCCCCCCCCAATCAAGAAACGATACAAATGTACTCTACGAGAAAGTGAGACGACTTACCCAATGTATCCATCTTTGTTGACGTCAAACATGTTGAAGGCGTCCATGAGTTCTGTGCTGTGCAGACTGTGCATGTTTATTACGGATAGGTTCTCCATGATCTCATCTATAGAAATAGTCCCGTCACCTGCAGGACACAAGGCATGTTGTATAGGGCTGTGTCTCAAGAGATGGGGCCAATGTGATAGTCTTTGACCGGGTGCCATCTTTGACCGGGTGCCATCTTTGACCGGGTGCCAGTCAAGCCCGTCAAAGATGGCACCCGATCAAAGATGGCACCTGGTCAAAGACTATCACATTAGACACCGCCATAGATCTAGGGGCACTGAGAGTCAGAATAAGCTGATTGTTACCCTGGTAAAGGTCTATTCCTCACTAGCGGGATACCAGTGCTGCCACAATTGGGGACACTTAGAACTAGCAGTGTGGGTCTCAGGGGGGGGGGGGCAAAACATCAGGGGGAGAGTGGAGCAATGATTACACTAGGCCTCTACATGTGTATTATGCATTGGTTGTACCTGGACACACCTTTTATTATCTGTCCAATATAGGGTTGTGGTTAGGACAATGGACTCATGACTAGCAGTACCTAAGTTCAAATCCCCTCCAGGCTAGGTGTGGTGACCATTTTAACCCCATTGGTTGCAAAAGCTTGCACCAAAAGTTTTGGCAAAACGTTTTTGTAAAACATTTTATGAACCTTTGCAAAAGGTTTGGGTATAGTCTTTTGGTAACCACTTTTGGTAACCACCTATGTTACACTAAAAGCCACACCAAGGACCGAACCCTGGACCCTTAGATTGGGAGTTCCAGGCTCTCCTGTTTGAGCTATGGAGGCTGCTGGTAGGTCCAGGTACAATAGGTAAACTTTATTATTGATTATCCGCATTAATGATCAATGCTAAATAATTGGGACCTTTAGCAAACCCGACGTAGCTTATTTAACCCAGACGTATCCTATGCTTTCAGCACTGCTACGTCTGCGTTAAATGAGCTTTTACGTGGTTGCTAAAGGTCCCTAATGGTAGGCCTACACTGTAATAGGGACTTTGAACAACCAATGGGGTCGAACCCAAGTTAATAAACTCAAAAGCATGTTCCCTAACAGATCAGGGGCAGACCCAAAATAAACAAGATTTATTTGTGAATGGTCTACTCTAGACTGTTAGCCTGGGTTCGACCCCATTTGTTGTTCAAGGTCCCTATCACAGTGCACCATTATTTAGGGACCTTTAGCAAACCCACGTAAAAGCTCATTAAACACAGACGTAGCAGTGCTGAAGACATAGGATACGTCTAATGAGCTTTTACGTGGTTGCTAAAGGTCCCTAATGAGCTTTTACGTGGTTGCTAAAGGTCCCTAATAGCATTGATCATTAATGAGGATAATCAATAACAAAGTTTATGTTCACCTATTGTACCTTGATCTACCAGCAGCCTCCATAGCTCAACCAGGAGAGCCTGGAACTCCCAATCTAAGGGTCCAGGGTTCGGTCCTTGGTGTGGCTTTTAGTGTAACATAGATGGTTACCAAAAGTGGTTACCAAAAGACTATACCCAAACCTTTTGCAAAGGTTCATAAAATGTTTTACAAAAACGTTTTGCCAAAACTTTTGGGGTTAAAATGGTCACCACACCTAGCCTAGAGGGGATTTGAACTTAGGTACCGCTAGTCATGAGTCCATTGTCCTAACCACAACCCTATATTGGACAGGTAAAAGATTGCAGGTGTCCTAGCATGCAGGGAATGTAGTAGTTCCACTCTCCAAGCAGAGCTTTAGCCCCCTGATCTGGTCCACATAATTTGCTGAAGCTAGTGACTGGAAAGGAGAGAGTGCATACTGGGACCAGTCCAATATGGCGCTGTCCAGTGGACATCCAGCTAGAGGGGAATAAAATAACAGTATTTCACGATGTATGAACTCGACCAACTTTTAGCCTTCTCCATGCAGCTATATACATGGAGGCTGTGAATGTTAAAACTAGCATGCCGATTTAACTCTAGAGTTCACTTTTTAAGTGTCACCAATCCATATGCGTGACAGAAAGCTTTGGTAAATTGCAATTTGTCACAACCCGGTTCCAAGTTTAACCACCAATGTTGGTGGAATTCAATTAGATGCAATAGCCGTAAAAGTCTCATTGGAAAGATGATCTAGTTTGCAATATCTGGAGGGGTTGTAACCAGAAAATTCAATTTTTTGTGGCTGTTTATGACAATTTGAATGAAGAAAGGTAGAGATTATTCAAGCAATTATGGATTCTTTGTTTACTATCTCCGGGGTAAACATCATTCCATATTCAAAAGAAACATGAAATTTACCTCAACGTTTTAATACCTAGATATCTAATTATCTTCAATTGTTCTTGAGTGACCCAAGAGTAACTAGAGAGTGTCTAAAAATGTGTGTAGATCTGGTCGGGTCATGGTGTAATTAGTTCTACTTGTACAATGAAGCCCTTACCATCTGTGTCAAAGTGCTTGCGGAGAAATCTGACGTCGTCCGGGGAGGGGCAGAAGCCGACGGCCATGAGGCACTCCTCCAGCTCCTCCGAGTCTATCTCCCCGTTACCGTCCCGGTCCTTACTCTCCAGGATGTCCCGGATCACTGCACGGGGAGAAGACGGTGTCTAACATGAAGGTTGAGGCTGTGTCTCACCAAGTCGGGACAATTTTAGAGTCTTTGACCGGGTGCCATCTTTGACCGGTTGCCATCTTTGACCGGGTGCCATCTTTGTCCAGCTTGATAGAAAACGTTCTATATAGGGCAGATGAAGATATAAATGAGCTACTAATTACTAATTTAAAGTGTTATAATATCCATTAACATTTTCAGGCCATTTATATCTTCATTTGCCCTAAATAAAACATTTTCTATCAGGTCGGTCAAAGATGTACAAAGATGGCACCCAGTCAAAGATAGTAACCGGTCAAAGATGACACCCGGTCAAAGATGACACCCGGTCAAAGACTATAACATTGTCCCAAGCTCATGAGACACAGCCTTGAGGATAACTGAACAAACTGCTGAAGGACACAAATATGTAAAGGTTGCAAATCCCTGAGGGGCACACATAAATCATATACATCAAACAATATCATATAAGTCCTAGGGGTAGAATTCCTCGGACGTAGAAGGCAAGAGGGAAAATGTCCGGGGGAGATCTTTGGGAGTATTTATAGAAAAAGTAAGGAGTTAGGTTCAGTTAGAATAATGCATGACAAACTCTGTTACCCACAGGCTTAAACTGAGCATCATCTTTATGTGTGGAGTATACAACTGTATATAACACAAGGTCTGACTGAGCTAGATGCCCATCATCTTTCCACCCTAGATGGCCCTGTGGTGCCATGTATTTGGCCATAGACAGTAGTGCTGTCTGGGTTGCACTCTATAAACTGCCTAGTCCACCATCATCTTTAGACATCAGATGGTGCCACCTGTCTATGGCCAGATACATAGTACAGTAGGGCCATCTAGGGTGGAAAGATGATGTGCGTCTATAGCTCTGTCATATCTTGTGCTACATACAGGCATATACTGTAAGTATGAGCGTGCTGCTCAGTCTAAGCCTGTGCTGTTACCTACCTGGGCCTCTCTCCAGCCCAAACATTTCCCACTCACCTCGTTTGCTCTCTTCGGGTAGGTCAAAATCCATGGCAGATCCTGTTTTGTTTGAGCGCTGAACTTCCTGGCCTACAAATCAGGTTGACATATCCATTAGGCTCAGTCTCATGAGTTTGTAACAATTCAAACGTCTTTGACCGGGTGTAGTCTTTGACGGGTTGTAGTCTTTGACCGGGTGTAGTCTTTGACCGGGTGTAGTCTTTGACCAGGCAGCATTAAAATGGCAAAAATAAGGCCTATGTAGTAAGAAAATCGTGGAAATAGTGCATCCATATATTAATACACCTTTATAGCAAACATAAGTCAATTTTGTTATATTCATATACTGAGCATAGTATGCATAGTAGAGCATAATATTATTATTTCCCTCTGCCCGGTCAAAGACGTCACTTTATATATAACTTTGAGTTTAAACAGCTGCACTGTGCATAGCTAGTTCAGTTTATAAATATATAAAATTTTACTTATGTTTCCAATAAACGTGTATTAACATATTATTGCAGTATTTCACCGATTTCCTTACAGTATAGGCCTCATTTATCCCATCTTATCACTCCCCAGTCAAAGACTACACCCGGTCAAAGACTACACCCGGTCAAAGACGTTTGAATTGTTACAGAGTCATGAGACTGAGCCATTAGTGTTTTGTACTTGACGTTAAGTCAGTGAATATATTGAGTTATCTAGCGTGCCTTTCAGACTTCTATGTGTTGTTCTCATCATAGATATTGTGGTGCATGTACATAGCTTGTTATGTGTAGTTCAAAATCGTACCTTCCTATCAGAGATCTTTGGTAATTTCTATCTAGATCTATTTCTGTTTTTGCCTTGTGGAATACATAATTCTGACGACGAGAATTCCAGGTATACACATTTAGGGCTGCACATTTAGGATGTATGCTTCCTGGATGTAAAAGTGAGAGGTAGAGGAAAGGAACTAAGGCAACTGCACCTTGTCACGAAACCCACTCATAAAGCCATTTACCAAGTCTGTTATAATGCATGGTGCAACACCAATACTCTTAAGGCTGCTGCCTCGATGTTTATCTTCATTTGTTGCCGATGCAACACTTAATTAGGAGCTACTCGCCAGTGCTGCATTGGTGTATCGTGCCGACCCTTTTATGGGGGTACATTAACCCTGCAATAAGCACTATGCGGCCCTTAAAGGGTTAACGAATGAGAACATATCAAGGAGGATGACAGGGCACTGTTCTCCACAAAGTATGGACAAATTCTACAATTTGCGGAAAGAATACAAAAAGATAAATAAATTTGTTGTTTTTTTCACCAAAAATGGTACTGTTACATATAAATATGGACGTCCGCATTTGAATACGGAGCTCCGCAATTTACTCCGTAATTTACTCCGTAATTTGCTCCGTAATTTGGTGAAAGAAACGGTTCAGACCGATTCTGCAAATTGCGGACGTCTGTACTTTGTGGGTAAACAGCAGCCAGCCACTACACACACAGAAAAGTGAGAGTCATTGTCGCTGAAACTACCCTCACCTGAGGGTCAGGCACTACCTGACTCTCAGGTGAGGGTACACTCTAAGAACAGTGTGTTACATTTACACACTTATCAACACACTTTTATGAAGCCACTTTTAACACACATTTTGGTGCAACACACTACCCACTACACACCCTTTGCCAAAAGTGTGCTGATCTCAAAAGTGTGTTGCAAATTTGTGTGTAGAACTCCCTATGCATGTTCCCGTAACACACTGTTCTTAGAGTGTAGTTTTAGCGACAATGACTCTCACTTTTCTGAGGGTGTACTCTCAGGCCGAGTTAGGATAAAAAAATGTCGTTGTGTAGATTGAAAGCAGCTGACGAAAGGTACACAGTCCTTACTAAGATCACAACATATTTAAACTTGGACTAAGATCAACCGACACAATGAAAATTCCGCTCCCTCACAATGTGGCATGAATATCCATGAACCACCCCAGCAAATTAGTGACATGCACTGTGTGGGGATTTGTCATGCTAATATTCTCATTTAAAAGATGCCCTTTTAAAGCTCAAATGACCGAATCAAATGAGAGTTATGGAATAACCTGACACATGCCAGTTTCTATTGTCTGACATTGTATTAGGGTAGGTTCACCCTGAGTCAAACTCATACCTTGAGTCAACCACTTTTGACATGAAATTACAAGTTCAATATGCATCTGGTGACAATAGACGCCCACTGATTTAAGAATTCAAGTGTTTTCCAAATATATACTGCACATTGCATCCACATCATCACTCTTTTTCATACTGTAAAATCAGTCAGAAGTACTCCTGTTTGACCTGTTTTGGCAAACAGAGAATGAAAATCTCCCCACTGTTCATACTCTTTGGTAGTTGATTTGAAGTGTTTGTCCCTTTCATACACAGTGTCAATCAGTTTTGTGAGCTGCATATGTATCTAAATCACACAAATCATGTCTTTATTGAGCAAAATTCATTTCCTAAATTATATTTAGGACTGATTTCGTAAGGTATACCCATTTCACCTTAAGTCAGCCATGAATTCACCCTAAGTCAGCCACATCATACCTTGAGTCAACCATGCGGTTTTCTTCTCGGGAATCTCCCCTGGAATTCTCTCACCTTGAATTTCTGTCCAAGAACATTCCCCCTACCCTTGTAAATACCTCCTCCTTCCAGAATACCCTCTTCTACAACAGGGTTAAGGATAGCAGGCCTACTTGTGTATTGTATAGAGGGCAAGGGTGAAACGCAAAAAGAGGGGGGAAAAGGGGGTGAGAAGGCAGAGCCCCCGATATATTCAATAGAACTCCATACTGCATGTCTATAATGTTGTATTTGGTCCTCATTGCTCATACAAGTAATATTTACTTGTGTTGATAGCTAATAATGCAATTGTATTCACCTAAGGTACAGTACTGACTTTGTCTTGATTATTCAATATTCAATAAATTATTTTCTTCTCTATTGTTAGTTGTAACATATTGATATATGATGCATGCATTCATCCATTTATGAAAATCAGAAAATTACTGGTTTATTCCACATATTTCTGGTGGTTGAAATATGGCTGACTCAAGGTGCATTTTGGCTGACTTAGGGTGAAAAGGGGCAATTCTGAATACTCTGATAAATCATGGAATTAAATACTGTAAACTGATATATGGCATTGTAAGACATCATGAAAGTTACTCTCCAGAGCAATACCTAAAGTTTGGTTCAATTCTGAAGGATATGCACAAAAAACGCAAGGAGCAGTTAGACCTGAAAGGTAGCTCATGAAAAAACATGAATCAGACCGGTTGAAAGTGGTGAACCTACCCTAACGTTGGCTTTATTAAACATTAAGGAACGGTTAAGGTGAAGGCTGTGGTCGGGAATGAGTTAGAAGGCATTTTTAAAATCATCCAAGATTAGGTGACATACGAATGTAAGGTACTGTCGGCAAATTACTATACCTAAGACTGCATTGGTGCATAGGTATTACCAGAAACAAGATGTACCAATCCACAGCCTGTGTATGGATATGAGCACAGACTCAGGAACCAGCTAGCCCCCACTGTCCATCTCCACAACCACCTATATATATTTACGGTGCTGAGGAATGGTCGAGATTTACTAAGCTGAGTCAACTTGGCAGTGGTTCAATGTTTGCTCATTACAAGTCCATGGTTAACCATGCTCAAGACACATTGATCAACATTGCCAATATTTATACATTGGACACTTATCATGATTGCAATATGGGTCTTTGCCCTCTGCGCATTATAGACAAGGCCGGGATTAGATGAAAAGATATGGGTATAATGCATCCCAATACCAACACCACTGCAAGTATAAGCAACAGGAAATCTCAAGTACAAAACCCAATTCATCAACATAAACATACATGTACTGATACATTCTGCAGCCTGTTGCTCAGCACTGCTTTCTCAAAAAAGTAAGGGGGGATAAGGAAGGGTTCATTATTTATGGCAGGGGGGGGGGTGAGCGTTTGGAAAATCGAATACGTCAAAAATAATTGGCCCCCCCCTCGGAATAGGTTTTTAAAAAAAGGCCCCCCCCCTCGGAATAGGTTTAAAAAAAAGCGCCCCCCCCCCCTCAGCGGGCCTCACCCTGGATCGTTTTCAACTTTATTACAAAAACGATAGTGGTGTCTACTAATTGTATGCATTTAATCATGGGCACTTTTTTACCTACAATTTACTACCTTGCAACAAATACATCCATTCGTAAGGTGTTTTAGTGTAAACGTCTCATGATACTCGCTGGTGAGCGATAATAGTCAAACCTCAGACACTCGACTTACATACCGTTGAGTTTAAGGGCCCCAGTGCTTATAAATTGGAAGCTCCCATACCCTCAGTGCTCACATGAGGCCGGCACTTTTTTGAAGACTGACAAAACGGTGGGCTATTATGAATGTGAAAAGTGATGCAGTGAGAAATTTGCTGGGAGTTTGAGGAAAATTTTGAAAATATTGACATAATTTGGTAAAATATAACACAGGCTGTTACCAAAATTCGCGACATTTCAACGTACTAAATTCGCAACATTTTTAGGAATACCCCTAAAAAAAAAGGCCCCCCCCCCTAAGAATAGGGTAAAAAAAAAGGCCCCCCCCCCTTTGAATACCCCTAAAAAAAATTGCCCCCCCCTCAAATGCTCACCCCCCCCCCTGCCATAAATAATGAACCCTCCCTAAGGGCTTAACACTTAAAGGGAATTAAGTGGAAACATCCTCTTATTGTCACGATGCAATAACACAGTCGCGCCAGGTATCTCCCCATCCCTGCATCATGCCGATCCTTCAGGGTTAATGTACCCCCATGAAAGGGTCGCCTACACTGACGAGTAGCTCATAAGTGTTGCATTAACAACAAATGAAGATAAACATGGACGCATCCTCCTTAAGAGTAGTGGTGTTGTACCATGGGTACTGATACACACTCTGTACATGGTGATCTATCGAGTCAGACACGAATGGAGACGGCTAATGTGCAAGCTTTAACTACATGTCGTATATAAATATACTTAAACACTCAACTGTGCGTCTATATTTTATCACTCCTTAGGGAAGGAGTAGGCATTCTACATGAACATTAATTTTAGTCATGTACAGTTTAACACAGAGTTGCCTACCCGGATGGAGAGCCGCGTGTTCCTCCTGTGCCCCGTGCCTGGTGACTGCAGGGTCTGTGTGGACGCCTACCTGGTCCGGCCCCTCCACTATAGGGCACACCTTACACCGTATTACTGACGCACAGGCCATTCACAGGGTATATCTGCCTCCCTGCTACCTTGTATATACATTTTAATAAGAATAGACTTGTGAGCATGCTTCATTGAGTAAACATAATGATCTCTTCACACATTTCGACACCGGTGAACTTGTTTGCAGCATGCAGTAGACTTGTCGACTACCTTTAGCCAGGAACTGGCGTAATGATAATAATTAAGAGGAAGGACATAATGAGAAGTTATTTGTATGAATGTGATGCCAATATCTTCTTTAGAGTATTGTATATTGGAAATATCCACTCTCAGAGCTGGGTTGTCAAATAGTTTTCAATGAAAATAATATTTTCAATATAAATCAATTTGAGACCATGTGATGGCATAGACCTGTCAGCAGGTCAGGGTACACCTGTTGGGTAAGCATTGTGGGGGGGGGGGGGAGGGGAGGGGAGGGGAGGCGAGGGGAGGGGAGGGAGGGAGGGAGGGAGGTGAGGGGAGGGGAGGGGAGGGGAGGGGAGGGAGGGGAGGGAGGGGAGGGAGGGGAGGGAGGGAGGGGAGGGGAGGGAGGGAAGGGACGGGAGGGACGGGAGGGACGGGAGGAAGGGGAGGGAGGGGAGGGGAGGGAGGGAGGGAGGGAGGGGAGGGAGGGAGGGAGGGGAGGGAGGGAGGGGAGGGGAGGGAGGGGAGGGAGGGGAGGGAGGGGAGGAAGGGAGGGGAGGGAGGGAGGGGAGGGAGGGGAGGAAGGGAGGGGAGGGAGGGGAGGGAGGGAGGGGAGGGAGGGGAGGAAGGGAGGGGAGGGAGGGAGGGGAGGGAGGGGAGGGAGGGGAGGAAGGGAGGGGAGGGAGGAGAGGGAGGGGAGGGAGGGGAGGGAGGGGAGGGAGGGAGGGGAGGTAGGGGAGGGAGGGAGGGTTAATGTCGGCAGCATACACACGGCCAACCACCCATTTCCTCATTCAGAACGCAGCCAAGTGTTGGTCTTCGGTAATTCATCTCACAATGAACTTTCATATGTGCTGAGTCGAGCGAACCACTGCCGAACTACTTTACACCATTTACCCCCTCTAGTGGGGATTATGGACACTAAATACATATAAGGTCCTATACAATGTCCCAACGCTAGACTTCCGTGAGGCATACTGATAATGTCCACTACACAAATATATGCTATGCTAATCTCTCAAGGACGATTGACTAGTACAACAGGCTGTGAGAATATTTCAAACATGTCTTGGTATAAAACTTCAAGCCCCACAATGTATGAATAACAAACTCCATGAATAAAAGTAACTAAGCTTTCTGCAATAGTTGCACTCTAGCTTTGTTTAATGAGCATACATTTCAGTGTAATGTACTTCTATACTATTGAAAATACACAGACTCCAATACCATTAGTCGGTGGACCTGCAATTCAAAAGATCCATAATTTCTACCACCAACGTGATATGATGAAAGGAAAACAGTACCACAACTTTGTGGACCTTTCTTACAGATTTTGTGGACCTTCCTCATGGTGTCGGGCTGGTATGCCCTTTATGTTTATACTTTGAGTAAGACACTTGTAGATTTAGAGACAGTCTGGGTTTTACATGTGAAGCTGCTCCGCTGTTTATTCTGTCAATTGGAAATGCGGCAAAGTGGAGTTGGCCCCAGGCTTTGTACAAACAGGACTCAGTGGCTTTGTGATTAGTGAGCGGGCATGCACACAGAAACCCCTGTAGTGTGCAGCACTAGGCACACCAGCGCTTATTTACTCTGTATTAAACCCAGAAAAGGCAAATAACAAGGGGACAAACTGTTAACACTGAAAGAAAAAAAAAGTGAATGGATATATGTCAATGTTGGCCCTAATTCTGGACACTTACTGGTTTTTTTCTCAGAATCGCATGAATCAAAATCTCTGAAATCTTCCAATAACAGCACATATAGGGCAAATATGTTGTCTTACATAGGGCTTACAAATAGTTATAGCCATTATACCATAATTATGGCTGAACGTATGAAAATGAATGGATGTCAAGTTTGGCCTTAAATTTGGCAACTGCATGGCCATTAATTTGGAACCTGTCAAAGAATCAATCAATTTAGAAACGAGGACCACCAAAAAGGTCCATGGTAGCCAAACACCACAGGTTGAAACACACCTTTATTTTTTCTGGCGTGATGAAGAGGTATAGGTCACACATGCATAGGTAGGGTAAGTATGTATACATATGCAGTAAGCCTGTATATATACACCTCAGTACAAGGGTAAATTATCACAGGTTAATTCTTTGATAAACACTACACCCTTCCTACATGCACACCTGGTAATTATCCACATTACGTATGCACCAACACTGACCGTAATACCAAAGAATTGTAAGAGAGTCCACTGGCCGATTACCTGTCCCCCAAACATCCATGACGCACCCTGGTGGATGGAAAGTATACCTTATTTATTGATATATCTTTTCGTTATTTAAAAAAACATTTTTCATTGATATCCAGAAATAGACGTGTTCTCAATAACTAATTTCTTAACCTATACAATACAATAATCAATCCTTTTCTTAAGCTACTCTTCCGATATTAGGGACCGTGTATTTCACTAGGTGGCGCCCTGATGTGAGCCTCCACAGAGCCTGTACAGAGGGAGTCCCATAAGTACTCTGGAGACCCCCTTACTCTAGGATTCATTAAGAACTAAATATTGGGAGTTGAATAATTTTATATAGCTCATTTGAAAGAAAAAGTAATAGCCAATAAGAGGACACTACCTTTGGCAGCAACAAAGGTAGTGATCTGGCTAATGTGATCTAATTACATAATTATACCACTTAACCCTTTAAGGCTGACTAAAAAAGGTATTTGCTTGTGATGGGGACGAGAAATTTTCAAAGGAACTTTTCCTGGGCCGAGCTATATATGAAGGGAGAGGGGACTGATTCCCATAGAGTTATGTTGACTATAGTCGATGTTCAGCCAGCCATGGCATCGACTATAGTCGATGCTCGGCCAGCCATAGCGTCCACTATAGTCAATGCTTGGCCCTAAAGGGTTAAATAGGGCAAATTGATAATCAAATAATGAATATCCAAAATCATCCGCACCACAGGGAATTCTACATCAATTGTGATTGCATGTTTTCAATTTTTATCGTTTTTTTTTGTTGAGGCCCCTGAAGGCCCCATGACACATAAATCTTGGTGTCTGCTTAGCTATCTATAGCTATATATGAAGGGAGAGGGGACATATACGACGACTGGGGAGAAAATGAAGGAGGTGTGGGAGACCCTTTTATCATGACTTGTCCCTTTTATAGCATGTATCATCCAAATCTTATGTAACCTATTTTTTCTCCTAGGTGTCAAATCCATTTCCTATTGTGCTCACCCCTCCTCCAGGGTCTCTCACCAGTAACTCAGTAATGAACAAAACAAGACTGCGCCTATTTTTGACTTATTGTTGGTGTAACACCATGAGAGTGTACATCAATACATAGAAATACTGGTAATGTTACGTTATCCGCAGAGATGTCAAATAACACCTTGAAGTATATGATGTCAATATTCAGTCATATACCATCTCATTGATCTTGTACCGTGTTTAGAAAATCATCTTATGAAAATAAACACTTTATACACTCAAAATCATCATCGTCTGTTTAGTAGATACTACAGTGGCCCAGGAGGGCAAAATAAAAGGTGATTTTGGAGGAAAGGGTCACTTTTTGTCGAGAAAAGTTGCTGTCAACTGTCATGTCAAGTTTACAGTTGACAACAACCTTTTCGAAAAAAAACAGCACTTTGGCCATTTCATTTTCTTATTGAACCTTAACTTTTTTGGTTAAAGTAAAACAGGTCACTTTTTCTTTCGAAAAGGTTACTGTCGTCAACTGTCAAGTTGACAGTTGACACCAAGTTAAAAAAAGAAAAAAAAGATGTTTTTTTCATACATGTATAATTTTTTTCAAGAAAAGTTGCTGTCAACTGTCAACTTTAGATTTCATGTGTAAAGGCGTCCAGGGGGCGCTAGTGTGCTACAAGGAGGTTTGGCGCCACACATTCAGACCCAGTCCTAACATTACCTGCCAACTTTGCAATTTAGCGTCGTCCAATAAGGGTTACCAGTCAGTGCTATTTGTGGGTGATTGGGGATCAAACAAACGCAATGCCCTGTGCTGGATGCAGTCTGTAGGGTCAGTTCAGGTAAAACTAGCCAATGCATGGGGATCAGTCACTGCTATATATATAATATTATGGGTGACTGGTGCCTCGGTGAAATAGTATTCACATTCCTTAGCAATTTGGGCACAAGATGTATAAATATATTTTCTTATACTAGAACAACTGTATAAGAACTGTCCAACACCACATCTACAACTGACAGTCATGGACACTATCTATTTAAAGGAACCTTGTGCATTGTACAACACAGTCTGTGCTATATATGGACATACACTAAACTGGAAGAATCATTACTATTGTGATGTACACCTTTGGATTAATCAAACCTTTCATAAGTTTACACCAGGTCTTATTCTTCCCTGTTATAGGGTAGGGTAGAAGGGTATATTAAAAGGTACAGGTTTACACCTAGAATTCCACATTCTGTCCTGTTCTGCCATGGTTAGAAGTGATTCCCACTGGCTGGTTCTACCTGGACTGACCCTACTTACTTCACCCAGCACAGGACACTGTGTTTGTTTGATCCCCAACCAGCCACAAATAGAACAACTGGACAACTCTATTAAGGATACCATGATGTCATTTATGGACGGCCTTAGTGGCACTAATTGCAGTTATTGACTCACTATCTTTAAATATAATACATGCCATGCACTAGTGAAAACTAAAGGTATGACTGCTACTAATTATAGTTGACGCTGGTAGACGGTCTACTTCAATGTCACGACCTGTTGACCCAGTCTGAGGTGGGGGTCTGGATGGGGGATCCCCATTTCCCATGTCGATATTAAGAAATGACCATGTCGCCCTGTCGATTCTAAGAAAAGCCATGTCAATCTGTCGATTTTAAGAATGTCCCATGTCAATATCTCTGATATTCCCCATGTCGCATGTCACTAGGCCCAAAAACGGCAATGTCGCCTTGTCAAATTTAGTGGTCCACACCCATTGAGGTAATACAACCATTGCCCATTATGAATATTTTCTACTTACTTTCTTTATAAAAAATATACAGAACGAGTCAATATAAAACTAGAGTAGATACCAAATGATTGAAACCCTTCCATTTCTTTTGCTGTCATGCTAGACGAGAGTGAGGATAGGTGTAGCCCCATTAATCAAAAACTATTAATA
The DNA here is from genome assembly GCA_947462335.1 of Harmothoe impar. NCBI lineage: Eukaryota > Metazoa > Annelida > Polychaeta > Phyllodocida > Polynoidae > Harmothoe > Harmothoe impar. The sequence continues at coordinate 34,623,665 of OX381719.1, forward strand.
TCTCGCAGATAATGAGCTAAAACTAATAAGCATTCATGAAAGATTTTTGGGAAAATATTTTCAGTCCAATTTGGGGTGTAGATTCTAAAAAAATACTTCATCGAGCCGGAAACGCATTCGTAGGCCTCAAAATCCAAAGATACAAAATGGCCACCAAAATATAACAAAAAATCTTAAATTTGGTCTAAAAATCTAAAGATATTCTTTACCATACGAAGTCAGACACAGCTACCTAGGATGTTTTCATGCTAATTTTATAACCATGGTAACCGAATTACTACTTATCATTTACACTAGAAATCAGACAATGGTGAAAGGTCAAATGATTGTTATTATGTATATACACGTTTTAGAAAATGTCATAAGAAAACATGATCAAAGGAACACGACTACAATACAAATTACTCGAGATGTCTTGAAGTTTGAGTGTATTATGTTTACATAGATACCTTGATACATGGACAACTATTTAACTTCACATCAAATATGGAATGGAGTAGAGAACATGCTATCTGATTTAAACAGCTGTGCAAGTTACGAGGTGAGATGAGCGACTCTATTTCTACGGATGCAAGTTGAGTGGGTCAACTTACGCCATAGGGGTATATTGAAACATACAATGCTAGACTTTTACCTCATTGCCCTAATTGCCATATGCACATATGGGCCAAACTACCGTAGGCATCAAACTAAATAGGTGTGAGATGGGGAAGGATTGCCTTTTGCGACAAAGGGTGGCTCAACTTATCTCAGTACATGGTTCAACTTGCTCGTCAGTAGCTAAATTGAGCCACAAACTTCTCATTTGTAATTGACATTTTCTAGATAAATCCTTATATAATTCAAATGTTTGGATCTCAAAAGATGCCCAAGACAATGGTGATAAGTGATGACATCTGTTAAATTGGGTGACAGAATCATATCTGAATCTATGTGCGATTAAGGAACGTCTCTGAAACAAGTGCCTTGGTTATTTTTTATGGTGCATTGAGTAAGTATGCACAATAATTTAGTACGTTAAGTGCTGTATACCCCCCCCCCTTAAAGTAGATATTTTTTTATCCCTTTCTAAAAAAAAGGATCATAATTTAAGGTAAGAAATTCCATATAAGTTTTTCTTTTTTTGAGAATTCATCGTTTCTTGAGCATCTAAATGAAGTCTTGAGTTATATATAACTGTTTAAATTTGAAAAAGGAAGTGTTTCTAAAATTATGAAATATGATTTTGGACAGGCATTTTGTGTATGTTTCCGAGCTCATGAGGGATATGTACCATATTGAAAATATATATTACCTCTAGGAAAATATCACTCATTGTGGCAAATGCCCCACAGAATATAGAAAAGTGAATCCCATAGGAAAAGAATAATTGACAATGAATATTATGGCTAATCAAAGCCTTTGGACCTGAGTGTGAGAAACGTGATATTTGTGAGAGATATTTGTGACATTTTACAGCATTTGCTGGCCTAGTGCTTTCAATATATGTAATTCACTATAAGGCCACTCAAAAGAATTAACTGCTTTTTCATCACTGCTAGCATCAGAAAAATCTTTAAACGCTCTCGTCATATTTTTCACTGCATTGTGATGAGAAACAACTTTTTTTTGAGTGGCCTAATTAAGTACCATAGAATGTCCAGTTTTACTATAATAATTAACCCCAAAAAAGAGCGTGCGAGACGAGACACCCGGTATACTACTGAAAATTTTATTTTCTATGGCCTTTTACAGGGACATGACTCATCCGACCCGAACTTATTTCTTGTTGTGTAACCCATTTGTATATCAGAGGTTAAGTACAGAAATGCTGAATGTGCAACACCTTATTGACATACGCAGCAAAGGCTGCAACAGCTAAACATTATTAGACAATGACCTGCTCTCCTCTGTTGTATCCTGAATGATACCATTTTCTTGCAAAGCTGTGGCTTCAGCAGTTGGCTTTGGTCGCCTTCTCTTCCCATGCCGTCTGCCCATGACCTGCATGACACCAAAGAGCAGCACAAGTAGACAAACTGCTGAACACATCACATACAGGAATGACCTCGGTCCTACTGATGTAAATAGGGCACCAATAAGGATGGGCCCCACCATTTCACCACCTGCTCCAGCAATCATGAACACAGCTCCAGCAACTCCAGTAATGCGAATATACTGTTCAGTCCATGTTATGCCTGTAAGGAAATAAATGTATTGCACAGTGAAAATAAAATAATGCTTTATTTCAACAGGGATAAGGGCATATCAAACAATATGAAGGAAAGAATATAAAAGAAGGAAGTAGGATGAATGCAGCTTCAGTGTATTTATAATATTTACATATTCTATGATCTCCTTCAACGTTAGTACACACCGAGCAAAATTATATTTTTCAAAAGTACCTTATAAATCAGTATTTCTAAGATCACTGTAGAATACTTGCATTACTATTTTTAAAAAGAAATCAATTGGTTAGGACATAATATTAGAGTATACTAACCTGTTGCAAATATTGTTGAGATTCCGAATCCTAATGTAAGGGTACAGACCCAGAGCACCATGTAGTGATGGTGGCTGAAGATGGTAAGTATGACAAGTGACACCACACTAATAGCTAAATCACCAGTCAGGAGCACCCACGGTCTCAGCACCTTTACCAGGATTATTCCCAGCCCTCGACCTGCAGCAAAGGTTGCCCAATAAGCTGCTGTGACTCTGGCACCTTCTTTCTCACTCCAGTCTAGGCCTTTCACTGCAAATACTGTCAGGTAATTCCCATAGTTCATCTCTAGAATGCAGTACAACAAGTAGAAGACAAAAACAATAGAAATCATCTGCAGCCTGAAATATTTGTCCTCTGGTTCCTCCTCTTCCTGTTTCTTCTCGTCATCGGTTTTGGGCTTTTTCATCTTATTGAGACAGTGAAGCTCAATTTCACTGCAGAAGAGAGTGATTCCTAAGAGCAGAGTTGATGCAAAAATTGCCATCAATCCAACTATCAGGTATGCCCAATGTACTTTCGACTCATATTCTACTTCACCAGGTTGTTCTGTCATATTGCCAAGAGGTGCCGAGATATTTGTTGCAACAGCTTTCAGGCTGTAGTTGGTCAAAACTGACAACAACCCTGAAGACTCCTGGTAAACTACAGTCGAATCCTCAGCTGTTGTGTTCATGGTGGGTGTGACATCTTCTCGTGATTTCAAAAATGGTTCTGCTAAGAGTGGACCAATCAGTGCTCCAGAGCCAAATATGAAATGAAGTGCCTGCATCCAAGGTCCATTTTCATCCCCCCAGACCTTCAGCAGAACCATGTTTCCAGCTGTAAAAGAAGACAGTATGTAGTTTCTCTTAATTCAACAGATTTGATACGCTGTTGTATTTTGGCACAGTGTGGCGAAAAACATAAATAATTTTCTTGTACCAGTTATTCGTTACTAGCACTCAATTAGCATGACTGACATCATACAAATTAAATCAACTTCAACAGATCTGACAATTTTACAATGGTTTGCTTATAGGGCCCTTTATTCATTATAACTTGGTTAGCAGTTCTGGTATCATACATATCAAGTCCTGCAAGGATTCTGAACAGCCGTGTTTCAGGTTTAACCAGAAACAAACAAGGTGCAGGCTGAAATATTACATGTTATTATTAAGACTGATAAAAATTCGTTGCAATTCACATTGTTATTATCTGCCAGTGCAGTCCATGGGAGATCATGATTATTCCTAACCTGGACATGAAACAGTTTGGCCTCTAACCTTTATTTTCAGCCTACTGTAAAACCTTGTGTAGAAGCCGTGGCTATAGTATGCGAGTCAGATAGCCTGTGCAGCTTACAGGATCGGCCCAGAGTCAGGGTGCGGCTTATACAAGATTTTTTTCTTCTATGGTACAGCGCTGAAGTCACCATAATCAAATTGCCAGTGTCCCCTATAGCATTGGGACAAAGTCTAGGTGTGGCTAATACGCGAGTTAGACTTCTACGTGAGGTTTTATGGTAGTATGATATGTTTTACTAACCTGCATCAAAAAAAGCAAATGCCCCTCCAGACAAGCCAAACACGAACAGTAGAGCCCCAATGTTGTCTATGTATGGCATGAGAATGTGCAGTGGGCCACTCATCCCCATAACAATACTAAGCAGAATCCAGTGGTTGATACGATCCACAATAAATCCTGCTAACACTGCACCAGCAAGCCCAACAACTGAACGTGCAGTAAACACCATTGAGATTGCCTCTGTTGAGGTCTTGGTGTTCCGCTGAAGATCTAGTAGCGTTGGCCCAACAATTGAAAAGCAAAGACCCTACAAGAAATCAGAGGTAATCAAAATTACCTTAACTATAAATCAATGTGCCTGAAAATGCTCTGTTGACAAATTAAACTTGAACAAAGAGCATTTCCTCTCAATATTAGACAAAATTACATATATCATGGACTTATCATCTCCTCTATCTCTATGTTTTAAACACACCTTAAAGCTACAGCATCTTTTGCAGGTGCAATTATTAAGAACACAATATTACATAGAATCATACACTTAAACTATGGGACAGTAAGATGGTAGGAAAGCAATGATTTATAAATCATTAACTTACAAGACTGAAGAAGCCAATGTACAGTATCACTGTCTGGATTATCTGCCTCGTTCTCTTACGCTTTGCTGTTTTTGACTGCAGAGCTGTGTCCCCCTCAGTCTGTCGGTCCAGGCTGGTTGGCCCATTGAGTGCATCAGTCGTTGATCCCTCCATCGCCTCAGTCTAGAATCTGTGACAACCAAAATGGGCATCTCTGAATACACTCCATTAAAAAATAAACAGTGGTGTGGTACAATGGAAAGTCGATTGTGGACTAAACAAGCAGCCATGAATAGAAGGGACTATAGGGAAACGTGCTTTGATAAGTACTAGTTTAACAGGTGGCAGCTAACCAGGACTCCCTTGTCAGTGCGGGACACTGCACCGTATTGTTATTTAGCAAACACTCTAAGACAGCTTTTCACAGTGTAGTGTTAAACTGAGATGCATGAGTCAATGTATTTACACCTTAGATTAAAACCAATTTGTGATCTTTATTACAAATTAGAGGAATAAACTAATGTTGTGAACTAATAGATAGATATTCCTTCTAATGGCCTGTGGATGCACCAGGTTGATGTTGTGTTGCATTTAGGAGAAAATGGGAGTTAAAGTTGTGCGTGTGTCCACCCCTCCTCCCCCACCTGTTACACAAGCTGTGCAGCGTGGGAGCGGCCAGTAGCCCAGTAACCCCCCCCCCTCCCACACCCAGCTTTCACACTCAGCAGCCGTGTACAGGAGCAGGGGGCATGTAGGGCGTCGTGCTATACCGCTACGTCATATGTGGAGATGGTGTATGTGCTAATAATGCCATGGACCACACCTGTTTAATTAAACTATAAAAATATTTATGAGGAGCTAATTCAATGTTGCCATGGTAAAGGTGTACATTAGTTTCTAAATTTAATAAAGAAAGACACACACACACATTCACCAATGCTGTTGTAACTGTTTAATAGATTCTGATTTCTGATTGCTCTTGCATAGTCTTGAGAATGTTTTGCCATATATAGACAAGGAATGAGATACAATGTAGCTGCAATGTACAGGCAGTAAAGTTTCTACACAGTGTAACTTCTGGTAATGGTTCTTGACGACTTGTAAATTATGTATAATTTCTTCAAACACGTGCACTAACACTTCTTATAATTAATAAAGGAAGATGGGAGCATCATTTTTTGGGTCGCAGTGTTGCACTGAAGAATTATACAACATTAGATAGTGTTTCTCCTTTTTCTTTGTTATCCTGAATAGCACAATTCTCTTGCAAGGAACAAGATTCAGGGGTCGATTCTTGGTGCCTTCTCTTTCCATGCCATCTGCCCATGACCTGCATGACACCAAAGAGCAGCACAAGTAGACAAACTGCTGAACACATCACATACAGGAATGACCTTGGTCCTACTGATGTGAATAGGGCACCAATGAGTATTGGACCACACATTTCGCCTCCTGCTGCAGCAACTGTGAACATCGCCCCAGCTATGCCAGTAATGCGTATGTACTGTTCAGTCCATGTTAAGCCTGTTTTAGAACCAATGTATGAAGAAGGGAACACATCTAAAGCTTTATTTATTTTTCTTTATTCAAATATATTTAATTGGGTTAGGAAGATCTAGTAATGATAATAGGTACTTTGACTAGCATAGATAAATTCAAGCATAGATTGAATGATGCTCAACAATCACTACATGACAACAGGCTATGATTGCCTATAATTCCCTTTAAATAGGAGCGGTTAATTAGATTCTGCATTGATAACATATTCCAAAACATTAAACTGGATATCATGTTGTATATGAAAAACCTGATAATCACCTTCAATCACCTGTCAATAGACTAATGCAGGACAAAAAAGAATCCATCATAGGATAAATTGTTGAGATAAAGGCAGGATCACACCAGCACTAACCTGTTGCATATATTGTTGAGATTCCGAATCCTAATGTAAGGGTACAGACCCAGAGCACCATGTAGTGATGGTGGCTGAAAATGGTAAGTATGACAAGTGACACCACACTAATAGCCAAATCACCAGTGAGGAGCACCCACGGTCGCAGCACCTTTACCAGGATTATTCCCAGCCCTCGACCTGCAGTGAAAGTGGCCCAATAAGCTGCTGTGACTCTGGCACCTTCTTTCTCACTCCAGCCTAAGCCTTTTACTGCAAATACTGTCAGGTAATTCCCATAGTTCAACTCCAAAACACAGTAGAATAAATAAAAGAAGAAGACAACAGAAATCATTTGCAGCCTGAAAGCTCTGTCCTCAGGTTTATCCTCTTCCCTTTTCTTCTCTTCGGTGTTTTTGGGTTTCCTTCTTATGTTAAGGCATTGTCGTTCAATTTCACTGCAGAAGAGAGTTATTGCTAAAAGTAAAGCTGATGCAAGAACTGCAGTTAGCCCAACAACAAGATAAGGCCATTGTACCCTTGACTCATATTCTTCCCTAACAGATTGTTGTGCTGTGTTGCTGAGAAGTGCTATTGAGATGTTGTTAGAGACTGGTGGCAGGGTGCCATTTATGAAGACTCTAAATAGCTCTGAGGACTCAGGTGAAAGTGTTATATTTCCATGAGATGAGGCATCTATTGAGTGATCTTGGAATCTCAAAAATGGTTCTGCCAGTAGTGGGCCAACCAATGCTCCAGAGCCAAAGATGAAGTGAAGTGCCTGCATCCAAGGTCCATTTTCCTGCCCCCAGACCTTCAGCAGAACCATGTTCCCAGCTAAAGAAAGAAGATCATGTGGGACAGTGTAGACATAGTGTGGTGAATAATATTTTAACTATCTATATATCTATAAGTATGATAAACAGTAAACAGTTTTCTTTTATGTGTTTACAAGATAGAGGCACTTGTATCTAAAACCCTTGCTGCCTCATGTTCTATCAGTTATAACAAATTGTTCTCTCCATCTGGTGTCATGCAAAAAAGGAAACTTAAAAGACCCACCTCCATCAAAGAATGAACCTGCTCCTCCAGAAATTGCAAATATGGCTAGCAGAAACCCAAGGTGGTCCATGTAGGGTCTAAGAATGTGTAGCGGGCCAATAATACCCATAGCGATACATAGAAGCATCCAGTGGTTGAGACGGTCAGTTATGAATCCTACCAATACTGCCCCACAAAGCCCACCGATTGAACTTGCAGTAAACACCATTGAGATTGCTTCGGTCGAGGTCCTTGTGTTTCTTTGAAGATCTAGTAGCGTTGGTCCAACAATTGAAAACCCAAGACCCTAAAAGAAAATAGCTCTAGTCAGTGATAGGGCATTATTGGAAATTGCCTCTAACTTGTTTAGGTGATATAGAAGGTTTGTATAAATGGCATTTCAATACTAAATGATACACCGTAAAAATATTATCTTACAGGAAGTACTTTCTATGTATTGTGCACAAAAATAAGGCAAAATTATCTGTGTATAAGTAGCTTACAAGACTGAAGAAGCCAATGTACAGAATAATTGTCTGGATCAACTGCTGATTTTTCTTGTGCTTTTCTGTCGTTGACTGCAAGCCCATGTCCTGTTCTGGCTGTACATCTAGGCTGGCACTTGGCCCATGAAAAGGGCCACCCGTTGCTCTCTCCATCACCTGAGGCGGCGGCACCCAGTGCAAGAAAATTAAAAGAAAATTTCTGAATAAACTGGGTCCTTGAGTCACCATCCTCACAAGGGATTAATGGAAATTATGAGACTTACATAAGGCTTTGTCTCTCGACCTTGGGCCATTGTTTTTGTCTCTGATCGGGTGCCGTCTCTGACCGGGTGCCGTCTCTGACCAGGTGCCGTCTCTGACCAGGTGTCAGAAAAAAGGTGTTTTAAAAAGAATTATACTCATATATATAAGGATTTGGAAAAACGTTATGGCGATTGTTATATAATCATGATTGTAATTATAATTAGCCTCCTGCTGTTGGTATTTTGACCTTATCAAGCCAAGCCGGTCAGAGACGGCACCTGGTCAGAGACGGCAGCTGGTCAGAGACAAAAACATTGTCCCAAGGTCGTGAGACACAGCCATATATTTATAAGACTTATCGTTTAAATCTTGAAAAACCTATACAAATAGTGAGACTTACCTATAAATGAAATTGGATGGGTTAAGTTAAGGTAGAAAACTCAAATCATTGTTCAAGTTCAGTAATCTTCATGAAATGGATTTGTTTGACTGCCTTCAACGTCCGCTCACTACATATGATACTATAATGACACATCTCTGGCCTCTGGTTGTTTGCAAGTTATTACGTTCACATTTGTGTTATCTAGGGAGAAGATATTGTATCAGGAGCGGTCTGTCCTAACCATATTACCATCTTAGTTGCCACGTAGTGGCCTGTGCAAAATAAGATAGATGCATGTTATCTTTATAGATGCCTGCAGTCACAGAGTAGAGCAGAGGCCTAGGGGAGTCACATATGTCCACATATCAAAAAGTTTAAAATAATGGGCATGTAAAAGGTCTCACCTTGCTAAACAAGATGGCTGCCATAGACTTACTATATAAAAAGTAAAGTAGACAAATGTCCATGTTAGAGAACGTGGAATATTTTGTGCCCTCCACCCCAAAGATGCCCTTCCAACATTTTCCAATCGACCTTTTGGTATCATGATACCCCAATATGTTGTTGCTCCATATGATTTTTGAATGAATACATCAAACATTTAAGGGGTAAAATTGAATTTTTCAGTGAACTCTCACTATCTTGAAATACCCCCTGCAAACTGGTGTATAAAACTCAGGGTAATAACTCTGAGTCAATAAATCATTGCAACTTTTCTATTATTATTATCTAGTTGTAGATATCTAGTAAAGGGCACAATGGACGTAAGCGTAGTATTGGCTATAATGTAAAAAATGTTATACTTACCGCTTATTTGAAACTGCAATGGGCTATAATGTGCAGAGCGTTGTTTCCCCGATATCATTTTGGGGGATCATGGTATTTATAAGTAAATAGCCTGGTAAGAATTGTTGTAAAGCTTCCAAAAGTTGCACGACTTGCAGCGTAACTGAATTAAAGGGTGGCTAGCATCGTTCCTAGCAAAGACAGGCACCTGCCAACTCAGTCTTTACAAAACACACAGGAACCAGCGGCACCAATTGACCAATCAGGGCGCAGCTATCGAGGTTGCGTGACCCGCTAAGACGGGTAGTCTTAGCCATGCTAGCCACCCTTTAAGTCCCGTATCGAGTATAGGGTACATGTTCAGCGAACATGATGAAAGGAATATTATTCAGGGAGATTACAGTATCGGTCAAGCTGGGACCAACTAAAAAAGTGCTGCTCTATCCCTGTAGATGGTATCACGACACGAGTATCAGGGACTGCAGACAGGGGGCGAGGAGTATCAGGGATTGCAGACAGGGTGGGAGGAGTATCAGGGACTGCACACAGGGTGGGAGGAGTATCAGGGACTGCAGACAGGGGGAGGAGGGAGTTTCAGGGACTGCAGACAGTCTAGGGGGAGGAGTTTCAGGGACTGCAGACAGGGGGGGAGTATCAGGGACTGCAGGGAGGGGAGGAGTATCAGGGACTGCAGACAGGGGGGAGGAGTATCAGAGACTGCAGACAGGGGGAGGAGTATCAGGGACTGCAGACAGGGGGAGGAGGGAGTATTAGGGACTGCAGACAGGGGGGGGGGGGAAGGAGTATCAGGGACTGCAGACAGGGGGGGGGGGGTATCAGGGACTGCAGACAGTGGGAGAGGGGGGAGGAGTATCAGGGATTGCAGACAGGGGGAGAGGGGAGGGAGTATCAGGGACTGCAGACAGGGGGGAGGGAGTATCAGGGACTGCAGACAGGGGGGGAGGAGTATCAGGGACTGCAGACAGGGGGGGGGGGGAGGGAGTATCAGGGACTGCAGACAGGGTGGGAGGAGTATCAGGGACTGCAGACAGGGGGGGGAGGGAGTATCAGGGACTGCACACAGGGTGGGAGGAGTATCAGGGACTGCACACAGGGTGGAGGGGAGGGAGTATCAGGGACTGCAGACAGGGGGGAGAGAGTATCAGGGACTGCAGACAGGGGGGGGGGAGGAGTATCAGGGACTGCAGACAGGGGGGAGGGGAGGGAGTATCAGGGACTGCAGACAGGGGGGGGGAGTATCAGGGACTGCAGACAGGGGGGAGGGAGTATCAGGGACTGCAGACAGGGGGGGGGGGGAGGGAGTATCAGGGACTGCAGACAGGGGGAGGAGTATCAGGGACTGCAGACAGGGGGAGGAGGGAGTATCAGGGACTGCAGACAGGGGGGGGGGGGAGGAGTATCAGGGACTGCAGACAGGGTGGGAGGAGTATCAGGGACTGCAGACAGGAGGAGGAGTATCAGGGACTGCAGACAGGGGGGGGGATATCAGGGACTGCAGACAGGGGGGGGGGATATCAGGGACTGCAGACAGGGGGGAGGGAGTATCAGGGACTGCAGACAGGGGGAGGAGGGAGTATCAGGGACTGCAGACAGAGGGGGGGGGGAGTATCAAGAACTGCAGACAGGGGAAGGAGGGAGTATCAGGGCAGTGTTGCCGAAAACCTTTTATGCACACAGACCAAAGTGGCCTGTGTCACGACATCTTACACAGGCCATTTACCCTCTACAAAGGCCACAACACTATAAGGATTTAGTCGGGATCCCTACTGCATCCACCATATTAGAAGTCCTGCGAGATCTCGCACAAACAGGGGACAACATATAGTGATGACGTCACAGGTTTAGATGCACAGCTCCTTACAATTGAAGTTACATGTGAATACAACATTTGCCTTTTCCAAGTCTGATTAAGTTAGGACTATAGTCTACACTGGTAGTAAAGACACATGCAAAGAAATATCTCTCATGCTTCCAGTAACCTTCCGTGATGTTTTACAGGTAGATAGGTAACCGAATATAATTTCCATGGTTATATAGACTCCACTATTCCATTTGTTACATCCTATGTTGAATAATCCATAATTGTCAATAATAACTCCTCCAAGGCTTGTCTCCAAGAGTATGTCAGTCTCCACCCAGTTTACAAGAGCAACTAACTGAAGACTCTGCACATGCATATTAGCTTTGGCTTTCTGGGTGCCACCTTCACCCCACAGGTGTGGCAGTCAGCCTCCACATCTCCAGGTGTGATGTACCTCTGAGTTGCCCCTGTCATAGTTGTGATGTTAACGACGAGCGTATCTAGGTCGGAAGTGAAGTTTATTCAATCATAATAATACGTGACGTCACTACTACGCAGCGTCTCTGACTGCGTTCCCGCGTCGGTGATAAAACCACAAGCAGATAACATGACATCCCCCTTTTTCCATTCAAGTTTGAAACAATATATAAAATGATTACTCAGTCTTTTGAGTATACTATAATAAAGATAAGTATGTCATATACAATATGATAATTGAGTCTCTCTTCAATTCCTTGTTGGTAGCGTCTGAGTCTTTGTTTAGGATGTAACTTGAAATGCCTTAATATATAGGCCTATGTAATATAATATACTATAAACTTATTTGATAGTTCAGTCTGGTATGACTTGGACGATTGATTCTGGTACTTCCTGTTGACTGCGTTGACTGACGTGTCGTCGTTAGACTGGACGAGCTTCTTGTGTCTGGCGGTATCTACGGCTTTCTGGAGCGTCAATGTGTCTTGCTCCATTTGTAGGTCTCGTGACAGCACCTTGTCCAGCATACCCGCGATTAGGCGGTCTCGGATATGCTCGTCTTCTTTTTCGGCGAAGCTACAATGTTCCGCCAGCTCGTGTAGGTTTCTGACAAAACACTCAACTGATTCTCCCTCTTGTTGGGTACGATGGTAGAACTTCGTCCTCTCGTGGATTGTGTTCTTCCACGGAACAAAGTAATCGTCAAACTTCTTACGTACCGTCTTAAAATCATCTTTCGGGTTGACGGGATGTGGGACGGCGTCGGTTGGTGCGGAGGCTTGGTCGAATTTAAAAGACTTATAAATATGCTCGGCTTTTTTTTTTTGAATAATATTTGGCTTTTATTTGTCCATAGTCCACGGTTCTTGGTATTACAATATATGACATTACATGTGTACCATTTCCATCCGTTGAATCTTGCACATAGTTGATGCAAATTGCATGTTTGGATACATGTATTATAACATATGAGCATATCATATAAAATGTACACGTGTAAACAGTAATGTAAAGATTTACGAGTCACGACACACAAAATATTAGGACAAAAAAGCCATGGTGAGACCGTTACCAGAGGTAATTTTCAGGTCTTACCATATGATGCTTCGTATTACATAAAGGCTCGAATTACACACAATATTTCCATTTGACAAGATGGCAGTAAGATGACATTCTGTTGAAGTTATAGTAATACGTACCCCCTTTAAAATAAAAAAATTGTTAATGAAAGGACAGCTTTTCACATTTTTTTCGGTATTGAATTGTCTAACATTTCTCTGGCTTGGCTTTTAAATTCATCTTTAGATTCAATAGATCTCATATCAGGGGTTAATGCATTCCATATTTGTCCACATCGTACCTGAGGACTATGTTCATATGAGGTGGCATGTATTATGTTGTAAAATAATAAAGGTGCAGTATTTGCTCTGGTTTGTCTCCCTATGGCCCTTCTATATGTATTACCGGTATATGCTCTTTTATGAGCCAGCAATTTAACATGGTAGTTTCTACGCTTCTCCAACATAGGGAGCTGCGCAGCTCTATGAACTTCTATGGTAGGAGTTAGTATATTCATATGCAGGCATGTTTTTAAACATTTGTTTTGTACACGTTGTAAAGATTCCAACAAGTCGGCATGTGTATTACAATAAAGAGTGTCAGCATAATCAATTAATGGTATTACATATGTTTTATATACATGTAGTAACACGACAATAGGCATTAATTTCTTTAGTCTGTAGAGCAAAGTTGACTTAAATTTCAAATCTTTCAAAAGGCTCTTTACATGAAGACAAAAATTCAATTCTTGATCTACAATAATACCCAGATATTTATACGAAATGACCTGTTGTAGGGTCTTATCTTTCAATTTTACAGTGGGTTTTGGCAATCTCTTTAAAGTAGGGGCTGCTGCAAAGACCATGACCTTTGTTTTCCCCTCATTGATAGTTAATTTATTTATAGATGACCATGTAGAAAAAATGTCCAGAGCTGCATTTAGCCTAGTTTGAACCACTTGGAAATCTTTGCCGGAAACATACAAAACCGAGTCATCGGCATAAAGCATAGTTTTATGATCATCGTCATCTTGAATACAATCATTTACATATAGAAGAAAAAATAATGGACCCAATATTGACCCCTGAGGCACACCGCAAGATAATGAGGCTTCATTAGAGCGTGTATTGTTAGCTACAGTAGTTTGTTTTCTATTTTTCAAATAATTTTTTACTAAGTCCAAATTTTTATTTTTTATTCCATAAAATTCAAGTTTTTTTTCTTGTATTAAATAATTTACTGAATCGAAAGCTTTTTTGATATCTATAAAGGCTGCCATAGTAAAATTACCATTATTTCTGTTTAGTAGAATATCATCGACAAAATCTGAAATAGTATCTGTGGTTGATTTACCTTTTTGATAGCCTCCTTGAAAAGGGGACAGAATTTTGTTTATTTCTAGATGATTTGATATTGCGGTGTGCAATAAACGTTCAAGAACTTTACCTGGAACAGGTAATACACTGATGGGCCTATAATTAGAGACATTTGTTTTATCACCAGATTTGGGAAGGGGTGTTACAACAGCAATTTTCCAAGAATCTGGAATTTTAGAAGTCTGAAAACAGAGCGATATTATTTTCACAAACCGTACAGGGTTTGCAATAACCACATCTTTAAAAACCCTTGTAGGAATATAATTTAAGGCAGATGATTTAGTAGAGTCTAGGTCCTTAACACATTTAAGTACATCAGCGGGATCAACTACATAATCAGGCATAATACTTTCACACACCTTGCCCTTGAAATGCCAATCGTCAGTGTGCTTTTCAGCGAGCTTCGAGCCTATATTGGCAAAAAAAGTGTTTATATATTCAGCAGTATCTTTCACATCCACAGCATGCCCCTGCTCATTGAGTAGGTTAATGCTAGTATTTGACGAACCATTTTTGGAGGGAACCAATTTTCTTATATTTTTCCAAAACCTTTTACTATCCTTAAGAGAATTAGTACATTCTTCCTTAAACCATTTGTGGCGAGCTTCTTCTCTCTCAGTATTTACCAAATTTCGTAAATCACGGGCATTATGCCAGTCAATGACAGAGGTTGAATTCCTTGCTAGTTCCAATAAATCATTTTTATCTCGTGTTCTCTCCAACAAATAGTTAGACATCCATGGATCGCTGTCAGCCTTAATTCTAAACTCACGTATCGGACAATTTATGTTCAATAAATCAAACATGTGTTTTTCAAAAATATTCCAACAGAATTCTGGATCTTCAGAGGCATCAAAATTAGTCCAATCACATTGCTCGAAATTTTGAACAAATTCAGTGGCATTGTAATTTCGGTAAGACCTGCCAGTAAAATACCTGAAACCCTTCTTTACATTCTCGTGTTTTCTAATCATGTAAACAGGTAGGTGATCTGACAAATGTATATTTAAAGGACCACTGGACAAAATATTTTGACAGTTTGTAAAGATTAAGTCTAAACATGTGTTAAAGCCAGCAGTAGTAGTTACACAATTTATAAGTTGAATTAAATTAAAGTCCGCTAACATTTCATATAACATAGTTTTTTCATTATCATCAGTGAGCGCATCAACATTATAGTCACCAATAGCAATTACGTCATATGCATCAACATCGTCGACTTGTATGAGCAAGGCTTTCAGAGTATTGCAAAAATTTAATAAATTTCCACTAGGGGGACGATAAACATTACATATAATTGTCTTTCTGCCCTTTCCTTTCTGAACTAATAACCATTGAATTTCTATGTCAGGATTGCTCCTATTCAATAAACTGAATCTATCAGACGAGCATGTGAGACTATCAGAAACATGAGCAATTAATCCACCTCCTCTGTGTACACTTATTCTGTCGTGTCTATAGATATTATAGCAGGAGAGTTGGTAGTCAAAATTATCATCAGTTTGGTTCAGAAAAGTCTCAGAAAATAATAGCACATCAATTCCCTTACAGTCAAGTTCAGTTCTGATACCTGCCTTTTTATTTCTAACACTCCTAGCATTTAAGTGGACTATGGAAAAACCCCTATTGAAGATGTCAGCCGCGCCGATAAAGCTGGTTGAGCTTGTACAGACCGCATACATTCAAACATAATACATTGTTGCTGTCATAAATGTAAAAAAAAGATAAAGAAAAATCCCTCCCATCTGATAGGCATCGACTCTTATGGTCGCCCATCATTAGAATACAATTACAACCAAGTTCAGGCCAAAAGAAAGGCCAGAACCATTTTAACGTCCAGTACCGTATCATTTTTGTAATATAACATAGTACAAACTTATGGCTATGTTACATGTAAGAATACATAAAGTTTACTCTCAATCATAACTCATATTAATATTACAGAGAACATATCAAATTTAATCAGAGTTTTGATCCGTACGGTTTCTATAAATATGAGTTTGACATCATGTACCGGTAAATGCTATCAAAGCAACCTTATTTACTTTTACAATTTTGGGCTCCATAGTCTCAAACATACACAATACAAATATAGCATTACATACAGACTCATGTACCACTTGCACACGCTATTTATTCCATACGGTATAAGCCTGTCTGGCATAGATCTAATCGAACGCAGGGTGTGGGCGTGGCAGTTTTTGGTTGGTTCGCAGACGACTCGCTAGTCGGCGTGGCGGACGCTCATACTAAAATACATCATAACAGAGATGGCGCTACAGGTTTTGCGTTCTGCATATTGCAGGGGACCCTTACATAATTTTAAAACATAATTTTAAATGTTACGATGATATATTATGCAAACAGGACTGCATGATGTTAAGTTATACATACTAGTATGCACCACTCTTACTTAATACATTATTTAATCATCTGTGGGCTGGTTTATCACGATGTTACGTATTCTCATGAGAATTTTGCCATGTAGGTTTGCCCCTTTCAGGTTGGGACCGACACACTTGTTTTTCTGTCCCAAATGATATCCACTGCCCCAGACGGGGTGGAAACTTGCCTCATACAATAAGCCATCATCCATGGTGGTTTTCAGGTAGTCCTTCAGTACAGGGTCGTTAAACTTGATCACATTGAGTCTGTATAAGACCTGCTCTGCTTCTTTGGCCCATAATGGAGTGTCTTTAATGTCTTTACCAGCTTGCATCATTAGGTATGGACATGACAGAGCCATGATTCGATCCGCTATTGCTTTGTTGCCTGTAGTCATCGCCCTGGTCCATTGGAAGCCTTGTTCTACACATGAGAAATTCTTATCAGCGTCTGTAATCTTACACGGGTATAGATTGGACAACTTATGGTGGTTTGAACAGAACATCAGTCCATCCTGGGTGTGAGCCTGTGTGGCTTCGTGCATGTTCAGACCTTGTATAGGTATAGTGTTAAGACGGTGGTGAGGGTAGACTTCATCATCAATAATAACAACACGCTGGCGGAGTTTAGCATTGTGGCCATTGTTTCTAGCTAGGAAAAACATGCTGCGTAGATCTAAGAAATTTCTGTGCTCCTCGTCAGTCAGTTGGTCACCTATGGAGATACCACCCCATCCATCTTTTCCATTTAGATTTTTCAGAGACTTCATGATATCGGTTTTCGTCTGAGACTTATGAAACACTACCCTGACGGGACGTGGCTTCTCGGGCCAGGCCTCTTCGTCTTGTCCGTTCGGCAATGGCTGCCGTCAGGGTTTGTTTTTACGCTTGACTCCTATCCTTTCTACCTTGTCAATAGCGCCAGGACCCCAGTCAACCTCCGTGTCAACAATTAGGGAACGTACTTTATCGTATAGATTTTCACCTTGCACCTCCTTTACGCCTTCCATTACCATAATCTTCATGAGATCCAGGCGATCAGCTTTTTCAAATCGGTTCTGATGCTCCATTAGTATACGAGTTTGCGCTTCTGAAGTGAGTGACAGAGATTTGACAGCAGTCTGAGACTGAGCCATTGTAGTATTGACACTTACTAGTGCGTCCGTGTTGTTGGAGAGACTTGACTTCAGCTCGTCTAGAAGGCCATTTTGTGTGACATTTGTCGTATTTATGTCGGTGATAGAGTTGGTTAGGCTTTGTAGGGTTCCGAGGGTCTTCTCTGCGAATTTTTCTTGAACGTGAACCCGAGCCTCTAGGACATTTAAAGCCGCTATGAGATCGTCCATGGACGCTCCCATGCGCACAAAAGGTGGTCGTTCCTCGTCGGTTTCTCCATTTTCATCAGATTTTCTTGAACGAAGTTCCATTTCTTGGTTTGTACGTGTACACAACAATGAGTGTAGTTAGTTTGACGAGTTTGTATTATGTACGTGTAGAAATCACATCGGTACGGGCGAAAAATATGGGACCGCTCCTAACCTCGACTTAACCCAGTGCCGCCATCTTGTCTATGGCTTGACGACCCGTCGTGTAGACTAGTGCAGAGACCTGCACATCCCCCGTCTCGGCTTTGAATTTTTCGAGGACAAAATACCGCATGAACCTGGTTTTCCAGTCAGGCCATGTTGCAGGTTTCGAAAAATCAAAGGATTCTGGCGACTGAAATTTTGGCATTTTGGCTGCTGGACTAAAAAATTCCAAAAAAAATTTCAACTTTTTTTTTTTTTTTCAAAAATTGTCACTTGACTTCCAGTTGACTGACTGTAGTGTTGGCTTAATACACTGTTGACTGGGACTTGAGCTTGAAGGGCTAGATTGGCATTGGTTTGAAGAGACTAGATCTCCATTCACAGTCTCTATGAGGCTTGGCAATATGCCAGTTACAGACACTTTTTGTAACTGACAAGACTATTAAACCACAAGTTGACTTGACATGACTTGACTGTACAGGATGACTTCTTTGACTGACTGAAGACTTGACTTGTCTTGACTTATTAATAAAGAGTTCACTCCTACCTTGGTCTGAGCTGGTCTGGGCAGCTCTAACATGTGATTTCTCAAGCTGAAAATGGGATCTGATTTTCATCTGTTAATATCTTCTTCCAAACCTGCCATCCATCTTCCAAAACTTCCTCCAGTTGTTGTTGGATGTGTCTCCCTTCATTTTCTGTTGGCTGGGTCCTGTTTAACCACTTCTGACCCCATATTGGGATCTTAAACTAGGCATACAAAGCATAGGCAAGATCAACAAGTTAGGCATGATAAACCGGAAGTCCCGGAAGTACCAAAAACCGGATGTTTACTTCAGTAAGACAACAGTAAAAGTAGTGGCTACAGAGTTGCAACGGGTAGCGCCCAATAGCGCTAATAGCGGCCGTCGGACCTCGGCGAGTATCATAACACAATATAGATAAGTTATCTCATTTCTCACAGTGCACAATCCAATACGTAATTATAGTCATGAGTTCATACAGTATTTACTGATGGCTGAACAATAGTTATGCTAGCAGTATTACTCAGCTAGGAATAGTTAAGATTTCAATTTTTTTTGTGAAGTCTTTGTACGGTAGTCGCTGCACCTCTGGCAACAGCCCATCCCATGGTGGAACACCTCTGCAGATGGGGCTTCTGTCGTAGATGGCGGTCTTTGACCTCGCCACCTTGAGTCCTATGTAGTTGTTGTCGTGTAGGACGCAACCTGGGGCGATGACGTTGTTGTGGTGCTGTGACATCTTGTGTAGATGACCTAGTAACTCACGCTTTCTGGCGGGTAGTAGCTTCTCAAGTTTGTTACGAGCATGAAGGGCATCAATGTTCACACCCCGGGGGTCTCGGATGCCCTCACACACTCAAAGGGCGTCGTTCTGGAGGGTCTGTAGTTTGCGTATAGCCCAAACAGGTCCTCCGTCAGCCACGAAACTGCAGTATTCCATAATGCTGCGTATCATGCTGATGTACACTTGTAGTGTTGTTTCCCTGTCAGACACCCGCCAGATTCTTTTCAGTTGCTTTAGTCTCACTCTTACCAGGTCAATCCTGGCCTTCAGGTGAGGGCCGAATCCAAGATGACGATCGATGGTTACCCCGAGATATTTGAATTGGGTCACCACCTCTAGGACTTGTCCGTTCAGTAGTAAGTCCATGTTTTCCAAGTTTGGGGGTGACCTTGGTGAGTAGCACCAGAGTACTTGCGTCTTCCCAGTGTTCACAGTGAGTTTGTTCTCCTTGCACCATCCTCCGACGCGTGCCAGGTCGTCTTGCAGCAGGATGCGGATCCTGTCGACATCACGGCCAGTGACGACCAGGGCAAGGTCGTCCGCGTAAAGGTAGAAGTTGGCGTGGCGTATCACATTTATTACATCATTGATGTAGGCGATGAAGAGCAATGGGCCAACTACCTTCCCCTGCGGCACTCCTGTATTAACAGGGAGACTCGTAGATAGGCGTTCATTTGCCCTTGTTTGCTGCTGTCTGCCAGTTAGATAGTAGCGGAGCCACTCAATGAAGTTACCGCCCAAGTTAAAGGCCTGCAACTTGCGGAGGAGGATCAGGTGGTTGACCGTGTCAAAAGCCTTCCTCATGTCGAGGAAGACCACGGCCGACCGCTGATGACTGTTCATGGCTGCGTACAGGTCTCTCGGCAGGGCGAAGACTGCGTCACCGGTACATCGGGACGGCATGAAACCTGACTGTTGTGGGGCTATGATGTCTTCTCTCAGTAGGTGGTTCATTAGCTGTTGGTGTATGACTTTCTCTGCAATTTTGGTGCACATGTTTAGTATGCAAATCGGCCGCCAGTTGCTCACATTTGAGAGGGATCCTCCTTTAGGCAGGGGCACAACAGTGCCAGTCTTCCATACTGACGGTACTGTCTGGCACGTGATACAGCTGTTGATTATTGCGGGTGCCAAGTTGGGAATTACCTCTGGGGCATCTTTTATCACTCTTGATCTTACATGTTCAATGTTGGAGCTCTTGGTAGTTTTTATTCTGGCCACCAGTTTACGTAGTTGGGCATCCGTGGCCCGTTGTAGCTCACTCCGTTGATGTAGTGGTTGATTGTCATTGGCATTGTCATTGTCATTTTCTTCAGCTCGGTGTCTAGGGCCGTTGCCTCCAGGGCCATCGTCTTGGAAAAAGGCCCCAGCCAGAGTGGCGCCTATACTGCAGTAATATGCGTTGATGTAATTGGCTGTCTCTTCTGCAGGGACCTCAGCTCCGGCTTGGTCTTTCAAATTGATCTCCATCCTCTGATCGGGACCTTTCCAGAGCTTGTTTATTTCAGCCCAGAAACGGCGGGCGCCTTTAGATTAGATAGGGGGTAGTTGAATCTCTAAAGTAATTGAAAATTATTTTTATTTTACGGTTACCACTTTTTAATGCTTATTGTGTTAGAGCTCACAAGAAAAGTTGTCATGTGAACCACCCTGCCACCTAATGTAAAGAAAATGAAGTATTCATAACACGAATAAACATCATTATAACGTTCAATTTAAACGTTCATTCTCTAACATTTTGAAACGTATGCAGACAATCTAGAAACGTTTCCTCATGTTAGGTCATGTTAAAAAACAAATGTTCATTTTCTGGATATTTGTTCATTTTTTAATGTTAGTAAACGTTAAATATGGATGTCCTTTTTTCAACCTCCTCTGAATCTATTGTAGAGGTCACGGCAGTGCATTTCTATTGTAACTTCATGTGAACCCTAATTTTGGATAACAGATGTGCACTCATTGATAGTGCACCCACGTCATGAGTACAGTGGAAGGACACATAGTATGATGCAAGCTTACGTGTACTACTACTAGGTGTAAAAGATGCAGGATGGCATCTAGACCAACATCTACTTGGACTAGATCTACCATTTATCAAAGGAAACTAGTAAAACCCCATAAACCAATCCCTCGTCTATCTATTCGTACATGTGCACAGCACCAATCAACCCAACACCATATGACAACATAGATAACAGCCCTTACCACACACGCGTGTCTGTTGTGTATGTTTTGGAAGCCGGCCACAGAATGGTTCTCTGTGCTGCCTAAGCTAATGCTACACAGCAGGCACAGGAGTACCAGTATAGCACCGCCCGTTCATAGGGTACCCTGACAGGAGGACAGAGTAGGTCACCTGTTAGTGATGGAGAGATGGCACCACAAGACCTACTACGCTGGTGCTGCTACCTGGGTGCTCCCTTAGTAACTAAGACCAGGGTATATCATATTACCACAAATTTCACAAGTTCTAATTATTACTAAATCTGCCATCCTACAAATCATTTGAGTTACCTATTAAAGAGAGAAACAGGTTGCATTTACTCGTTCATATAACTTTATTTCATCATATATGTTATTATAATACAGCTATTATCAGTTGGTATAGATTCCTGCAAACATATAGCATTCCTTCCAATAATTCTGATAATTAAATAAAGCACTCACAAAACTGTAACCCAGGCCATTATCCTAGGGATACCCATAAGGATCTGATGGCAATCTATGTTCCTCTGAAATATGATTTATTCAGTTTTATGTCCTATGGATCATTAGCGGTTCATAAAATCATATAGGGCCCACAGCATGAGTGATATGTAAAATGATATAAGCACCAAAAAGCAGACTATTTACATTTGTACCCGGTAGGCATTAAACCTCCTGTAACAGTATAAACAATGGGAGGTGGGTGACCGAGCCTCCCCCTGCCACATATTCATCCAGTTAAATCACACTAAACGTCTCTATGGTATCACAAACAATCAATAAACATAATGACCGTATTCGACGTCATAAGAGCACAACACCTATTCAGTGCACACACCCCTATTAGGATCGATTTCTAGACTACAAATGACCCAAAATATCTCAATTTTTTACCCTAATTAAATTCTTAGTTACGGAAATGAGTTCATAATAATGTGTTAAGCGCACAGTGCGCTTATTACGTCCAAAACGGTGTTTTGATTTCTATCAATTATATATACATGGAATACTAATAGGTCACACATCCACTCCCATTCCAAATGACCAGCTGAGTTGATGTAGATAAATCTCTCCACCCATTAATCATGATCTATATTGGTCTAGTTACGCAGTATGTTCTTCCAGTTGTCTTGACTTCTTTGACCAGCAACTAGTTATGCTACAAAAGACTTATTCTATATGTGAATGGCTACAGTTCCACACCCTGAGCTGTGTCCCTGGAGCCGGTGCCGGTACCCTCCCACACGGGAGGTGGTGGGGCTGTGTTGACGTCATGCCCGCCCGGTCAAGTTCCTTTATATGGGGGTAGTTTGGCAAGCACTGCTTCCGCTAAATTTACATAAGCTTTCGCCTGTAAAAGAAAATGTAATCATTGATTTTCATAAGTTGATCCCGGTATTATAAGTGTAATTAGAAGGCGAAGAAGACCAGTGGAAATAGGGTACACCAGATGTAAGCTACGTATTACACTGTTCAGAGACGGAGCGCTACAGCTGTAATATGGTCCACACTATTAAAATCAAATAGAAAGTTGAACCATTTTTCAAAGTTCCTAAAGGCCAGATTAAAATAAACATTCAAAACTTGATTTAAACCCACGTTATGGCAAGGTTCCATTCAAATCTGGACTCATATAAAGTTCAATGAAGAATCGATCTACAGAATCCCTGTCTCAATATAGGACCTCAAATAGGAATTGACTGACTACATCTTGATGTGCCTACCTGTGGACCGTCGGGCCTGGACACCACAATGGGCGCTCCTTCATCAGATAACTCACGGATAGAAGCATCCAGTGGGATATCACCTACAATACAACACACTTTATCTTATTACATTATAGTTATTCAGAAATTGTCTCACTTTTATTCAACTGCCCATTATACCCACATCACGCATAGAAAACTTGGTTTAGTTGAAATGGAAATTGTTCTAACAAATGTTTCTGGCTTGCCAAGTCGTAATCAAACAATTATAAACTAGCGTAGTCTCTTGTACAACCCCTGTGGGTAGTAGGACAAACAAACCCCAGTGCGGGTTATAGGCTTTGTCTGAACTCGGATGCGGGTTATACAATTGCAAGTTATATCAAAAGAATACTACAGTGCTTAAAATACCCATAATCAGATCCCAAGTACGGGTTATACTATTTTCTCAATGTCTAGGTGCCGCTTATATGAGGTATGCGTGTAGTATGAGATGTTTTATAGTAGTTATGCCAAAATGGTTTATTGTATCAATAAATCCTACAGCGTACCTAGAAGATCTACCCCGATGTCCTTGGCTAGTTTCTCTGCGCCGTCCTTCCCAAAGATGTGTTCGCTGTGGCCGCAGTTGGAGCAGGTGAAGACGCTCATGTTCTGTACCAGCCCCAGCACCGGCACCTCCACCTTACGGAACATCTCCGCGCCCTTACGCGCATCCAGCAGCGCGATGTCCTGGGGTGTCGACACGATCACCACACCTGCAAGTCAAATATTTATAAGACAATCTCATCCATTTTGATGCATTCGCCAGACATGCTAAACAGCATAAATAGCACATATCAGATTTCCCAGAACGGGAGGACTTAATTGTAATGACCTTCCTTTAAGGATGGCAAAATGTTAATTTGATGACCAGGGTTGTTCCATGTGTGTGTATGTGGGGGTAATTATGTCAGAATTCACAGTTTGTCTTTGGGCGGGCTTGAGTGATTTCAAGAGCCACCCTGGACCTCTCAACTTCTAGTATGGGACCTGCATGTACATAGCATGGGGATTGACATTGACAGCTTGGCTTGACATAGGAGTCAATAGTAATTGGGCTGGAACATCCTTGCCATTGACAGCCACATTCCAGAACTCAAAATATGGCTGTGGACTAGGTGTCTAGGCCTTATCACAATGTATACTGGTTCTACATGTAGTAACTGAAAATCAGATCTAGAGTGAATTAGTCTTGCACACACCTGCATAGATGCATGGGGAGACCAGTCCTGGGCAATGTTGAAGGGCCAACTAGGGATTTATTTAAGAATAAGAAGGGGGCCTGTGCTAGTATAGTCTATTCTTGTCATTTTTACCAACTCTCCCTCTGTGGTGTAAATGGCTTTAGGGATAAGGTCCAAGAGCCAATAAATTAGGAAATTTATTTTACTGAATATGGAAATTCTAGGAAAAAAGTAAGAATGCCTAGAGGAGTAGGTGTCTTGTTGTGTGTTGGGAGTACTGACCGTCCACAGGTATGTTCTGTGTGATGGTGAGCTGGGTGTCGCCCGTGCCCGGCGGCATGTCCACCACCAGGTAGTCCAGCTGCCCCCACGACACCTGCCACAACCACAAACACACGCTGCAGTCGGGGTACACAGCAATACAACAAGTCTCAAAGCTACTACAAGGATAATTTTACATTTTTTAAATCAATTAACGTTGCTTCAAGGCTAAGAGGCATGTACATGTATAAACATTTTTAAACCTTTTTACCGGGTATATAGATTTGATATTTGCAAGAAAAGCATGATAAGTTGGTGAGTAACTTCATTATTCGAGCCTACCCTACAAGGTTGATATACTTCCTAAGGAGGTTCCTTACCTAAGGGTCGCGCATCATGCACCAATGTGGAATCAGTGACCTGATTCCCAGCGTTGCATTGGTGCATCATGCCGACAAAAGACCATGAGGCCTTGGGGCATCATGCGGCAATTTAACGGTAAGAGATGTGTGTGTGTAGCGGGGCGGAGGAGGGGGGGGGGGTTGACGACACTTACTTGCCGCAGGAAGCGTTGGATGGCCGACATGACCATGAGGCCGCGCCACACGATCGGGGCATCCTTATCCACCATGAACCCCATCGACATGCTGCAAGCGGTATAGACATGTAGATAATAAACTGTGTGATATGAGTATTAGTTTGAGTGAATATTGTTGTGATTGAAATCTCGTTGATATATTGCCTATTTTGTAATTCTTAGGACTGGGAAGGTAATTCGATAAAACATAGAAATCAACAAAGAGGATGGAACTAACGTGTTTCACGTATTGTAATTATCAGGGTTATATACCATTGAACGCCGTAGTTCATCAGAGGGTCCATTTTCTCATCTGAAAAGTAAGAAAGACAAGGTGAGGAACTAAGAAATCTGCACTGCTGTACACGTTTGTCTATCTTACTGAATATGGACAAGGATTATCATCCTTTCAAGGACCTCATAGAGCCTCAATGTGCTATGGGAGTGCTCATTTTTTAACAACAGGGGGGGGGGGCGGTGAGATTTCGCGCGGAGCGCGCGAATTTTTTTCACCCCCCCCCCCCCTAGAGGGGTCGAAATTTTTTACCCCCCCCCCCCCGGCAGGCCGAAAATCGCGCGCGTTCGCGCCCCTTTGTAGCATAGTAACGCGCGGGCTTTTCCCCTCAAAACAGGTTGAATTTTTTTGCCCCCCCCCCCAAGAGGGGTCTGAATTTTTTACCCCCCCCCCGGTCAAGGGGTCCAAATTTTTTACCCCCCCCCCCCAAATCCACCACCCCCCCCCCCCCCTGTTGTTAAAAAATGAGCACTCCCTATGCCCTCGGTTGGCGTAATGTATAAATGAAGCCGTAATGAGTAACTTGGCAGTGCTGCATTGATGTATCATGCTGACCCTTCAGGAGTGTTGGCATGATGCAGTCATCCAGCCCTGGTAAGTATGTGAGGCCCTTAGACTTTAGAGGGTTAAGAAAGATATACTTAACTGTAAGGACATACCAGAGATAATTATTGAGGAGGATGAAACCTTTAATTTATTTGAACTAACAGAAACAGTGTCCTTTGTCTTCTGGAACTCTGTATGGCAGAGTGCCTGCTCCCCCCTAAGTACCT